>CM048746.1:56484317-57084317 GCA_026315105.1 Locusta migratoria | reverse complement strand
ACGGTACACCTGAATATGGTATTCACGCCAAAACAGGGGTATCGTATTAAATAGTTTAATAAAAAGCAGCGTCTTTGGTATCAATAATTTACAATGTTTCTATAGATATATCAGCTAAAACTTCGTCACACGACGTTCTCCGTCCATCTACCGGAAGTCGTGTAGCTACTTGAGGTCTGCAAATCGCCGGTTTCGCTCGCTCGTACTCGGTCGAGTGCGCAACGCTCGGCGGTGGCGCGGCGAGTGTGTTACGCTCGCAGCGAGCGTGTTCACGCTCGAACGAGGCTGCGTGGGGCGGGGCGGGCAGAGGCTGCACAGCGTAGTGCTGCCGCTGTATTCACAAGGAAACCTACACAATTCACTCTCCGATTTTTATGAAATTTGCATGTAATACATGAAAAACTATGGGAGTTGTAATTTTTTTAGCGGCGGAAAAACGAATTTAAGGGGTGAAACGGTCCCTCCAAAATTGGGGCTAAAATAGAAAAATGGCAAAAGAGATTAGTGAAGCGATTTTAATGATTTTTTGTATTAAAGTATCGTTTGATAAAAGACAAATTTCATAGATTCAACTTCGATTAAATCAAAACAATTTTCTGAGCACAAAAAATTGGTCACTTTAGGGGTAGCTGCTCCCCTAATTGTCACTTCCCCTGCAATGTACCTAGGCCGATCTCTTATCCCGCCATTCCGAAAACAAGCAGTTCATTCTTTTGGTTGGTACACCCGGGTGACATTCTTCAGACGGCCCTAAATAAATATAAAACAGATATCACTGAAACACAAGGAGTACCATAAATTCGTACAGCTATGTAAACTAAACAATTGGATTAAGAGGATTTAAAACAGGTACAGGATATATGAGCATTAGACCAGCATATGACCCTGACGACGGAAGAAAGGGCGGATCCTACATATTGTACAAAAGCTTGCATGCGTTCTTTACTATGTAGATAAGAAAGACGACAGTGGCAGTGGGGTTATATGAAAGTTGCAATTGGAAAAATTCCCGTTAAGGACTAAATTGGAAAAGGTAGGGGCTCGGCAACCACGCACAGTGCCAAAATGCTACAGGAATATGTGTTAACGAGGTGCAACAGAGAGAGAGATGCACAAACCTAACCTAACGGGTGTACATCAATATAGGAGTATTTAATATCAATATAAAAGACGCATAAAGTATTCCAGGACTTGAGAGTGATGAGAGGAATGGGCATTAAATACAATCACTTCCTCGTTAAGACGGCAAGTTACACCTACCACTAAACAGACACTAACAGTCCACAAAATGGGAACAAGAAAGAAAAAAAGATCATGGATAACTCATTCAGTAAATGATCTTAGCACAGAAACTTTATATTAATCACGTATAATAACTTGTATGTCAAAGTACAAAATGCGAAACTGAATGGCTAGTTCAAGTGGATCGAGAGAACAGCTTTCGAATCACCCGGGAAAGGAAACAATTCTAAATTTCGCAGTCGGGATTTATTCTCCAGCATGTGGTAAGCTCCCGACACTCGCCTTGGACTCGAGTGACGCTGCGGTGAGCGACCGAGTGGCGAGCGGGCAGTGTGGACGGTCGGGCCGGTCGAGCGTGCCCCGCTCGAACGATCGTGGAGGAAGTCGAGCGCAGCCACAGGCCTTGCCGCAAGCTGCAGCACCGACACCTGCCGGCCTGTCATAGAACGACATGTATCACGCGATTCGAGCGAGCAACCGAGCGAGGTGCAGACCTCTAGTAGCTACAGTTCAAAGCCGGGGCGATGGTGAGTAATAATAGCAGATAAACAAGTGCCCGCCTTAGCAGCCATTGCTTGGGCCTGAATGACTCGGGAGCAGGGACTCTAGCCGGCGGGTGTCGCCTACCTTGCGCGGGGTCCCTGGCCTGGCCGACGGCTAGCGGCGCCTGCGCGGTGGTGAGCGTCGGCGCGGCGCCGGCCTCGCTGCCCGCGGCAAAGAGATGAGCGGCGGCGGCGGCGGCCAGTGCGGCGAGCAGCAGCAGCGCGCGGCCGGCGGACTCCATGGCGGCGGGCGGCCGAGTGAACAGAGGCCAGGCCAAGCAGCCGCAGCAGCAGCCGCCGCGGCCCCCTCCAGCGACCTTCACCGCCGCCGCGCGAGAGCCCGGCCTACCGGCTACACTACTCATCCCCAGCGCCACTGCCGACCTACACTACCGCCAAAGGTGCCGTCTCTTTCGATCCGATAACAGCAGATGACGCCTGGCGGATTTATTTATTTTCCATCGAGTAATCAAAAATGTTTGTAAATCTATCGGACCAAACTGCGTGGTCATCAGTCCGTAGCTTACAAACTACTTAAACCTAGGTAAACTAACATAAGGACAAAC
This sequence comes from Locusta migratoria, assembly GCA_026315105.1. Classification (NCBI taxonomy): domain Eukaryota; kingdom Metazoa; phylum Arthropoda; class Insecta; order Orthoptera; family Acrididae; genus Locusta; species Locusta migratoria. The sequence continues at coordinate 57,081,967 of CM048746.1, read as the reverse complement.
ACACACAACCATGCCCCAGGGAGGACTCGAACCTCCACGGCGAGCAACCGCGCGCTCCGCAGCGAGATGCTTTAGACCGCTCGGCTACTCCACCGCGGCATCGAGTAATCAGATGGAAAACCGGTTCTGCGTAAAGAAGGCAAAGCTGAAAGGCGGAAACAGTATATAGACGACGAACTATTTACAGCCGAATGTAAAAACTTGTGGAATCCGACCTCGGGGAAGATCAGTTTGGATTTAGGAGAAATGTAGGAACACGGGAGGCAGTACTCACATTACGACTTATCTTAGAAGGTAAAAAAAAGGTAAAGCAGTCAACAATCCGAAGATTGGTTCCCAAGCGCCACTACCGACGTACACTACCGCGAAAGGCGCCGTCTCTTTCGATCCGATAACAGCGGGTGACACCTGGGGGTTTCTTTATTTTCCAACGAGAACTCAGATGGGAAACCAGGTCTGCGTTAAGAAGGGAAAGCTATAAGGTGGAAACAGTATATAGAGGACGAATTATTTACAGACGAATGGAAAAAAACTTGTGGAATCCGACCTCGGGGAAGATCAGTTTGCATTTAGGAGAAATGTAGGAACATGGGAGGCAATACTCACATTACGACTTATCTTAGAAGGTAAAAAAAAGGTAAAGCAGTCAACAATCCGAAGATTGGTTCGAACAGCACAGTGCTTTACTATGCATGGTCCTGTTTGGAGGTGATATGCCGTTGCTTTCCTCCGACCTTCGAACTGTCTTACCCAGACTGTTATAGGGGGACCTACAGTTTGACGTGGGTTCCGAACCACGGTGCAACTCGGTATTTTTCACGTGAACAATACTGCCAGAGGTGAAAGAAGTGGAAAGTGACAGAAAAAATCATAGGACGTGACGGGGATCGAACCCGCAGCCTTTGGATTTGTAGTCTGGCACTCTACCATTGTGCACTTAGAAGATAAGCTAACAAAAGGTGAAGCCACGTTTTTAGCGTCTGTCGATTTGGAGAAAGCTTTTGACAATGTCGACTGGAATATACTCCTCCAAATTCCGAAGGTATCAGGGATTAAATATAGGGAGCGACAAGTTATATTCAACGTATACAAAAACCAGACGGCGGTTATTAGAGTCGAAGGGCAAGAAAGGGACGCAGAGGTTGGGAACGGAGTAAGACAGGGTTGTAGCCTTTCCACGATGTTGTTCAATCTGTATATTGAGCAGGCAGTGGAGTAATGGAAGGAGAAATTTGGAGAGGGCATTAAAGTGCAGGGAGAAGAAATAAAAACATTGCGGTTTTACGATGACATACTAATTCTGTCAGACATCGCAAAGGATCTGGACGAGCAGCTGAATGAAATGGACAGTGTCCTGAAAAGAGGGTATAAGATGAATGTCAACAAGAGTAAAACGAAGGTAATGGAATGTAATGTCAGAAAATCAGGCGATGCTGAAGGAATTAGATTAGGTAGTGAGACCATAAAAGTAGTAGACGAATTTTGTTATTTGGGTAGCAAAATAAATTCTTATGGCCGAAGTAAAGAAGATATAAAGTGCACAATGACTATTAGAAGAAAAGCGTTTCTAAAGAAGCGAAACTTTTTAACATCCAATATTAATTTAAATGTAGGAAGTCCTTTCTGAAAGCATTTGTCTGGAGTGTAGCATTGTATGGGAGTGAAACGTGGACGATAAGGAGTTCAGATAAAAAGATGATAGAAACTTTTGAAATGTGGAGCTACAGACGAATGATGAAACTTAGATGGGTAGATCACGTAACTAATGAGGAGGTGCTTAACCGAATTGGGGAAAAAGGAGTTTCTGCCATATCCTGACTAACAGATGGGATAGCTTGATTGGTCACATTCTGAAACATCAATGAATTGTCAACTTGGCATTAGAAAGAAGCGTGTGGGGTAAAAATCGTAGAGGGAAACCGAGGGAGGAATACAGTAAAAAGATTCAAAAGGATGTTGATTGCCGAACGTATTCTCAGATGAAAAGACTGCCACAGGACAGGGTAGCTTGGACAGCTGCATCAAACCAGTCTGCAGGCTGAAGACCACAACTACAACAACTACAAAGGAAATTAACGCCAAGACAATATTGTAGGAAGGGAAGAGGAAGTAGATAAAGATGAAATACATGGTGTACAACAACAACAACACACTGAGAGATGAATTTGACAGAACACTTAATACGTAAGTCGGAACAAGCCGATGGAGTAGATGACATTCCCTCAGAATTACTGAAGTCTCTGGGAGAACCAGCCATGACGAAACTACACTTTTGGCCATTAAAATTGCTACACCAAGAAGAAATGCAGATGATAAACGGGTATTCATTGGAAAAAAATATATTATACTAGAACTGACATGTGAGTACATTTTCACGCAGTTTGAGTGCATAGATCCTGAAAAACCAGTACCCAGCACAACCACCTCTCGACGTAATAACGGCCTTGATACGCCTGGGCATTGAGTCAAACAGAGCTTGGATGGCGTGTAGAGGTACACATGCCCATGCAGCTTCAACACGATACCACAGTTCATCAAGAGTAGTGAGTGGCGTATTGTGACGAGCCAGTTGCTCGGCCACCATTGACCAGACCTTTTTCAATTGCTTAGAGATCTGGAGAATGTGCTGGCCGGGCCAGTGGTCGAACATTTTCCGCATCCAGAAACGCCCGTACCGGACCTGCAGCATGCGGTCGTACACTGTCCTGCTGAAATGTAGGGTTTCGCAAGGAACGAATGAAGGATAGAGCCACGGGTTGTAACACATCTGAAATGTAGCTGCCACTGTTCAAACTGCCGTCGATGCGAACTAGAGGTCACCGAGACGTGTAACCAATGGCACCCTATACCATCAAGCCGGGTGATACGCCAGTATGGCGAAGACAAATATACGCTTCCAATGTGCGTTCACCGCGATGTCGCCAAACACGGATGATGCCTTAAACATAACGTGAATTCATCAAAAAAAAAAAAAAAAAAAAGAAAGAAAAAAAAAAAAAAAAAGACGTTTCTCCATTCGTGCACCCAGGTTCGTAGTTGCGTCCACCATCACAGGCGCTCCTGTCTATGATGCAGCGTCAAGGATAACTGCAGTCATGCTCTCGGAGCTGATAGTCCATGCTGTGTGAAAACGTCGCCCAACTGTTCGTGCAGACGGTTGTTGTCTTGAAAACGTCCCCATCTGTTGACACAGGGATCGAGACGTAGCTGCACGATCCGTTACAGTCATGCGGATAAGATGCCCGTCATCTCGACTGCTAGTTATACGAGGCCATTGGGATCCAGCATGGCGTCCCTTTGTTGCCATACTGAACCCACCGATTCCATATTCTGCTAACAATCATTGTATCGCGACCAACGCGAGCAGCAATGTCGCGATACGATAAACCGCAATCGCGATAGGCTACAATCCGACCTTTATCAAAGTCGGAAACATGATGGTACGGATTTCTGCTCCTTACACGAGGCATCACATCAACGTTTCACCAACAACGCCGGTCAACTGCTGTTTGCATATGAGAAATCGGTTGGAAGCTTTTCTCATGTCAGCACGTTGTTTCGCCACCGTTGACACCCTAATGTGAATGCTCTGAAAAGCTAATCATTTGCATATCACAGCATTTTCTTTCTGTCGTTTAAATTTCGTATCTGCAGCACGTTACCTTCGTGGTGTAGCAATTTTAATGGCCAGGAGTGTGAATGACACTTATGAGACTTACCCAGGGGCAGATATAGTCTGTGACCATATCTTATTGCTCACAAATTATAGGCTCAAACTGAAAAAAGTTGCAGAAAAGTAGGAATATAAGGAGTTGGAACCTGGATAAATCAAAGGAACCTGAAGTTCTTGAGAATTTCAGAGAGAGCTTCAGGCAACAATTTACAGAAACGGGGCGGAATAAAACAGTAGATGACGAATGGCTAGCATTAAGAGATGAAATAGTGGAGGCAGCAGAGGAAAAACTACTTAAAAAGACAAGACCTACAACAAATCCTCGAATATGACAGGAAATACTACATTTAATTGATCAAAGGAGAAAATCTAAAAATGCAGTAAACGAAACGGGTAAAATGGAGTACAGACGACTAAGAAATGACATTGACAGGAACTGCAAAATAATTAAACAGGAGTGGCGAGAAGGCACATGCATTTCGTAGATGAACGTATAACTACAGAAAAATAAATGAGACATTTGGAGACAAGAATTGCAGCTGTATGAATGTAAAGAACTCAGATGGGAAACCAGTTCTCAGGAAAGCACGGAAAGTGTATATAGAGGTGCTCTACAAAGGAAGTGTACTTAAAGACATTATTATATAAGAGAAGAGGAAGTAAATAAACATGAAATAGGAGATACTATACTGAGAGATGAATATGACACTCCACTGAAAGAACTAAGTCGAAACAAGGCCCCAGGAGTGGACAACATTCCCTCAGAACTACTGAAGTCTCTGGGAGAGCCAGACATGGCCTATTTCATCTGATACGTAATAAGTATGAGACAGGAGAAATACATTCAGACTGTGAGAAAAATGTAATAACCCCATTCCAAAGAAATCAGGAGCAGACTAGTGTGAAAACTGCAGAACCGTCAATTTAATAAGTCGTGGTTACAAAATTTTACAAGAATTATTTACAGAACGACGGAAAGGCTGAAAAGGATGATAGACACTGACCTCGGGGAAGATCAGTTCTGATTCAGGACTAACGTAGGAACACGAGAGGCAATACTCACTTTACAATTTATCTTATAAGATAGATTAAGGAATGGCAAACCTAGATTTCTAGCTGTTGTAGATTTGGAGAAAGCTTTTGACAATGTTCATTGGTAACACTCTTTCAAATTCTTAAGTCATCCGGGGTAAAATATAGGGAACGGAAGATTATTTGCAACTTTTACATTACCCAGACAGCTTAGAATTGAAGGGCATGAAAGGGATGGAGAGGTTGGGAAGAGTGCAAGGCGGGGTTGTAGCCTCTCTCCAATGTTATTTAATTTGTACATTGTGTAAGCTGTGAAGGAAAGCAATGAGGAATTTGGAGAAGGAATTAGAGTTCAGGTTGAAGAAATAAAAACTTTGCGTTTTGCTGATGACATTTTAATTCTATCAGAGACAGTAAAAGACTTTAATAGAACGGAATGGACAGTATCTTAAAGGATATTATAATATGAACATTAACAAGAACAGAACAAGAGTAATGGAATGCAATATTAGAAGATAAGGCGATGCTGAAGGAATCAGATTAGTTAACGAAACAATAAAGGTGTTAGATTTTTACTTTACTTGGGCAGTAAAACAACATATGATGGTCGCAGTACAGAGGATATAAAATGCAGAATGGCAATGGGAAGAAAAGCGTATTCAAAAAAGAGAAATTTTGGTAACATCGAATATCAATTTAACCTTAAGGAAGTGTTTTCTGAAGGCATTTGTGTGGAGTGCTGCCTTGTACCGGAGTGAAACATGGACGATAAATAGTTGCGGACAGGAAGCGGATAGAGGCTTTTGAAATGTGGTGCTACAGAAGAATGCTGAAGATTAGGTGGCTAGATGCCGTAACTAATGAAATGATACTGCACAGAATTGAGGAGAAAAGGAATTTTTGGCATAGCGCGTCTAAAAGAGTGGATAGATTGGTAGGACACATTCTTAGACATCTAGGAAGTGTAAATTTAGCATTGGAGGGAAGTGTGTGGGGGGCAAAATAACAGAGGGAGACCAAGAGACGAATATAGTAAACCGATTGAGATGGCTGTGCGTTGCCGTCCTTATGAGGATATGAAGAGGCTTGCTCAGGATAGAGTGGCGTAGAGAGCTGCATCAAGTCAATCTACGGACTGAAGACCGCAACAACAACACAACACAGATACTCCATTAAATAATGTTTATCCGGTGTTTAGATACAAGGACAGCTTTATCATTAGCCTGAAAAAATCTTCTTTTGTGCACGGTGGTGATAAATTCTGGCAAACCAGAAAGTGCTTTTCGTCATGTAGTAGTCCACAATCGCAGGGCATTCCTTCTTGTACGTTGCCCCACTTCATCTGTACGATACACCTGTACGAAGTCGATTGATGGTTTTCCAAATGGTATAGCGAAGGTGAAAACGTGCAGATGGTTCTTACTTTAGACTCAGGGATGGATTAGGCACTTGTTGTCCCCACAGTTCCTTCCTTCCTTTTTCCGTCGTAGCCTAAGTAGCTTATGAAGTGCTTCCAATTGGTCAGCTTCTGATTGGCCGGAAGTTCCGTAATGTGGCGTGCACATTGTGTCGACGTCTGCACTGGTAACGGCACCACTCTCGTAGTATCGTTGACGCTGCACGTAATGTCTCTGCTACTTCTCTGCAGTCAATGGCATCTGCTGTTGTTTTCTTGCACTGTTTGATGCATTGGTTAAGAGCACGCGACATGGGAGTGGGAACTAGTACGCGAGCCACCCACTGCGTTACTGACCTCTTAGTAATATTCCAGTTCACTGTGTATGTCTCGACAGCAGAAGATTTTGCCCCATCAGAAATCAGTGAGAGAGCCGAATGTCCAACTAAGCAGCTCAACAGGACACCAATGGTAATGTTGCTGACGTGCACGTGAAATTATCATAAAACTACCAGAAACATGAAAAAAAAATGAAAAGAGATCTGGTGTACAAGCACGTTTAGGTTTAGGACTATCCCAAATGAATCCATTTCCAAAATATGATCGGCCCAGAACAAAGAAAAACGTGGCAAAGAAATCAGAGATTTTGTCCGCAACTCAGTACAAAAATGGGTTATTAGAAAAACTGTCCAAGTCAGACAGAACCAAAAATAGAAACCACAACTAAAGGGAAAAACACAATCGCTAAGCCTAATATGGATTTATCCATCCCTTCAACTTCAGGAACAAACAGCTCCAAATCCAAGGATGAGTCTCATATGTTGAGCTGCCCAGAGTGTGGTGAAATATACAAGGAACTTATCGTAGGAGATTGGATGAAGTGTGACAACTGCTCGAAATGGTGACTTGGAGAATGCACAGGTTACGAAGGATATGGCAAGTTTTCTTGTGATTTATGTTAGTGCCTACTCTTTGACCACACCTTGCGTACCGAGCGAGGTGACGCAGTGGTAACACACTGGACTCGTATTCGGAAGGATGGTGGTTGAAATCCACCTCCGGCCATCCAGATTTAGGTTTTCCGTGATTTCCCTCAATCACTCCAGGCAAATGCCGGGATGGTTCCTTCCAAAGGGCACAGCCGATTTCCTTCCCCCGTCCTCACCCAAAACTCCGAGCGTAAGCTCCGTCTCTAATGACCACACTGTCGACGGGACGTTAAACCCCAAGATTCCTTCCTTCCTCCTTCCATATCTTGCGGCTGAGAGTACGAATGAGCAGACTTTTATATTTGTCAATATTTAACGTTTGTGGTATATAGCTGACAGCTGTGACTGACATATATATTGTTAATAAATAAACCAGCAATAATTTGGTATAAAAAGTTCGTTTTAACCTTCTCATCTACTAGACATAAGGTCTTAAATACAAAGTGCGAACTCTTTCCCGACTTCCACCTGCAGTACTTCCAAGTCCAAACGACCGAACAGAGCAGCTACGGCTTGCGCTGTATGCGTCCGCGCATTGTCGTGCAAAATGATGGGTGGGTTGCGTAGAAGCTGTTGCCGCTTCTTTCGCAAAGCTAGTCGCAAGGTGATGCTCCAGAAACGATCAGTAATACTGTGCATTGACGATCTCCGTTGTTCCAGTTCCGGAGACATAGTGACATCGTTCCGTTAGATCGCTCGCTCAGAAGTGACTATCTTTGGCTCGAGTGTGCACACGCCGGTGACGTGGGATGGAAGAGTCCATTTGCTCGAAGGTAAGGTTGGTATGTCCAGCACGTGTGCTGTCAACGAAAATAGTAGATTCCATCGTACAGTGTACCCAGAGCAGTGTTGCCACTATTTAAGTTCCAACCCTCGTGGATGGATGTACGTTTGTCTTTGAAACGCACGTTGAGGTTATCGACAAGAGATTTCGGGGAGACCTTGGAAATCAGTTCGTGAGTCTTCTCAGGAAACTATTTCTAAAGGCCTCAAAAAGCGGTTGCGTCTGTATTCACGCGAGGGGCAGCTACTGCTGAAGACCGATGAAAATCGATTTGGGCAGCTTCAGGAAGGTCCAAATGGCCTAGATGGATTTGTTTGTGTTTGATCTCACTGATCTTTCCTGTTGTTACTAAGTCTCTATCAATATAGGGGTGTCCACTTGGATTACACCTTGTGGTCAATTTGTGATATTACAGACACAGGGGGAAGCTGACTGTTTCCATGTGAAAGGAGGGTTTTGTCAGGCTATTGGGTTCCCCAGCCAGCCGGCTAACAGTTTGGACCTAGTGAATGGAATACAGGTAGTCAGGGTTTCCCCTAAAGTGCTCGGAAACAGGAAGCAACTGTCTTTGATGAGCGAGGGCGGCTAACCCAGATTGCAACTGAAATACAATATAGCTATACACATTATTCTAAAAATCCATATAAAATCAGGGAATGATCATTCGGCAAATGTAATTGTATGAATGGATTCAGACTCGAGACAATCAAACGCCGTAATTACAATTTCAATATCCCTCACAGATAAAAAGCCGATACATTTCAGTACTATAATAATAATATTATAAGACTTATATTTATAATATTGAAACCTAGTCTTTTTCAGTAACAGTTTAAGAAGCAAATGGGCAGCATTGCACCACGCTGCCTATCTTAAAAGACGTACGACATTATTTCCGTATTCTTTCAATAAAATTTATTTTATTCCCTTGTTCTGCTTTTCGTTGAGGTAGTAATATATGTCAAAACATAGATTCCACCGCAGAAACCCAAAACATGAACGCAGCAAAGCACATTACATTTATATATGTATTTTATTATATTAAATACTATTCTTAGTGACGTTCGTTTTATGTTGTAGAATGCCACTTAAATATTTCATGGCCGACTAAAAATGGATATGCAGCAGATAATTTATACATAAACAAACTGAATATATTTTCATAAAAAGCCATGATAAATTAAATATTAATAGTGTAACTATATTTCAATGGCAGCAGATTATTTGAACAGTGAGACGCCACGCTTAATAGCTACTTAAGCAAAGAGCTTCAGTCTAAACCGATTTAAGTATTTTATATATGTATTTGTTTGTTAAATGGAAACAACATTTGTAGGGAGGTGGTCAAAGCATTTAATTCCGTGACATTTAAATGTATAATATTTTGGAAGGGAAATTGTATTTTAAAGATGAGGCGTTAAGACGCGCGAAAGGATAGAATTTTGGGAGCAGGGAGAGCATGCTTTCGATCGCTGTGGAAAGGACTCGTAACTTGGACATGGTGGTGAAAGGTTGTGACGCTGGGCGGTGTGAAGCCGTGTTATGAACTTGTGATTCGAAGAGATAGGCATGTGTGGACTGTGACTTAAGGACTTACTCTCTGGTGAAAAGTGATAAGCTATGCACGGTAGTAGGGCTGTGGAACTGTCATAATTCAGTAATCGTGAGCACGTGTGATGACAAATTGTGTTTTATAACAAATACTGTAATTAATCTTGGATTAATTTGGAACTGCAACGTCCAATGGACTTCATTAATTTAGGAGTGATAATTTTGAACTTTTATTCTCGAGTGCATGTGATACTTATTGTGGCTCTAATGAACAATAGTTGGGGAAATATTCAGTTACTTAGCATTGTATAAAGTAGGACCACCTCCGCATTTCATGGCCAATAAGAGTAATCCTTTTTTTAAGAGTAATAAACTCCATTTATAGAGAATTACTTCGTGAGTGAATCACTTCTTTATCTTAGAATCCATTTTGTTGGTTATTGAGAGGTTTAATTTATGTTTGTTTAAATATGTTTTTGACGTTACCATCTGCAGATTGATAGACTGGCTAAACTACAGATTAAGTATTGATATTATTTTAACAGTTTGGCAAGCTGTTTAGGGCATAGAAGCTGACATACATAACTCACCCCTATGAACAGAGGAAACGAGCCATAAACCGTTTACTACCCCAAGTTATGTATTGCCCACTTCTTATTGGTGAGTACCGATAGGGAGGTCGCAAAGTGCGCATCGCACAAGGGTTTCCCAGTATTTTCGATGAGCTAGCGTCCACGGAGAATAAGATTAGGCTACGTAGAGTGTGCGCAACAGCGGGCAGTGTCTTCACGTCCTGGAAGAAGCGACTCCACGCGCTACCGCTGTTGGCCAATGGCGGCAGACTTTCGCGGCTACTATTGCGCCGACGTCTGGAGATCACACGGGCAGCTCTTTCCGCGGCCGGTGAGAGTCCAGCCGTAGACGGCACAAAGGACTGCCTGTCGGCTAATGGCGCTCTTCATCTTCTTCGACCTGCCTGCGGGGGCCGGCGCCTCCAGCTCAAGTGAAAGGACAACCGTGGTCAACGCAACGGCACGGAGCGGGGCCCGACAGTCGCAGAGGAGTAGCTGGCAGCGCCGTGTAGCCCACTGCATTCACGTCATTAGCCTACAAACAGAACGCTTCAGCTCCTCCACCGTTGAAAGGTGGCAACTCAGCTGGTCAGATTAGTCAATAATAACACCCAACAATAGTATTTTAAGATTTATTCCATTAACCCTTTCGCTACGGTGAACTTCTGCAGAAGTCGAGAGCGAATGTGCTCCACAGACGGTGGACTGCTGCATCAGTCGAGTGCTGCCTGTGCCACCCAGCCGGTGGACTGCTGTAGCAGTTCCGCCTCGCGTCATACATCGTAATGTAATGCTACTGAAATGTAACGTAAAGCAATTGTAAATCAATATTATTTAACAAGCGAAATATGTGTTCATAATAATAACGTCCGCATCCCACCAGAGCTGAATCCAAACTTGGAACTTTTAGAATTTACGAAAAAATTAGGCGAATTAGGTATGACTATCTGATTGTCAGATATATTTTTTGTATTTTAAATTTTGACATGTAGGTTAAACATATTCCTCTTCGTCTGAAGAACGTGTCCATAGCGGAATTGAAACCTGGAAACGATTATTTTCGTACTTCGCGACAGAGGGCTGTCCCTCATAAATTTAATTAAAGGAAGAAAACTGTTTCTATTCCAAATGAATTTTCCCTAATAAATATATAGTATAAAGTCCAATAATTGCGATAACACTGAGAGTGTGAAAGCAGGACAGAGTAGCGGCGTGGGGAGTGCGGAAAATGCACCGTACAGCGGGCACGGCCGGGCCGGAGTGAAAGGGTTAAGCTAACGGTTTCGGCGCTCCAGTAGGACCATCTTCAGGCCCCACACACGAACTGATGAACAATCGTGATTAGAAGGAGCCACTGGGATAATCGATTCTGTAATAAGCATCAAGGCAACAGTCCAATGCGCTGGTCGACGAAGAAGACTTGAACACCGCGTGTCACGTGCGGCCGAGCGTTATCTTGTTGAAATGTGACTACTGGTAACCTCTGAAGGTATGGGAGGGTCCAACACCTGCTGCTTATAATATCTACATCTACATGGATACACTGCAAGTCACACTGAAGTGCAAGCCAGAGGATTCATCGAACCACTTATATGTATTCATTATCTAGCAGCTCGCGGGAAAAAGGAACAACTAAATCTTTCTGTTTTCGAACTGATTTCTCTTATTCTATTATGATGATCATGTCTCCCTATATAGGTGGGTTCTAACAATATATATTCGCATACTGAAGACAAAGTTGGTGAAAGAAATTTCGCAAATAGATCAGCATTAGAGATCGCAATTTTATTATCATGAGCGGTTTCGCTCTACATAGATCACCATCAGATCACGTCATTGGCAAGGAGCTGCACAGTAGTATTGCTCCACAAGAGATGGGCCAGCTCCTCGCCGAGGACATGATATGATGATGATCCACGAAGAGCGAAACCGTTCATAATAATAAAATAAAACATTATGTTCGATCTAGACTGCTGCAACTATTATATTACTCACAAGAACCTATGCCCGAGGGAGGACTCGAACCTCCGTCGCAGATCGACCACGCGCTATGCAACAAGGCTACTTAAAACGCGGAGCTGGAAGTTCCTTCGCATACTCTGTCTGAAATGGTATCACATCAATTCAACCAAACCTTTCCTCTGTTGAGCGATTTCAAATAATTTTCTGCCATTTATTTCGATATCTACAAATGTTATTGTGCGTGCGGCTATTTAGAGGTGAAACTACAATGGAATTTTCATCTGTGAAATGTCTTTGGAAAAAGTAACATTCCGACCGTTTGTATGTCATCCTCTGCTTTAACGGCATTACCGTCACCAAATGTCTGGACATACAGTTTCTACTTTCGAAATCGTTGAATGCCTTTTGCATGGCACTCTATACGCTGATTCTATATGCAAATTTTTGCTTGCCTGCAAGATTTGGCTACGTATATATACATACATATATATATATATATATATATATATATATATATATATATATATATAAATAGATAGATTAGATATAGATATGGCCATTGAAATTGCTACACCACGAAGATAATGTGTTACAGACGCAAAATTTAACCGACAGGAATAAGATCCTGTGATATGCAAATGATTAGCTTTTCAGAGCATTCACACAAGGTTGGCGCCGGTGGCGACACCTACAACGTGCTGATATGAGGAAAGTTTCCAACCGATTTCTCATACACAAACAGCAGTTGACTGGCGTTGCCAGGTGAAACGTTGTTGTGATGCATCGTGTAAGGAGGAGAAATGCGTACCATCACCTTTCCGACTTTGATAAAAGTCAGATTGTAGCCTATCGCGATTTCGATTTATCGTATCGCGACGTTGCTTCTCGCGTTGGTCGCGATCCAATGACTGTTGGCAGAATATGGAATCGGTGGGTTCAGGAGAGCAATACGGAACCTCGTGCTGGATCCCAACAGTCTCTTATGACTAGCAGTCGAGATGACAGACATCTTATCCGCATGGCTGTAACGGGTCGTGCAGCCACGTCTCGATCTCTTAGTTGAGTCAACAGATGGGGACATTTGCAAGACAACAACCATCTGCGCGAAGAGCTCGACGACGTTTGCAGCAGCATGGAGACCATGGCTGCGGTTACCCTTGACACTGTATCACAGACGGAGCGACTGCGATGGTGAACGCAACGACGAACCTGGGTGCACGAATGGAAAACGTCATTTTTTTTTCGGATGAATCCAGGATGTGTTTACAACATCATGATGGTCGCATCCATGTTTGGCACCATCGCGGTGAACGCACATTGGAAGCGTGTATTCGACATCGCCATACCTGCGTATCACCCGGCGTTATGGTACGGGGTGCCATAGGTTACACGTCTCGGTCACCTCATGTACGCATCGACGGCACTTTGAACAGTGGCCGTCACATTTCAGATGTGTTACGACCCATGGATCTACCCTTCATTCGATCCCTGCGAAACCATACATTTCAGCAGCATAATACACGACGGCATGTTGCAGGTCCTATTCGGGTCTTTCTGGATACGGAAAATGTTAGACTGCTGCCCTGGCCAGCACATTCTCCAGATCTCTCACCAACTGAAAACGTCTGGTCAATGGTGGGCGAGCAACTGGCTCGTCACAATAAGCCAGTCACTACTCTTGATGAACTATGGTATCGTGTTGAAGCTGCATGGGCATCTGTACTTGTACACGCCATCCAAGCTCTGTTTGAATCAGTGCCCACGCGTATCAAGGCCGTTATTACTTCCAGAGGTGGTTGTTCTGGGTACTGATTTCTCAGGATCTATGCACCAAAATTGCGTGATAATGCAATCGCCTGTCAGTTCTAATGTAATACATTTGTCCAATGAATACTCGTTTATAATCTGCATTTCTTCTTGGTGCAGTAATTTTAATGGCCAGTAGTGTAATAGCAAGTCACTGCCGTTCTTCAGACATCTGAAATTAACATTTATATGTGTGTAACAGCGTTTGAAGAAATGCTAGATATATATTTAGTTTTCCAGCCTGGGTGAAATTTCTAATCGATGAAACTACTATAAAACCACAGTAGGTTGACCATTTTAACTCCATAAATAATAAATGATGAAGTACTTTGAACTCTGATAGTACATAAATCACAGGCATTCACTTGTGGTACGTACTTACTTTATATATTGTGTATTTGGATTGAATTCCTTGTACAGAACGTTTTTCATTTTTGCTGAAGAGTTTATAAGTAACCAGCCAAAATCTTTATCCTCCACTGAGTTTGATAAAATTATTTTTATTATTGTCATGTCCTGACGAAATTAGGTTAAGTCAAAAGATGAGATTAATTTTGGGAAACATGTTGTAAACATACCACCTTGTCAGCACTAATGAAAAATTGTTTTTAATACAATATACTACACTTCCGCACGTCATTTACATAGTCATCAGATTTACAACTGATTCCAATGGCTCCCACGCATGTCTTCCAGAAATACTCGGCCTTGGCGGTGACTACAAGCAATGATGTTCCTTAATGGGAACTTATTGACACACTTACGTTCACTTTCCCATATTTCAGAAACTTTTTGTACAGTTATTGAAAACAACATAGTATCTTTTTTCTAGTGGCTCGACGAAGTTGTCCATCGGATGCTGGCCTGTATAAAGCGATGGTATGTTCTTTTTGCCACGCCCAACCGATGGTAAACGAATGTCGTTTTTACTTTCTCGCTACATGCTAACTACAATCGGTCTAATTTCTTTGTTACGTAATGGTACTTTCGATATCTGCTGTGTCAATCGCAATTGAAACAGCATTAGTTGGTGTTCCTTGCCTGCATTCTCGCGTGAAGTGTAATTTGATCGGAATCTCTGCAAAACCTATTTCGCTGCATACCTTTCCTACTAAAAATGTACAATAATCTCGCTGCTCCGTTATATACCCCATGAGTGGATCGTGAGAATGTGATGTGGGGGATGAGCATACATCGGAAGCCGGGTAAACTTTTATTTCCTTCCTCGATTCGTGCGCGAACGGGAAAAGAGAGCAAACAGCTGATAATAATGGATAACTGGTACAAGCACAGGCAAAAGCTGTGGCCCTCACATACAGGCCTATATCATTGACGTCGGTTTGCAGCAAGATTTTAGAACATATACTCTCCTCAAATATTATGCACTAGCACTAACTTGAAGACAACGACCTATTGACCCATAGTCAACACGAATTCAGAAAGTACCGTTGTCGTGAAACACCTAGCTCTCTACTAACATTCAGTGATGAGTGCTATCGACACGGGATCTCAAATCGATTCCATGTTTCTAGATTTCCGGAAGGCTTTTGACACTGTACCTTCTTATCAAATTGCGTGCTTATGAAATATCGCTACAGTTGTGTGACTGGATTTGCGAATTCCTAACAGAAAGGACTCGACACGTAGTAATTGATGGAAAGCCATCGAGTGTAATGATAGTGATTTCTGGCGTTCCCTAGGCAAGTGTTATAGGGCCCCTACCGTTCCTTATCTATAAAAACAATTTAGGAGACAATGTGAGCAGCTGTCTTAGATTTTTGCGGATGTCGCTGTCATTTATTGGTTAGTGAAGCGGCTGCAAAACGATTTCGATATCTGCATGGTTCAAAAATTGGCAATTGACCCTAAGTAATGTTAAATGTGAAGTCATTCGTATGAGTACTGAAAGAAATCCTTTAAACTTCATTTACACGATAAATTAGTCAAATCTGACGACCGTAAATGCAAATAAATACCTAAGAATTACAAACTACCTAAATGAAAAAAAAAATAATAAAAACCATACAAAATATCGTAGGGACAGTGAAACACATGCTACGTTTACAATATCCAGTATTTCTTGTAAGGAAACTGTCTACACCACACTTGTGCGTCCTACTTTGAGTATTGCTGCGCATTGTGGGATGCCAACAAGTGGAACTGACGAGAGTTTAGATAAAATTTATAGAAGGGCAGCCCCTTTTGTGTTACCGCTATATAGGGAAGAGAGTCACGGAAATGATGCACGAGTTGGGGTGGAAATCATTAAAAGAAAGGCGTTAATCGTTGGGGGATATCTACTTGTGAAGTTTAATTCAAAATGTTCAAATGTTTGTAGAGCTTATGGGACTTAACTACGGGGTCATCAGTCCCTAAACTTACAAACTACTTATGAACTAACCAATACTAAGGACGGCACAAACATCCATGCCCGAGGGCGATTCGAACCCGCGACCGTAGTGGCCGTGCAGACCGTGACTGGAGAGCCTCAGTCCCCTCGGCCACCGCGGCCGGCGAAATTTAATGCGCCAGCTTTCTTCTCCGAATGCGAATATATTTTGTTAGCACCCATCTACATTGGGAGACATGACCATCACAATAAAATACGAGAAACCCGATCGAAAACGGAGATATTTAGGTGTTTCTTCTACTCGCGCGGTATTAGAGACTGAAACGGTAGAGAAATATCACAAAAGCGTTTCGATGGAGCGTCATCCATGCACTGTGATTTGGACAGTATTTATGTGATATATCTGTGGGTAGGAAATGTCTCAGCGTCATCTACTGGTAGGTTTTGAAACTGCAATAGGAAACACCCTGTATATGAAATTATCTGCTCTGTATCCTTCAATTTCCTGTAAACAACAAAAAGAGAACAAATGCCTTTGCGCACGCTCACCAGCTTTCGATATGAAGGGAAATAATACCAGTAGTTTCACCACTCAGATTTCGTGACTTGGCATTCCAGCATTGCAGGCGTGAGAAACTTTGAAGCAACGTTGGAAGTGCCAGGAAACACTCCAGAGAAGGATGGGGCTAGGTATGCCCACGCAATACGAAAGTTTCAACACTATCTCTGAAGACTAGAGCAGCAGCCCGGTAAATACTTGCAGCAGCCAGCTCATCCAGCAACATTCTTGGGGCGTGTCGCGATAATGTCAGTGTTGAGACGACATTGCAGAGACATTGACGGTCGTACTACTTCAGCAAACATTGACGTAAAATATGCATGCACAAATATAATTTTCGGACGATAACGGCATTTTTCGTAGGCAACGCTGAAATTAGTTCAGTATTTGTTTCGACATAGCAAAACTCCGTTCGGTCTCGTAAACAGATTGAAAGTCATTCTACAGGTAAACAAAACCGCGATTTTGTATGTAACGTGTATTTAAACTCCAGTAGTGATCGTGATAATGAAATGTTAAGTAACTTCCGTTGACAGAGCACTTCAACTGGACCTTCAGAGTGGAGAAAGAGCGGCAGTCAATCGAAATAAATATGTAATTATGTTAAAGGTACTTCGATTTTACTTCCAGTTTTTCCTGTGAATATAAAGCCCAAATATTAGAAATAAAAGAGGCATTTTTGAATTTCAATAACCTGCAAGCTGATTACTTGAACAAAAACAATGGATATATTAATTCATTCTTGCTCCTAATGCAGCTCGTTTTCATCGCGAATCATAACTATTTTATCCACTGACGACTACAGTTTTTGGTGTATGATGATTTTTGACGCACAAAAAGGCTTTATTATTATAATTTTCAAAATGAAATGCCAAGATCGCATATTAATAATTTATTCACTGACGACCGGTTTCGGTGAACTGTATCACCATCATCTGGTCACATATATATTACAAGCTGGTCATCTTGTTAAAAATTTGGTATAAAATAACAAGTGCAACATTGTTCTCAGTCACTATGTAAAAAATAAACAAAAACATGACAGCTCACAAAATATTTTGTAAGCTGTCATGTTTTTAACTTTTTTTTTTTTTTTTTTTTTTTTTTTTTTATAGTGACTAAAAGCAATGTTGCACTTGTTATTTTATACCAAATTTTTAATATGATGACCAGCTTGTAATATGTATGTGACCAGATGATGGCCGGCCGCGGTGGCCGAGGGGACTGAGGCGCTTCAGTCACGGTCTACACGGCCACTACGGTCGGGGGTTCGAATCTCCCCTCGGGCATGGATATGTGAGCCGTCTTTAGTATAAGGTAGTTGATAAGTAGTTTGTAAGTTTACGGACTGATGACCCGTAGTTAAGTCTCATAAGCCTTCCAAACATTTGAACATTTTGAACCAGATGATGGTGACACAGTTCTCCGAAACCGGTCGTCAGTGACTAAATTATTAATATGCGATCTTGGTATTTCATTTTGAAAACTATAAAACGATCAGATCGCCTCCAAACCTGACTATGTCAGGTAATCTTAGCTTTATTATTAAATTAATTTATGGACACAGAAAGTATCACACGTAGATAGGCTCTATGAAATAAGTAGTACCCACCTGAAGATGCATTTATAACAGTATCAAAGCAGTAGTGGACGTAATAAAGGCTCATAACACAGCTAATGAGCACGAATGAAATTTCATTTATTGCACAAAATTTAAAAAATATACGTATATTTTAAAGAATTTTTGCATGATTGTTGAAAATATTTGAACAAAAATTGACTTTTCGTTTTCCGTATAACGAGATAAGACTTAAAAGTGGACGTTTAAAATTCAGTAAAAATTACGGCTTAGAACGCTTTCTGTTAGACTGACGAATCTTTCTCACACGGCACACATTCTATTTCTTTGCCGGTCTGATTTACTGGAAGTTGTACAGCATACGTCTGAATTTATTGCTGCGTTTTCTGACATAACAATTTGTTACAGACCTTTCTTGGATTGTCCTCTCTGGAGCTTCTGGAAAGTTTTACGGGAGGTGTTTCATAGTTTGTCCCTTTTTTTGGGACTGTCTCGAAAGGGTGAAAAGTGCTGCTACATTTTCAGTGGCATACCAAAAGACATACTTGCCTCAGCGTAGTAATGTGGTCGAACTTACGACTGAATTACGGGATTTTTCTCAACACTCAAACAAATTAAACACAGTAGCAGTCAGAGGGTGTTGAATTACATCAACGGGAAAGTCGAAAATTTGTACCTTACCGTGATTTTAACCCAGGTCCCTTGCTGACTAGGCATTACCGCTGACCAGTGATCACCACAGCTGCGTGTCTTACCCAAGCACACCTCCTGTGAGACATAAATGTTCTACTCAAGGAAATATACGAAAGGATAGACGTCGTGTAGGTAAAGATCTTTCCGTTAAACAGCTCCTACAATATGAAACAATATGGTCACAAAATTTCTTAAAATATACATTTTATGTTGTCAGTTGGATTCGTACATAGCACTTAATATGGTTTTGCAGCCGGCCGCGGTGGCCGAGGAGACTGAGGCGCTCTAGTCACGGTCTGCACAGCCACTACGGTCGGGGGTTCGAATCCCCCCTCGGGCATGGATATTTGTGCCGTCCTAGTTCGTAAGTAGTTCATAAGTAGTTTGTAAGTTTAGGGACTGATGACCCCGTAGTCAAGTCCCATAAGATATACAAACATTTTTTTTTTTGGTTTTGCAGTAGTAAAAGTTTGATGTTTGTTATTACATGGAAGCGGATGGCTCAGTGGAATTGCACTTGTCAGTTAAGAGGTGTATTCACGACGAACAGTGTTGTTTGTGTTTTTAAACTAAAGTTGGTCACTATGTGATCGAAGTCGACCTCCTATTTAGTAAGAGCAAATAATTACCACCAACGCCACTTTTCCGTCGATTATAATAATTTTATGTTGACTTATAATTAGAAGCAGCAGTATAATATGTACTTCAGTAAACTTCTGTTCAATAAACGTACACATTCCAAGTTTTAAAACAGTCCAGAGAATCACCTCCGTGCAATTCATGGAATGTGGTTCACGTAACGTAAGTGTGATTCGTGAGGTATGTAGCCGTGTCTAGTGGCAGAATGATGATGATGTAACATAAGGGAAAAGAATAGCGAAGAGATAGTTGGAAGAAAAGCAAGTAAACTGTTTACTATATCCAGAGACAGCGCCGTAATTGGTAATATATTCACCGCATAATGAAACAACATGGCTCTCGCATCAGGCATAAAGTTGTATCGAATAAGGTTAGCATTACAGATTTGCATGTTAGTATTTGCTTTTGTCTGCAAGCCTCCCTTAATTTTCTTGCATCAGAAATTAAGTAGTCTGTTTTCTTAATCTCTCCTATATGTAAGCGAAAGGACACTCACTCACTTACGCACTGACTAAACACGAAATCTCGAAACCTACTTCACCTATGAAGCTGAAATGTGTCAAGAATGTAGTTTATAGGTATAAAACGTCAGCTAAGAAAGAATTTCGTGACAGGTGCATGGCGGAGCATACTTCTCCAACAGACTCACGAAATCTAGGCCTACAGTTTCATTCCGATCTTCACGAAATTTCACACGCTTGACCTTCAAAACAAGAGGAAGATCACCGTCTACCTAGTTTCATAAGGTGCTTGGGGGAGGGTAGCTTGCAACATAGAAATGGATTCCTAAATACCTTGTTCGCGCCATAACTTGAGAACGGCTCTACCGATTGCACAGATCCTTTTTTTATGAAATAAAACTGAAATATTTGAAAACAACAAAGTGTGTTTTTCAATGTGACCCTGCGTTTCTATTGCGTAGAAATCTATAGTTTTGTTCCGATATTGATGTAATTTTGCACACTCTACCTTAAAAATAAGACGAATGTCACTGTATTAAAATTTCGATCGGTGCACGGTGGAGGGTACTTAACTTACGAAATTTTACAAAATGCGTAGTTTTGCCCCAATCTTTATGAATTTTTTTGGATACATGACCTTTAAAATAAAAGGAAGATCACTGGGTATATAAATGTTTGTATGGTACATGGCAGAGGGTACCTTGCAGAAAACTTTGTCGAGAGAAGGAAAGGTGGAAACGAACAGAGAGATGGGAGAGGAAGAGGAGGATGCAGAGAAAGGGGGGAAGGGGGATGTGGATTATGTGTGTGTAGGATAAATAAACACCCAGGCAGCGCCGAGTTTACAGCTAGTTTATACATAAATATTGTGTCCCTATCTGGTGTTCACATTTTCTCCACCGTCTGTATCTGAAGTGCACACTTGTGGTGTGACGTAATTAGAGTAGCATTTCGGTGTAGTAACACGAGCAGCATGATAAGAAACGCAGTTGTGAAACGAGAATTCTGGAAGCTTTCCGTAGTTAAACATTTTACGTGGCGATAAACATTGATTTAAGGAGCAGCGGTGACGTTAGCGGTATGGCTAAGGCTCCTATAAACCCGAGCTGAACTATCCGCCATTTTTTCCCCAAGCTGTAGGAGTTACCACGTTCCGGACGAAGCTCACGCGTTACCTCGCGTTTCATTCAACTCGCTCTCACTCGCGAACTACAGCCGGCCGCGGTGGCCAAGGGGACTGCGGCGCGCCAGTCACGGTATGCACGGCCACTACGATCGGGGGATCGAATCCCCCCTCGGGCGTGGATATTTCTGCCGTCCTTAATATTAGCTAGTTCATGAGTAGTTTGTAAGTTTAGGGACTGATGACCCCGTAGTTAAGTCCCATAAGCTCTACAAACATTTGAAACATTTCGCAAACTACTCACTGTATCAATGTGAAACTTTCATCAATCTGTTCGTTAATATCTACACAACATTTTCATTTTAGTTTTATTTATGGCAATAATTTATAAACAGCATATACTGATAGTTTACGACCATGCACTTTCTGACGACGTTACGGAATTTTCGACTTGCGAGGAACTTTTCTTCTATTGAAGTTAGGTGAACACATTAAGCGAATGAAATGTTCAAAATACATCAAATTTTCATCCCCTCTACACTGCAACTCTGTGATAAATGTGTAACTTGATATAATGTCAGTTAAATATGACGCACTGGGATCCGCCCGCCCGTCTATTAGTAACACGTCTTCCGTGTTAGAGCTCCTAATAATTAGGCATATGTTGTTACTGCATAACATCGATACTTGAAGATACTGGTACTGACTTCTCTTAACCCATTAAATTTAATACTTGCACACTACAAATGTGCTGTGTCTCTATGTAATATGCAATTCCAATTTTTCAGTTATATGAAAAAGATATCTAAATATCTCAATACAGAGTGCTTTATTTTGTGAGGAAATGAGAAGAAATTTCGTTAGCTAGTGAAGAGATCCTTGCTATCTGTCATTTTCAAGTATTAGCACATAAAATCCTAATTAGATCTGGTAACTTCCGTTCTGTTACTGCTAGGCTTTAAACTGAAGGAAATGTAACTCCTATTAAGTTTTGGAAACTGAGTAGTAGCTCTGAAACACAGTGGACAAGAAGCAAAGAAATAAACATTTGTGAGTGACGAAGGAATATCTACAAATCGAATAATAAATCACTAACTGTACTGTTTTTCATTCTACAACTATGTATTTCCTTGAATAACGCGACAATTAATGAAGTTTTGCGTAGTAACCATGTGGCAAAAGACCCCCCTCTTTGCATGTTATCATCTGTCAAAATATCATTTTGATACATCTAACCGTGTATGAGATACGGAATTATTCATTCTGGCCTTATCGCCATCGGAAATGAGTGCGCTAAATAAAATAAAGTTTAGCAGTATGAGTGAAAGGTAAAGATCTCCTCCTAAGTCGAAAATAAAATTCAATCAAAATCAAATGTCTGTAAATCTATCGGACCAAACTGCGTGGTCACCAGTCCGTAGCTTACAAACTACTTAAACCTAGGTAAACTAACCTAAGGACAACACACACACCCATGCCCCAGGGAGGTCTCGAACCTCCACGGCGAGCAACCGCGCGCTCCGCAGCGAGGCGCTTTAGACCGCTCGGTTACTCCACCGCGACGGAATTCAATCTACATCTACATCTACAACCATACTCCGCAAGCCACCCGACGGTGTGTGGCGGAGGGTACCTTGAATACTACTATCGATTTTCCCTACTATTCCAGTCACGTATTGTTCGCGAAAAGAAGGAATGTCGGTATGCCTCTGTGTGGGCTCTAATCTCTCTGATTTTATCTTCACGATCTCTTCGCGAGATATACTGCTAGACTCCTCAGTAAAGGTAAGTTCTCGAAACTTCGACAAAAGCCCGTACCGAGTGACAGAGCGTCTCTCCTGCAGAGTCTTCCCCCTCAGGGGCTCAGCATTAATTTGCTGGGTACGGGCTTGGCGAACCCGGGGTCCTGAGCTGTGGGCTGTGTCGCGCCAACAGTCCGCTACACAGTAAGCTCTGTGCGTGCTTCAACGACCATCGTTCGGCGCGACGGTGGAACGTTGTACGTTTCAGAGCCCGGGGATCTTGGCTTCATCGCCCGGGTCGCGAGGACGGTACAAACCTCTCTAAAAAAAACCTCAATCTCAAGGTGTGCTACGTGCCGAGGAGATGCATGGCTGTTGAGGTTGAACAGTCATTAGCGAGCAACCTCTGAGGAACCTGCCGCACCTCAGTTGTACAAGGCTTACCCAGGCAAGCGGGGCTCTGCCTGGGTGGACCTCTTTTCCCTAGCTGCTCGTGGGACGACAATGAAACGAGCAAATAAAAGCGTGGCCGGTCGCGAAAACGGCGTCTCTAAGCGTGGCAAGACAGAATTCAACGCGTCTACATATGACCCTAAGGCGTTTCCTTCCCTCGCCACCCCGTGGGAGGAAAGACAAGCCCGGAATAGATCAGAGCCATATTCGCCACAATACCTTGTTTGTGCGCGTTTAGATGGAGAGTCATTTATGACCACTAAGCCGCAGTTTTTCGTGGAACAGCTAGAAGATAAATTCGGTGAAATAGAATCCTTTTCGAAAATGCGCAGTGGGGCAGTGCTGATACAGACGGCGTCCCCAGCACAGTCGAGGGCATTACTTGCCTGCGACAAGCTGGGTGATGTTCCAGTCAGTATCACGCCTCATAAGTCCCTCAACATGGTCCAGGGTCTAATCTACCATAGAGATCTCCTCTCTCAGACCGATGAGGAGTTGAGAACATACTTGGAACGTCGGGGGGTTCACTTCGTTCGGCGAGTGCACAGGGGACCTAAAGACCAGAGGGTTGCCACCGGTGCTTTTATCTTGGCCTTCGAAGGCGATACACTGCCTGAAAAGGTCAAGGTGATGGTATACCGGTGCGACGTAAAGCCCTATGTCCCTCCCCCTATGCGGTGTTTTAGGTGCTGGAAGTTCGGGCACATGTCCTCCCGTTGTACTTCCAGCCCTAACTGCAGGGAATGTGGGCGACCATCGCACCCAGACGCTCCATGTACTCCACCTCCAGTTTGTGTGAACTGTGGGCAACACCATCCGCCATGCTCGCCGAACTGTGGAGTATTGCATCGTGAGAGGAAAATTATGGAGATAAAGACTCTGGACCGTTTGACTTACTCAGAGGCGCGAAGAAAGTATGATCGGCTTCATCCGGTAAAGATGTCAACATCTTTTGCTGCAGTCACAGCGGCACCAGCTTTACCCCGAACAACAGCACCAGTTTTCCCTCCGTCCATGGGCCCTATGGGCCAACAACGTTCTACTGCCCCCTCAATGGGTGGGGGCACCTCTTCATCTGTTGCTCCCACACCACCACCTGTGGGAGCAATTACCTCCTCTCCTTCGGGGACATCGGTCCCCGTCTCCCAGCCGGAGAAGGAACAGCCTCCTCCGGCTCCTCTCGCTCGGAAGGGGTCCCTTGGGACACTCCCTTCCGAGGCTTCTCGCAGTGAACGTGGGGATCCCAGCCGACGGCTGAAGAGTTCCCGACCTGCTGGTAGAAGGGCTTCTCGCTCTTCTTCCAACCCTGATGGGACTGCTGAGAAGCCCTCCCAGGCCTCTAAACCGAAGGGCCAGCGAGAGGGACGACAGAAGAAAACGAAGAAGGAGACTTTGGTGGCTCGAAAGCCACGTGCATCCTCATCTTCTACTTCGGAGGATGAGGTTGAGATCCTCGCGTCTGCCGAGGATCTCGCAATACTGCGTTCTCCAGAATCCAGGACTGCAGACACTGGCAATCCCGAACACCTGGGAGCAGACGTACCGATGGATGAAACCGATCCTAAACTTTAATATGGCTTTTCAGGTCGGCAATCATGTAGTCCTTCAGTGGAATTGCGGTGGTTTTTTCAACCGCCTGGCTGAATTGCAGCAGTTGTTGTTCCGCTTTCCTGTGTTTTGTTTGGCGTTGCAGGAAACGTGGTTTCCTGCCCAGCGGACCCCAGCCCTTCGTGGCTATCGGGGATATTATAAGAACCGCGTGACATACGACAGAGCCTCAGGAGGGGTCTGTATCTACATCCTCGCAACTGTCCCCAGTGCTACTGTGCCTCTCCACACGACTCTGGAGGCAGTTGCTGTTAGAATCCGGGCGATGCAGGAATTCACCATCTGCTCTATCTACCTTCCCCCGGATGAAGCTGTCTCTATCGCTGATATCGCTACATTGATAGCACAACTACCCCCACCATTCCTCCTATTGGGGGATTTTAATGCCCACCACCCACTGTGGGGTGGAACACAGACGACAGGTCGCGGTAGAGATGTGGAGGCACTTTTCTCACAGCTAGACGTCTGTCTCTTAAACAATGGCGCCCCCACTCACTTTTGCTTGGCGCAAGGCACGTATTCGGCGATAGATCTTTCTGTTTCCAGTCCGAGCCTGCTTCCCCATTTACGATGGGAGGTCCATGATGACCTATGCGGTAGCGACCACTTCCCTATCCTCATGTCGCTACTGCATTTTCAACCTACCGGCTACCAGCCTTGATGGTCTCTCCGTAGAGCTGACTGGCAACGTTATGCATCAGCCGCTGTGGTTGCCGTTTCACTACCAACTGCTGTGGACATGGCGGTTCACCAGGTCACCAGTTCCATAGTATCAGCCGCTGAGGCAACTATTCCCACCACTTCCGGCTCCCCTCAGCGTAGATCCGTGCCCTGGTGGACGCCAGAAATCGCCGCGGCTATCCGGGATCGTCGACGGGCGCTCCAGCGCCATCGCCGTCATCCCACCATGGACAACCTGATCGTCTTTAAACGGCTCCGGGCCCGAGCTCGACAGCTCATCCGACAAAGTAAGCGGGACTGTTGGGAGCAGTATGTCGCCACCATTGGCTCCCGTGCATCCTCATCCCAGGTGTGGTCTCAGGTTCGGCGCCTTTTTGGGCACCATCCACCAGCAGCAATTCCCAGCTTAAACATTCAGGGCACTGTTTGCACAGACCCCACTGCTATCGCAGAACACATGGCGGACCATTACGCTTACAACTCCGCAACTGCAGCTTACAGTGCGGCTTTCCGTGCACTAAAAGTGCGGGCAGAACGGCGGCATCTGTCATTCTGTACCCGCCGTGACGAAGCATACAATGCGCCATTCAGTCAGTGGGAATTCGAAACTGCCCTTGCTGCATGCCCAGATACCACCCCGGGACCAGATCGGATTCACAGCCGATTCCTTCGCCATCTTTCAGCAGAGTCCCAACACCAGCTTCTCGCCCTGTTCAACCATCTATGGACGGAGGGGGCTTTCCCATCACAATGGCGGGAAAGCATCGTCATCCCCGTGATGAAACCTGGTGCTGACCCACTGGTGGCTGATAGCTACCGTCCGATCTGTCTCACCAACGTTCTGTGCAAGCTCTTAGAACGTATGGTGAGTCGGCGGCTCATGTGGATACTAGAACATCGGGGTCTGTTGTCCCCACGACAGGGGGCCTTCCGCCAAGGCCGCTCCACTGTAGACAACCTGGTAACTCTGGAGTCGGCCATCCGTACGGCTTTCAGCAGACGCGAACACCTTGTTGCCGTCTTTTTTGACCTCAGGAAGGCCTACGACACCACCTGGCGCCATCACATTCTGGCCACACTGCACGGTTGGGGCTTGCGGGGCTCCCTCCCGCTATTTATACAGAACTTTCTATCGCTTCGCTCTTTCAGAGTTCGTGTCAGTACCTCTCTTAGCTCACCCCGTATACAGGAGAATGGAGTCCCGCAGGGCTCGGTCCTTAGTGTTCCTCTCTTTCTGATCGCTATCGACGGCCTTGCTGCGGCAGTGGGATCAACCGTATCCTCCTCACTCTATGCCGATGACTTCTGCCTATATTTCAGTTCTCACGGCATGGGTGTCGCTGAAAGGCGTTTGCAGGGGGCCACCACAAAAGCTCAGTCCTGGGCCACGACCCATGGATTCCAGTTCTCAGCCGCCAAAACACGGGTCATGCACTTCTGTCGCCGTCGGGCAGTACACCCAGACTCTGAGCTGTATTTGGGTCAGGATTTGCTTTGTGTCGTTCAGACGCACCGTTTTTTGGGGATGCTGTTCGATTCCCGGCTCACGTGGGTCCCACACCTGCAACAGCTGCGGAAGAAGTGTTGGCGCCACCTGAATGTCCTTCGTTGCCTAAGCCATACCACTTGGGGAGCAGCTCGTACATCTCTCCTGCAACTGTATCGGGCTCTTATCCAATCCCGTCTGGTTTATGGTAGCCTGGTATACGATTCTGCAGCCCCTTCTGCACTGCGTGTCTTGGACCCAATACACCATAGTGGCGTACGTTTAGCGACAGGTGCCTTCCGCACAAGTCCTGTGACAAGTCTCCTTGCTGAGGCTGGGGTTCCCCCCCCTCCGAATCCGCCGGCAGCAGCTACTGGCTTCGTATGTCGCCCGTATTCATGCCTCACCCGACCACCCAAATCACAGGCTTCTGTTCCCAGCTGCCGTTCTCCCTTCCCCACGACGACGTCCACGGTCGGGTTTCCCGATTGCGGTTCGTGTTCGTTCCCTTCTTTCCTCAATCGCATCCCTTCCTATCCCTACCACATTCCGATACCTTTCCCATACACCTCCATGGTGTGTACCTCGCCTACAGCTTAGGTTAGACTTGTCCGGTGACTCAAAAGCCTCCGTTTCGCCAATGGTCCTGTGTCGTCAGTTCCAGGCACTCATTGATTCTTTCCGTGGTGCAGAAGTAGTATACACCGATGGCTCCCTTGTGGACGGTCGTGTTGGGTACGCCTATGTTCACGGTGATCATGTTGAGCAGCGTTCCTTACCCTGTGGGACTAGTGTTTTCGCAGCTGAGCTGGTGGCTATCTCTCGCGCTCTTAAACATTTCCGTGCCTGCCCCGGGGAGTCTGTAGTTATCTGTAGTGACTCCCTGAGTGCCTTGATCGCCCTAGAAAAGTTTATGCCACAGCACCATTTGGTTCAGTCCATTCAGGACGCCGTTTTCGCTCTGGGCGAGTCAGGCCGTTCGGTGGTGTTCATTTGGACCCCGGGCCACGTAGGCATTCCGGGTAACGAACGGGTTGATCGCCTGGCCAAGCAGGCCACCACATCACGACCCTTAAAGATGGGTCTCCAAGACCAAGACTTCAGGCAGCAACTGACCCGTAAGGTTCTGGGGATTTGGACCTCAGAATGGGCTGCCTTGACTGAACCAAATAAGCTGCGCATAATCAAGCCCACCACGGCCGTCTGGCAATCCTCCCTGCGAGCCTCTCGTAGGGAGTCAGTAGTCATCTGCAGACTGCGTATTGGACATACATGGTTGACGCACGGCCACCTTCTACGACGAGAGGACCCACCAACTTGCCGTTGTGGCGCCCTATTGACTGTGGTCCACGTTCTGGTGGACTGCTTACTTTTAGCCGACTTGAGACAGTCTTTTACACTGCCTTCTGAGCTTCCATTGATTTTATCTGACAATGCCTCTATGGTCGATCGTGTCTTAGGTTTTATTCGCGCAACTGGCTTTTATTGGTCTATTTAGTGGTGGGGCCTATAAGCCCGCCCTGTCGGGCTTCAACCCCTCCAGAACAATAGGCCGCTGTTCTTTTACGGTTTATGACTTGATTTTCAATTGAGGATTTTAAAGTGTGCAGAGTGGCTGGCTCATCCTGTATTATTTTGTGATCAGTCAGCCACACGCTTCTGCTGCCTTGTTTTAGCTTACTGTCTATTTTGTCAACTTCTGTCTTGTCCTTTGTTCTTTGTTTCATGTCATTATTTTACCAATGACTGTCTCTCTGTGCCCAGAGTACGCTGGACCTCGGGTACTATGCGACGAAAAGGAAACTTTTAGAAGTTAACTCTTAACAGGGAACAGGGGACTGATAACCCAGCAGTTGAGTCCCCTTTAAAAAACCCAACAACACACACACACACACGCGCAGAGTCTTCCACTGGAGTTTAGCGATCATCTCCGTAACGCTTTCACGTTTACCAAATGATCCTGTAACGAAGCGCGCTGCTCTCCGTTGGATCTTCTCCACTCCCTCTATCAATCCCACCTGGTACGGATCCCACACCGGTGAACAGTATTCAAGCTGTGGGCGAACAAGTGTACTGTAACCTACTACCTTTGTTTTCGGACTGCATTTCCTTAGAATTCTCTCAATGAATCTAGGTCTGGCATCTGCTTTACCGACGATTAATTTTATATGGTAGTTCCATTTTAAAACGCTCCTGATGACTACTCCCAGATAATTTATGGAATTAACTGCTTCCAGTTGCTGGCCTGCTATAGTGTAGCTAAATGATAAAGGATCTTTGTTTCTGTGCATTCGCAGCACATTACACTTGTCTTCATTGAGATTCAAGTGCCATTCCCATGCGTCAATTCGATGCAGATCATTCTGCATTTCAATACAATTTTCTATTGTTACAACCTCTCTATGTACTACAGCATCATCCGCAAAAAGCCTCAATGAACTTTCGATATTATATATATCGTAAACAGCAACGGACCCACGGCAGTTCCCTGTGGCACACCTGACATCACTCTTACTTCGGAAGATTTGCATTGTTGGCTATCTTCAAAAATGCAAAAGGAAGGAGGTCCGGAGATATCACAGCCAAACTTATTCAAGAAATAACACGTTGTTCAAACATCACATGTTTGAAAATACAGCACCATGTAAAGTGAGGAAGCTGATGAATGCAGTATTCAGTGTTGCCGCAAATGCTCGCTATAATCGCTGCCACACGCCGCGACATTGAATCAAAGAGGCTCTGCCTTTATATTTGGGGTGTAGCAGACCATACTGCCTCCATACATTGAACTTTAATTGCCATTCACTGCACCATGCGTCAATTCGATGCAGGTCCTCCTGCATCTCAATACAATTTTCCATTGTTACAACCTGTCTATATACTACCGCATCATCCGCAAAAAGCCTCAGTGAACTTCCGATGTTATCCGCAAGATCATTTACATATATCGTGAACAGCAAGGGACCCACGACACTCCCCTGTGGCACGCCTGACATAACTCCTACTTCGGAAGACTTCTCTCCATTGAGAATGACCTGCTGCTTTCTGTTATCTAGGAATTCCTCAATCCAATCACACAATTGGTCTGATAGACCATACGCTCTTACTTTGTTCATTAAACGTTTGTGGGGAACTGTATCAAAGGCCTTGCGGAAGTCGAGAAACACAGTATCTACCTGAGCACTCGTGTCTATGGCGCTCTGAGTCTCGTGGACGAAAAGCTATTAGGAAAGTTTCATCCGCAGCAACATAATTATGGTGAAACAAGCAACAAACGGAATATCATAGCAGCCTCTATTTTTTACTGCAAACTTTTCCTAATGTAGCATAGTCTCTTATTTCGAATCCAATATCCTATTAACCATGACTATTAACGAAATGACGAGCATTTCGTCACAATGCTGATATATAAAGAGTTAAGGAGCGGAAAAATTTAATATTTCTACCGATTAGTTTTTGCGAAATCGTTTGTGAAAGATGGCAGGGCATGCGCCTCTACGCTGTTAGTGCAGCGCGATTCCAATCATGTTGGGGAAAACACGGCGGACGATTCAGCCTGGGTATTTAGCCGCTCTAGGTAGGTGGCAGGAATATCGGATTGAGCAGGGTACTAATAACTCACCACTACCGGAAGTGACCTTCCGAAGTAGGTTTTATTTACGATTGAGCTCAGTGCTTTTGACGCGTACTTATTCTCGAACTTCAATAAACAGAAAAAAATGAAGAATGGATTCAAAGAAAACATTGGAAGACTTTAAGGAAATTCTGAAAACACATAAGATTAACAAATTTTCCAAGTTCAATGTGCATCAGAAACCAGAAGTATTTTTAGATGTTAAGCGTACCTTCAGTATTGGACCTTGTCAAGGCTATACACTGTTTGTTTAGTGCACTACTGGGAAATGTTACTTAGTGTGTTCTAATGTTTGTTAAGCTTATGGGACTTAACTACGGGGTCATCAGTCCCTAAAATTACAAACTACTTATGAACTACTTACGAACTAGGACGGCACAAATATCCATGCCCGAGGGGGGATTCGAACCCCCGACCGTAGTGGCCGTTTAGACCGTGACTGGAGTGCCTCAGTCACCTCGGCCACCGCGGCCGGCTACTTAGTGTGAGTTAAGTCCAGGGAGCTTAGTCCCTGTTTGTGCGCTTTGTAAAATTGTCTGCCGTTTTGTAGGGAATTCGGTTTGCTATCTAACGACGAAGTGACAAGTTGCGTAGCCATTGGCGAGGAGCCGCGGTGGAGTAGCCGAGCGGTCTAAGGTGTCTCGCTGCGGAGCGCGCGGTTGCTCGCCGTGGAGGTTCGAGTCCTCCCTGGGACATGGGTGTGTGTGTTGTCCTAGGTTTAAGTAGTTTGTAAGCTACGGACTGATGACCACGCAGTTTGGTCCGATAGATTTACAGACATTTGAACATTTGTGGCGAGGAACAGTGTGAGAGACTTGTGTTAAAAGTAAGAGTTGCGATTACCCCTTCGAGTTGTCATGTTGCAGGTGCAGGAGAAGCGTTAATTATTTATTTCATGTTTGCTATAAGATTCTGTTTTCAAATAATATTAGCTGAATCCTATAGAATTACAGGCAACTCACTCTAACAGGGAATTAACTCGCACCGGAAATAACGGGAAAGTACGAGGTACTATACCGTCTCGTATTCAAACACAGGACAACGATGTTCTATCAATATCTATTTCGCGGAAATGAGCTGAACATATACAGCTGAATTTAGACGCCTGCAGGTTGTGTCCCTATATTCCACCTTCCTTCGTATGAAGTTCAATGCCGACGCTTCCATTCAACGATATACAGTTAAATTCCAGTTTCGATGTGTCATGTGATACATTTGTACCGTGCTCAATCCGATATTCCTGCGACTCTCTAGGTATGGTTCGTGTACGGCGGGTAACGCAGGGCAGCCTACGTCGCAGGGGCCCGGTTCTCCGTGTGGCCAGGCTACGCTCAACCGTGGCGCACGCACGACTCACGAAATAGCGCTGACGCGACTGCTTTGGAGGGCCACGCCCTCTGTGTGTGTGCGTGAGAGAGAGAGCGGCCTTGGGCAGACTTTTTGGCGGGTCTGGACTCGACCTCCAGGTGTTCCGGTGGGGCGGGGCTAAGTTCACGTAGAAGGGCCACGCAGGCGGCCTTCCCTGGGGGGACAGCACCGCAGCAGTCGTGTGTCCGCCAAAGCTAACGCACCTCCTATAGCTGACCTGCAGTCTTCTGACTGGCAGCTGTTTGCTTGCACGACAGCTGATTTATTGACCAGGACTGGAGACTGTCTCGCCAGGACAGCTGATTTGTCAATTACGCAATGAGCCTGTCTCGCCTTCTGTACACCACTGTCACATTGCTGCTTTTCTTCTACTGCCTGTTACTACAGATAGTTGCAGAGTACCTTTAAAGTCACTAACCAGTAATGATCACTGGTTCACAGTGCTTGTTAGCAGACGTGTTTTATTTATAATATGTTGAAAATCCTGAGTTAGTACGTCTTCCTGCTCTCTCTATCTGCCGGCCGCGGTGGCCGAGGAGACTGAGGCGCTCCAGTCACGATCTACACGGCTACTACGGTCGGGGGTTCGAATCCCCCCTCGGGCATGGATATTTGTGCCGTCCTAGTTCGTAAGTAGTTCATAAGTTTAGGGACTGATGACCTCGTAGTTAGGTCCCATAGACTATACACATTTGAACATCTCTCTATCTCCTCCTCTAATACACCCTATCTTCTCCCCTCTCTCATTTCCCTATCCTCTCTGTCTTCTCCTTCCGCTCCTCAGTCCGTCGATTCCTACATCTATCAATGTGATCGGTGGGACGGCGTCGAAGGTAATGTCAGCCATGAACCGCATGAAATATTATGTAAACGTAATACCCAGAAGATGGCCGCTTGCAATAGTGGCCGAAACGTCGGTGAAATATTTGATGTATTGACGATGCGGTCCAATACCAAAGAGTTTTATCAACAATGTTTTGTTCAAATGTTTGTAATTCTATCGGACCAAACTGCGAGGTCATCGTTCCGTAGCTTACAAACTACTTAAACTAAACCAACCTAAGGACAACACACATACCCATGCCCCAGGGAGGACTCGAACCTCCACGGCGAACAACCGCGCGCTCCGCAGCGAGACGCTTTAGACCGTTCGGCTACTCCACCGCGGCTATCAACAATGGCAACGGCCGCGGAAGCCTTCGTTTACATTATGTAAACAGTCATGTTCCTACTATTTTGAATGAGAGGTGTGCAAAATTTCATCAAGTAACTAAAGTACGCTCCTCCATGCACCATACGAAATTTTATATAGACAGTGACATTTCTTTTGAGCCGGCCGCGGTGGCCGAGGAGACTGAGGCGCTCCAGTCACGGTCTGCACGGCCACTACGGTCGGGGGTTCGAATCCCCCCTTGGGCATGGATATTTGTTCCGTCTTTAGTATAAGGTAGTTGATAAGTAGTTTGTAAGTTTTAAGTAGTTTGTAAGTTTAGGGACTGATGACCCCGTAGTTAAGTCCTATAAGCTTAACAAACATTTGAACATTTCTTTTGATTTGAAGACCAATTGCACAAAATTTCATCAAGTTTGGAACATCATAGATCTGAATACAATGCAACACATTCACGGACTCTTTTATGCTTAACTAACTTTTACCCGCGGCTTCGCTTGCGTTGATGTATTTGCATAAGTGTCAAAGACAATCGAAGGAAAATAAGTTCGCGACTTTGTTCTTAAATTAAGACCAGGATCATCAGGTTAAAAGAAAATTTTCCGGTTTAAATATAAACCGCGCATAAAATGGCGGTAATTACTGTCCTTCTTTATCGTAAGTAAAACGCTGACTGAAGACGCTATACGTTGCACAAAGTATAAATTATGCAGGATTCAAATGTCATTGAAATCGGTTCGGCGGTCTGAAGACGTTGACGTCATTGCATTCATTATGTTGAATAGTATTACGTACAACACATCAACCACTGAAAGTATTTTTAAATGCGATAAATTTCACACGTCTAAGAATAAATAGTTTTTTCAAGAAGTCTTCAAGCATATCAGAAGCTATAAGAGAAACCTTGATGCTTAGATGTTCCATATTTCGAGTTATATACTTAAAATCAACAAATATATTGAATTACACACATTTTAAAAAAGCCCACGTTCTTTAACAGCGTTCAAGCTATCTCCATACCCACTTTAATTAATATCGGTTAAGCGGTTTATTCGTGAAAGCGTCACAGAGAGAGCTTCTTTCGCATTTATAATATTAAGACGTCGTATCTGCTGATCAATGTGTCGTTCAGTGATATAATATTGTAGCTCCTTTCAGTGGCATATTTGGATATTGCTTGCAGAATGTGCTGCGAACAGAGTAATAAAGACTAGCAATATGTCAAACATAATGCAGTTCATATCTAAGGATATGAAGTATCTCCTGAATTATGCGTCCGACCAAAACATTATTTACCAGGTTCGTAGATTGGAATACTTGGAAACCGCCTGAGGAATGTGTTTTAAATGGAATTCTTACTAAAGGCGTAGTAAATTACAACATCATGCTTATTAGGGTAAATTTTCATGCATTCCATTCTCTTTCGCATCATATCACCTAAACTATTGGTCGTAATACGATATTATTTCTCAGGTACATCCAGTGGAGTATATGTATAATGTCTGCAAACTACGTCGCGGATAGAGTAGGTAGGAAAGATGTAATAAATAAAAACGTCATGCGTAATGAGGCGGTTTTCATGAACCTAATTGTTCATGACTCCATATCTCATGAACTGTGTGTCGTACTGTGTTAAAATTTCGAACGTACGTTCAGTGGTATGTGTATATACTGTCTCTAACGTTTTTCGCGAATACAATTAATAGTGCACGAGTAATACATTTTAAATCATGCCAAATGCCGTAATTTTACTGCATAAACGCCAAAAAAGTAGTAAGCGACAAACTATTTTCCTTTTATCATTTTGCTGGGGTTTTCAGCGAGGAAAAGTTTCCTAAAGGTTTGAAATTAGGTTTAATGTTTGTTGCAAGTCGCTAAGTGCTCTCTTTCTCAAATAGTGGACTGATAAAGTCAAGTGCCGCAAGACAGTGAAGTTTTCATTGTTTATGACGTAATATCTCCTGAACTACCGGCCCCATCGCAAAATTCTTTCTTAATTGACGTCTTCTACCTATAAACTACATTCCTGCCATATTTCAGCTTGGTAGGTGAAGTAGTTTTTGAGATATCGTGTTTAGTCAGTGAGTGAGTGAATGAGTGTCCTTTCGCTTTTATATAGATAGAGATAATGAATAACACTGATGTTATCATCTGGATGCTGAAGCGCTTTTGATCCCCGATTGCTTAACAAATATTTCGTTGTTCTCTGTAAGGATGTACCTTGATAAAGACAATAGTTTTTGTTTTTATACCTAAACATATTTCGCAAGAGTTGCAGCATCTCCAGTGGGTCAGATAACAGACTGTCAAGGAGGACCTACACAAAAAAAGTAGGAAAACTGTTAGTACTACAACATGCAAAAAATAGAAATAATAAAGAAATAAACATTGAAGATACTACAACTGTATCGAAATATGTGTGGCTATAAAAGGAAAAAACATTGCTTGGCTCTAGGCAGATCCTTACATATTAAAACGAAATACTAGTCTTGTTGCTCATAATGAAATCTGATTATTACAACACCGACCCAACAACGACAAGACTCTTGGCAATGCAACGATGAACTAACTGACTAGTGTAGACACTGTTTAAACATTCAGAACTGTCTGTGTGCCATCTGCATGAGTTCATATCCTGCCAGACTTTGCACAGGCCTGACACCGACCAACATACCAAAGCTCCCTTTGTTGAGTAATTCACACGCAAAGACTCGTCTACGCAAACGAGGCCTGCACAGACAGGGGTACATTTCTATACGTGTAAAGGAGCCTTTAGTCGTTGCCAGAGTATGTACTTACTCCATTCTTGTTTTAGCGCATCTCCTTCTTCCTCTTCCGTTGTGGTAGTTGTGGTCTTCAGTCCGATTCTGAGTTGCAGCAGCTCTCCACCCTGTTCTATCCCGAGAAAGCCTCTTCATCTCCTCGTAAGAACAGCGACCCACATCCATTTGAATTTATTTACTGTGTCTCTTGGTCTCCCTCTGCAATTTTTTCCCCCACACACTTCCCTCCGATGCTAAACTGACAATTCCTTGATGTCTAACAATGTGTCCTAACAATCGATCCCTCCTTTTAGCCAAGCTACATT
This sequence comes from Locusta migratoria, assembly GCA_026315105.1. Lineage (NCBI taxonomy): Eukaryota > Metazoa > Arthropoda > Insecta > Orthoptera > Acrididae > Locusta > Locusta migratoria. The sequence continues at coordinate 57,045,567 of CM048746.1, read as the reverse complement.
CTATCATTCACAATTAAAAATATATCTAATAGCTACCCGCACAGATATTCGTAAACTCTAGGGTGGGTGCTGAAAATAGTATAGTTATTGAAGCCGAGGAGTAGTTATAGCCTGTAGTAACTTCTCCATCATCGAGCTATTTCGATCTCTCCTTCCCCGCCCCCTCCCTTATAACATATATTGTAATTCAGTCTGGAAAATATTTACTTAGAACGTAAATCAATGTTCTATATTTTAATTATATTTATCTTTCGCTTTATATTTTCATATTCTCTTTTACTGTACACTAGCTGTAGCCGGAAACGAGTTGCCATGACTTTTTTTCATATTAAACAGAAAAGAGGGAGAAGACAAAGAACACATTTTTAATTTGTGCAATCTGTCAGTGCTTTGAGACTGAGGATTAGATATTCATCCTACACTCCCTGCTCCCCCTCATTTTTGTCTGGTACTCTCTGCTGCCGCGGTGGAGTAGCCGTGCGGTCTAAGGCGTCTCGCTGCGGAGCGCGCGGTTGCTCGCCGTGGAGGTTCGAGTCCCCCCTGGAGCATGGGTGTGTGTGTGTGTTGTCCTTAGGTTAGTTTACCTAGGTTTAAGTAGTTTGTAAGCTACGGACTGATGGCCACGCAGTTTGGTCCGATAGATTTACAAACAACATTTTTTGGTACACTCTGCCCATCATCTCCTTCCTATCTGTTTATGCATCTCCTACATCTCTGCATCTCCTCTCCCCCCTCCCCCATGTACTCTCTTCTGTCTTTGTTCATCAACTCCCCCATCCCTTTCTTTCTGTGCATTCATCTGTTCTCTCTCCTGGTCCGTCTCCTTCCCACCTTCTCCCTGTCCATCTCCCCCCCCCCCCTGTTTACTCCAGTTTCCTTTGCCTTGTCTATTTCCTCTTACATGTCTATCGAACTTAGCGCCTTGTACAGCGTTATGTTTAATATCTTATGTCTCACCCCAATTCTTGACACACCGTTACATTTAAATAAAGGCGTGTTTCTATATATGTATTTTTTAATATATGTCATATATGTATTTATATAATTTTATGGTACTGAGCGAAGTGGCGCATTGGTAACACACTCGATTCACATTCGGGAGGAAGGTGGTTCAAATCCACCTGTGGCCATACAGATTTAGGTTTTCCGTGATTCCCTAAATCAATCCAGGCAATTGCCGAGATAGTTCCTTTCAAAGGGCACGGCCGATTTGCTTTCCCATCCTTACCCAAACAGTCCGAGCGTAAGCTCCGCCTCTAATGACCACGCTATCAAAAATGTTTCAAATGTTTGTATAGCTTATGGGACTTAACTACGGGGTCATCAGTCCCTAAACTTACAAACTACTTACGAACTAGCTAATACTAAGGACGGCACAAATATCCATGTCCGAGGGGGGATTCGAACCCCCGAACGTAGTGGCCGTGCAGACCGTGACTGGAGCGCCTCAGTCCCCTCGGCCACCGCGGCCGGCACCACGCTATCGACAGGGCGTTAACCTCTAATGTTCCTTCCTTTAATTTTATGTTAAAGGAACATTCGTATAAAATCGCCCTCCCCCCAAAAAATTCTCCTGTACTAGAAATCAAAGTTGCTTCAAAATTCGAAAGTAATCAGCCAATAACTTTCGGAGATTAACGATTTTGAACAAACGAACATTTACATTTGGTATTCACGGAATTTACATTGACTGCGAATGAGAAAACTTGAATATGCGTACCCAGCCGGGATTCGAGCCCGGGTTTCCTGCTTGGTGGGCATTTGCACTGCCCCTACACCACTGGGGACACGGCGATAATGACACAACACTGACTACTGTAACTCGTCTCCCGTTAGATACAAATTCACAACTTTCCTTGCCCACTTTTACTCAAACTCGCGATTTTTCCAAGCTGACTTCCCTAAGAGTGAGGGCCTGAAATTGCCTCCACACTGAAGAAAGGATCATTCCCAGTCAGCACTGTATCATATATATATAAATGGTGCCACTTCTTTCGGAGACCAAATACATATAATTTACCTTTGTATTTATCTAGAAGATTAATATCGACAATACGTGAAGTTAACATGACTACTGAGTGTATTTTTTTTATTCATTAAACATTGAATTTGATCACATGAGTTGAATATGCACCACCAGGTAAGGATTTAAAGGTAGTATCTCTAAAATGTGTGACAATAAATTCCACTGAATTTAATTGCCGCACTCTCTGTCAATTTCAAAAAATTTTCAAATGTTTGTGAAGCTTATGGGACTTAACTGTAGGGGGGGGGGGGGAGGTCATCAGTCCCTAAACTTACAAACTACTTATGAACTACCTTACACTAAAGACGACACAAACATCCATGCCCGAGGTGGGGGGATTCGAACCCCCGACGGGATACAGCCTCAATGCACTTGGCCGCTCCGCCGCGGCTTTATCAATTTAATCTGTATCTATAGCGTATTTCAGCCTGCAGGTCATTCCTCATTTAGTGCATCTCCTGAACAGGGTATCAAATACTTTAAAGTAATTTTCCAGCTAGTTACTGTGGAATATCAGGGGACAGTATGCGAAATGTATTGAAATTAACACACACACACATACATACATTTTTATAGTGTGTGTAGATTTTATAGCATAGAAACCTCATACAGGTACATTACATATCTACAACTACATAATACTCCACAATCCACCGTAAGGTGCGTGGCATAGGGTACACTGTACCACTACTAGGCATATCCTTTCCTATTCCACTCCCAAATAGAACGAGGAGAAAAAGAGTATCTACACGCCCCTGTATGAGTCCTAATTTATCTTATCTTGTCTTTGCGATGTTTATGCAAAAAGTAAGTAGGTGGCAGCAAGGTCGTCCTACCATCAGCGTCAAATTCCGGTCCTCTAAATTTTCCCAACAGAATTCTTGAGAAGAATGTCGTCTTTCATCCAGCGATTCCCATTTGAATTCCCGGAACATTTCTGTGACACTTGTGCATTGGTCGAACCTACCAGTAACCAACCTAGCTGCTCGCCTCTGAACTGCTTCTATGTATTCCTTTAAACTGATCTTCTTTGGGTTCCAAACACCTGAGAAATGCTCAAGACGTGGTCGTACAATCGGTTTATACGCTGCCTCCTTTACAGATGAAGTACGTCTTCCCAAAATTCTCCCAATAAATCGAAGTCGGCTGTCCGCCTTACTCACAACTGTCCTTACATGTTCGTTCCATTTCATATAGTTCTGTAATGTGATGCCTAGATATTTGACTGCATTTAGAACCTCACTACTAATGCTGTACTCTAACATTATGGGATTGCTTTTCCTACTCATGCGCATTACCTTACATTTTTCTACGATTAGAGCCAGCTGCAATTCTTCACAGCAACTAGAAATTTTGTTCAAAAATGTTCAAATGTTTGTAGAACTTATGGGACTTAACTACAGGGTCATCGGTCCCTAAGCTTACAAATTACTTATGAACTAGCTAAGACTAAGGACGGCACAAATATCCATGCCCGAGGGGGGATTCGAACCCCCGACCGCAGTGGCCGGGCAGACCGTGACTGGAACACCTCAGTCCCATCGGCCACCGCGGCAGGCAGAAATTTTGTGAAAGTCATGCTATATGATATTTCAGTCAATTAAAGATGACACCCTCACATACAGCACTTTATCATCAGCAAACACCCACAATGTTCTTCTGTTCCTCAGATCATTTATACAGATAGAAAATAACAGTGGTCCTATCACACTTTCCTGGGGCTCACCTGACGATACACCCATCTGTGATGAACACTCGCCATCGAGAACGACGTACTGCATTCTAAAAAAAGGTAAAGCAGTCAACAATCCGAAGATTGGTTTGAACACCACAGTGCTTTACTAGGCATGGTCCTATTTGGAGGTGGTATGACGTTGCCTTCCTCCGACCTTCGAACTGACTTAGCCAGCCAGTTATAGGGGGACCTACAGTTTAACGTGGGTTCCGTACCACGGTGATACTCGGTATTTTTCACATGAGCAATACTTCCAGAGGTGAAAGAAGTGGAAAGTGACAGATAGAAATTCTGGGACATAGTTGGGATCGAACCCACGGCCTTTGGATTTGTTGTCTGGCACTCTACCACTGTACAACCGAGTCGCACTACTGCGTTCTATTACTTAGGAAGTCTCCCAGCCAGTCACAAATCTGTGAAGATATTCCATTTGCTCGTATCTTAATTAGCAGTCTGCAGTATGCATTTCTGTATAAATGATCTGAGGAACAGAAGAACATTGTGGGTGTTTGCTTATGATACAGTGCTGTATGTGAGGGTGTCATCTTTAATTGACTGAAATATCATATAGGATGACTTTCACAAAATTTCTGCCGGCCGCGGTGGCCGAGGGGACTGAGGCGTTCCAGTCACTGTCTGCACGGCCACTGCCGTCGGGGGTTCGAATCCCCCTCGGGCATGGATATTTGACCACGTCAAATGACCACACCCTGCTTGTTGCCATCCATCCAGTAGGACATGTATTCCCTGTAATGTCTCGGTGTAGTTTCTGTAACCCGAGTGTCATCATCAGTTGCGTTGACTCGCCTGCCCTGATGAAACACCCTCCTCATTTCCTGCGAGCTTACGCCGCCTGGTCGGCAGTCGGCGCCGCCTGTGCGCCGGCACTCAAATCCCGGACGAGCCCCCTCACAGGCCGCCTGCTTTCTCTGCCAGGCTTATCCGGTAGAGTGATGCTGCGGCGGCTGAGTCAGCCTGAGGAACAGCCTTGCAAAACGCGCGATTAATGCGCGGCCGTGCTGCAGCCTCCCGAAATAGCAGACAGCGTCACGGACGGCGGGTTCCGTTAGCAGCGGGGGCACCCACTGGTCTTCTCCCGCTGCGTACATGACGGCAATGGAGACGCGCCGTCTCGTTGCTTAAGCAGTCACTGCAGATGCCAGCGAACGCAGCCAAGGATTTCACGGAGAAAAATAAACATTAGTTAGTCCATAATTCTTTCTATTTTTGAATCGTGACTAGTTAAAAGCCTTGTGGATCTTGGGGAAATCATAAAGTCTCGGTGGTACTGCATTATGTGGTTTCAGACTCTTGGTAACTTGTTCAGCTGTATCGCGCGGGACATCATCTAACGTATGCGCAAAATGTTACAAGCACTTTTGACATGCGCAAGAACCACTGCACCTGGGCTATTCAGCACTCGCTACTCACCTGAAGATGGCCGGATGTTTCCAGGCCAAATATCGTGTCAGAATGACGACGGGATCCGGCCGCACACCGAAAGTTACTGCATGAAGAAATACGCCGGAATAGCTTCAGGTCACATATGTGAGGGTGATTAAAGACAGGTATTCATATGCGAGGGCTCCAGCAATTATTCTGATTACACGGTTTTGTCCAATGAATACTTTTTTATTCAATGATGTTGTGGTCTTCAGTTCGGAGACTGGTTTAATGCAGCTCTCCACCCTACTCTACCCTAAGCAAGCCTCTTCCTTTCCTCATAAGAACAGCAACCTACATTAATTTGACTTTCCTTACTATATTCATCTCTTGGCCTCCCTCTGCGATTTTTACCCCACACACTTCTCTCCAATACCAAATTCACAATTCCTTGATGTCTAAGAATGTGTCATTTCTTTTAGTCAAGGCATGCTAGAAATTTCTCTGCTCTCCAATTATGTTCAGTACCTCCTCATCACTTATGCGATCCACCCACCTAATCTTCAGCATTCTTCTGTAACACCACATTTCAAAAACCTCTATCCTCTTCCTGTCCGTACTTTTTATCCTCCATGATTCACTCCAATACAAAGCAATGCTCCACACAAATGCCTTCAGAAAGGACTTCCTTATGCTTAAATTAATATTCGATGTTAACAAATTTCTCTTTTTCGAAAACGCTTTCCTTCCCATTGCCATTCTGCATTCAATTATGAATTACCCCAAAATATGTTGCCTTATGAAAGCAGTGAATGAAAATAGGCATAGTAAGCTAATTTACTGAGATTCTTATCGCCAAAATTAGCAATTATCCTAATAGCATAAGTAGCTGAACTCAAACGTTTCAGGCGATCATCTACATCTACATACATACTCCGCAATTCACCGTAAGGTGCGTGGCGGAGGGTACACTATACCACTACTAGGCATTTCTTTTCCTATTCCACTCCCAAATTGAACGAGGAAAAAAAGAATGTGTTGCTTTCACTTTAATCTCTCATAAATGCACACACCTAAACATTTTGAAAATTCTACCTTAGCTACAGATTTCTCTTCAAAGTCTATATTTATTACTGGAGTTGTGTCATTTACTGTATGGGACTGTATTTGGCGAGAGTCCGTTTGCTGAGAACCACTAATTCTGTGAAAAATATGATTTACGATTACATCACTTAGTTCGTACTTTTGGATGCGATTGCTATACTTGTATCAACTGCAAAAAAGAACTAAGTTTGCATCTACATTCATGTTGGATGGCAAGTCATTAATGTATATCAGAAACAGCAAAGGACCTAAGACCGAACCCTGTGGCACTCCATTCTTAATAGCCCCCAGTTTGAGGAATCAACTAATGTTTCGACAATGCATGAACCACTTATTTCAACTATTTGCATTCTTCCAGTTAAGTAGGAATTAAACCATTTGTGCACTGACCCATTCAAACCGTAATGATTAAGCTTATCTAGAAGAATTCCACGATTTACACAATGCAAGTCCTTTGAGAGATCACAAAAAAAAATAACAATGAGTGATGCACGTTATTAAGAGAATTTAATATTTGATATGTGAAGGTATTTATAGTATTTTGTGTTGGGAAGCTTTTCTGAAAACCAAATTGACATTTGGTTAGTACTCTGTTTTTACAAATATGGTAGGCTACTCTTAAATACATTACATTCTCAAAAAAAAAAAAAAAAAAAAAAAATTAACAGTGGCATATTTCGGTCTATCAGGGAAAACACTGGCTACGGAGTTAAAATATCTAGGCACTTACACGCAAAGTGACGGAGATACGAGGACTGACAGGCTGGACAGTACTGTACAGTGAGGCACACCAACACTATGTGAACCTAAAACACGACGCCATTCACGCGAATGACTGCAGAAACTCTCTGTCCGTTTGTAAAGTGTTCCCATTTTTCAGGTAGCGCCATTCAACCAATCGGCAACAAATCGTACAGACGTGTTTGTTGACACTAGCGACCAGATCCTTAGTCTGGCGACATAACCGGACACCCAATCTCCGATATTATGCGTCGAATCGAAAGCATTTTCAAATAGAAGTTGATCAAAATTTAAGACAATGTAACATTTTATTTGAATGTTTTTTCAATACTTTTACTCTGAAAATTGGTACACACGTCTAAAAATATAATTCTTCACATGGCTCTACCATCATATTCTTTGTTATAAGTAATTTAATGGAGGTTCAAAGAAGGGTATGAGGTTGATATCTCAGAAAGGATGTATATATTGCAAGAAAATACATTTTTTCAAAGAAATGAAAATAATGAGAATTGTTGTATTTAGCTAAGGAAAATGTATAATTAAATAGAAGAATAAAGAAGATAAAAGAGGAAGTCACTGCACTAAATGACAAGAATATTCTAACAACAATACATTGCATTGGTCCTCTTTAAGATTAAACATAAAAAACAAAGGTGCCACTGTGAAATGATTCACATAATAAACTAAGTACAAATAAAACTGTTGCGAAATGTTAAAGAAAGAATGTGTTAAGAAAATTACAGAAATAAAAATCGCACTGTACTGTTTTACTCGAAGAATATTTGGAGGAAAAATTAATAAAAATATAAATAATAATTAATAAAAAATTAAATATATATAGTACATACATTATTGCTTTTTGTATTATATAGTTTCACACATTTATTTTTGTATTATTTAATTGAATTTTACATTATTGATTTTTATACGTTTCTTATTATATAATTTATATTTTAATTATTTTCTCTGAAATACTTGAAAGCATGGTGAAACTACAATACGAGCGAAAGTATGTCGTAAAGCACAGCAGTGCGATTTTTTTTTCTTGTTTTGAGGAGTATTCGACAATTTTTTTAACAAGCTGTATGAAATCGAAATGCTTCCATTTTTTTTTTAATAACAACCAAGAATTTAATTGACAACGTGTGTCATTACAATATACTAGGAGAAGGTATTTCCTATAGTATAACATTTATATCTCTTAATGTTGCATATTTGGATGTAGGTTATGTGTGTATTGTGAATTCAAATTCGAGACTGAACTGTAGATTATTAGTGTATATGCAATAGAAAGGAAGAAGATTACATCTCTATTGCTGCTCAGGGTGATTCAAAATTAGTCTTTTCAGTTTTGCACATCGATGTATATTTATTAAAAAAATCGTACTGGCGTGTTTTACGGTCTTCTTTAGGTTTACTTGTAATTTTACGATGTTTGCAAATGTTTGGACAAAAGTAATATAAATATTATAAAACTAAATATTTGGAAAAGTCATAAAAGATATGTAATATTTAATAAAATAATACAGAAATAAACATATAAAAATAATAAAATATTTAATTTATATTATTATTACATTTGTCCTAGATATTTCCAAAAATAGGCCGTGAAACAAGCCAGTGCGATTTTTAATTTTCTTATTTCTTTATAAAAAGTTATTTCCTTGCGATATGCCGCGATGGAGTACCCGAGCGGTCTAAAGCGTCTCGCTGCGGAGCGCGCGGTTGCTCGCCGTGGAGGTTCGAGTCCTCCCTGGGGCATGGATGTGTGTGTTGTCCTTAGGTTAGTTTATCTAGGTTTAAGTAGTTTGTAAGCTACGGACTGATGACCACGCAGTTTAGTCCGATAGATTTACAAACAACACTTTTTTGGTACTCTCTGCCCATCATCTCCTTCCTATCTGTTTATGCATCTCCTACATCTCTGCATCTCCTCTCCCCCCTCCCCCATGTACTCTCTTTGGCGGCAGTTGCATTAAAGATGGCTGCCTTCACTGGCTTCGAGCGCGCGAAAAGCACAAGTCGATGAGGATGACCAAGAACGAAAATTTTACTTCACGAAAGATGGGCCACCACCCGACTACTTGACTACCGTCTGGGATGTTGTTAATATCCTCTTCCAGGTCACTGGATTGGCCGTGGTGCGACAACTGCATGGTCACCGCCTTCTCCAGACTTTTGGCCCCTTGATGGGGACTCATCAAGGATATCGCGTCTGCACTTCCTTTCGCGGCTTCTCTATCTCAGCTCAGTTGAGCAATCTACACCTTCTAATGCCCGTTATGAAAATTTAAATAATCATTTTACAGATGTGTTATTAGGCGCCAGTACTTACGGTGTTTCCTTAAATTAACAGGGGTAATTCGTGCATTCAAGATACTGCAAATGTCGGTTTTTTTAGTAAGTAGTTTGTAGACGTAAATTATTACATGTCGTTTAAGGTCTCTTAGATATTTGTTATTCAGAGTATTTGGTACGCATTTATAAAGCTTCCACAGAGCAGCTGGATGACAAAAATACTCGAATCAGTCTGAATCGCCTGACAACATCGCTGAGTTGCAGCAGCTGGCTGTGTGTTGTACAGATCGTTAACAAATGAGACTCTTTGGATATGATTGTAATAATACTGCATATTATTAGGTTACAATTAAAGGTTGTATAAATAAATTGTTACAACACGGATTGTAAACACCATTAACAGTGCGTAAATTACATATAATTCAAAGTACGGAAATTCACAAGTTCTGTCAATATGGTTTGTCAACAATACTATTTTTACAGCTTTATTTAACTTTTTACTGAGTGAGAGCTAAGAGATGCTAACATTTCCGCAGAAATCAAATGAAAGCTATCTGCTAATGTCTTTCAGGATTCTCTTCTATTACTTTATATGCTGCAGTAATACAGCAAGTTGGGAAAGAAATTTTCTAAAATGCCATGTGTGTAGGATTACCACCAGGAGTCACACAGAACATCTAAAGTTTTACGAAAAAAAAAAAAAAAAAAAAAAAAAAAAAAAAAAAAAAAAAAATACTTTATGTATCTCCGAACGAAAACTAGCTATGCAGTATAGTTTTTATGAAATAATTAATAGTGCATCACTGTTTACTAATTTGTAATTAGAACGACGCTTTTCGGCAGCGTGCTGCTATCTGCAGGTGCATTATACAGTTATTTATACATGTGTGCGGTTCACTTTGTATGCCAGAGAGGTTATGGATCGAACAATAGACCTAAACAGGAGAGTCTATTGTTCGATCCATAACCTGTCTGGCACACAAAGTGAACCGCAGATATATATAAATAATTGTATAATGCACCTGATGATGGCAGCATGCAGCCGAAACGCATCGTGCTAATTAAATATTAGTAGAAAGTGACTAAAGCAGTATTAATTATTTCATAAAAATATCATACAATACAGTCGCAGACCTCAAGAAATATCCATGTAACATGAGTAAATTTAAGTGTAGCTGTGTAGGTCCTTTGGACGGATTTATGTGAAATTTCACAGTTGCACAGTCCACTTGGCGTCGCCGCGTCATGCTGTGAGCGCTGGCAGAGGCAGACAGTTAGACTGCGACGCCACGCCCAGGAGTGTGTTGTGTTAATTGAGTGGGGAGAGGCGAGAGCGGGTCTCGTGCGCTACGGCTGCGCCAGGCAGCTGGGTGATTCGCCGCCGCCCACGTGGGGAGTGCCAGTGTCAGAGGCTGCCGCTGATCCCGGCTCAGGGCCGGTCAAGCCGCCGCCCACGCCGCCCACAGACGCCGCCCCGCCCTCGAACGTGACCTCCTGCTCATCGCCAGGCCAGACCACGACCACGCGTTCAGTACCGTAGCGTCACAAAGCAGCGGCAGCTAAGCGCTACTCACGCCGCCTCCAAAAAAAAAAAAAAAAAAAAAAAAAAAAAAAAAAAAAAAAAAAAAAAAAAAGTTCAAATGTCAAATGTTTGTAAATTTTTCGGACCAAACTACGTGGTCATCAGTCCGTAGCTTACAAACTGCTTAAACCTAGGTATACTAACCTAAGGAAAACACACACACCCATGCCCGAGGGAGGATTCGAACCTCCACGCCGCCTCAGTTCTCCACATCTGTCACACAAACTGGACAGTAAGGCCATAACCAGCAAGTTAATGACTAGCGATCCACGCGATGCTTCGCATTTGGTAAATAAGCGCCGCGGTTGAATGGCCGAGCGCTCTATTCGCCTTGTTCTGGAGCGCGCGGTTGCTCGCCGTAAACAAAAAATAAACGAAAAATATATCTATTTATATATATAAAAAAATGAAAATTCGATTAACGCTTTCCTGAGTGGAAATGTTAGTGTAATCAGATGTGGATTACGTTCAAAGAAATAATATAAGCAACTACTGGCAGATTTACACCAACAAATTAACAAAACAGGTTACATCACTCTTGAAGAAGCAGCCAGAAAAGCATGCCAAATTTAAACGGTCACACAATCCTCAAGACTGGCGGTCTTTTACAGTACCTCGAAATTTAGCACGAACTTCAATGAGAAAGGTGCAGGCCAGTCCATTAGAGGGATGTTACTGTCGTGTAACCACTCCACCACAGGCCGTGCATTATGAACAGCTGGTCGATCGTGTTGAAAGTTGCGAACAACATCCCCGAATTGCTCCTCAACAGAGAAAAGCATGAAGGTGCTTAAAATATCAGTGTAGGCCTGCAGTGTGATCGTACCACTCAAAACAACATAGGGTGCAAGACCCTCCACGAAAACCACAACTACACCATAACAACACCGCCCCCGGATTTTACTACTAGCACTAAACACACTGAAAGATGACGTTCACCGGGCATCCGCCATACCCATATCCTGCCATCGAATCGCCACGTTGCGTACCGTGATTCGTCACCCCACACAACGTTTTTCCACTGTTCAATCGTCCAGTGTTTACGCTCCTTACACCAAGCGAGGTATCGTTTGGCATTGACCTGAGTGATATGTGGCTCATGGGCAGCCGCTCGCCCATGAAGTTTTCTCACCTCCCGCCTATCACACTGCTTGGAGTGAGTGGTGATGCATTTTGGAATTCCTGTGTGATGGTGTGGATAGAAGCCTGCCTATTTACACTGATTCCAGCAAGCAATGTATCTGACTGTTTCTTGTTATAATGAGGTGTACTTTTATGTTTGTGTAGTTAAATGTATAATTATACTTCCTTACATTATTAGGTACATTTTGTTTGTTGTACATTTACAAGAAAGATACAGGCAATACAAAATTCCAAATCAGAATTGTAACTTTTTATGATTTCAGCAAGCAATATATTTTTTTCTTTATAATGAAGACTACCTCTATGTTAGGGTAGCTAAATGTTAAATATACTTTTTTCCATTATTAGGTACGTCTTGTTTGTTACGAATTTTATATAATTAACCATGCTATTGAATTTAAATGATTCTTTTATATAATTGTAACCCATATGTATTTCTTTATTATTGTAATTAATTTATTAAAAGTATACCGTAGCTGCTGAGTAAATACTGCAGACTTCTCCGAAAACAGTTCCACCTCCACGGGGTGGGACACGGGCAACGGCACACTGGTCCTCTATACCATATATGTCTCAACAGACGAGGTCGGGCTGTAATATTTCGTCGTGTACGCGTCCACGTTTCTACTTCACTACCACATCAGAAACAGTGGACCTAGGGATGTTTCTGATGTGAAATCTTGCGCACAGACTTCCGACACAAGTGACACCCAATCACCTGACCACGTTCCAAGGCGAGCGGTTTTCGGCGCGCCAATCACGCTCTTCACGGCCACTACGCTCGGGGGTTCGAATCCCACCTCGGGCATCGATAGTACTGCCGTCATTAGTATTAGCTAGTTCATAAGTAGTTTGTGAGTTTAGGGACTGATGACCCCGTAGTTAAGTGTCATAAGCGATGTATAAAGGAGCCGTCGATTGCACTGGGAACTCAGTTCCGGCGAGATTGTGTACCAGCACGCTCACCTGAGGATGGCGGGCAGTTGCGCCGCTGAAATATTGTGTCACTTTAGTATCCGGCTGAAAACCAGAGAAGATTACAAAACATTTGAACATTTTGAACGCCCAAAGTCCGTGAGTTCCGCGGAGCGCCGCATTCTGCTCTCTCACGATGCCTGATGACTACTGAGGTCGCTGATATGGAGCTGCTGGCAGTAGGTGGCAGCTCAGTGCACCTAATATGAAAAACGCATACTTTTGATCACATAGTCTATAAATGTATTGTATGACCTGATTTAGTACCAGCAGCATGTTTTGTCAGTGCAATAAATAAATACTCGCGAAATGCGCATGCCTAAAAATCAGGGAAATGAAGAGGTCATATCGTGGTCTACCTAAAAGGCTTCTTTCTATAACTTAATTTGATAAAACTAGAGAAGATGGAGTAGATACTGGTGTGAAAAATAGCTTTCGAAACACACATTAAGATGAAACTTCCTGGAAGATTAAAAATGTGTGCCGGAACCGGGACTCGCACCTGGGACCTTTGCCTTTCGCGGGCAAGCGCTCTACCGACTGAGCTATCCCGAGACTTCGCAGAAGCTCTCCCTTAGGCTGTGGCTAAGCCATGTCTCCACCATATCCTTTCTTTCAGGAGCGCTAGTCTTGCATGTTTCGCAGGAGAGCTTCTGTGAAGTTTGTAAAGTACGAGGCGAGGTACTGGCGGAAGTAAAGTTGTGATGCGGCATCGTGAGTCGTGTCGGGACAGCTCAGTTGGTAGAGCCCTTGCCCGCGAAAGGCAAAGGTTCCAGGTTCAAGACCCGCACACAATTTTAATCTGCCAGGAAGTTTCATATCAGCGCACACTCCGCTGCAGAGTGAAAGTTTCATTCTGGAATCATTAAGATGTCTAACACATCGCAGATGGTAAGAGCATGGTCGTGAGTTCAAGTCCCGGAGCGTCAGAGAACTGTAATCCTGCAGGTAGTGAATTTCTTACTTATACCATAAACTCTGCAAAACAGCACGTGCGAAGTATCAGCCACACCCCGCCGCTGCCAGGCTTCATCAGCGCAGCTCGCCTACCATCGGTCACGCGGCTGTCCGGCCAGTCTCGCGCCTCGCATTTACAAGAGAGAACGGACCGCGCTGCTGAAGATGGTATCGCTCGCTGTCCAGAGAGAGCAGAGAGCAGATGCGATGCGGTGCGCTGTCGCCCCCATCCGTCATCTCTGGTAATGCCCCCTGACCCACCCGGCCTGTTGCCTACCGCACCGCCCTGTCGGCGCCGGCCTATTTCGCGAGGTTTCTCCCGGACGTCTCCGAGACGTTCAGGCGACATCTGGCTCTTTGTAGAGCAGCGACGGTTAACACTGTACGCGCGTCAGGTATGCCAACTTAACGTAGGAAGCAAGACAACAACTGCTTGCAAATTATGCTGCTACCATCCGTGGTTTACCTAACCACCAAAACCACCGTCTACTCTTTCCTCTAACTGATCTCCACATTCCGTAGAGGCGGCAGAGATCAGGGTTGACGGTTGGTGTCCGTGTTAGGTCTCTGCTGAGCCAATTGTCAGATACCAGTCGCGTACACCACCACGGTGTATACGACGACCTCACCTTCGGCTGGACCTGTCACGGTACGCTAAAACCTCAGTCCACCCTGAGACCCTTCGTCGCCACTTCATATCAATTCTTGACGGCTTCCGAGGCTCTACGGTAGTGTACACCGACGGCTCGATAGTAGATGGTCATGTCGGTTTTGCTTACACGCTTGCAGGACACAATGAGTTGCGCTCCCTGCCAGATGGCTGCAGTGTTTTCACTGCAGAGCTGGTAGCCATCCACCGCGCACTTCAACATATACATTCCTGCCCTGGGGAGTCATTCGTCATTTGTAGCGACTCCCTGAGCGTTTACAGGCCATCAACCAGTGTTTTCCGTGCAATCTTTTGGTTGTTGCTATAGAAGAGTCCTTGTACACCATTGAACAACGTGGGCAGTCAGTGGCATTCCTTTGGACTCCGGGACACGTCGGGATAGACGGCAATGAGCTGGCTGACAGGCTGGCCAAAGAGGCCATCCACAAGCCTGTCCTCAATATAGGCGTCCCATCTGCTGATCTGCGTTCTACACTACGCCGCAAAGTTCTCGGTTTGTGGAGTAGTGAATGGCGCACCCTACAGGTGTCCAACAAATTGAGGTGTATCAAGGAGACAACCAACGTGTGGACGACCTCTCTGCGGGCCCTCGCAGAGACTCTGTTGTTCTCTGCCGGCTGCGTATCGACCATACTTGGCTTACGCACGGCCACCTTCTCCGTCGCGGGGATCCTCCCGAGTTTCGATGTGGGGCGCGTCTGACAGTCGTCCACATCGTCTTGGAATGCCCGGATTTAGCAGCTCAGAGAAGGAATTATAATGTCCCTGACGATTTAAAACTTGTTTTAGCTTACAATGCCCCTATGGCTGACGCAGTTTTAAATTTTATTCGTGTGAGTGGGTTGTACCGATCTATTTCATTTTTAGTACTCTGTTCATTACATATTTGTTCTCCGCTCGCCTACCGTTTTTAGGTAGGTGGTTTTAATGTGCAAAAGCGGCCAGATGCCCTACTGCTTTGTCTGTGGTCACCTGGCCAGGACACTCTGGTATCGTCTTTCCACATTTCTCTTCTTTTATCAGTTTTTACTTTGATTCTTTTACTTCTTGACGTGTTACATCCTTTGCTTGGTCAGTTTTAACACTTCGTTTTCTATTACTTTGTAGTGCTTTTTATTCTACTCTCTACGTTTGGAACAAGGGACTGATAACCGTAGTCGTTTAGTCTCTTTAAAAATCAAACCATCCAGCCAACCATCCTAGGAAGCAAAATAGGCCTTGTTAGCGCAACTGCAGTAATACTCTAGCTCCAGGGGGTAGCTTTGTAAACAAAAGACAAACGAATGTAGTCTAGATCGCTAAAAATACATAGGGTGGAAAAATATGAACACGTAACAAAGATACCAAATTTAATGACGGAATAAGAGAGATTTATCTCGTCATAATATACGCCTGAAGAAATTGAAGAATCACGCCATATTTAATTATCAGTAAGAAGACGGCCCACCATTGGATTTGCGAAAGCTGGAACTCTTCTTAACCCTCGAGCAGCAGCGCTGGTGCAAATGTGCTACCACTTTTCTTTAAATGCTCACTGTTGTCGTAATAATGGAGATACCGTATTTCTGCTTTAGCTATTCCTCAATTAAGCCTTAACAATGATGTCAGTGAAGGTTCCTAGTTTCTAGTGCACGGCTGTGTTCGTCCCAAAAAAGTTTTGTTAGGGCGTGCATCATTGGTAGCAGACTTGCACCGCGTTGCCTGTCAGCCGGCCGCGGTGGCCGAGGGGACTAAGGCGCTCCAGTCACGGTCCGCACGGCCACTACGGTCGGGGGTTCGAATCCCCCCTCGGGCATGGATATTTGTGCCGTCCTAGTTCGTAAGTAGTTCATAAGTAGTTTGTAAGTTTAGGGACTGATAGCCTCGTAGTTAAGTCCCATAGACTTTACAAACATTTGAACATTTCGTTGCCTGTCATGTAAGTAGGTTTGAATTGTTTTGTGTTACGTCTAGTTTTGTTTGCAAATGGATTTGTGGCAGTTTCTAGTAAATATTGCTTGTATAAATTTTATCCTACATATTAGAATGCTCAAAAATTTAAATTTATTTCGAACTGTAATTCTCGACAAATTGTCCTCTAGTTTCTTATGATTAGCCACGCTGCAGTTTCTGCAAATCTAATTTTTAAACCTTTTGAAGCCTTACACAATACTACATAATTTCATCTACAAGTCTCGTAGAAGTGTTATAGATCTAACAGATGAGGAAATAGACTTGTTTCGACAAGTAATGAAGATATTAGTAATTTTTATCTAGATTCCTCATCAGATCATGAACCGAATACTACAGTATTATTCAAAATGTAAATCCTAGTTCCGATACCGAACAAGATTTCAGACGCAATGAATCTGATATTGAAGGCGGTACCACTCTGTGGAGTAAAACGCCATACAAGCAGCACTTCAAAACAGAAAGACTATCACAAAAATCTTCCCTGGTTTAAAAGGGAACGCAAGGGGTGTGAGGTCAGAGACGCAAGCTCTGTCATTCATGATAGGTGATAATGACTGATGAGGTAATTATGTGTACTAAGTTCCTCATAACACAGAAAAAAGCTGACACCAATTACTCAAGAGACAGGAACTACAGGGAAGTAACGAAAGAGGAAATGATACTACTGCTGGGTCTATTATACAAGATTATTGTACACGTTCGGAATAATGTTACATTTGTTATATTTATAGACTGAAGGGCATTGATATACTAATTGAGATATTAACAAATGTGATATTTCTACCTGTACATTAAACTATTTTTGTCATTACGATCACTTATTAGCTATATTCTAGGCTTGTAACACGGAGTACACAGTGATAGCAAATCTTCACCGCGCTGCTGCTGAAGTTATAATAATTGGCGCTGCCGCCAGAGGGTTAAACTGTCTCAATAATTTCAAACAAAATTTTTGCGCCAAAACATTCGCCACTTACTTCAACGATGTTGGTTGGAGCTGCACATCTGGTCATGACCCTCTGCTCTAAAACTTCCCACAACGGGTCAGCTATATTGAGACATGACGATTTACTGTCCAGAGGATATGTTTGATAATTTCCTGATGCTGTAAAAACACTCCTGATCCTTTCTCGCTGTGTGTGTCTGTGTTGCCGAATAATCATTTTGGAATATGACATTGTCTTTTACCAATGTGTTAGTCATAATAAGCAATTTGCTGTCGAGGATGGCGTCACAGTTATTCGACGAGTGAGGATAATATTACAAAAAGTTGAATACCACGAAATACGAGGGTCGTCCACAAAGTAAGTTCCGTTTCCATTTGTATCCGCGACAGCGGTACGATCGCAGTTCCGAGCACGCGCGGCAGTCACTCTGACTCAAGGAGAAGACATGTACGCCATTTTAAGATCGCTGCTGCCGACGAGTGCTTTGTAGTGCTTCTTTATAATGTCCGCCGTAATTGAAAATGCCGCCGCGTGTGAAATCAGATCTGTGATTCGTTTTCTAAATGCAAAGTCAGTTAAACCAAACGAAATTCATCGGCAAATCTGCGAGGTTTACGGACAAAATGCTATGATTGATTCAATGGTTAGAATATGGCTCAATGAAGGACGTGATCAAGTGCACGATGAAGAACTAACTGGAAGTCCATCTATGATTACTGATGAACTGGGTCACACAATTAAAGAGAAGATTGAACACAAGCATAAGTTTTACACTTACTGGCCTTGCTATGGAAGTTCCGCTAATCTGTCCTTGGTGGTCAACACTTTAAACAATGATGACGAGTTGATAAAACATGTTACCACATGGTTGAATACACAGGCGGCAACCTTCAATGAAGAAGGCATCCAAAACTTGTGCCACGCTATGACAAGTGCCTACAAAATTTCGGAAGCTATGTAGATATTTTTACGATAAATATTTTTTTCTGTATCTGCAGACGTTTGTTTTCATAACCAAACGGAACTTACTTTGTGGACATGCCTCGTAGATCCCCAAATCACGACGGAACCACCATCATACTTGAATGTAGGAAGTAGGTATGCAGTATCGCAAGCTTTTCGGGGATTTTCGATAAATAATTCTGGTTGGTTGTAGGTAGCAAGCTAAACGATGATTCATTGGACCACACCACATACCTCCTGTCATTAAGTGTCCAGACCTCCTTCGCTGTGTTGAGTTGGCTTCCGTTATTATGGGCTTTTCCATGACTATTTTGTTCTAACCGTACTGTTTTCATGGAAAAGCATTACTCGGTGTGTCCACAATCGTTTTAATGCTCGTGGATCGATATCAGGATTTTATACACTATTCCTCTTAACCAATGATGTTTTCCTTTCCTTTTTTTTTTGTGGAAGCTGGCATTGCCGAGCATACGGTCACTAGTGAACCATTAAACAGTGCAGCCATTTTCGCCTAAGGTGCTCCCACAGACCATTGAATTGACCTCGAAATTCTAAGAAAACAGGCATTTCACACAACATTTGTGTTGGCCATTGCAGAACAAAACGTATAATATAATATTAGAAAACGTCCAAAACGTCGTACAAGAATTTTGCACTGCGGTCGCATCCCAGTAGAACACCTTGGCTGTGATACCAACTTGCATGGTCTTCATATTATGTAGTCCACCCCGCGTACATCTAAAGGTGTATATTAAAATCAGGTGTGCCCACCTTTCGCTTATATGAGGGCTTGAATTCTGATTAATACACTTTCTACTACATATACATAGTGTAGGTTGTTTTCCCCGTAAAACGAACATATTTTTCTGCTTGCAGGTATTTCGTCTCTTTTGTAGGAGAAAACTAGTAGAAAAAACAAGCTCTGGTGCAACTTCTTCTGTGCGATGAAAACTCAAAGCAAACAACAGAATAAAGTTAAAGAAGATGCAAAAGCATTTCTGTTATATGAATGCGCTCGACCAGAATAGGTTGACTTCCGATATTAACAGACACCACTACTGTTACTTGCTTCTGCGCATGCGCATTCTGCAGCACGCTCGGAAATTTATAACTCCACACTCGGCACACTCTTCGGATTACTGACGTCAAAGACGCACTCGCGATGGGGTTGTCTGCTGATTTCCACGCAGGCACCAAAGGCGCACGCACTTCGAGCAGTCAATATTCACCACAAAGTCGATAGAGTAAAACGAACTTCACATAGGTGGATGTTGCAGGTAGGGATGTTGTTTCAAGATACGATTGGTTTTACAGTGGGAAAGTGCGTTTCTTCAGTCAGGTTGGTGGATTTTGCGATTTGTAGGCTTCAATACGTTGCCTCTTAGAGTTGGATTAAGATGTAACAGATAAATAGGCGGTTGATAAAGAGGAACTCTTATTAGGTCAAGGAAGGGATTTGCACTTTAGGAAATAAGAGCTGCTGCTATTTACTTCTTGAGGAACCTGATATTACGTGTTACACCCTGATGAATCTCATCTTACGTGTTCTCAGGTTCCATTCCTTCGATCTCATGGTTGACGGTAGATGTGCGCCGAGAAGGATGGATAAGCTAGGGCGTGAGGTAAGCTGGTGTTGGTACTTACGTATATTGAATTTACGTCGCTGATTAACAGCATCTATGTCATTTTTCTATTATTTACGTTAAAATTCCATTGGTGGCCGCGTTTTACAAATGTCAGCTGTGGAAAAAAAGTGACGCAAGTTGTCCATACGCTATTTGCTCAGCTGGTCGCTTTCATTGTCTGGTAAAGGTAGTGGCCAACCGTGAAAGGATTACTGGCAGGCAAAAGTCATCGTTTTGATGTGTTTGGTCTGGCATCTCGACTTGTATACAACTTCATAGGCTGCCCACAATCAGTTACAACCGCTGGACTCCACTGGTAGTCCACGGTGGTATTTGGCTGATACGAACAAGATGGTCTACTCGCCTTCTACCAAAGGAAAATAAGAGACTTGAAAAGGTAAAAAATAAAGGTATTAATTCCCAGTCCAAACCGAGTACTTTGCGCCGCAATGAATTCGTCTGGAAATGGCTGGGACTCAATGTAGACCCAGATCTCAAAACAGCGCGCAATACTCCAGGAAGTGGGAAGAAAAAAAGATAAGTGTTTGGTCAGCATTGTTCTAGAGAGCTACGCCGACTGAATGTAATGTTTGTTCTTTAACAGGCTTGTGCTACCTGGAGGTCTATAGCGGTTTCCATCATTGTCTCTTTAGTAACGCGCTATCCAAGGTATGGCAGTTCCACGAGTCCCTTTCCCAGCAACGGTGAACGGCTGCAAGGTCCGAGTGGCCGACAGCGAAAACAGCGCAAAAATCCAAAAAGCAAAGCGAGAGTAGTCCTAAACGTGAAAGGCATAAAATCGGCGCGAAGTAACAGAGGCACAGTGGCAAAGCGAAAGAAAAACCGGGAGTGAGCGAGTAACTTTGTGCGGAAGTAACGTCGGTGTTTGGAGAGGTTTCAAAACATGACCATCACTGGACGAGGAAAGCGCCGCCTGAAGGTCTGACGCGAAGACGGACGACTCTGGATGGGGGCGACAGTGCTTGCGTCGGTCTGGATCTCTGTTCTCTGCATCTACATCTACACGGGATACTCTGCAAATGACATTTAAGTGCCTGGCAGAGGATTACTCGAACCACCGTTAAACTATTTGTCTCCCATTCCATTCTCTAATAGCGCGCGGGAAGAAAGAACACCGAAATCTCTCCGTTCGAGCTCTGATTTCTCGTATTTTATTCTGATGATCATTTCTACCTATGTAAGTGGGAGTCAACAATATATTTGCGCATTCGGAGGAGAATGTTGGCGATTGGAGTTTCGTAAGTAGCCCACGCCGTAGCGATAAGTGCCGTTGTTGTAATGATTCCCATCCCAAATCCTGTATCATTTCCGTAACGCTGTCTCCCCTGTATCGTGACAGTACAAAACGAGCTGCCCTTCTTTGGACTCTTTCGATGTCCTCCATCAAACCCACCTGATAAAGATCCCACACTGAGCAACATACTCCAAGAAATAACGGACAAACGTCGTGTATGCACTTTCTTTAGTAGTTCTGTTGCATCTTTTAAAGGTTCTGCAAAGAAAAACACAGTCTGTGGTTCGCCTTTCCCGCGACACTATCTACGTGTTCTTTCCAGTTTAAGTATGAAGTAATATTAATTCCTAGGTCTTTTGTGCAGTTTACGCCCTGCACTTTTGATTGATTTATCTTGTAAACAAAGTTTAACGGATTTCTTTTCGTACTCATGTGGACGACTTCACACTTCTCATTATTTAGAGTCAATTGCCAATTTTTACACCATACTGATATCTTATTCAGATCGTCCTGCAGTTGCTTTTGATCTTCAGATGATTTTACTAGACGGTAAATGACGGCGTCATCTGTGAACAACCTAAGAGAGCTACTTAGATTCTACCCTAAATCGTTTATGTAAATAAGGAACAGCAGAGGTCCAAAAACACTACCCTGTGGAACGCCCGACATCACATCTGTTTCAGTCGATGCCTTACCATCGATTACTACGAACTGTGTCCTCTCTAACAGGAAATCCCCAATCCAGTCGCAAATTTGGGGCGATATACCATAACCAGGCAATTTGATTAAAAGCCGTTTGTGAGGTACGATGTCAAAAGTCTTCTGGAAATCAAGAAATACGGAATTTGCGAACCCTTCTCGATAGCACCCATCACTTCATGTGAGTAAAGAGGTAGTTGTGTATAGCTTGAACGATAATTTCTAAATCCATGTTGACCTTGGGTCAATAGATCATCCTGATCGAGTCTGGCTAGGTTGCTGAGGTCTCAGTAGGACACGGCCTTGGTAATCGTGCGCGCTGTGGACTGAGAACGAGCTTGTTGGTTCTGGTCGTGGCAGAGAACAACGCACTGGGGGCGGCCAGGGCTGTCGCAAGCGGAGGTCGCAGGGCGAGGCCCAGCGTGGGCGGCAGGAGCGCCGCCGTTACTCACCGCGCCCTCGCGCTGAACTCGTGCAACCGAGCTGTCAGCCTGGCGCTAGTGTCGCGGCGCGGACGCTCTGAGGAACCGGAACGAGTTCAGGGTTTCTCTTAGCCCCCACTCTTTGCTATACGTAGACAAATCCAAATGTTTGTAGAGCTTATGGGACTTAACTACGGAGTCATCAGTCCCAGAACTTACAAACTACTTATGAACTACTTACAACTAAGGACGGCACAAATATCCATGCCCGAGGGGGGATTCGAACCCCCGACCGTAGTGGCCGTGCAGACCGTGCCTGGAGCGCCTCAGTCCCCTCGGCCACCGCGGCCGGCTATACGGAGACAAACAAGTACTGAAGCTAAAAGAATGGAAGAATTGGAAAGAACACGTAGATATTGTCGTGGGAAAGGCGACCCAGAGACTGCGTTTTATTGGCAGAAACCTTAAAAGATGCAACAGAACTACATAAGAAACTGTATACACTATCCTTGTCCGTCCATTTTTGGAGTATTCCTGCCCAGTGGGGTATCCTTATCAGGTGGGTTTGACGGAGGACATCGAAAGAGACAAAGAAGGGCAACTCGTTTCGTATTGTCACGATACAGGGGAGACAGCGTTACGGAAATGATACAGGATCTGGGATGGGAATAATTACAACAACGGCGCTTATCGCTGCGGCGTGGGCTACTTGCGAAACTCCAATCGCTAACATTCTCCTCCGAATGCGAAAATATATTGTTGACTCCCACTTACATAGGTAGAAATGATCATCAGAATAAAATACGAGAAATCAGAGCCGGAACGGAAAGATTCAGGTGTTCTTTCTTCCCGCGCGCTACTCAAAAATGGAATGGAAGATAAATAGTGTAATGGTGGTCCGATGAACCCTCTGCCAGACACTTAAATGTGATTTGCAGGGTATCCCATGTAGATGTAGACAGGGAGGAAGCAGACTTAAATCTTCTTCTTCTCCTACGCGATAACACTGATGATACTCGACAGTTATGCTAAAGCAGAATTGCTACACACTGCTTTCATAAAATTCCTTCACCACAGAAGACGAAGCAAATGTCCACCAATTCGAATCAAGCACAGCCGCCAGTATGTGTAATTTAGAAGTAGACATGGATTATTAAAGCAACCTAAATCACTTAATAAAAACAAGTCTTACAAGTTGCGACATGGTAGCGAATTTACAATACTGGCCATTAACATTGATACACATAGAAGAAATGCAGATGATAAACGGGTATTCATTGAACAAATATATTCTACTAGAACTGGCATGTGATTACATTTTCACGCAATTTGGGTGCATAGATACTGAGAAATCAGTACCCAGAACAACCATCTCTAGCCGTAATAACGGCCTTGATGCGCCTGGGCATTGAGTGAAAGAGAGCTTGGATGGCGTGTACAGGTACAGATGCCGATTCAGCTTCAACACGATACCATAGTTCAAGAGTAGCGACTGGCGGTTTGTGACGAGCCAGTTGCTCGGCCACCACTGAACAGACGTTTTAAGTTGGTGAGAGATCTGGAGAATGTGCTGGCCAGGGCAGCAGTCGAACATTTTCCGTATCCAGAAAGGCCCGCACAGGACCAGCAACATGCGGTCGTGCATTATCCTGCTGAAATTTAGGGTTTCGCAGGGATCGAATGAAGGGTAGAGCCACGGGTCATAACACATCTGAAATGTAACGGTCACTTTCAAAGTGGTGTCGATGCGAATGACAGGTGGCCGAGACGTGTACCCAATGGCACTCCATACCATCACGCCGGGTGAAATGCCAGTATGGCGATGAGGAATACACACTTCACCGCGATGTCTCCAAACATGGATAAGATCCTCATGATGCTGTAAACAGAACCTGGATTCATCTGAAAAATATGACGTTTTTCCATTCGTACACCCAGGTTCTATGTTGCGTACACCATTGCTAGTGATACGAGGCCCTCGGGATCTAACATGGCGTTCCGTATTGCCCTCCTGAACCCACCTATTCCATATTCTGCTAACAGTCATTGGATCGCGACCAACGCAGGCAGCAATGTCGCAATACGATAAACCGCAACCGCGATAGGCTACAATTCGACCTTTATCAAAGTCGGAAACGTGATGGTACGCATTTCTCCACCTTACACGAGACATCACAACAACGTTTCATCAGGCAACGCCGGTCAACTTCTGTTTGTGTATGAGAAATAGGTTGGAATTTTTCCTCATGTCAGCACGTTGTAGGTGTCGCCACCGAACCAACCTTGTGTGAGTGCTCTGTTAAGCCAATCATTTGCAAATCAAAGCACCTTCTTCCTGTCGGTTAAATTTCGCGTCTGTAGCACGTCATCTACCTGATGTAGCAATTTGTAATTGGCAGGAGTGTGATCCTATTTGTAATTTCTTTTAATATCTTTATTTCCGTCAATTATCACAAATTCCTCGTCTTTTTGACGACCGCTTTCGGTCAGTGATGACCATTTTCAACTCTACAGTAAAGCAGAAACAGAATGACCCATTTACAAAGAGACTACCTTATAAAACATAAATAAAGCATTACAGTCATCAATGCATAAAACGTGCTTAAAAATATTGTACAGCATATCTGTTGATACATTCCTTCATGTAACGTAGCCATAATGGCATCGTCACAACATAAGAGTATCTTCATGAATGAGTCGTCCCGAAGGAGGCCACTACTTACTTATTTTTCTTTTATATCGCTAACCTTCCAAATTTCTGTTTTATTTTATGATGAGCAATGTTTTTAAGCTATTTAAATTTATTCTGTAATATATCATCCATAAATTACTTAAAGAGTCTCATAGCAGAATATTGTTACTGTAATAGCTTTCTTTTTAATCAATTTAAATTTCAGACATCTACACATTTTTTTATACTTACACAGTTTATTACAGTTTTAAATTCCACATTTTTATAAACTAACATAAGTGTGCCTTTCTCACAAAATATTTTTATCTTTGCCATAATTAAATAAAAGCTGAGTATGTTAAGGACCACACTAACGACACCTAACGGTTGTACGACCAAATTACTAGTAAACAGCTACTGAACTTCAGTTTCTTCTGCACAGTAGCGCAGTAAACCTGTTGTCACCAGCTCTGTGGCCCATTTCTATGTTTATTTTAAATTAACATCACGACTCATTCATGAAGATACTCTTATGTTGTACGATGCCATTGTGGTTATATTACATTAAGGAAGGTAACAACAGGTATGCTGTATAATATTTGTAAGCATGTTTTGTGTATTGATGATTGTAATGCATTATTTATGTTTTATTAATCTATTACTAATTGTGTCATTATGTTTTTTTATTTTTTTTTTTTTTTTATTTGAAAATGGTCACCACTCACCGAAACCGGTCGTCAAAACGACGAGAAATTTGTGATCATTGACCGAAATAAAGATGTTGAAAGGAAAAACACTTTCTTCCGTTCCCGATTGAATACCAGTTAGGTTATTTTCTGAGTATGCTGATGCAATAGCTCCATACTTAACTATCATATACAGCAGCTCACTCAGCGAAAGATCTGTATCCAAAGACTGGAAAGCTGCACACGCCACCCCAGTATTCAATAAAGGGAATAGGAGTGACCAGAAAAATTAGAGGCTCATATCACTGACGTCGGTTTGCATCATGATTTTAAAACATATACTTTCCTCAAATTTTATGACTTACCTCGAAGAGAACAACCTATTGACCCTTAATCAACACGGATGCTTTACTAACATGAAGTGATGGGTGCTATCGACAAGGTATCTCAAATCAATTCCATGTTTCTAGATTTCCGGATGGCTTTTGACACTGTAGACCTACGTCAGAAGCGGCTTCTAATCATAACTCGGCTGATAATGCAAAGTTCAACTGACATGTCATTTTATTTATTTTAACAGTAAACAATTTTAAGTGGTGAAAATGAGTCCCGTGGTCTTAAAACTGCGCTATTATATTCATTCAATGAAAGAAAACCTCTAAGCTGAAATTTCTATTAATATTAAATATAGAGAGCACAATCAATAATAAGCCTGTAATTGACAAATTTCGTTACAAATAAATTACAATAAACTATATATGACGATGCATATTTAATGGGAACAGTGACCTATTATTTCTTCGGAAAGTCTGAGTAGATTCGTTCGTGTATTGTTGATTTTAAAATCAGGCTTTGCACTTTGATAAATTTCAATACATTAAAAGAAAATAGGCTTACCGGAGTCAATTAGAAGTTTTAATTCTTAAATCTCGGACCCGGTGGTCTTGGGGTAAAGCGCTCGACTAGAAACCGAAGGGTCGCGGGTTCGAAACCCGGTCGGACCTCGGATTTTTCAGTCTGCGTTTCAACCCATCCTTCACCTCTCAACGATGTGAGGAGTCGCCAGAAACGACACGTGGTTTGGATTCCACGTTAAACTGTAGGGCCGCGGTGGAGTAGCCGAGCGGTCTAAAGCGTCTCGCTGCGGAGTGCGCGGATGCTCGCCGTGGAGGTTCGAGTCCTCCCTGGGGCATGGGTGTGTGTGTTTGTCCGTAGGTTAGTTTACCTAGGCTTAAGTAGTTTGTAAGCTACGGACGGATGACCACGCAGTTTGGTCCGATAGATTTACAGACATTTGAATATTTAAACTGTTGGTCCCCTTTCTCCGGTTGGATAACTGGTGTAGGCTAGGGACACGCAAGTCGCCGAAGTGGCGTCTAATTGAAAGACTTGCACCAGGCCAATGAGCCACACGAAATTATTATTAGAGTATTAAATAATCATAATGAATGCAAAAAGCTGGGAAATAATGAAAGATCTGTCGATGTCAGGAGCAGATAAGAAAATTTCATATACTACTCTTAGGATCTTTGATACAGCAGTGCACTCTAAAATTCAAATGTTTGTAAACTTAAGAGAACAAACTGCTGAGGTCGTCGGTGCGTAGACTTACCAACTACTTGAAACAGTGGCGTATCAACCAGTTCCTCTGAGGGGAGCCAACAAGAAAACCTGTTTACTGATTTCGTTTTGGTGAAAAAAAAATAGCGACTTTCAGCGCCCCTTCAGTACAGATGTTGTCGCCTATTAGCAGTCACAGGGTGAAAAATAGGACGAAAGGAGAGGACAGAATATAGTAGCTGTTACAAGATGCTTCATTCAAAGGCAAAAGTGGCTGCCAACAAAACGACTGGGGGGGGGGGGGGAAGGACAGAAACCCTGTCTTGCCGCTCCAAAGTTTGAAGTGGGGTGGTCGGGTGGGGGGAGCGACTGCCCCTCCTGCCTCCCTGGTTGTTACACCGTTGACTTAAAGTAACTTATACTAAGGACAACACACACATCCATTCCCGAGCGAGGACTAGAACCTTAGACGGGGAGCGGCCTCGCAATCCGTACCATGATGACTTACACCAGTGCTACGAATAAATGCCTCTATCACATCTGTTCGCGCGCGCGCGAGAGAGAGAGAAAACACACACACACACACACACACACACACACACACACACACACACACACACACTGCGCCCTACGCCCACAACCAAAACAACCACACCATGTCACTGCAGACTCTTCTCCTCATATGGCATTAAGGGTTACAATAATGTTGTTGACCAACAAAACAATGAAAAAAGTACCATAACAGTACATAACATGCGCCTCCACGCCGTTCTGGCCACAGTATACATAATAAGGAGCAACTTTCAGATACTCCCAAAATAATTGTAATTAGCGTCCCAAAATACAAAACCAAATAATGTTTCATATTCCATGTACTGTACCAATATACAGCGATAAATGTATACACTTGTTGTAAATAGTTTCTCTAGCATTTGCAGTACCTATATAAATAGCCCTCAAATTGTGAGAATCAGAAATTTTTCAATCATGATCACCTAAATTGTTGAAACTGAAACTGTAAATTTTTAATTAAAATATGAAATTATGAATATCCAAAAATGAAGAAAATATAAATGTAATAAACCTTTCCCCGGTTAGAAAGTGTGATGCAGGCTCTAAAATAGCCCGCCCACCCCCATTAGGGGTGGGAATGCAAAGTGCTTAAAAAAATAAAAAATAAAAAGAAAGAAAGAAAAGAAAACCAGACTGTAACTTTCACTTTGCAGCGGAGTGTGCGCAGATATGAAACGTTCTGGCAGATTAAAATTGTATGCCGAAACCGGGACTCGAACCTGCGACCTTTGCCTTTCGCGGGCAAGCGCTCTACCGACTGAGCTATCCCGACACGACTCAGGCAAGAGGAGAACTTCTATGAAGTTTGGAAAGTAGGAGGCGAGGTACTGGCGGAAATAAAGTTGTGAGGCGGCATTGTGAGTCGTGTTGGGATAGCTCAGTCGGAAGAAACTACATACACTACGCTTGTCCGTCCATTTTTGGAGTATTGCTGCCCAGTGTGAGATCCTCTTCAGGTGGGTTTGACGGAGGACATCGAGAGAGTCCAAAGAAGGACAGCTCGTTTCTTATACAGGGGAGACAAC
The DNA here is from genome assembly GCA_026315105.1 of Locusta migratoria. NCBI lineage: Eukaryota > Metazoa > Arthropoda > Insecta > Orthoptera > Acrididae > Locusta > Locusta migratoria. The sequence continues at coordinate 57,016,571 of CM048746.1, read as the reverse complement.
GTTACGGAAATGATGCAGGATCTGGGATAGGAATCATTACAACAACGGCGCTTATCGCTGCGGCGTGGGCTACTTACGAAACTCCAATCGCCAACATTCTCCTCCGAATGCGAAAATATATTGTTGACTACCACTTACATAGGTAGAAATTATCATCAGAATAAAATACGAGAAATCAGAGCCGGAACGGAAAGATTCTTGTGTTCTTTCTTCCCGCGCGCTATTCGAGAATGGAATGGAATATAAATAGTATAATGGTGTTTCGATGAACCCTCTGCCAGGAGGGATGTAGATGTAACAATTCTCAGCGGATCAAGCTCTTTCATTTGCACTTTTAAACACTTGCATTATTTTATTCTGAAGAAATCTATGAGTTAACTTTGAACTTTACTTCCATTTTTCTCAACTTCTTCGTCATTCCACTAATGGCGCGAAATATTCGCACGGGTCCTCTAGTTTTATTGTGCTGGTCATGTCTGCTTATGTAGGTCGGTGTTTTTAAACCTAGGGGACCATACTACCTGGCTCATCGGCCCGTGGACTTACAAACTACTTAAAATAACTTACGGTAAGGACAATACACACACCCATGCCCGACAGAGAACTCGAACCTTCGAGGGGAGCGGCCACGCAATCTGTTCCACGATGCATTCGATTAGTGCTCTGCATATGTACCTCTATGTCAACTGTGTTGAACGACAATGTGAGAGTAAAGTTTGGCAAGAGCCGTAACCGGGGTCGATTCGTCAGAGAGCAGCTCTGGTCAAAGCAGCAGCTTGCGGCATGCGAGCCACTGTTTGCTGACCACTGTACTAGACAGGATGGATAGATATCGTGGGTTTGGGGCCCGCGACACCTTGGTCTTTAGCGCGCGAACAAATCTAGGAAGAGAAGAGTGTGCAAAGGAGAATAAAACGAGCAATAGAATGAAAATGTACTAGATAACAGGGGCACAAGGGGAGGGGACTGCAGCAGGATGACCGGCAGAACAGACTGCAGAGTTCAACAGGCCGTAGCACCGTCTGCTGAAGAAGGGAAAAAGAGACGCCCAAGAGGTCAATAGCGCTGAGCCACGTAGAACGCCAAGTCGCACCTACGCACGCCCGCCGCGAAATATATCGAGTAGGCGGCAGTGGCGACTGCCTTTCTAAGCGGCGGTGATACGTTCACGAGATATTCGGAGCCGAAGGCCGTTTTATCGACAAATCTTCGCACGCGTGCCGCCATTCACTGTGCGGCTGCCTCAGCTCCCGGTCACAACAGCGCCAGGCAGCACTACCAGCTGCCGACTTCCGCTAGCCGCGGCCACTTTCTAGGACACTGGAGCAGGCGCGGGTGCGCACAGTCGAAGGGCTTAACGGCCGCATTAATATTCAGCGCCCTGGTGAACGGCGGCAGCACTCTTTTATGTTTTGGTAGTAGCGTGTTACGTCAGCAGCCTACTGCCTGCGAGTAGTGGGTGTTAGTACTGGCTGCGGCAACGCCAGTTCTGATAAGAGTGTGTGTCTGAAATTAACTGCAAATTGGAATTTCTCAAACGGAATAATTGCAATGTGAGTTTACACGCCTAGTTCAATTAGGTATAACACGTGAATTAATGAGTGCATACTAAGTGGTCGACAGCAATTCCTTCGACAACATGTTATCAGAGCACTAGTCTCCAACCGTATGCAGCACACATTCCAGTAAGGTGCATTCGGTGCAAATAATGCCGGTAGAGCGATCGCCCATGAAAGGCAAAGGCCCCAGGATCGAATCCCGGTTGCAGCACGCAATTTTAATCTGCCAGGAAGTTTCATATCAGCGAACACTCCGCTGCAGATTTAAAATACCATTCTGCAAACATCCCCTAAGCTGTAGATAAGCCATATCTCCATCATTCACAATTGTGATATGATTCAGGATGGTACAAGTAGCGAAAATACAATGAATGCGTGTGTACGTTATATATGCAACATTCGTCGATATGGCCACATTAGTGATTCATACACCCAGTTATGGTGGCTACAGCCAGACAAACTACGGGACTTCCACACGCTGCGACTGCTCCATTGACTGCTCAGTGAGCAAGCACCACAGTATCTCGCCTCAGAATTTAAGCATCTTTCTTGCCATCATAATATTTATACAAGATCCCAATTGTCTAGTACCCTAGCTGTACCCGTTCATGAAACGGAAACATTCGCCAACTCCTTCGCTGTCTCTATTGTTCACCCCTGGAACAAGGTATGCTGCTCTCTTCGCACGATTCAGTTTTCTGCTACGTTAAGAAAAAGTTGAAACACTTCCTTTTGTCACCCTCTTAAAACTCTCGCCAAAACTCACGTATACTGCCAAGTTTCTGTCTAGGTAATAGTAAAATGAATGCTCTTCTCTCCGTTTTGTCTCTTCCTCCTCTATCTTTCACCATAATCTGTTCCTCCGTTATAGCTCCTTGTTTATTACTACACTCATTTTTCTCCCACTTTCCCACCTCTACCTCCACGCCTATTGCTGCTAGCAGCCATAATTAAAACCTTTTCGTTTCTAATACTTGCCATGCTTCTTATTTATCAAATACGAATATAAACTGTGTGTATGTCCTTTTATTACTTTTAGTGATTGAACATTTTAAATTTTGTAGATTTAGTAAAACTACTGTAACACTGGAAATGTAAAATATGTACCACGCCTGGTTAGCAGTAAGATAGGGCCTGAACCCCATAATCTTGCCATGTTAAAAAAATTAGTAAATAAATGAAATATGCTTTCTTCTAGGAGTGCTATTCCAGCAAGGTTCACAGGAGAATTTCTGCAAAGTTTGTCAGCTACAGAGGAAAAATATACTGCAAACTACAGACGTTGGTTGGGTGGTACCAGTCCGTCTCAATGTCCTACAAAAATATTTGAGAGACATGTTCCGTACCACCGCTGCAAGGGGATTTTGTCGGTAAAGTGAAAATTAAGTCTGATCATTGGTTTCTTATGACAAACTATCCTATGCCACCTGTACAGTTTTGACCGTAGGATTTTTATTTTTTTATTTATTACTTTTTTATTATTTTTTTTAAATTGTACATCTACATCTATCACCGTAATACTTGTGTATTCGAACGGCAGTACGTTCTTGGGATGATATCTTCCGTAAAGTTTTCTTCTCAGAACCATTCCGAAAAGTGTGTGGAAAAAAAAATAAACATCTAAATTGATTATACTCCTGTCGCTTTAAACAGACGAGTATTTCTGATAGTAATCGAGACAGACATAAACAATGAAGTTATGGCATAACTTTTGCTCGTAAATACAATGAAAATGTGCGAGGTGTTGGATTATTGTAAAGTTGTCACTTTTTATGCTCATTGATAGATTATCACAAAAATAACCCTTCTGTTCCTTCTAGAGAGATAAGAAAATGAAGGATTTGAGTTTCTTTCTGAATTGCAGTAGAGGACGACAAGAAACGGAGTGGGGCGGCGATGCAGTGGTGACACACTGGACTGGCATTCGGGAGGACGCCGGTTCAAAACCGCCTCCGTCCATCAAGATTTAGATTTTCCGTCATTTTCTTAAATTTATCCAGATCAATGGCCTCCTCATTAAAATAATCCGAGCTTTGGCCCCGTCTCTAATGACCACGATGACAACGGGACGATAAATCCTAAATTTCCTTCTTTCTCAAAGACAAGAAAGACGTAGTTGGAATTTTTAACTGCAGTCAAAATTAAACACTAATTTTATTATTTCTTACGAAGTATGAGAAGCACTGTACGGTACGATATTGTCCAACGTCGATTGACAGTTGCTGTATCATCTATCGTGTTTAATCATTTCGGTCTTGGGCAGGTGAAAAATGAGTACTGACTGATTTTTCACCAAGCCATAACGCGGAAAGCGTTTGAAAATATTTACAGGAATCGCCCTTTAAAATTCGGAAGGTAGCAGGGATAAAATACAAGGAACAAAAAGCTATACACGACTTATGCAGAAACCAGACAACAGTTATAAGAGTCGAAGGCCATGAAAGAGACACATTCGTTAAGAAGGGAGTAATAGAGTTTTTCCCCAATGTTATTCAATCTATACATTCAGTTAGCTGTGAAAGAAAAAAACATTAAATAAATTAAACTTCGCGGAGAAGAAATAAAAATTTTATAGTTTGTGGTTTGTAATTGTGTCAGACACAGCAAAGGACCTGGAAGAGGAATTGAACGGAATGGACAGTATCCTGAAATGAGTGTATAAGATGTACATTAACAAGATCAAAACAAATAGTCGCAAACTACGCAGTCGCATTAAATCACATGATTCCTCGGATATTAGACTAGCAAACGAGACAATAAAAATAATATTTGCGGTTTGTTATTTGAGCAGTAAAATAAATTCTTATGGCCGGACTAGAGAAGATACAAAATTCAAAATGGAAATGGAAATAAAAGCATTGCTGAAGAAGAGAAATTTGTTAACATCAAAAATTAATTTAAGTGTTAGGAAGTCTTTTCTGAAGCTACTTGTCTTGATTGTTGCCTTGTACCGGAATGAAACGTGGACGATGAACAGTTTAAACAAAAGAGGATAGAAGCTTTCGAAATTTGATACTATGGAAAAATGCTGAAGATTAGATGGGCATATCGTGTTACTAATGAGGAGGTACCGTACTGAACAGGAATGGGAAGAAAAGAAATTTCTGGAATATCTTGACTAACAGAACAGATCGATTGATAGGGCATAATATGAGACATCAGGGAATCGTCAGTTTAGTATTGGAGGGAACTGTGTGTGACGAGGGCGTGGGGGGAGTAAACCTTACAGGTAGAAGACCAAGAGACCAGTACAGCAAATAGGTGCAAAGGGATGTTTGGCTTGCCTTTGTTATTCAGAGATGAAGAGGCTTACAAAGGTCAGAGTAGCGTGGAGAACTGCATCAAACCAGTCTTTGAACTGAACAACAACCACCAAAAAGCGGTGTAGGGTGAGGACGGGGATAGCAGTTTACTTGCTTCACAACGCACTTTTCGCTCTCTTTGTTACTAAGTTTACGTAATGAGAAAGGAGTAATACAACGACTACATCTAAGAGCTCATTCATCATCATCTTGACAGGACAGACAGGGTAATGTTTTTTTTCACTTGCCTTCACTCTTTCTCCAAGTAAGTATACTATCGTACCAACGCTGTATTTCCTTCGCTAGAAGCTATCTGATAAGTGAAAGGAAGTCACCCAAGCGAAAAGCATAACGGCACCTCATCTGTTGTTCGTGATTTTCGTTCACGAATCAAAAGGATGTATTGGGGGTGCGAAAGGGTTCAATGTCCCGACAATATCAAGTACACTGCAGAAGAAGCGCGATCTGAGATTAGAAAGTAAGCGAAAACGAATCGATCTCTGTTCAAGGAACTATGCAAGCACTCACCACAACTAATATCGAGGAGTACTAAGTACCTGAAGTGTGATGCCTGTTCAGTGGGATAAATCCCTTTACCCTCAATTTGTCAGAGCAAAGGAAAACGTGTTGAAAACATAAAAGTATCCTGAACACGATTTCTGGTTCATAACAAACATCCTGTCTCTATTTGTTTCGTTTTCGTTAATATTACGGCATCAGTAAGATGGAAATCAACAAGTAATTCATGTGGACAGGCAGAACAATCCGGTAAGTGAGAGTAGGTCAGTACAAACTGGTGTAGGCTGTTCACCCATCCATTATTAGAGAAAAGAAGATATGACGCCCAATAAGCCGAAGTAAGACTTAAGTCATTCACCTTATTTTTCAAGGGTCAAATACAGTGGCTTACGGAATAAGTCTGTAGAAGCAACTTCTAGCAATAGTTTTAACTGACAAAAGATATCAAGACATGGTGAATGGTATAAAATTAGAAAAAAAGCGGTGCTTTCGAACATGTATAGGGATGCAGAAGTATCTGCATTCAGTCGTGAGTCTTTCAAGAAAAAAAAAAAAAAAAAAAAAAAAAAAAAAGAAAAGTCGTTCTTGCTCCAACAGCTGAGCTCCCCACTCCCCTTCAATTTCCTATTTCTCTACCCTCCTCTTCCTGTTCATCTCCAGCTCCTCCCTCACCATCACTATCACGCTCTTCTTCTTCATCGCCTCTCCCCCCTCCCCCAAAATCTACGTCGATTTTGTCCAACTCTTCTATCGCCTTGTATTTAGAACTATGTTCAAATTCTTATATCTATAAAACTTGTCGGCCGAATGCTTTAAATTTTGAAAAGACCGTTGAAGTTTCATACGTATAAGTTGGTATGTACCATTTTTTTTAATTTATGCAATATGTTGTTATGGTCTTCAGTCCGGAGACTAATTTGATGCCGGCCGCGGTGGCCGAGGGGACTGAGGCGCTCCAGTCACGGTCTGCACGGCCACTACGGTCGGGGGTTCGAATCCCCCCTCGGGCATGGATATTTGTGCCGTCCTTAGTCTTAGTTCGTAAGTAGTTTGTAAGTTTAGGTACTGATGACCCCATAGTTAAGTCCCATAAGCTATACAAACATTTGAACATTTTGAAACCATAAGGTAGTAGATAAGTAGTTTGTAAGTTTAGGGACTGATGACCCCGTAGTTAAGTCCCATAAGCTTAACAAACATTGATGCAGCTCTCCACAATACCCTGTCCTGAGCAAGCCTTTTCATCTCCTCATAAGAACGGCAACCCACATCCACTTGAATCTGTTTACTATACGCGTCTCTTGGTCTCCCTCTGCGATTTTTACCCCACACACTTCCCTCCAATGCTAAATTTACGATTCCTCGATGTCTAAGAATGTGTCCTAACAATCGATCCCTTCTTTTAGTTAGGGTATGCCAAAAATTCATTTTCTCACCAATTCTGTTCAGTACCTCTTCATTAGTTTGAGATCTACCCACCTAATCTTCAGCATTCTTCTGTAGCACCAGATTTCAAAAGCCTCTATCCTCTTCCTGTCCGCACAGCTTATCGTCCATGTTTCACTCCCATACAAGGCAACACACCACACAAATGCCTTCAGAAAAGACTTCCTTACACTTAAATTAATATTCGATGTTAGCAAATTTCTCTTTTTCAAAAATGCTTTTCTTCCCATTGCCATTCTGCATTTATATCCTCTGTACAGCGACCATCATTTGTTATTTTACTGCCCAAGTAACAAAACTCATCTACCTCCTTTATTGCTTCGTTACCTAATCTAATTCCTTCAGAATCACACGATTTTTTTAGACTGCACTCCATTACCCTAGTTTTGCTCTTGTTAATGTGCATCTTATAAGTACCTTTCAGCACACTGTCCATTCCGTTCAATTGCTCTTCTAGGTCCTTTGCTGTATCTGACAGAATTACTATGTCGTCGGCAAAACGCAATGCAATATATGGATTTATATCAATTTTGTAATTGGAAACCTTTGTTCCAAAAAGTTAGAGAAACTTACATATATGTCGGTTATAGATAATGTACTAAAGAAGTAGGTAACTAAAAACCTTCTTGAATTAGAATTCAAGGTTGTGTCAAAATTTAAAAGCAATAGGCCAAGAACTTCAGGCAATTAACCGGTTTGCAGAATACTTTCATTTTTATTATTGTCGATTATATACTGGTTCAGTTACTGGCTACCATGAACACAAGATTATATTGTCCACGAATTGCCCTCTAAACATATTTTTGTCAAATACGACAACGAATATAGCGGTATAATCTCCTGCTGATTGTAGCCAGTACCGAAAGAAATACAAGAGCGATTTTTTCCAAATATTTATCGGCTGTGGACAGCCACTTAAAGAAACATTTATTCTTTCACTCCAGCTTCTGAATAATACCTCATTACTGAACAACAGCCGTAAAAACCACATTTCTACTCCGTTTCTTCGTGGTATTCCTATTAGTGTTTTTGCGAATGATCAGACTGAACTAATGAACCGGCGAGTCATGTAGAACTCGAACTGGTCGCAAAACAGGACGAGTTGAATGCGAGCAGGAAGAACTCCTGTTAAGAGTACCGAGCGGGCGACTGACTATATATCATGAATGAACTTTTTCCTTTTGGAGAATGTAATACGTTCTCGACGCTAGAACCAGCATGTGGTGTCTCTTTTAACAGCCTCGTAGGTCGGACTACGTCACGATTCACTGTATTTCTTGTGTTACAGGATCTCGCTTTCTCCTCTTGGTCACGAAGCAAAAATCGGAACAGAGAACCTGCTAAGAATACAGACGAGTACATACGTTAGACTTCGGAGTTTATATCACTCGACTACTACAAAATTAATCACCCGAAAAATGTCGGCGAGAAAGTTTTGTAATATGTGAGTCATGGGGCAGGGTCAGTCGTAGAACGATGAATTCGCGGGATCCTATACTTAATGGACCAAGGGTAGAAGTGACGTTACTGTTGTTGAGACGCAATCCTTGAGCTGTTGCTATCTGAAGTGTTTTGTATCGTTACGTTGTACTACACGAGAGAGTCTCAGGAGAAAAATTGTTCTAATTGAGGAGAGGACGCCTACTCGTCATCGCCTAATTCGTCCTAATTTGTGGTACATGTAGGGCGTGCTGAGACATGAAAGTCCAAGTGGGAATTCCACATGGGTAAGCGTTTAGGTATTTTGATACGTATCTATTACCATATGTACCTTATCAACTGCTCCTAAAAGAGTCTGTTTAGAAAGCGATGTTGCCCTCAGTGGTAAGAGAGAGGATTTTTATTGAAATGTTCTCAGGTTCTATTCCGCCTTGAGGTAAAGATTTTTATTTTCTCAATGTCAATCAAGTTTGTGTTTCTATGGAGGCATTAAAACACGTAAATTCAAAAGGGCGGCGTTCATAACGTGCGCATTTACATACACGACGTCCCCGGATATGCGTTAACGACAGTCCCTTTTTAAATTTTTGTAGTCCGGAATTTCATCCATTGCTCCTTCTTTTTTTTGGTTATATAAATTAATAAAATATAACCTATATGATGTTGCGGTTAATTGTGGCGTCAGTCTACATCTACATACGCATCAATACTCTGCAAACCACTGCGAAGTGCATGGCAGAGGGTACGTCCCACTGTACCAGTTATTACGGTTTTTTCCCATTCCATTCACGTATTGAGTGTGGGAAGAATGATTGTTTAAATACCTCCGTGCGTACTGTAATTAATCTAATCTTGTCCTCACGATCCCTACGGGAATTATATGGGAATTCCGCCGGGTGGGGTTGAACCCGTGACCTTGTCAATAGGAATCTCATCTTTTACCACTTACTTTTTTTTTTTTTTTTTTTTTTTTTTTTTTTTTTTTTTTTTTTTTTTTGCTCTTTGGGTAGATCTAAGCGGACGTTGCTCGTGATTGTTCGTTTTGGTTCTATGTGTTCTTTGGCTCAGCTTTTTTACTACAGAAGGCGTTCTCACAGGGACATTTGATAAGATGCATACCGCGATAGATCCATGATCCATATCAAACTTCCTTTTCTTTCCTAAACGGTTGGCCATCTGGAGTTGCCATTGGGGCACTTTTCGTTTCTCACCATGCCCTACATGTACCATAAATTTGGATGAATTCGACAATGACGAGAAGGCGCCCTCTCCTTGTAAGAAGATGGTGGTGCAACTCCCGAATGTAAGACATCCGTTGCTGATCTGAGTTCTGGTGCTGTTATCGTCCCAGTTCAGGAATTGCATGGTTTCCATCTTCATCTACATGGGTATTCTGAAACTCACATCGAAGTGCCTAGCAGATGGTTCATTAACCCCTTTCATTATGTTTATCAACTATTGCAATCTCGAATAGCATGCTGGATAAAAAAATCGAAATCTGTCCGATCGAGCTCTAACATCTCTTATTTTGTTTTGATGATCATTTCTCCTTATGTAGGTGCGAATCAACAATATATACACATCGAAGAAAGAGTTGTTTCACCACTACTGTATGGTTACATGACTTTTTACATAAAAACGGAATAGGGATATACAAAAACAACATTTGACTTCTCTCTAATGTATATGAAAACAAAACAAAACAAAAACATAGTTTGTGCGACCATGACCGAGACATTCTGAATTTGTTTTCCAGTTTACAACACACACCAGTACCCCAATATCCGGTAGCACTTTCTCTTGCACTAATGCATGCCTATACTCGTTGTGGAGTACTGTCACTATTCTTTGGTGTAACAATACTGTCGACCAGATCATCAAGGGACTGCCGGCGCGCCGCGGTGGAGTAGCCGAGCGGTGTAAAGCACCTCGCTGTGGAGCGCGCGGTTGCTCGCCGTGGAGGTTCGAGTCCTCCCTGGGGCATGGGTGTGTGTGTTTGCCCGTAGGTTAGTTTACCTAGGTTTAAGTACTTTGTAAGCTACGGCCTGATGACCACGCAGTTTGGTCCGATATATTTACAGACATTTAAACATTTGAACTGCCGGCACAGTCGGGGGTTCGAATCCCCCCTCGGGCATGGATATTTGTGCCGTTCTGAGTATAAGGTAGTTCGTAAGCAGTTTGTAAGTTTCGGGACTGATGACCCCGTAGTTAAGTCCCATAAGCTTAACAAACATTTGAACATTTGAACATTTTGGATTGTCCCACTTTTCAACGGCGATTCGGCGTAGATCTCTTTGATTGGTTGGTGTGTTGTCTTGTCCAAGAAACAGCCCTTTGCACGGTTTCCCAGGAATGTTCGATAGAGTTAATATCAGGAAAACATATCGTCTACTAACACCAGAGCAGTAGTCATAATTACTTTTTTTGGGGAGGACGATCACAAAATTAAAAAAAATAATAACATATTGGTTGTCGGGTGTTCTGCCGCATAACAGTGTAGAATCATTCCCAGGTCGCACCTGAGGTAGGTTACGAGCTACGTAGCCGAAATATTGGGAAAGATTCTACACTGTTATCCGGCAGAACACTCTAAAACCAAGTTGTCATTAGATCGCCGGAAAAGGTTTAAGAGTATCAAAATAAAATTAAATTACGACATATATTGTAACTTTTAAATCATTACAACGTAATTTAGGCGGGGGATGGGGGTATTGATCCCCTTCATTCCCCATTTGGCAACAGCCCTTATTAGGTGGAATCTCTCACTCAACTGCTGACGATGTGGTTTGTACTATACGTCGGAGGATACCATCCTTGTACGGTATAGCCGTTTGATTCGCCTTCTGCGACCACCAGTGGGGTACGGTGGCCCCACGTAACGCTGCCCCAAAACATAAGAGGAGCACCACGTTGCAGCATTCGCTGGGCGTCGTGTCTAAGACGTTCAGGCTGACCCAGGCTGTCCCAGTAAGCATGCTGTACTGCACTTTATGGTGTCTAGGTGGCAAACCTGGACCTCACCACACGGACGTCAGTAGTGAATTTGCATGTCATACAGCCTATTACAGTACTGGCCACTAAAATTGCTACACCAAGAAGAAATGCAGATGATAAACGGGTATTTATTGGACAAATATATTATACTAGAACTGACGTGTGATAACATTTTCACGCAATTTGGGGGCATAGATCCTGAAAAATCAGTACCCAGAACAACCACCTCTGGCCGTAATAACGGCCTTGATACGCCTGGGCATTGAGTCACACAGAGCTTGGATGGCATGTACAGGTACAGATGCCCATACAGCTTCAACACGATAACACACTTCATCAAGAGTAGTGACTGGCATATTGTGACGAGCCAGTTGCTCGGCCACCATTGACCAGACGTTTTCAGTTGGTGAGAGATCTGGAGAATGTGCTGGCCAGGGCAGCAGTCGAACATTTTCCGTATCCAGAAAGGCCCGTACAGCACCTGCAAAATGCGGTCGTGCATTATCCTGCTGAAATGTAGGGTTTCACAAGGATCGAATGAGGGGTAGAGCCGCGGGTCGTAACACATCAGAAATGTAACGGCCACTGTTCAAAGTGCCGTCGATGCGAACAAGAGCTGACAGAGACGTGTAACCAATGGCACCCCATACCATCACGCAGGGTGATACGCCAGTATGGCGATGACGAATACACGCTTCCAATGTGCGTTCACAGCGATATCGCCAAACACAGATGCGACAATCATGATGCTGTAAACAAAACCGGGATTCATCCGAAAAAAGACGTTTTGCCACTCCTTCACCCACCGCAGCAAAGGTCTCCGAACTGATGCTCCATGCAGCTGCAAACGTCGTCGAACTGTTCGTGCAGATGGTTGTTGTCTTGCAAACGTCCCCATCAGTTGACTCAGAAATTGAGACGTGTTGCACGATCCGTTGCATCCATGCAGATAAGATGCTTGTCATCTCGACTGCTAGTGATACGAGGCCGTTGGGATCCAGCACGGCGTTCCGTATTGCCCTTCTGAACCCACCGATTCCATATTCTGCTAACAGCAATTGGATCGCAACCAACGCGAGCGGCAATGTCGCGATACTATAAATCGCAATCGCGATAGGCTACAATCCGACCTTTATCAAAGTCGGAAACGTGATGGTACGCATTTCTCCTCCTTACACGAGGCATCACAACAACCTTTCATCAGGCAACGCCGGTCAACTGCTGTTTGTGTATGAGAAATCGGTTGGAAACTTTCCTCATGTCGGCACGTTGTAGGTGTCGTCACCGACGCCAGCCTAGTGTGAATACTCTTAAAAGCTGATCATTTGCATATCACAGCATCTTCTTCCTGTCGGTTAAATTTCGCGTCTGTAGCACGTCATCTTCGTGCTGTAGCAATTTTAATGGTCAGGTATACCTTTTGAATAGAAACACAATGTCCCGTGACTGCCCGAAATCTCCATCCAACATGGTGGCGTTCCTCTCAGGGTTCCTCCGAGCTGAAATCCTAGAGCAGCGGTCATCATCTGCTGAAATCGCCGTTAGGCGGCCAGAACGAGAGAAATCTTCGACACTTCCTGTAGCTCTGCACGTCCGAACAACATAGCTTTGCTTCACTTTCCGTGATGAGACTCAAAGAAACAATGCGGATACGATCATACTTTGGAAATGACCTTCTAGACATGGCAGAACTACAGTCAAGCAGTGTACGTCCTTCCTGGTGTTATGACTGGAACTGATCGGCCATTCTATGCTCATGCTGATTGTTTACATCTTTGTGTGTGTCGAGTGACATCTACGGACAATCAAACCGATTTTGTTCTTGATGCAATATACAGATTGTACGTCAGTTTTCATCAGATCTAGGAACCAAGATGATGGAACAGTTTTTTATGTGTGTATATATGAAACTTCGCATGAGAACGCGAGCGAAATTTTGTAAGTGGATCTCGCCGCCACGAAAAACGCCGCCGTCGTAATGATTCCCACTGCAACGGCCGAACAACCCTAGGTGTGATCCGTACCTGGTAGGGTTAATAGAAGACATAGGGGAGATTCAAAGGAGAGCAGCACGCTTCGTTATGGGCTCATTTAGTAAGCGCCGAAGTGTCACAGAGATGATTGGGGAGGGACTTATGACCCGCACTTAAGTCTGTGTGTGTGTGTGTGTGTGTGTGTGTGTGTGTCCGGTGTTCTTTTATCACGTCTGAACCACAAGACATAAAGAGCTAAAAATTTGTACAGTTTCTAATGTCTACCCAGGGAGGCTTTAGGCACGGTTTTATAGCGATCTATATATATATATATATATATATATATATATATATATATATATATAGAGAGAGAGAGAGAGAGAGAGAGAGAGAGAGAGATCGCTATAAAACCGTGCCTAAAACAAGGCGCAGAATCTTAAATATTTGCACAGTTACTAATTTATACCTGACGAATGTTTTAGGCACGGTTTTATAGCGATCTGATAAATATTTAGTAATTTGAAAAATATAACGCGAAATACAGAACAATAATTAATCTTTGAAAAATATATTTACTCTTTGAAAATGGTTTTATTGGTTGCATTTTTTCTTGAGGGTTGATAATGATAAAAGTGTCCAGTATAATGGGATGGAAAGTTATCGGTGTATATAAAATTCTACGTGTGTGTGTGTGTTAATATTTCGCCCTGCAGCGAAAACTACAGAACGCAAACGAATGGTCTATGTGTAATTGTTGTCCGACGTCTCCCGTTGTACACCATAGCAGTTCCAAGCCGATAGCTATAAGGATTGGAAGATATGGTGGTTGAAAGTCGTCAAATTATTAAAAAAAATCGAACTGAAGGCCAGCGATGACGTTTGCGACTCTATAGCAAGGAGGTTACATACAGCGAAACGTGATGCCACAGACCATGTCTTTGGTCTATGCGTGCTACGATGTCTTCAGCTCTTTCTCCGTAAGGAATAGCATACGAATAAGGAAATATAAGAATAAATAAATACGACACAACTGAAAGATAGCGTATCTATCATAATCAACCAAAACGCGAGCGGAGCCGTGGGTTTAAGCTAGCATATATATATATCTTTTGTGTCCCAGCCTCGTTGCCGCTTTTGTGTCTCGTTTCCGTCGTAGGTGTCGGTGGCCGAGTAGAAAGACCGACACAGGAATAAAGGAGGCACGCTTGTGCAGGTAGGAGGTGACCATCCAGTGGGACAGCAGAAATTAGAAACACTAGAGTGAATTAGAATGAGATATATATATTTCACAGAGACTTAGAAATACTTAACTTTTACATAGCTCAGTACTGCAGAATGCTGATACATAGTTGAGGTAGAGGCCTGCCTAGTGCCTATCCGATAGCCAAGTCTTCACTGGTGCCTATCTGATTCCGAAGAGTTAACTGGTTCCTATCTCAGTTCCAAGTGAACGATGTCGTTCAGTGGTGGCCACGAGCGGGATTGCAGCAGAGGGCGCTCGTGGCTGACGTCGTAAGAACGCCGTGCCGTGCGTGCATGGCAGCGCGCGGCGAAAGTAGGTGGCGCACACTTCCGACTTGTGCGACACCACAATATCATTGGGAAATTTCAGTGGCAGTCGCTGTATGACAGAGACTCATCACGGTAAGGGTCTCTGTCAAAATTCCGAGACCGTCGTTTCATCAAGTATCAACAAAATCATTGCTTCCTACTACGAATATCTCGCGAAGCGACCACAAGGCTAAGATTAGAAAAGATTAGGGCCCACACGGAGCCATACACTCAATCATTTCTCCGGCGATCCACACGCGACGGGACTAGGAGGAAGTGACAGTATAGTACAGTACCCTCCGCCACTCGCAGACGGCAGGTGGAATGCGGCCGGTCTGCCCGGTGATCGGCACGCCGCCGTTCCTTTATAGGAGCACCTTGCAGCTTGACAGTCGCGCTGCTGTACTAACTGCCTGCTTTCTCCCGCTACCTGCCGCGGCTGGCACGCCGAACAGACACGCCGCCGACAGAAAGCCTCGCGGCGACCGTTGTCTCTATCTCAGTCTCATCTTGTTGACAACGCTGCGCTAACGTGATCAGATCGTATCTCTGTCGTCGCTCCCGTCAGCGCACAGCTACATCCAAACTCCACTAGCTACCACACGGTGTGTGGCGGATGGTATTGTGTGTGTCACTTCCTCCTCTCCCTTATCTATGGTTCGCGAGAAATTTGATTGCAGGGAAGCCTCGCTTTGGTCTCTAATCTCTCTAATATTAACCTCAGAATCTTTTGTGCGATATACGTAGAAGGAACCAATATATTGATTGGCTCTTCTAGAAACGTGTGTATGTTCAAATTCAAATCTTTGTAGAGCTTATGGGACTTAACTACGGGGTCATCAGCCCTAAACTTACAACTTGCCGCGGTGAAGTAGCCGAGCGGTCTAAAGCACCTCGCTGCGGAGCGCGCGGTTGCTCGCCGTGGATGTTCGGGTCCTCCCTTGGGCATGGGTGTGTGTGTTTGTCCGTAGGTTAGTTTACCTAGGATTAAGTAGTTTGTAAGCTACGGACTGATGACCTCGCAGTTTGGTCCGATAGATTTACAGACATTTGAACATTTGATTTGAACAAACTACTTAAGAACTACCTTGTACTAAAGACGACATAAACATCCATGCCCGAGGGGGCCACGGTGGCCGAGCGTTCTGCGGCGCGAAAAGTCACAGTCTGCACGCCCACTGCGGTCGGGGGTTCGAATCCCCCCTCGGGCACGGATATTTGTGCCTTGCTTAGTATTAGCTAGTTTATAAGTAGTTTGTAAGTTTAGGAACTGATGACCCCGTAGTTAAGTCCCATAAGCTCTACAAACATTTGAACATGCCCGAGGGGACATTCAAACTCCCGACCTGGAACGGCCTCGCGCATCGAAGCATAGCTTGGCCACTCCTCTGCGTCTAAACCGCTCAGACATTTTACTCATTGCTTCAACCCCTACACTTGAACTGACATCCCATGGGTCTCCCTCACCGTTTTGCCTAATTTGAAACAAAACTTGATGTTAACACGTTGCACCATTTTGCGCTCTTTGTTGCAACGACACGAGTTCTCACAATGACCCTGTTAGCTGGGTCGCAGCGTATACCACCGCTTCACTGCTGTTCTTTGAACGATAGAGGGCGCTTTTTGACATGTCAAAAAATGTTCAAATGTGTGTAAATCTATCGCACCGAACTGCGTGGTCATCAGTCGGTAGCTTACAAACTATTTAAACTAAGGTAAACTAACCTAAGGACAACACACACACCCATGCCCCAGCAACCTCCGACGGCGAGAAACTGCGTTCTCCACAGCGAGGCGCCTTAGACCGCTCGGCTACTCTACCACGGGGTTGACAAAATGTTCAAATGTTTGTTAAGCTTATGGGACTTAACTACGGGGTCACCAGTCCCTAAACTTACAAACTACTTATCTACTACCTTATACTAAGGACGGCACAAATATCCATGCCCGAGGGGGGATTCGAACCCCCGACCGTAGTGGCCATGCAGACCGTGACTGGAGCGCCTCAGTCCCCTCGGCCACCGCGGCCGGCCGGGGTTGACATGCCCCTCAATGAGTATAACAAGAGTACAGTTACTGAGGAATCTTCCAATGAAACTCAGTCTGCTATCTCCTTTCCCACGGTTAACTCTATGATTCGACTCGACATCGTTCCATATGCACAGATATTTTATGGAAGTAACTAATTCCAATGATTGTTCTGCAACTGGGTACTCACACTGTAAAGAATCTTTCTTTCTGTGTATTTAAATGACGTTACACTTGTTCGCCTTCGAGATCAATTGCTGTTGTTTGGTTTTAGTTTCAATCTACAGGTTTAGAGGCCTGGTGGTGCAAAACGTTTTTGGCATCGAAAGTTATATCTTAAAATGAACTTTGGTTTCACCCACAGTTCTATTGTCTTTAAATCGAGAAGTTGGTCTTCGGAATGATTAGTGAAAATACATTGTATTCAGTATCGATTGGTAGACATATGTTCATCTTTCGAGAGCTGCTCGATATTTTAGCCATTCAGCGACGCGCACTGTAGACTAAGTAATGTATCCGTGAGGATTTGAAATTTTTATTGTGTTCTGGAAATTGAATGGAGGCATTTCGGAGTTTGCGGTTGCAACGTTTCAGATTTTGGTGAGACACTTCACTCATTTTGCCGTGGCTGTTAATAGGCAAAGTTAAGGTCATTTCAGTCGTGTGACATACATTTTTGTGGTGTTCCTTTGTTATCTTTCCGTGTGCAGAACTTGCAATGAATCTAACGTGATTTGTCACTCAGACGCGAAGCATAACAAAACTTCAGATATCGCTCGTATCGCTCTTAAGCTGATTACGGGATAGGTCCGTATTTACACGATTGAATGCATTATGCATTCAGTCTCTCCTGCAATTTGAATAAAGCATTTTTATTTTTGTTTTGTTTTACTGGAAGGCATGTATAGAGAACTCGGAGTTCTTTCTTTTACTACGGCTTCTATTCATATCACGACTACTGAGAACAGTTCGTTGTTTAAGTTATGCGAATTCAATACAGAATATGTATTCTATATTACTGATAGTTATTTCTTCCCTCTCAAGAGACTTGTTTTATTATTGCACACTTTGTGTGACAACAGTTGGACTTCAGTTGTTGTCACGATCCTCCCCGTCGGTTTTTCTTATTAACGAACCTAATAGAACATGGGAAAGTTTGAATCAATTAATTGAGTGAAGGCTTGAAGGGTGAAATTTTCAAATATCCTGAGTATGCGTGACGCGTAAGAACTTTAAGATGGAAGTCCGATGCTTTTCTTGAGATAGATATTACGCGTACTACAATTGTCATTGGAAACAGTGGTTACAATATTGTCTTTTTATCTAATTAAATCACATCGTCTATCCAACACAAGACGATGCGTTATCACCACTAGCGGCAAAATCAGGAAGCATTTAGGAGCGGTTATGATCAGTCGGCAACACTCAGGACTGATTTCTTCATCTTCCTCATTTCACGTAGGTTTTTAAATAACGAAATATTTGTTTAACGACGTATCTCCCAAAGAAATTTGGTTATGGTATCTCCTATCCTTGTCGGTGTTGCATTTTTGATGTCCTGTATTGTACGGTGCGCCGGTCAGCTGAGCTGAATTCGACAGTTATCCACGGTATGCCATAACGTAAGAGTGTGCTGTAAATTCCTCACTCAACTAAACTTCGGTAGGACGGTCGGCAGCTTTAGATACGAGTAAGCATACGTCCAAACAAAAATATCTAAGTGCGGTGAGGTCGGAAATTTACGGCCAGTACCGTTAAGAGGTCGACTATTTTCGTGTCATCTCACAAACGCTGCTCATGAATGTAATAACAAAATTTACGCTAGTGAAGTTTTATGCATGGTATTTTCACGGGCTATGTGGGGCTATACGTCAAGATTGCACGCTCTGCTTGAACGCTGTCGTTGCATTCCGTTAGCTATCGTATACATCATCGTATGCAAATGGATTACAGAGGTTCCTCATATATACTACTACTTTGCTTACTGCTGTGCTTCTCCCGAATTCCATATTATCGTAGAAACATCGTAACATGTTCAGTCAATACTAATCCAGGTAACTGACAATAACCATTTATTTTGTTAGTTCGTACGAACACTGTGTTTTTTTTCCACAATTCTGATATTCAAACGCAATAAATTTCACATAGCGTTCCACATGTTGAGATAAGAACCCAGTAATCTAGAGCTAATGTTCTCAGTATCCTACTTTTTTATAACTGATATCGCTTTGAGCACTAGACTACAGTTTCACAGTAATTTCTTATAAACAGAATACCGTGTTGATACATTACTAGTATGTAATGGTTACCACGCCACTGCTTGCTTTACTATTGCAATCCGTCTTCTCGGCTGACACGTTTTTTCTTTTCTTTTCTTTTTTCTTCTTTATATATATATATATATATATATATATATATATATATATATATATATATATATATATATATATATATATAGCTATGTAAGACAGAAATAGTCTACAGCTTCTCATCAAGGTATCACTGTTTAGTTGTTAGTTGAAAGTTATATTTATGGAAGATTTCTACTTGCTTCCGGATGCCGGAAGTTCTGATGTGGTTGGGTAATGTAGGGCAACTTACTACTTGCTGTCGTCACTTTTCATCTTTCTGATGGAGACTGAGAGGCGAAACTTACCTGTAAACGAGAGAAAAACAGTCGTTAGGTAATTTTCTAAAATTTATAATGCGCTACAGATAACAGATAAATTTTGCAATTACTCAGATGTTATATTTATAGCAGAACAAAATGTCTTAGCACAATATATATTGTAAACTACAATAAACTCGGTATTTCAAAGATATAAATTTGAAGCAGAAGCATTGAATTAAAATTTGTGCTTCGACCGGGATTCGAACCCGGGACCTCCCGCTTATCAGGTAGGAGCTATACCCCTACGCCTCCGTGACTTAATGGAGACAATGACTACACGTCTCCCTCCAGAACACAAACTGTAATTCTGCCTCATATTCCCCTATATAAATAGGTATCAATATTGCCAAATTTTAATTCAATGTCTCTCCAAATTTATATCTTTCATATATGAAAGGTGCCAAAAAGGATAATGCCAAGATCGCTAATATATAAATTATTCCGACGACTGGTTTCAATTATCTTTGCTATCATCAAAATGTTCGAATGTTTGTTAAGCTTAAGGGACTTAACTGGACAGTCATCAGTCCCTAAACTTACAAAATACTTATGAACCATCTTATACTAAAGACGACACAAAGATCCATGCCCGAGGGGGGATTCGAACCCCCCCGATCGTAGCGGCCGTACAGACTGTGACTGGCGCGCCGCAGACCGCTTGGCCACTGCGGCCGGCTACTTGGGTTATCGATCCCCGATATCATACAAGCACTAAGGCCAGTATTTGTTCGTGTTTATATCAATTCAGGGAAAATCCGAGAGCAGCAGGATCGTGGCCTCTTTACAAAGTGGTTTATCGTTCAATTACTGAAAATGCTAGCGTTTGTCGGTATCCAACGACTGCCAACATTCCGTAGATAAGGAATAAATAGCCGCGAGGGAATGGACGTGCGCTCTGAGACGCCTTGCTGCAAATTGCGCGGCTGCTCCCTGTCGGAGGTTCGAGTCCTCCCTCGGAATGGGTGTGTATGTGCTGTCTTGTAGGTCTAGGGACTGATGACCACTGCAACGTGCTTCCAGGGGTAAATACAGGGATCGAAGAGCTATATTCAACTTTTACAAACACCAGACAGCAATTATTAGAGTCGAAGGGCATGAAAGGGTTGCAGTGGTTGGGAAGGGAGTAAGCCAGGGTTTTAGCCTTTCCCGAATGTTGTTCAATCTATACATTGAGCAGGCAGTGAAACAGTGGAAGGAGAAATTTGGAGAGGGCTTTAAAGTGCAGAGAGAAGAAATAAAACATTGTGGTTTGCTGATGACATAGTAATTCTGCCAGAGACTGTAAAGGATCTGGAAGAGCAATTGAATGGAATGGACAGTGTCGTGAAAGGAAGGTATAAGATGATCATCAACAAGAGTAAAACCAAGGTAATGGACTGTAGTGTCAGAAAATCAGGCGATGCTGAAGGAATTAGATAAGGTAATGAGAAAATAAAAGTAGTAGATGAGTTTTGTTGTTTAGGTAACAAGGTAACTTCTGATGGCCGAAGTAAAGAAGATATAAATGTAGAATGGCTATGGGAAGAAAACCGGAGTGTAGCGTTGTATGGGAGTAAAACGTGGACGACAAGGAGTTCAGATAAAAAGATGATAGAAGCTTTTGAAATTTGGTGCTACAGATGAATGATGAAAATTAGATGGGTAGATCACGTAACTAATGAGGAGGTGCTTAACTGAATCGGGTAGAGAAAAGGAGTTTCTGGCATACCCTGACTAAGAGAAGGGATAGATTGGTCGGACACATTCTGAGACATTAAGGAATTGTCAACTTAGCATTATAAGGAAGTGTGTGGGGTAAAAATCGTAGAGGGAGACCAAGGGACGAATACAGTAAGCAGATTCAAAAGGATGTAGGTTGCCGTACTTATTCTATAAAGAGGCTTGCACAGGACAGGGTA
This sequence comes from Locusta migratoria, assembly GCA_026315105.1. NCBI lineage: Eukaryota > Metazoa > Arthropoda > Insecta > Orthoptera > Acrididae > Locusta > Locusta migratoria. The sequence goes on along the minus strand of CM048746.1, from coordinate 56,995,187 downwards.
GCGTGGAGAGCTGCATCAAACCAGTCTGCGGACTGAAGACCACAATAAGAACAGCCAGAACAGTGTCGTTGTTTCAATTTTTTATCTTCCGAACGGTAGGGTAAGGTCGGCCGAATCGGGTCGGGAGATGAGTCGGGTAAATTTTAGAAATTCCCGCCTGATCGCCATGTACGAAGTACTATGGGAAGTGCTGTGACACAGCGGTGACTGTTGGAACTCTGTGTATGAGTTGTAAACTGTCAGCCGTGTTAGTTGTTGTGTAAAAATTTGTCGAAGATTGCGCTGTTTGCGGTAAGTTCTTAAAATTTTCTCCCTTGAAAAACTGCTTTGGATTCAAATTCATATATCTCTGGTGATTCGTTTAGTAATTTGTTAAGTATTCATTTGGAAGTAAGTTTGTATAATGGAGAAAAGGTTACGGTGTTACCGGCGCATAGTTATGTTTGTGCAGGACTGCCAACGTAGGGAAAAAATAATTTGCATTTCCGCCGAATCGGGTCAATACAATCCGGGTGAAAAGGGTCAATGCTTTTATTTCGATTCATTGCGGTTATTATATTGTTTCGTTTTTTTATTAATTCGTTTTCGGTGTTTTATTGCAGACGGGGAAATATAAAAGAAAAAATGTTACTTTGTGGAGCGAGGATGACATGCAAAACGCAATTAAAACTTACCGGGAGGGTAGGAGTCAGCGCCATGCAGCGGAATTGTTTGGATACCGCATTCCTGTCTACAACGGCGACTGCACAGAAATCACTACTTCTTACATCCCCAGAAAATATAAATGCAACAAAAAATAGATTGGAAAAGAAAAGAAAAATCTCATCCCAGGCCAAAAGTTGCAGAAACGGCAGGTTAAAAACAGACAAGACCTACAGCATGAATCATCAGCGTCAAATTCATCAGAATCCTCCGAAGAAAGAGATGACGATGACATATCTTGTGAACTCTGCAACATTAAATACAGCGATCCAATATCAGCGAAACTCGGTGACTGTATTCAATGTCAAGGAAATGACAGGGAATGGTACCATGAGAATTATGTTGCTGCAGTAGGGACGAAAAGATTTGTGGAAAATGTGTTCTATTTTAAAGTGATGCATGCATTTTCGTACTGACCCTATTCGCCGAATTGATGACCCGATTCCCCTTACTAGAAGAAGGCAAATAGGGTCATGCAGCTCAGCTTTCAGATTTATTTTGTGAAACTATGAACAATATTTAAGAAGTGTTATATATTTCAATTTATAAACAATAGAAAATAGTTTTATGGGTATACAATGAAAATTTGGTCGTGTATAAATTTGTCTTTTATTTCGATTTTAATAAATTTTGACCCGATTTGGCCGACCTTACCCTGTCATTTTTTCTCGCAATTCCGCCCATTCCGGCGACCCCTAAAGTGTGCGCCTGGCGTAGTGCCCTCTCCCTCCCTCCGCTAAGAGCCGTCAATGTTAATGTCAGGTATAAAAAATACCTGCTGGTCGAGCACCATCTACATCTACATCCATACTCCGCAATCCACCGTAACGTGCGTGGCGGAGGGTACACTGTACCACTACTAGGCATTTCCTTTCCTATTCCACTCCCAAATAAAACGAGGAAAAAAAGAATGCCTATTTGCCTCCGTACGAGCCCTAATTTCTCTTATCTTGTCTTTGTGATCACTACGCGAAATGTAAGTAGGCGGCAGCAAGATCGTACTACACTCAGCTTCAAATTCCGGCCCTCTAAATTTCCTCAACAGAAATTCACGAAAAGAACGTTGTCTTTCCTCCAGCGATCCCCAATTGAGTTGCCGGAGCATTTCCGTGACACTCGCGCATTGGTCGAACCTACCGGTAACAAACCTAGCTGCTCGCCTCTGAACTGATTCTATGTCTTCCTTGCCGCGGTGGAGTAGCCGAGCGGTCTAAAGCATCTCGCTGCGGAGCGCGCGGTTGGTCGCCGTGGAGGTTCGAGTCCTCCCTGGGGCATGTGTGTGTGTGTTTGTCCGTAGGTTAGTTTACTTAGGTTCAAGTAGTTTGTAAGCTACGGACTGACAACCACACAGTTTGGTCCGATAGATTTACAGACTTTAAATTGATCTGCTGCGGGTCCCAAACACTTGAGCAATACTAAAGACGTGGTCGTACAAGCGTTTTATACGCGGTCTCCCTTACATATGAAGTACATCTTCCCAAAATTCTCCCAATAAACCGAAATCGGCTGTCCGCCTTACTCACAACTGTCCTTACATGTTCGTTCCACTTCATATCGCTCTGCAATGTTACGCCTCGATATTTGAACGACGCGGGAGCATCAAGAAGCTCACTACTAATACTGTATTCGAACATTATGGGATTAATTTTCCTACTTATGTGCATCACCTTACATTTTTCTACATTGAGAGCTAGCTGCCATTCTTCGCATCAACTAGTAATGTTGTCTAAGTCATCCTGTATGCTATTACAGTCAGTTAAAGACGACAACCTCCCATACACCACAGCATCATCAGCAAACAGCCGCAAATTACAAGTTACTCTGTCCATCATGCGTGCGGACGATTGTATGTTCTGGAAGAGCGATGGCCCTCCACCACGGTACTTTCGATGCAGCCTCCAGTTGCAGTGGTCAGCGGTGTGGCGTAGTTACGCGAGCAGCGAGTGGTTGCGCGATCTTTACGCAGCAGGGCTGCAGTAATTGGTGCAGTGAGAGGTAGAGGGGTGCGCCGGAAGAGACAGCGGCGGCTGTGAAGTGGGACGCACGCGCTGTCTAGGACAGGCGGAATGTGAGAGCAATCCCAGCCACGCGTGCCTGGCCACTCATCTGTGCAGCTGCCAATTACGGGAGGCGGGAGCAATCATTGGTATCTGGAAAGGTTGTCTCTCCTACCAGGTGAATGTCTGGACACATCACCGTTATCAAATAGGCGATCGAGGATCCTGTGGATCATGCGCCGACCTCACACTGCTCCAACATAGCTGGCGACCTCGTGCAATTTCGATTCAATTGTCGTGGATTCCCAGCTGACGTTTTCCCATAGCTTTCGCGGTCTTCCAATTGCCGTAAGTGTGGCTTTCGCTCGAGGAGTATTTGGTATCCTAGCAATGTGGCCTAGCGGACTTATTCTCCACGATTTCAGTTTTTGTACGGTCTGGTTGCCTCATTAGGTCGTCTTGGTTCTCTCTCAATGAGTTCTTTTCTCGGACTGGCCCAAAGATCTTTATCATTTTTTTCATTCGAAAACCAAGTTCTCTTAATGTTTCTTTGTTGTGTTTAAGGTTTTTGTGTTATAGACCATCATAAATTACACACGAACGAAATTTCAGTGGCAAAGATTAATAAATTTATGATACAAAGATCACACATGTCAATGACGAATCGGTGAGGATAACAAAATTTCTCGACATATGCGAAGACATACATTAACCAACCTCTCAAATACCGATAGCAAAGATTATCGTAATAATAAAAAAAACAGTATGTAAACATATTACATCTCTGGTTATCAAAAAGCTGTCACATCACAACGTAAATGATAAGTCATCAGAAATATTGTAATAATTAAATGCAAAACAACGTAAATGATAAGTCATTAGAAATATTACAATAATGAAAATTCAAAGCAATAAATAAATGACACAGCAATAAAACCATCGATGTATATGGTTGTCAGGACCAACAGACGTGTGTAATATTTCGTAATAGTATTACAATCACGATAACCATAAAATTTGACGATGGCGCTAAAAGCCGAAATAGGCCTATAGCGTAATAAAAATAATTATACTTAAAGCAGCATTTAGGATTTATTGCATAATGTCTTTAAATGACATTTATAGTGCTGCAGGCCCAAGAGAAACCAAAAATTTAAGGTTTCTTTTGCATACCACAACACTGGTACTATCAATGCATTCTACGCTTTAAGTTTGGTCTTTATTGACAAATTCTTTGATGACATTATCTGCCTTAGATTGAAATACATGTTAGACCTACTCACAATGCGTTTGTTAATTTCCTGTTTTAAATAATTTTACCTGACCATCCATGTACCCAGGTATTTCGATTATTAAACAGTACTATTATGGACGCTGTTAAAAATATATAGGCCACAGGTTGTGAAACCCGTAAATAATCGTACAGCCGCATCATCACCTGTGGCTTAATGTACCCAGGTACTTACAATTTTCCACTTCAACAAAGTTCCAAATCCCTATCTGCAATGTGATTTCCTTAGGGGCTTCTTTGGTTACCTCGATTACCTCACTTTTTTCCTGCATTAATCCGTAGCTCGATCTCAAACGCAAAGTTTCTGCCATTTCTTCATCTGATTCTGCTAGCATTTAAATGTTGTCTACATATCCGAAAAACTTCTTGTCACACACACACACACACACACATACACAAAGAAACATGCAAATTCAACTGAAATTCAACCGAACGTGTTTCCTAATAGCTGTCGGACTTTTATACATTCTTAAGAGATTGATGTAATATAAATATCCCATTTGTTATGATAAGAATGAGTGAAATTATATATTCTGAACGTCATTAACTGTACCATGCTCTTTTTTATATGATAATAAATCACTAGTACGCCTATAGTCACGTTTGACGCATAACCTAAAACGATATTTATCCAATGTTGTCATTTGCTATTTATGAATTTGACATAGCAAGTTTAAGAGCACTTTATTTCACCACATTTCTCACTTTAATATCACTTTTTATGCTTTTTCTGCTTAGATACAATTTTTAGATACGTTTTTTTCACTAAACAACTTCACTGTTGTAAAGGGTTCCAGACGTTGTACATTCACCTGTTACATACACACGACAATCAGGGAAACTTTGTACCAGTAAGGGTATCTTTGTACCACTTAATATTTGGGTTTCAAATGGCTCATGTTCCACTTATTGGAAATATTTCTTTCTAGAGCTAATTTTTAATAAATCTGTTATAAATAATTCCCCAGTAGATGGAACATCAGCCATATGAAAACCACATATTATGTGGTACAAAATACCATGACTGGTAAAAAGTTACCCTGATTGACTGTACTGCTGTAGACAGTTTCTTGTGATTTTCGTCTAAGATTCGTAATAACTTTGTTTGTGATCTTTGGTATAAAATATTTTTCCTATACGTTCATTACAATGCTCTTCAGTTAGAAATATATAGTTACCTTGCGTGTATATTATTACATTTTATGATAATACTAGCTATGATTTTTCATTTCATTAAAACTAGTTTGCTTCAAATGTCGTTGTAAAAGGCTGATTACGAGCTATGCATTTTATGTAATGATTTTTATTGTTTTCTGTACATTGAAAAACTGCCCACTTTTTGTCTATTCGTTGCGCTTTGGCTTGATAATATGCCGAGATCAAAACCGGTAGCACATTTTTCATTACTTCGTCGCAATGAGTTCCCAAATTATCAAAGACAGATGAACGTTTGTACAGGAAAAAGTCCCATCTTTCTTACAATTTATCGACGATCTTGAAGTGCAGCTAATGTCCTCTGCAAAGGCATTAGTACTAGGCGCGAACAACAATATCCAATTCGCATTACTCTGAGGAATTCCAGATTTCTCTGGTACAACTATTGATGGCTCCTTAGTGAAGAAAACAAGTTAAATACTCATCCCGAGAATTCCGGCTGCTTATCTTACAGGAATGCTATTGACTAAGCGACAGCGTGATCGTACGCAGTAAAATAAGTGGCACAAGGGAACATTGTATTCGGTTGAAAATCCAGGACAGGTACGTCATAAACAGAATAGGAAAACATATTATATGGACCTGTGTTACAAGTTTCTGCAGTTCTCCGGATGGTGATAAAATCGTCGTTGAGCGCCCCTGAAAGAAACTCACGCACAGATACGTTAATGCAGATAACTCAGCAGAGTGCGTTGATCATGGGAAACATACAGGGACAAAGGAGAACGGGAGAAGGATTGATGGAGAGAGTAGGGAGGATAAGGAGGAGGAAGGCGGGTAATGAACAGTGTGTGTGTGTGTGTGTGTGTGTGTGAGAGAGAGAGAGAGAGAGAGAGAGAGAGAGAGAGAGAGAGAGAGAGAGAGAGGAGATGGTCTAATAGAAGACGACTGGATGATGAAAAATCCGGGTAACGCCGGGTTTTCAGGTAACGCTACTCTTTATATACAAGACGCCACTCTCCTCAAGTTCTAAAGCACATATTTTCACTTCGTTTTTGTGGCATCACACCTCTTAAGCTGGTTGGGCCAAATCACGTGCTACGTCAGCAATATCACGTACAGTTATTTTGTATTTTATGCTATGACTTTCAATATGAATTTGTTGACGGATCGACAGGTTACTCATATAGCCAGTATACTGAGATCCGACGATGGTTCATTGAAGACCCAACATAAGATTTCTAATGTCGTGCAGTATGACACAACATGCCGCTGAACTTATTTAGGGATACTTGCTGTTACAGATGCACTCCCCTTGGAAGCTCACTGAGCGGAGAATTGGGGTTAACCCTAAAGAAAGCGCGAATATGAGAAGATTTTTTTATTTGAACAATTTTGTAGCTTCCATATACGTCGAGAAGCTAGTTGTCCTCCTTTACATCTCAGACTCTGTGCTGTGATAGGAGCATTTTTCATTTTAGTTCCCATCTTTTATTCTATCACAGCTGATTAGCTGTCATAGTCGACGGAAGTTGTGAAATAGAATGTCTTCAAAATTAATTTACTGAAAGTTAAAGAAACGCAGTCTTTGCGATTATTTCACTATATTTACTTAAGAGTCTACTGGAATTAACATTGTTGTTGTATTCTTCAGTCCGGAGACTGGTTTGATGCATCTCTCCACGCTACCCTGTCGTGTGCAAGCCTCTTCATCTGAGCATAAGAATTCCAACTCACGTCCATTGCAACCTGCTTATTTTATTCGTCCCTCAGTCTCTCTATGCGATTCCCCCCCCCCCCCCAAAAAAAACTAAACTGATGATTCCTTGATGTCTCAGAATGAGCCTCATTAATCGGTGTCTTCTTTCAGACAAGATGTGTAAAATACTATGCCGCCGTAGTGGAATGGCCGAGCGCTCTAAGGCGCCTTGCTGCGGAGCGCGGCTGTTACCCGTCTGAGGTTCGAATCTGCTCTCGGGCATGGGTGTGTTATCCTTAGATTAGTTTAACTTAGTGTAAGTACTTTGTACGCCTTGGGACTGATAACAGTAGTAGTTTGGTCCTGTTGATTTAGAAACATTTGAACATGTTTTTAAATATTTTGCCAAGAGCAATTTTGTTTTCTATTTATTTCTTTAGACGACTGTGAGTTTTATGAAGTCTCTCAGAGAGTGAACTGCAAATATATAATGGTGTATTTTATTTTGTATATCTTTATTAATTTCGTATTAGACTCATCATTTGCACAAACAACAACTATAACATCGAGTACGTGTATAAAATCATAAGTACTGAAAGACACCAGACCAGAAGATGGTACCTCAGCGTGCCAAATCCGGTCCTATAAATAAACAAATAATTTTTTTGCTATTTCGGTACAGTATTAATTTGAATTTAAAAGTAGCTCGACTATCCCCATCATTAGTAAATTAAGAGAAATTTCTTTTCTTCCCAATTCTCTTCAGTATCTGCTAATTGGTAACGCGTTCTACACACCTATCTTCAGCATTCGTCTGTAGCTTCAGTCTTCTTGTCTGAACTCCTTATGATCTACATAATGGCTTCATGAAATACTTAGTAATAAATTGATATTGGAGGTCAACAAATTTGTCTTCAGAAATGCTTTTCTTCACAAAAAAACTCTTACAAAAAGTATTTTTTATTATTTACTTATTTACTTATTTATTCACTTTGGACACAGATACGAGGTAATTTGATAAGCTGTAATTTCAGTCCAATTTACAACTTAAACAAAACGAATGAATCGACTTCCATAATTTCCCTGAGCATCAGCTTGAATTCGTTGTTGTGACTTTCTTAATTCTGTAACACAGATATAGTAAGATATATGTTCCAATGGCCATACAAATGGACCCTGGTCCGAGCTAAAACAAAAAATTTCATTCCATGATCGCAGCTCAGATAGGAACGGAGAACCAAGACCCAAAAATCGCTACCGTAACTCGGCCTTTCCAAACATAGAGGAGGTGGACGAAATAAAATGAGCATTATTCAGAATACTACTGCTTGTTGAAAGTTGGGACCACCGAGTACACTGAGATACAACTGACGCAGAAATCTGGGACGGGCCTTGCAGCATATTATACGTTTTGTTCTGAGATATTCAACAAGAATGATGGTTAAAATACGTGAATCTCTCGGGCCAAGTCTATAGTGGGCAGCTAGTGGGAGCATCTGTGATGAAAACGGCTGCAATGTTTGACGTTTCACCAGCTACAAAGTCCGCGCTAATGACACCGACGCAAAACACAAGAAATACTGTGGCCGTACAAGTTAAACCGACAGGGCGAAAGCGACCGAAAAATTCAACACTGTTTCGATAAAAGCGATACAACTAAGGCTTCATTCGTGGAAGGTCTGCAGCTGTTAAAATCTTAATAACGGAAGCCAATGCAAAGCTGCGAATAAGTGCAGCCACAATCGTAAAACGTGATATGGTCTGGTGAGTCATAGGTTACATTAGTTCCTACAAACAACCGGGTTTGGGTATAGAAACCCCCAAGAGAAGCTTACGACGTGGCATGCCTGCTTCCAAAAGTCATGCATGGGGGAGGTTCCGTCATAATTTGAACATCTGTATCGCGATACACAACTGTGTCTATCATTACCCACTCTGGCCGTGGAAGGGAATGAATATCTCTCCTATGATTAACGTATTGCTGACAAACAATGCCATATGGCTAAATGATAATGCGCCCACACACTGCAGAAAGGTTCAGTCGTGCTTTCAACGGCATAAAAAATTATCGAACATCTGCCAAGACGGATGTCACTTCTGTAATTGTTGATTGGTCTCCAAGGACATTTGAACCGCTAATTACAGAAGGGCACTATGTCCATCTAACATAGCTGTGAGAAAAAAAAAGTTGTAATACTTTACAGGGCATTTTCTTAATTTTTTTCAGTGACCACGTGAGAGATACCACTATTAACAATTATTCTAACTTATTATACAGTAAAATATTGGTCGATTTATTGATCATAGCTGAATTTATCTCTTGAACTTAGGGATTTTCTGAAATAAGTGAGATGTAAAACTCTCAAAACCGTTCCATCACACTAACAAAGTGCTTAATGAACATATTAGTAAATGTTAGAGACTTTAAGAATTCAGCAAATCTGTTAACGACGACAAACTGTTAAAATACTAGAAACCAAAGATAGACATCTTCTGTATCCGGAGCTCCTCCTGCAGTTCCATAATTCTAGGATGTATTTTCCTGCAGTATGTAAACAGTCGACTCCTTGATATCTATCACCTACTTTGCATTGATATGTAGTCATCTGAAGAGGCTCGAACAGTTGACAGTTGACATTGGATCTAGAAACTCCAGATGGCGCTAATATGACTGTGTGGGTATTTAAACCACTGATCATACTGCATGCTGTTACTGTCCTTAATAACCCATCTTTGCAGACAAAATGATAAAACGTTGAAATACTGAATGCTACTTTCAAGTCCCTTCCTGATGTAAATGAATCAATGATTCTCTTGTAAAGTCTCGTCTACCACGACTTGAAATCCAAGATTTCATCTGTTGAGAATTGTCGCCTTTCGCTCGATGACATAATCAGTTCAACGTAATCCATAATAGTAGGTTCAACTTCACAATCAGATTCACTCATATTGATATAAGATACTTGAGGTCACAATATATGACGCCTTTATCTACAATAATGACTTACTGTTGTTGTTGTTGTGGTCTTCAGTGCGGAGACTGGTTTGATGCAGCTCTCCACAATACCCTACCCTGAGCAAGCCTCTTCAACTCCACATAAGAGCGGCAACCTACATCTATCTGAATCTGCTTACTGTATCCATCTCTTAGTCTTCCTCTGCGGTTTTTACCCCACACACTTCCTTCCAACGGTAAATTCACAATTCCTTGATGTCTAAGAATGTGTCCTGCCAGTCGATCCCTTCTTTTAGTTAAGTATGCCAGAAATTCCTATTCTCCCCAATTCTGTTCAGTACCTCCTCATTAGTTACACGATCCAACCACCTAATCTTCAGCATTCTTCTATAGCACCACATTTCAAAAGCATATATCCTCTTCCTGTCCGCGCTGTTTATCGTGCATGTTTCACTCCCATACAAGGCAATACTCCACACAAATGCCTTCCTTATGCTTAATTATTTATATAGTTCTCCTGTCTTTTCGGACAGTCAAGGAATCTCAATAAAGTGTGTTAAGTTATTGTTCAGAATCGTTGAGAGCAAAAGTGCCCTATGTCCATGACATGGGGCTGTTTTGAAATCAACAAGAATGTCTCCGCTTTATATTTCGGGTGTTCGATAAAACGCGGACGTCTTTTCACACTTAATGATGAGTCGACCCCTAAAGAACACACAAATATGCATAGAAAAAATTACCAGAAAAGTGGACTTAGGGCCCTTCTGAAATAAACGATATTTGGGGTGTAACTTAAGGAAGCTCAGAATTCATTGTTTATGGAACGGCGCGTGTGTGTTTTCCTTATCATAAGTTCGCTAAGTCAGTTCAAGTATTTTGTAACTCTAACGACCGATGATCTCAGCAGTTTTGTCCCTTAGGATGAGAAACATTTAAGCGTTTTTCGAGTCCCGGATATGAGCGGCGTTTTCCTCCTTGCGTGGCGTCGTTACGTGCGCGCAGTCTTATCAACAGACGTTTACGTGGCGCGGCGCTATTAATACTGGTGTACCGTTGCCTTCGAAATGTCGTACCCAACCAGTTACAGGAGAACCAGCAGTTTAACGTGGACCATTGCGTAACTGAGCGTTTTTCACGGGTCAAATCTAATACAGTTACAAGCAAACAATTTTACATAAACCGGTTGGCTATTGTTTAAGTTTCAAGTGACAGTAAATGATAAAGAAGAAAAAGAAGGTAGAATCGGATGTCAAAGCTATTTTTTTAATATATTTTATGCTTATATAGAAACTGTGACATCAGTAATTAATCTATCTTATATATGAAGTTACATATCAAAGGATAAAGAAGCAGCCCTCGGTCGCAAATTACAATTATTTTCACCACGTTTCGGCAATGACTAAGATTGCCTTCATCAGAAAATATAAAACAAAACAAGTCACATAATAAAATATACTATTCATCTGTAAGCTTACGTCACACAGTTTAAAAGGATTTTTGAAGACGGCTAGCCACTACGGGCTGCACGCCTGCACGTAGGCATCAGACTGGCGTGTGCTAAGTGAACTTGTGATAAGGAAGACGTTACCTCAGTAGTGCCATCTAGTAGCCGCAATTACAATTAGGTTACTGTACAGAGAAAACAGAATTGCAAAAACAATTGCTACAAGATGCTTTGTTTAACATGAGAGATGGCTGAAGCGTCATTTTGGTAATACAATAGTCGTAGAGAAAATAAGCGAGTAACAAAGTTTTAAGAAGCATATAAGTTAAAAAAAATAGCTTTTGGAACATGAATGCTTTGGATCCAGTCGAAAGAAATATTTCGGACACTATACCAAGTACAACATCAAAGACCGAGTAATGGCTTAATACCATTAAAAAAGACTCTATTACGGAGTTGGAACTGTTCATTTAGAATAAGCCCGTCATTACGAGAAAAATGTTTAAAAATGTAATTGCGGCTACTAGATGGCACTACTGAGGTAACGTTTTCCTTATCACAAGTTCACTTAGCACACGCCAGTCTGTTGCCTCCGTGCAGGCGTGCAGCCCGTAGTGGCTAGCCGTCTTTAAAAATCCTTTTAAACTGTGTGACGTAAGCTTACAGATGAATAGTATATTTTATTATGTGATTTGTTTTGTTTTATATTTTCTGATGAAGGCAATCTTAGTCATTGCCGAAACCTGGTGAAAATAATTGTAATTTGCGACCGAGGGCTGCTTGTTTGTCCATTGACGTTTTAACGGTCGCTGACAATAGCCGCTATGTTTAAAATTTGAAGTTACATATGTTATAAATTAGGAAAAGTTATTTGTAACGGAAGAAATACCATGTAAAATCCTCTGGTTCCTAAAGCTTCTACATTTCGACCACTAGCTTCTGATTTGCCTTTGTGTGTGACTTAATGTAATGTTCAATCAACATATACTTCGATATCTACATAGATACTCTGCCAATCACATTTAAGTGCTTGGCAGAGGATTCGTTAACCACTTTCATAACCTTTCTCTACCGTACCATTCTATAATAGCACAGCGAAGAAAGAACACCTAAATCGTTCCGTTTTCGATCAGATTTCTCTTATTTTATTGGGATGGTCCTGTCTCCCTATGTAGGTGGGTGCTAGCGAAATATTTTCACATTCAGAAGTAAAAGTCGGTGATTGAAATTTCGCAAATAGATGTCGCCGCAACGAATAACGCCGTTCTTTTAAAGATTTCCACCTCAAATCGTGCAACACTTCCGTGACGTTTTCCCCTCTGTAGCGTGATAAAACGAGATGCCATTCTCTGAACCTTCTCGATGTCATCCGTCAGTCCCACCTGGTGAGGGTTCAACACCGCCGGCCGCGGTGGCCGAGGGGACTGAGGCGCTTCAGTCAAGGTCTGCACGGCCACTACGGTCGGAGGTTCGAATCCCCCCTCGGGCATGGATATTTGTGCTGTCCTAGTTCGTAAGTAGTTCATAAGTAGTTTGTAAGTTTAGGGACTGATGACCCCGTAGTTAAGTCCCATAAGCTTAACAAACATTTGAACATTTTTTTTGGTCCAACACTGGGTAACATTGCCGAGCTTGTGCTTCATCTCCGACAGCGCAGCGGTAGAAGCTTTAGAAACCAGGGGAGCAGACGATAGATCCTCAACGGCCTTGTGTTTGATTTAAGAAAAATCTACCTAAAGTCTGAATATATTCCACTTCCGCACGCAAAAAAAAAAAAATAAAAATAAAAAAATAAAATAATAATAATAATAATAATAATAATAATTTCTAAATACGCGATACACACAGGTGACCAGGCAGGTTGAAGAAGTAACATTACAAGTAGTACAAAATGCCAATACAATTTTGAGCTCCTTTTTTGTAACAAACAAATAAGATAATAATGATTTTTTCCTTTTCAAAATTCTGTCATAGCTGCATTAGAGTCAATGCGAAGCTGATGGACCTCTCTTCATTACGAAAGAAAAGACTTGAGTCAACGTCTTTTGATTAAGTCTATTGAATTTAAAATAAAAAATAAGTCCACACTCCGACCAGGCTGCGGAACTTGTACATAATGGCCAGAGGCTTTCAAACGATCCCGCACTGCAGACTGCTGATTAAAGCACGTGCATATTGAACAGGTTCGCAGAGATGTGACTGGAAGACTTCTTGAGTAATAGAACGCAGTACGTTTTCCTCCACGACGAGTGTTCATCAAAGACTAGGGTATCGTCAGGAAGGGCAGGGGGAGGGGCGTGATAGCACAGTTGTTGTCTTTTGTCTACATAAATAATCTGACGAACAGAGTGAGCAGAAGTCTGGAGCTGTTTGCTGATGATGCTGTAGGTTTACCGGGTGGTGATTATAGTTGGATGCAGGATGACTTCGACAAAATTTCTAGATGGAGTGAGGAAGAGCAGCTGACTCTAACTGTAGAAAAGTTAAATAGCTAAATAGTCAAAAAACGTTCAAATGTTCGTAATTCTATCGGACCAAACTGCGTGGTCATCAGTCCGTAGCTTACAAACTACTTAAACCTAGATAAACTAACCTAAGGACAAACACACACACCCATGCCCCAGGGAGGACTCGAACCTCCACGGCGAGCAACCGCGCGCTCCGCAGCGAGACGCTTTAGACCGCTCGGCTACTCCACCGCGGCAGCTAAATAGTCCTAAACAGCAATAGCAACGTGTGGCTGGCAAAGATACCTTGTGCTACTGTTCACAAAAGCACATCAGTTGCCTCTCTAGCTTGGTGAGACTATTCCAGATATTTCGCCTAAACAAAAATGGAAGAGAATATAGTCCGTAGGTTCAACCGTATACCTAGCAACACTATTGGCCAGAGAACAGATGGGTGCATCTGAATCAATAATTACAGCTGTCTATTGCAGTGAATTCACCAATAAAGGAGAATAGTCGTGTCATAAGACTACAAAATATGTCATCTACAATATGTAGACTTATGTCTCAGTATATCTGAATTCAAGTTTTCCGCATTAATATCACGTTTTATCACAATTATGAAGAAGTTTCGCTTTTCTCAAAAAATTTATATTCAGATTTCCCCCCTAAAGTCATCCGTTGTGCGTACCGGCATTTCATCCTATCTTTTAAGTAGCTCTGCAATGCAATTAACGGTATCGCTTTTATCTCTTTCAGTAGTTCTATCTTTGTATCTTAGAGAAAGGTTGCCGTTTTATATTCCGATATTCAGGATTAGAACGAAGTGAGAGGATGTGCCATGTCTGTCGAATATGGAGGCTAAAGTACGCACGAGTCTCTCTTCCTCTGTGGAGAACTACAGTCATTTAGAATGTTTTGAAAGAAGTATACGCCATTCGCTGTCAGTTACTCTTCTTTTAATGCACAATCATGATTTTGATCGTATTAGTTTTCGAGTGCCCAATCAATATTTAAAATTGTCTGACATTTTAAAATATAGACTGCGCACTTGTAAAAGGTTGAACTGAAAGAGCAGGCATTGGTTTGGTGGTGGAATAGTAATGAATTATTTCGCCTTGAACTCAACCTTTTATTCGAATTCCCTAACGCAGATGCTGAAGAATTTCGAGTCTGCTGTTCTTATTGGCTGAAGAGTGATGTTGAAGCACAACATCACATGACCCATGGGTTTCAAATCTAACCGATGTTGACTGGATCTGTTTCTATATTGACTCTTCAAAGTTTTTTAAGAGAAGTTTTACCTTACAAGGTTTGATGAAATACAAATTTGTCCTGTTTTTAATTCTCATGAGCTTTATTCAGGAATTGCTTTTGGTCAAAATTTCGCTGTTACACCTTTCAAACTACGGAAAAAATGAATACGTACAATAATTTCGCTGCTCCGTTATATATCCGGTCAGTGGATCCTGAGAATGTGATGTGGGGGATGAGAATGCACAGTGAGCTGCATAGACTTTCACTTCCTTCCTCGCGTCGTGCGCAAACGGGTCAAGAGAGCAAGCTGCTGATAATAATGGATAACTGGTAAGAGAACAGCCTGGCATGCAATGTTGTGCTGTAGGTTATGCAGCACGTGCACTGGTGTAGAATGCTAAACAGTTTAAAGACAATGAAACAATGTACTAGTAAGCACAATGCAACCAACAAGTAAATGTGAGAAGTCACTTACTGGAAGACAATACTCAAAAATCAGACAGCCACACGAAAAAAAGATAATATTGAGGTAAACAAAACTGACTGCAGATTTAGAAACTTCTCCGGAACATGTTTGGATACTTGAAATAAAAATTATGTTTTCTTAAGGCAGGGCCACATTTTCTTACCATACATCTGGAAGCAAATACGTAATGATTACATATAATGAATTATTCGGCAAAACTGGAAACATCTTCAAGATTATGGTATAGGAGGCAAACTTCTGCAGGCAATCAAAGGGCTTTACGTAGACTGTCAGGCATCAGTTAGAGTAGATGGTAAATTAAGCCCATGGTTCAGGGTAGTTTCAGGGGTAAGACAAGCTGTAACCTGTCACCACTGTTGTTCATACTATTCATGGATCATATGTTGAAAACAGTAGACTAGCAGGGCGGGATTAAAGTAGTTGAAAACAAAATCAGCAGTCTCGCATATGCGGATGACTTAGTTGTAATGAAAGGTTGCAGACTAATATTTCAGAGCTCGATCAGAGGTTCAAGGATTATGATATGAAGATCAGCATCTCCAAAACGAAAGTAATGTCTGTGGGAAAGAGATTCAAACAGATTGAGTGCCAAATATGAGGAACAAAGTTAGAACAGGTAGACAGTTTCAAGTACCTGGGATGTATTTTTTCACAGGATGGGAACATAGTGAAAGAACTGGAATCGAGGTGCAGCAAAGCTGATTCAGTGAGTGTTCAGCTAAGATCTATTCTCTTCTGCAAGAAGGAAGTAAGTACCAAGACTAAGTTAGCAATGCACCGCTCTATCTTTCGACCAACTTTGTTGTATGGAAGTGAAAGTTGGGTGGATACAGGTTACCTTATTCACAAGATAGAGGTTAAAAAAGGTAAAGCAGTCAACAATCCGAAGATTGGTTTGAACACCACAGTGCTTTACTAGGCATGGTACTGTTTGGAGGTGGTATGCCGTTGCCTTCCTCCGACCTTCGAACTGACTTACCCAGTCAGTAATAGGGGGACCTACAGTTTAACGTGGGTTCCGAACCACGGTGCTTCTCGGTATTTTTCACATGAGCAATACTGCCAGAGGCGAAAGAAGTGGAAAGTGACAGATAAAAATCCTAGGGCCTGGCGGGGATCGAACCCGCGACCTTTGGATTTGTAGTCTCGCACTCTACCACTGTGCAACCGAGGGGCACTACAGATATGAAAGTAGCAAGAATGATTGCAGGTACCAATAGATGGGAACAATGGCAGGAGGGTGTCCATAATGAGGAAATCAAAGAAAAGCTGGGAATGAACACCATAGATGAAGCAGTTATAGCTAACAGACTGAGATGGTGGGGTCATGTTACACGCATGGGAGAAGCAAGGTTACCTAAGAGACTCATGAGCTCGTCAGTGGAGGGTAAGAGGAGTCGAGGTAGACCAAGAAGAAAGTACTTAGATTCGGCGCAGAATGATTTTGAAGTAAAAGGCATAACATCAGGCGAGGCATCAATGTTAGCATTGAATAGGGGATCATGGAGGAATTTTATTAGAGGTACTATGCTCCAGGTAATGGAGTGCAGTGTAAGAAAATCAGGTGATGCTGAAGGAATTAGATTGGGAAACGAAGCAATAAAGGAGGTAGATGAGTTTTGTTACTTGGGCAGTAAAATAACAAATGATGGTCGCAGTACAGAGGATATAAAATGCAGAATGGCAATGGGTAGAAAAGCGTTCTTAAAAAAGAGAAATTTGTTAACATCGAATATTGATTTAAGCCTAAGGAAGTCCTTTCTGAAGGCATTTGTATGGAGTGTTGCCCTGTATGGGAGTGAGACATGGACGATAAACAGTGCGGACAGGAAGAGGATTGAGGCTTTTGAAATATGGTGCTACAGAAGAATGCTGAAGATTAGGTGGGTGGATCACGTAACTAATGTGGAGGTACTGAACAGGATTGGGGAGAAAAGAAATTTCTGGCATACCTTGACTAAAAGAAGGGATAGATTGGTAGGACACATTCTTAGACATCAAGGAATTGTCAATTTAGCGTTGGAGGGAAGTGTGTGAGGTAAAAATCGCAGAGGAAGACCAAGAGATGGATACAGTAAGCAGATTCAGACAGATGTAGGTTGCCGTTCTTATGTGGAGATGAAAAGGCTTGCTCAGGATAGGGTATTGTGGAGAGCTGCATCAAACCAGTCTCCGGACTGAAGACCACAACAACAACAACTATGCTCCAGACTGAACGCTGAAAGGCATAATCAGTCTCTAATGATGATGATGTTGACTGGAAACATTAATATCCTACACTGTGGAAACACAACAGTTTCTTGATTGCACAATTTTGAATAGTCTTGAGAATCTGCTGTGTGTTTTTGTAGTAAACGGTCATAGATTTGCCTTCCTGATCGTCGCTATCGACTGACGGGAGAAACATCTAGGCTAGCGTCTCGTTAGCAACCTTGAGACCGAGGCGCTGATATAAATGCTCCGTTAAAGGCGTCGAGCGGGTGAACTTGGCATTGCCAGCTGGTAACAGAAAAAAAGAAGATATAGCTACGGAAAAAATACAGTTACGTCAAGGCCGCCAAGAGAGAAGCTGTCCCATCAATCAGGCGTGGCTGCAACTGTTGTGCGCATAGTTGCTACTAGCGTGTTTCATTTAAAAGTAGGTCAGTCGTTTGTACGGACTACTACGTCCGCGGCGAAAAGCACTTCCGAGAAACCCCCTTTCGCACGTCAAAACATTTGTTCAGCCTGCAGGCAAACTCGAAAATTATGGCTTTCGATGGTCGGTTGGTAGATATTAATGCTGTGAACAGCGTCAAGCAGTCTTTAGGTGATAGAATTAAAGTGGATACCTTTCAACTTACAGATTGCAAGCAGTTTTATGAGAAATTAATGACTGTCCAGAGATGACATTAACTGGAATAGACTTTTATTTGTGTATATATTCTCGATGCTATGTAAGAATTGACTTCCAGAGAAACATTTTGATCGCCACAACAGATGTAGATGACTTGGCTGCCGAAGCCTTATATCTTTCTTGGGCTACCGTTCGCTTTTATGAGCCACATTTCAGACTGGTATTCTCCAAGGACTACACAGTCACCATTCTGCATTTATTTTTATTGTTTTTTAAACTCGGCTTTTAATACAATGCCTGTATACAACCTGAAACAAGTTTTAAAGGATTATCTTTCTTATCGAATTGTATCAGCTTCTGCATATACATGCATAAGGAAAGCTGTGGCACTGTGAGCACATAATTCGCTTCATATTATTTGCAATATAATTTACAAATAGTACCCTACTATATAAGTCATCGGATTATTTGTTCCTGTAATTATTTTTTTCCCCGTGTACTGACAGTTTTCAGACAAACACTACAAAATTAATGCTCTGTCTCTTGTCCTGCTGGGGATTTGAGTCTCTTGCAGAAATACTGTACCATGCTGCCTCTACACCCGCCTCTAAGTCAGATAGCCAATTGGGAGGATAGCATTTGGATCACGAACTGATCTCTCGATTACGTCCTATAAATGTTTGCTAGCATTGTCCAGAATGTTTTTCAACCCAATCCGGGACCACAGTAACACGGTAACACAGCCTATTTTCATCCGTAAAAATTCCATCTTTATTTGCTAGCATGACGTCCGTAAACGGCTGCAAATGGTCTACAAGTAGCCGAACATATCCGTTCCCAGTCGACGCAGTCCATTCCATGTGAAAACCTCTCAAACTGTTACGGAGCCACCACTGGGTTGTACAGTGCCTTGTTGGCATCTTGGGCCGTGGCCTTTTTCTTTCAGCATCGCCTGATTTTCTAAGACTGCATTCCATTACTCTTGTTTTGCTCTTGTTAATGTTCGTCTTATACTCTCCTTTCAACACACTGCCCATTCCGTTCAATTGCTATTCCAAGTCCTTTGCTGTCTCTGACAGATTTGCAGTGTCATGGGCGAAACACAGTGTTCTTTTTTCTTCACCCTCGACTCTAATTCCTTCTCTAAATTTCTCTTTGTTTTCCTTCACTGCCTGCTCAATGTACAAATTGAATAACATTGGAGAAAGGCTATAATCCTGTCTTACTCCCTTCCCAACCACTGCGTCCCTTTCATGCCCTTCAACTCTTATAAGAGCTGTTTGGTTAAGGTACAAGTTGTAAGTAACCTTCCGTTCCCTATTTTTTACTCCCGTTGAATTCATAATTTCGAAGAGTGTGTTTCAATCAACATTGTCAAAAGCTTTCGCCATATCTACAAAAGCTACAAATGTACGTTTGCCTTCCGTTGATCAATATTCTAAGATAAGTCGTAGAATATAGCGTCCCGTGTTCCAACATTTCTCCTGAATACGAACTGTTCTTACCCCAGGTCAGCATCTATCAGCCTTTCCATCCTTCTGTAAAGAAAGAGTAATAGTAGGAGAATACAGTAGCATGAAAACTGAGTTTAGAGAATGTTAAGTTCCTGGAAATTATGAACTATGTTTCTGAGAGGTCGCTCTCCTGAACGCTAGCCGTGGCGCAAAATGTACAACAGGCCGGAAAAAATTGGGGACTGTTGCTCGGCCAATGACAAGTCCGATAATGGTCGCGAGTCCCGGAACTGATTACGCAAACCAGTGGATGTCGAATAGGGCGAGGCAGAATGGAAAAAGACACTCCACTAAGAGAAAAATAACGGAGCCTGACTTACTCGAATAAAGCCGGAACGACTGCAAGAAACATCCATTCTCGAAAAGCAGAACAGACGGTCACGTAGAAATAGTCCGTGTTCACAGTTAAAGAGCCAGCTGCAATACTGAGTCCACACTTTTGTAACATAAACATACCAATTATGGAGAAGCCAAAGTGCATTGTCAGAGTTTGTTCCCATATACCATTCACCATTAGAGTAAACAAATGTTCAAATGTCTGGAGAGGTTATGGGACTTAACTACGGGGTCATCAGTCCCTAAACTTACAAACTACTTATGAACTACCTAATACTAAGGACGGCACAAATATCCATGCCCCAGGGGAGATTCGAACCCCCGACGTAGTGACCGTGCAGCCTGTGACTGGCGCGCCGCAGAACGCTCGGCCACCGCGGCCGGCACTAGAGTAAACCTCATGTGAACATTGCACCTATGATTTTATACCACAGTTAAAACGTAAACACTGGTAATAAATGCTATAGTGTAATGGCGCGCTGTAGTTGTATGAGAATGATATGACCATAATGCAGATGGGATGATTTCTATCACTTTGGGCGCTATGGTGTCACAGACAGACAAGTGCAGGACGTGAGAGAATGGAAAATGGACGAGGTGAAGTTACGACTGCCACCTATCTCGTTTATACCGGTACCTCCTGTAATTTCACTTAATTTGCATGAAATTCCCGGGTTTCGTATTTTTCAAGATGTTTTTGTTATGGTCTTCAGTCCGGAGACTGATTTGATGCAGCTCTCCACCCTACTCTTTCCTGAGCAAGCCTCTTCATCTCCTCATGCGAACGTCAACCTACATCCATTTGAATTTGCTACATTCATCTCTTGGTCCCCCTCTGCGACTTTTACCCCACACACTTTCGTCCAACGCTAAATTCACAACTCCTTGATGTCTAAGAATGTGTCCTACCATTCGATCCCTTCTTTTAGTCAAGGTATGCCAGAAAATCCTTTTCTCCTCAATTCTGTTCAGTACCTCCTCATTAGTTATGCGATCCACCCACCTAATCTTCAGCATTCTTCTGTAACACCATATTTCAAAAGCCTCTGTCCTCTTCCTGTCCGCACTGTTTATCGTCCATGATTCACTCCCATACAAGGCAACACTCCATACAAATGCCTTCAGAAAGGACTTCCTTAGGCTTAAATTAATATTCGATGTTCACAAATTTCTCTTTTTCAAAAACGCTTTTCTTCCCATTGCCATTCTGCATTCAATTACTACGACTATCATATATTATTTTACTGCCCAGGTAACAAAACTCATTTACCACGTTTATTGATTCATTACCTAATTTCATTCCTTCAGCGCCGCCTGATTTTATTAGACTGCATTCTATTACCCTTGTTTGGCTCTTGTTAATGTTCATCCTGTCCATTCTCTTCAATTGTTCATCCAGGTCCTTTGCTGTCACCGACAGAATTACTATGTCATCAGCAAAACGCAACGTTTTTATTTCTTCGCCCTGAAATTTAATTCCGTCTCCAAATTTCTCCTTGCTTTCCTTTATTTCTTGTTCATTGTACAAACTGAATAACATTGGGGAAAGGCTACATCCCTATCTTACACCATTTCCAACCTCTGCATCCCTTTCATGCCCTTCAACTCTGATAAGTGCTTTCTTGTTTTTGCACAAGTTGTAAATAACCTACCGTTACCTATATTTTACACCTGCTGATTTCATAATTTGAAAGATATATTCCGCATTTTCAAAATCCCCGCTACTAGTTATTTTAAATAAGTTGTTGATTGCTTGGATGCTCTTCATCAATCCTTTTCCTTTCTTTTCCTCGCTCCTAATAACGATGATACAGGGCCTCGCGAATATGAATCCTGTTCTGTGCTTCGCTGGCCAGATACGTCTCGTTGCGTATTTCTCTTTCAGTATCATTCAATCCTCGTAGTTGCGTTCTAAGCGGGCAACGTGTACCATTTATGTGTTTAAATATTTTATAAAGAGTTGTTGTTGCTGGTGATTATAATGGATAATAAAATTCTCCATTGAAGACAATAAAAAGGTAAGTAGTATAGGAGTGTAGTCATTTTTTATTTAATAACATTCATTTTGGAATGTGGGAAATGCAGCATTGACTGATTCGTTATTATTTATGTCTTGGGACCTCACAAAGACAGGGAAAGGGAAATCGAACACGCATACGCACGTACAAGATACCTAACTTCACCAGTGGTATTACACACAAGATGAAGTAGACTGCACAACTGCAAGAGAACTGCCGTTTTTGTGTCCAGGGTGAAAGATAACCACGGTAATAGTAGCAGCACAGTGTAACGTATACAGTCGCGACACTCGCTCAGATATTTGTAATAAACTGCGACAGCAGCGTTCCAAGCGGCCGGCAAGCTACATTTTTAAATACGGTATACGATGAGAGCGAATAGTATCTTTATATTTATTTTATCTTTCTTTTTACGGAACGTATGTAGTGTCGTAAAAATATGGAATAACTTGAAAATAGCTCCACATTTGTCTTTCTTAGGTTTTTCTAAGGTCAGTGACAAGGTACGAAACGGTACATTACAGGATAGTTTGTTTACTATTATCTTGAAACCTGTAACCTTTTACTGAATAATTTCATTTTCTATTAAACATAAAAAATGGCTAGGAAACACCAGAAGACCTGTCCTATGGCAGAAAAACGTCGCTTTTCTACTCTGGAACGTTGAGATTCCTTCAGTGCAATTCCAGTAAAATCAGTGAGGAAGGAATGGAAGTAAAGAATTTAGAATGTAGTAACTGCAGTATTTAACGTACAAAATGTTTGTAATTCTATATGACGAAACTACGTTGGTCATTAGTCCCTAATCATACTAACTACTTAAATTAACAACAATGAAAGGTCCAGTAAGGAATGTTAATAATAATATTTAGATAGGGAACAACTCACCGTAAAGACGAACGTTGAGCCGCCGACAGACACAAATAAAAGACACATAAACACACACACACACACACACACACACACACACACACACAATTCTAAATTTTCGTGGATTAGTGTTCTTTTTCTGAGGAAGGCCGCGGCTGAAAATTTATAATTGTGTGTGTGTGTTTATGTGTCTTTTATTTGTGTCTGTCGGCGGCTCAACGGTCGTCTTTAC
The DNA here is from genome assembly GCA_026315105.1 of Locusta migratoria. Taxonomy (NCBI): domain Eukaryota; kingdom Metazoa; phylum Arthropoda; class Insecta; order Orthoptera; family Acrididae; genus Locusta; species Locusta migratoria. The sequence continues at coordinate 56,971,946 of CM048746.1, read as the reverse complement.
GGTGAGTTCTTCCCTATCTACATACTATTATTAAACTACTTAAACTAACAACTTTGAACACGGCTGATTAACAGCAATCATAACCCAATTTTTTTAATAATTTTTTATGTCAGCCAACCGGTTGCGTAGTTTTTAGGTACTTGACCTAGGTTTCGTTGCCACTAGCGACAACTTCATCAGAAGAATAAAAACAGTTACATAAACACATGACGTCAAAAATATTACGAACAGAATGCCCTTCACACCATACTGGTTTTATTTGTATGGCAAAAATGCCAGTTTTTATTGTAATCGACTTGAGCAATTCTGCTTGCAATATTTTTGACGTCATGTGTTTCATGTAGACCTAACTGTTTTTATTCTTCTGAAGAAGTTGTTCCTAGTGGCAACGAAACCTAGGTCAAGTACCTAAAAATTACGCAATCGGTTGGCTGATATAAAAAATAGTTTTTAAAAAGTACTTAAACTAATTAAACTATCCTAAGGATTCTAACCTCCGACACGGGAGGCCGCGCGATGCGTAACATGGCACTCCAGACCGTTCGGCTACTACCGCGTGGCGTACCAAATCCCACTACAATTGTCGCTGAAGGAAACGTCTCACAGACGTGGCAATAAAACGGCAAAAGCAATCAAATTGTTTTCCAACAAAGAAGAACCCAATTCTACAATTGTTGTTACAGCTGATCCACAAACGGCAAGAATCTTCAAAACATTGGCTTTTCAAATTAATTACACTCAAACGAATATGCGCGTGTAAGAAACACGAGCATAAAATGTGGGAATCATTAGTCTCCACACCGAATTGATACGCGTCAAAAATATTGCCTATCATAATAAGAACTGAGCATAATGGAAATGTATGTTCCTTTTATGTTTATATTCTTCTTACTTTCAGCGGAATAAGCTGCAATTATACACACATTCGTAAGTATTTGTTCATGACGAAGTTCTTGTTTATACTACTCAATCAGTTAAATTCGGCTGTTTTAAGCCGGCCGCGGTGGCCGAGGGGACTGAGGCGCTTCAGTCACGGTCTGCACGGTCACTACGGTCGAAGTTTCGAATCCCCCCCCCCTCGGGCATGGATATTTGTGCCGTCCTAGTTCGTAAGTAGTTCATAAGTAGTTTGTAAGTTTAGGGACTGATGACCCCGTAGTTAAGTCCCATAAGATTTACAAACATTTGAACATTTGGCTGTTTTAATTTACTTCCCGCATTATGTACGTCTCTTGCTATTTAACTAAAGCTTGTAACGCAAAAATTATTCTGCCTATTTCATTAATTAAGTACAATAATAATTATAAACAAACATCACTCCTTCGGCTGCTTGCCCACCGCTAGGAGCGCTAGTGTCGTTGCAACTGTCCGTTGTTATCAACTTTTACAGCAGTGAGTGTCGTGACTGTGTACATTAGACTGTGGTATTACGGTATGGATAGCGACGTGAAACTAAGGAAGTGTTAAGTAACTCGTCTATAAATTTGTGTGTTTTATAGACTAATAATACCAACACTGTAATGTTATTTACCATTTGTTATTCCGAAAGAGTAGTAAACGTTAGCTCCCTTATTTTTGCATTTTCCTTTATTTTCACTTATTTTATGCACCCTATCATCACTTTCAAAAAGTTGGCAACCTTAATATCAAAGGACGGAGTATGTCTCTCTCATATCTCTCCAGCATATCAGCGGATTTCTACAATGTAGGGGGCGATATCCCGACAATACTGAACGTTTATGTAAATGACAATGAGGTGGATAAGGCTTTTACTGCCGATAATACAGAAACAAGGAACATACCGAAATTCCTCGAATTCATTCTATGTTCATGCAGATCTACATCCGACGTACCATTTGTTGTATTTGCAATATTTCTGAAAATTAAGCCATTCAGTACTCGCAGCACAAAAGCTTCATTCGCAGGCTACGATGTAAACCAACTGCAGATGCATTGGCTGGCTGTGCGTTTTGCAGCGCCGAGCGCTTCGTGCTTTACCGTTCGCGTAGCTCACGCCGACTGGTGGCAGTTCGCCGAACTACGTAGTCGTGCGGGCCGGTTCCCTATCCGGCTGATCTCCCTGTACTAAATCTTCCGCCGACAGAGACCGCTAGCAGCGAAGTTTCAGCTGCACTAAAGAACCCACTTACAAACTTGGTTGGCTGACAGTTGAAGATGAACCCAAGATAACCCTGACAAATAAGATCCAGTTGATTCGCAATGCTGAGTGGGCCCGCAAATCTAAGTAGGCGCCAGCGACGCGATCGAGTTACCGTTTCATGATATATCAGAATCGATGCGAATTTTACGACCAGTAAAGTTAATCTTAATTGTCTCATACAGATTGTTTCCATTATAGCCAAGAATCTCAACAATGAACAAGCACATCTTTTGTGTTAGGAAAGTTTGTTTGTAATAAAATATTCTGTCTGTTCCTTGTAGATAGAAATAATGCACAGGTATCTTACAAAACCACTTTTAAAGTTATGGTAATGTGTCTATAAAGGTAGTCACTTCAGCCGACTGTACGAAATCAGAACCTATTCATGCAATCTAATTTCTTGTACATACTACAGAACAGGGATTTGTGTGGCGGAACATTCTTTGCAGTTTCATCCCAAAAGCTGCGCTGGAGTGTCTTCGACGTGTGAAACGTACCGGTTGGTCAGCATTACGTCTCAGAGCCGTTTAAAACATATTAATGAAAATGTTTAACTTCCGCATATTCCCAAGATTAATATATTTGGTTTATCGGTATTTACGTTTAAATGTGTATTGCTTTGAAGAAGATAAGAAGTTTCAGAAGGAGTAACTGCAATGCACTGCCACTTTACAATTTGGTCGCGGACTATTCGAAAGTCTCTGGACTCTAGCTTAAAACTACGAGGTGTTGTAGACGTCGTCTGCAATTGGCACCAGCTAGCATACCTGCCAACCTTCAAAACGTAAAAATCAGGAGATCTCATTTAAAAAATAGGGAGATTCTTCAACAAATTAGGAGGTATGCACTATCAAAAACTGCAACTTATTTTAGTAGAAACCTCAAATAAATTATTTTAATTTTTTTCCTATGATCTCATAACACCATTTTTAATAGCTAAAAAAAATAACAAAAACAAATAAACTCTTGCAGTAACCCAAATGCTCATTTATATCATTTTTATTTGCAGCCATCTACATAATTTGATTGATTTTTGAAATAAAACAAAAAAACTGCCAAGCTGTATTTTTGTGCTATACTTTTCCGAGGAACATTTTACAAAACAAGTCATTGCTTTTGATTGGTAAATTGTGCTCTAAAATAAACAATGTCATTAAGTGCTCGGCATGTATCACACAATCACTTTCACTTCTATCAGCAAATTTGAAAAAGAAATAAGAAATGCTTCCTGGTTCTGATGGAGCATAAAAATTGTTCCAAAAACTGTTTTAAAAAAATATTTGTTTTTTGCATACTCGAACTAATACAATTGAATGAAAATCCCACAATCAGCATTACGTGTTTCGAGAATTTATTCCCATCTTCAGATGATTTTTGTTACATAATTGGAGACACAATGGAGACATCACAGTAATACGACATATGTAACAAATAGCATCTGAATATGGAAATACATTGTGGAAACGCGTAATGCTGAGCATTAAAAACATTTAGATTAACTGGTGCGTTTTCTTTATATAAATTGTAAATGTCGATCCCCCCCCCCCCCCCCCCCCCCGTGTTGAGGAAAGAAAGCTCTACTCTTTGAAAGGCACCATTCCGCAATTCGCCTGCAGCGATTCAGGGATGTAACGGAAGACTCTAATCACGATGGCTGCAGACAGGTTAGAACCGGCGTCTCCCAGACTGCGAGTCCAGTGTGCTGAGCACGGCACCAGCTCAATCGCTCCCAGTTATCGGATTTCAGAGCATAATTAACCAATGTTCTCCTGCCGTCTTTATACATATTAGGTATCTGTATATATTACATTGACATCAGACAACAGAAGTGAAGACTTACTTATTCGTTACCATGCTCCAGTGTTGAAAGGGATAGGATGGCTTAACAACGGTCGAGAAAAAAAATGTGCACATGTTTGTAAATCTATCGGACCAAACTGCGTGGTCATCAGTCCGTAGCTTACAAATTACTTAAGGTAAGTAAACTAACCTAAGGACAACACATACCCCCATGCCCCAAGGAGGACTCGAACCTCCACGGCGACTACGGTCGAGATATAATTATTACCCTCTGTCGCGTACTTGATTTTCATGGTACATTACTGAAGCCAGTTCACAGACCAAGTATGGAGACTACATCTACTTCTACATACATGTTCAGCAATCTACCGTAAGGTGCATGGCGGATGGTACACTATACCACTACTCAGCATTTCCTTTCCTATTCCACTCTCAAATAGAACGAGGAAAAAAAGAATGCCTATATGCCTCCGTAGGAGCCCTAATCTCTCTTATCTTGTCTTTGTGATCACTATGCGAAATGTAAGTAAGCGGCAACAATATCGTACTAAACTCAGCTTCAAATTCCGGTCCTCTAAATTTCCTCAACAAAAATTCACGAAAAGAACGTCGTCTTTCCTCCAGCGATCCCCAATTGAGTTGCAGGAGCATTTCTGGAAATGCAGGAGTAGAGATGTGGGAGTAACGATAAGATGCGTATCCGTATGTATCCGTAGTACTCGTTACAGACGCATCGTTACTCTCGTTACCACTGCAACCTAGAAATACGCCGGCTACACTGTCTTTGAAACCGTGAAAAAATTTTAAACTGTTACTGTTTATACCACTTTAACATTTCAATTTGCCACGTAGATACTGTAGGTCCGCTTTTTGAGGCAATTATACTACTGAGGAAACTATCAAAACAGTCCATTTAGCTCGTTCTTAAAATGCAATTGTCATACAAATAGATCAAAATTAGCGAGACCCCCACGTGACGTCCATTTTAAGTTCTGTTCCCCCACTTTACTTACAGGCTTGGAATGTCAGAATCATCTGAATATTTCGTGACGAATGCCAGTGTGACCGATCACAGTAGTAGCACTACATTTGAGAATAGCGGGACTGTTCTACTGTATTATGTGACATAAACAGTTAAGATAATACCGTCATGAATGAAAATATGTACATGATAAATTTTGAGTAGGTTGTACAAAACTTTTTTATTGTAGTCAAGATCAACAACAAATGATAAACCATTAAACTGCAACCTTTAAAAGTAAAAAAAAATTCCATAAAACGTATGTTCGCGTTAAAATCGGACGTCAGAACATCGAGGATAACTTCAAACATGGACCACGAAGTATGAGCGAAAATGTTTAAAAACAAAGCTAACTCGAAAAAGATTTCATCTTCATGTATCCATGAAAACAGTTTAGAAATTATGAAACAGTAGAACAAAGAAATATGCCTAATGTAAAAAAATTTTAAGTGCAGTATCCAAAGAAAGGAAAAATAGTAATAAAATACAAATGATGTATAACATTAATTTAATTCAAAACTTGACTGTAAACAATGTTTATTGTTACTTGTGATGGGAAAGTTTTTGTGACTCATTCTTTACGACGTCACATCTCCTGAACTATGAGTCGTAGGTAGTTGTAATTCCACAGCGATTGGCAAATAGTAAGTAATATGTGTACAAAGTTTAGCTGAAATCGGTGCATTACTGTAGGAGAAGATGTGGAAAAATAGCACATGATGTAGCAGTTATTCGGAAATTTCATAGTTTATGACGTCATATCTCCTGAAATATGTATCGTATTACGAAGTAAATTCAAAGGGACATTCAGCGGTATATGTGTCTAATGTCTGCAAAGTAACTCTGAATGGTGTTAGCAGTAAAGACGTAATAGATCGAAACCTCATGCGTGATGATGTGGTTTTTCATTAACAAAATTGTTTATGACTTCATATGTCATGAACAATATGTCAAACTGTGATATAGTATCGAAGGAACTGTCCGTGAATTGTCTCGCGAATACAATAATTTACAGTGTAGAAGTAATAACTTGTAACGTCATGCCAAATGCCATAGATATACATCATGAACATTGGAAAAGTAGTAGGCGATAAATTTGTTTCCTTTCATCATTTTGTTGGTGTTGTCAGCGAGATAAAGTTTCGTAAAGATATGATATTATGTTCAAAGTTTATTGCAAGTCACTAAGTGCTGTCATTGTCAAATAGTTGACGAATAAAATCACACTATCACGCGCCGCAAGATGGAGCAGTTTTCACTGTTTATGACGTTATATCGTAGGTGGTTTTACAACCATAGCAAATTATTCCTGACATTAAAGAGTATTTGTACAAAATTTGGTTGAAATCGGTCCATTAGTTTAGGAGCAGATGTAGAATATTATCGAATGATCCGGCCGTTTTTCACTATTGTCACTGTTTCTGACGTCATATCTCGTTACGTGTGTGTCGTAGGAGCTTCTTACTACGCTAGCGATAGTTGCCTGGCAGCAAGGAAACTGTGTGCCAGGTTTGGTTTTGCCGGCCGCGGTGGCCGAGGGGACTGAGACGCTACAGTCGCGGTCTGCACGGCCACTACGGTCGGGGGTTCGAATCCCCCCTCGGGCATGGATGTTTGTGCCGTCCTAATTCGTAAGTAGTTCATAAGTAGTTTGTAAGTTTAGGGACTGATGACCCCGTAGTTAAGTCCCATAAGCTTAACAAACATTTGAACATTTTGAACAGGTTTGTTTGAAATCGGTCCAGTAGTTTAGGAGGAGATGTAGAAACATACGTACACACATACAGCCTATTTTATAAGATTTATTAGATAAAATATGAATAACTCCAGTAAATGAGTATGTAGTAATGAGAAACACGACTGTCAGTTCTGATTCATACATATTCGTTTGCTGGAGTTATTCACATCGTATTTTTATTTGATGTTACGTATGGCACATTTTGATCTTCACATTGCAGTGGATTGTTGCTGTTATCTTGGTGTAAACGGATCTATGTTTCCTGGCCACGATAATCATGTCTACGAACTAAATAGTCAACCGTACTCTGTGCAGAAGAGAAGGAAATTATTCCAATGAAGCTAGAGTAGAGATATTCCATCTGTCGGGAAAACTGCAAGAATCTTACGCGTCTCTTGTCCAACTGCCAGCTAATTGACATTTTCCTTCCAAGGGAATGCTCTGGAGCATTCTCCAGGCTCTAGCTTAATGAGACAACATTACGAGTAATAGTGGGGCGGTCATTTATCAGGTCGCAGTCTTTATTATTTTATGTGGAAAAGCTGAATTGCAACCTGTTCGGCGAGAACATAGCCGCAAACTGTTGCAGATCTTCGTTTTGCATACTTTCAGTAATGGACACTAATTAGAACGACGCTAGAGAACGTAGAATTTGTGGTGCATTGGTGGCTACTTTTACTGGTCTCAACTTCGAAACATGCAATGCTCTGGACTTTCACTGCATAAAATATCGTTCACAATAGCGCTCTTAGTGCGAGTTATTAGACAAGTTTCAAGAGGAAGTGTAAACGTCTTCCTCTTTCTGAATGTCATAGTCATGTTTAGGTGCTTCAGCGGAACTGCGGGAGTAAGTTAAGGTTTCGTTAATTCCAGAGATGTTGTAATTCCACATTGAATTCTAAACATTGAAACATCTAGACTACTACAAAGCACTGAAATAAATTGAGTGGCTAAGTTGAAAATTTGTGCCGGGCTGGAGTTTCGCGCTTCAACGGCCGCTTTAATTTATTTATTTATTGTTCTTCTGGTAGATCGACTCTTTGAGATCGACCGTTCGTGCTTGGTCTATCCAGACACGTTTCCCGCCCCACACGATTTCTCAACTGATCGCAAACTGCGATGGCAGTGCCCCTGCTCATTACTACTTCTTGCTCGCAGTTAAGTCCCTTAGAAATACAAAGATAGGACTTGCATTGCCGTCAGCGGCGTTGAATCCTGCTTCTTTTTCAAAATTACAATAAGAATTGCGACTGTTCATTGAAAACTGTCCTTCATTGTACGTATGTTTTAAAGTAGTGGTAATGGCGCTATTATTTGTAATACGAAATCCATGTAAAGTTAGGAGCATTGGTATAAGTTGAATTTGATCATTAAGTGTTACTAGTGAGCTTACTGCTACGTCATAGACCACAATAAGATTCAAGTTAAACAACTTATTATGTTCTATGACACAGCAGTAAGCGCGCTAGTAACAGTTAACGATCAAATTCAACATATATCAATGCTTCTAACCTTAAGTGGATTTCATTTTATTAAATAATAGCGTCATTACCACTACTTTTAAACAGATGTACAATGAAGGAAAGTTTTCAATGAACAGTTACAATTGTTATTGTAATTTTGATGTTGCCAGTTTTGGCAAAAGTGGTCTCTTGTGGTAATTGATGTGCAATATCTTTTAAATTTCCTGTTGATGGCAGTTATGCCGAAACCGGTTGAGTGTATGAAATAAAAATATTGCACAGCTGTTGGCGCAAGAATGATTCTTTCCAGATAGTAAGCTGTCGTGGATGTTCATGTTCGGGATGTTGTTCAGAAACTAAATGCTCCTTTGTTTAGCATTAGAACAGTTTCTCAAACAAGTGACAGTTCAACACGATAAGTAGTCTACATTGCTTATTTTCATTCGCTTATGACGTGAGGTGTTATTTTTTCGTGTAACTCCTCTGGTTCGATAATATTAAGTTATTCCTAAGAGTCAACAGCTTTCATACAGTTAATACTAGTCAGAAAACGAGTCTACGTTTGCCTCACACCTTCTCGATCCTTGTGCAAAATGGTGTGCAGTATTCAGCCGCATTCATATTTAATAGGCTGCCACAAGAACTCAAAATGTTTAGTAGCGATCCTCGGACTTCCAAGGCTGAACTGAAACGTTTGCTCATGCCTTACTCTTTTTATTTTGTCGAGGAATTCCTGGAAATTTTTTAAAAATTCAGCTAATTTCAGAGTTACACTGTAGGTTAATTTTCTTTACGATTAGGCCTGCCATGTCCATAGCTATGCGTTTCACTTTATCTATCAATACTCTTCTGTTACAGTTTTAATGTACTGACTCTTTACATGACTATGTGACTTGGTCCTCAGTTTGGTACTGCGTAATTATTGTGTGGTGGTCTTCAGTGCGCAGACTGGTTTGATGCAGCTCTTCATGCTACCCTGTCCTGAGCAAGTCTCTTCACCTGAGAATGAATACGTTCGGCAACCTACATCCTTTGGAATCTGCTTACTATATTCGTCCCTCGATCTCCCCCCACGATTTTTACCCCACACACTTCCTTCTAATGCTACGTTGACAATTCTTTGATGTCTCAGAATGTGTCTAGCCAATCTATCCCTTCTCTTAGTCAGGATATGCCAGAAACTCCTTTTCTTCCCGATTCGGTTACGCACCTACTCATTAGTTACGTGATCTACCCATCTAATTTTCATCATTCGTCTGTAGCACCACATTTGAAAAGCTTCTATCATCTTTTTATCTGAACTCCCTATCGTCCACGTTTCACTTCCATACAAAGCTACACTCCAGACAAATGCTTTCAGAAAGGACTTCCTAACATTTAAATCAATATTGAATGTTAACAAGTTTCGGTACTTTAGAAACGCTTTTCTTCCCATAGCCATTCTGCATTTTATATCTTCTTTACTTCGGCCATCAGAAGTTATCTGCCATCCAAATAACAAAATTCATCTACTACTTTTAATGTCTCATTACCTAATCCAATTCCTTGAGCATCGCCTAATTTTCTGACATTGCATACCATTACCTTCGTTTTACTCTTGTTAATGTTCATCTTATATCTTCCTTTCAAGGCACTGTCCATTCCATTCAATTGCTCTTCCAAATCGTTTGCGGTCTCTGAAAGAATTATTATGTCATCGGCAATGCGCAATGTTTTTATTTTTTCTCCCTGCAATTTAATGCCCTCTCCTAATTTCTCCTTCGATTCCTTCACTGCCTGGTCAATGTACACATTGAACAACATTGGGGAAATGCTACAACCCAGTCTTAATAAATAAATAAGCAAGGAATTATCATGCATGGAAATACGCCGTGTCATGGGGCCACAACTGTTCGCGATTGTAGTTGCTACACTTCGCTGTGCATAATGAGGTTTGTCACGATATTAGGCGGCATCAGATGAGTTCACACGTCAGTAGATGGGAGATAAGGTCGTGTGGACGACCGCAGGTACGAACGTCCAGGATTAAGATCGAAATGCAAGAAATCGGAATGACTTTTGGTTCGGACGCGTTGGACCAATCGCCTAGCTCGAAGTTCCCTATATCTGTACCTCTCAAGTCACCTCAGAGGGCACTTTCTGTACCATTGTCACTTCCCCACCGAGCGAGGTGGCGCAGTGGTAGCACGACATTGGACTTGCATTTGGGAGGACCGTGGTCCATTTCCTCCTCCAGCCATCCAGATTAAGTGTTCCGTGATTTCCTTAAATCAGTTGGGGATAATGCCGGGATGGTTCCTTTGAAAGGGCACGGCCGATTTCCTCCCTTCATCTTTACCCAAAAATCCGAACACGAGCTCCATTTCGACAGCGCTGTCGATGGGACGTTGAACCCTAAGGTTGCGCCCTTTGTTTCCTACGTGGTCGTTGATTTAGCTCAACCTTGGCGAACAGATGGTGATGAGATAACCCGTTCTCTCGTTACATCCCAAATGCAGGCGATTCCGTTTGGAATACGAGTCGTTCGCACCGCCCGCGCAGCTGTAGCTGGTATTGGTGGCTGGGTGCGACACCCTGCAACAGTTTATGGCTTGTAGGTGGAGAGCAGAGCCGAGCTGCGCGTCTCCAGTCCGGACAGACCGGTTGCGACCGCCACCGCGGAATACCAAGCAGCGGCGGCGAGGCCGCAGGCCGCGTGACGACCCCTGACGCCGCATCCACGCAACGCCGCCTGGAAGACAAGGCCTCACAATAGGCCCGAGACCAGCGGGAAAGACAGGCCGCGGCGCGCATGTCATGTGATGTAAGAGGCAGCCCTCAGCCGGCGCGATCGCTAACTGGTTGGCCGGCCGCCGCTGGGGCACAGCTCACTGTCTCATAGCGACCAGCCAACCAGCTAGCGATCCCGGACTGCCTTGCTTACGTCACATGACGTGCGCGCCGCGGCCAGGCTTTCCCGTTGGTCTTTCTCGTTGGCCTTTCAACAGGCTATGCACATGTGACACCGAGAGGCTGCGAACGCTAAGTGACTGGCTGGCCGCTGGTGCACACCTCACCGTCACAGTCTAACATTTACAGTCGCGACACTCACTGCTGTGAATGTTGTTACCAACTGACAGTTGCAACGACACAAGCGCTCCTAGCGGTGGGCAAGCCACGGAAGGAGTGATGTTGTTTATAAATACTTTTCTACGTAAATAACGAAATATGCAGTGCGACTTTTGCATTACAAGCATTAGTAAAATATCAAGAGACCTACATAATACGGAAATTAACGTAAAAAACAGCCAAATGTAACTGATTCAGTGGTATAAAGAACAACTTCATCAGGAACAAATAATTTCGAATATGTAAGCTTATTCCACTGAAAGTAAGTACAATATAAACATAAGAGAAACATAAATTTCTATTATGGTCTGTTCTTACTATGACAGGCAGTTTATTGACTCTTATCAATTTGGTGTGGAATCTAAGAATTCGCACATTTTTACATCTCACTCGTCTTCCTTATACACACATATTCTTTTGGGTGTAATTACTTTGGCTTAAAATGTTAATGTTCTGAAGATTCTTGTCGTTTGTGGTTCAGCTGTAGAAACAATTGTGAAATTGGGCTCTTCCTTGTTGGAAAACAGTTTGCTTGCTTTTGCCGTTTTATTACCACGTCTGTGACGTTTCTTCCTTCAGCAAAAGCTGTGGTGCTGATTTGGTAAGTTAAATACTCCAGTTCGTTTATTCTATATACATTTACTACCTCCCATCCTCACCGATTTTACTGGAATTTTATTTTCACAGAATATATGAGATCAACTGCGTATGGGCAAAGCTGAAAATGTGCACCCAGCCGAGATTCGAACCCGGGCCTCCCGCTTTCTAGGCAGTTGCGCTGACCACTACAACACTGGGGACGCATTGATTACCGCACCTGCAAGGACTGCCTAAGCACGCCTTCCGTCAGACACAATTTCTAGTTCTACAGCCTATGGGACTTAACTTACAAACTTCTTATAAACTACCTTATACTACTGACAGCACAAACATACATGCCCGAGTGGGGATTCGAACTCTCGACGGGCAACGACCTCGCGCTTCACAACATAGCGCCTCAATGCGCTCAGCCACTTCGCCGCGGCAATATGGTTTTGCGTTGCCGTCGCTGAGTGTGGTCTCGAATTGTCATCCAACAGCAGAACGCCAGATCTGAGAAGGCCAGGCCGCTTTTTTTAGAATCACATCTCTCAGTTTCGACAGAGTGACACAGTACCGCGCAGCATTGATGGTTGCAGCCTCCAAAACGTCCAGAAACAAAACTCTTTGTGCGTCCGAGAAAGTCACGGCGGAATGTCCGAGCGCATTGGGGCGCTATGCTCCGATGCACGAGGCCGTTCCCCGTCGGGGGCTCGAATCCCCCCTCGGACATGGATATTTGTGCCGTCTTTAGTAAGTATAAGGTAGTTCATGAGTAATTTGTAAGTTTAGGGACTGATACCGCTGTTAAGTCCCATTTGAACTTCTTTTATATATAGTTCCTTATCCAATTCCTGTGACCTAATCGGGAAAAACTCGACGTTATTACAGAAACGCTAAAAAGATCTTTTGAAGACAAGATAATTACGGAACAATTTCTATTGTGTACCAGAAAATTGAGGTCGAAGTAGCGAAATGACTCACGCCGACTGCATTAAATTTGGATACAAAATATTTTTAGTATATTGGACTTGGATGTTTGAGATGATGCTGCTGCTGAAGAGTATAAAGCAAAGTGTGAAACTGTTGGCACGCTGTCGACAATAGGCCGCCGCGGCTGATTAGCCGTGCGTGCTGGCGCAACGTGCTGCGGTACGCGCGGCCGATCGCCGTCGGGGGTTCGAGTCCCTCCTCGTGCATGGGTGATTTTGTTGTCCTTATGTTAGTTAACCTTAGTTTAATTAGTTTGTAAGCTACGAACTAATGACCACGCAGTTAGATTTACAAACATTTGAACATTTTGACAATAAGCCCGGAAATAATAGAAATATTTTGAGGAGGAGACCCTCACCAATGTCAAATAAAAGTAACATGTTTTAATGTTGTTTTGTTTATTTATAATTTCATCAAGATGATTTTTGTTAATGCTTAGTTGCACCCACACGAATATACACATAATTTTCTTTCGAAAATACATTGTCGAAGAAGCTTATTGGTCACTGTACGTACGCTGTTGAAGGTTTGTAGATGACTACTGCAGCTGTAGTGGTTGTAATACTGACACAATCAGTCTTACGCCAGTTAATACCGGATGGGATAAAGCACTTGTATGGACGTGAAGTAGTTATTCCTTTCAAGCTTCCTTAATAGGAAAAAAAACATCTCGGACCGGCACTCAACCATTATGCGGCAAAGTAATCTATTTGGCTTCTGAGGTAATTTATACGTGTCGTATTCACAATGCACTCTTAAAGAGGAGGCGGCGTGAATGCTGGTCACATACGCGGCAAGACCACGTTAGCAATTCAGCGAGACACTGCTGAAGGGCGGCCATTTGTCGCCCCAACAGGCTACCTGCTATCCTCTACGTGACCACGGAGCTACTATATTCATGTCAGCCGGGACATGCGTAGTAAACAGCCGCTAATATCGCCTACCATAACTGTCTCCCTGTTTATCACACTCCAGATTTGCGAAAACAAGTTTGGAAATAAATGAATATTACTAGAAACTATCCTCTTTTGTTTTCCATCAACATCTACATAATTTTCTCCGCAAATCACTTTCTTTCTCCTGACCAAACTGCGGGGTCATCAGTCAAAAATGTTCAAATGTTTGTTAAGCTTGTGGGACTTAACTACGGGGTCATCAGTCCCTAAACTTACAAACTACGTTATACTAAGGACGGCACAAATATCCATGCCCGAGGGGGGATTCGAACCCCCGACCGTAGTGGCCGTGCAGACCGTCACTGGAGCGCCTCAGTCCCCGCGGCCACCGCGGCCGGCGGTCATCAGTCCGTAGCTTACAAACTACTTAAACCTAGGTAAACTAACCTAAGGACAACACACACACCCATGCCCCAGGGAGGACTCGAACCTCCACGGCGAGCAACCGCGTGCTCCGCAGCGAGACGCTTTAGACCGCTCGGCTACTCCACCGCGGCCCGCAAATCACATTAAAGTACATGGCAGAGATTTCATCGAACCGCTTTCATACTACATCTATACCGTTACGCACGTTTGTAACTGTTCTTGATTCCAATTCTGGAGTATTTTCTTCGTCTTCCAAGGTGAAGAAATTACGGAAATCCGCGACGGAGCGGCCGAGCGCATTGAGGTGCTATGCGCGAGGCCGTTCCCCGTCGGGGGTTCGAATCCCCCCTCGAGCATGGATTTTTGTGTCGTCTTTAGTATAAGGTAGTTCATAGGTTCGAGTCCCGGTTTCGGCACACAATTTTAATCTGCCAGGAAGTTTCATATCAGCGCACACTCCGCTACAGAGTGAAAGTTTCATTCGGGAGTTCAAAAGTAGTTTGTAAATTCAAAGACTGATGACTCCGCAGTTAAGTCCCTTAAGCTTTACAAACATTTGAACATTTTTGAATTTTGGAAATCTGTGTTTATCAATTCTGCTTTAGCAGCGCAGTCATTAGTAGTATCACCATTGTTATCTCTCAGTATAGGTATTGATTGTATTTTGCCGCTATTATACTTTACACATGACCACAATTACTTTTGGATTTTCTGCCAATTTACGAGACAGGTTTTCGGTTACATAGGTCAAGTTGCTTCTAAAGCTATGCTTCTTTCAGTTACTCAGGAAAATTTACAAAGTGTCAAAAGGAAATTTTCTGATCGTAGGTTAAGTAATAGCGCCTATCCCTGTTCCTAATCATCCACCTAGCAAATTTATGAGAACCTGTTTAAAATCGAAGAGCACATATTGGTTTAGGTTTTTGTAAATGAATGTGAAACTGGTTATATGAAAAAGATTTAAATTAAAAGTAAGTCAAAATCATATGTTTTAAAATTCATTGGAAACTATATCACATATGTAAAATAATATGGGATTATTTTAAATCTGAAATATTTAAAAAAATTTAATAGTTAGTTTTTTGAGATAGAAAGAACATACGTATCTTATCCGCTCTCCTCTACCTGCACATAAGCCATTGTTCTCCACTGAAATTGTCGCCGACTGTCTCAAGAGAACTTCGACGTACCACTCGGTGTCTGGAACTTTGTCTAGCTTACTGTATTTTGTGTAACGCCCAAATATGAGTATTTTTTGGTTTTTATAAATGTCACTTGTTCGCTTTGCTTCGGTGCGCGCGGCTGTTCGCCGCCGGCTGTTAGAATCCACAAAATGTTCAAATGTTTGTAAATCTATCGGACTGAACTGCGTGGTCATTAGTCTGTAGCTTACAAAGTTCGTAAACTAAGGTACACTAACCTAAGGATAACACAGACGCCCATGCCCGAGGGGAGATTCGAACCCCCGATAGCGAACGGCAGCGCGCACCGCATCACGGCGCTCCAGTGCGCACGGCTAATCCGCCGCGGTCGTTCGAGTCCTCCCTCGGGCTTGGGTGTGTGTCTTGTCCTTAGGTTACTTTAGTTTAAGTAGCTTGCAGGCCTAGAATTACGAACATCGAACAGTAGATAAACATACTACTTGTACCGAAGTCTGAGTACTTCGTACAACAGACAAAGAATATGATAGAGATCCGACGGATGGCAGCAATGGTGCTTAATGTTCTTTCTCTTTGGCCCTTCTCCCGCACATGCAGGTTCGGCACTGTGTGAATCGCGGATTTGGCATGTGTTAATTTTACAGTGTGGCCGGATGCCCTTGCAGCCGTCACCCCATGCCCCCCAGGATAAAATGTGTACCCCAAATGTCTGCGTATAGTGTTATACTATAGGTGTGAAAGTGAAAGTGTTAGTAAAAGTTTGGAATCGTGTATTTGAGGCGGGACTTGGGGACCAGCCCGGTATTCACCTAGGGGGACGTGGAAAACCGCCTAAAATCCACATCCAGGCTGGTCGGCATTCCGACCCCTTTCGTTAATCCGCCGGGCGGATTCGAACCGGGGCCGGTACGCCACCCCGTCTCGGTAAGTGGTGCGTTAGACTACACGGCTAACCGAGCGGGTAGCAATGGTGCGTAATAATCTATCTAAATCTGAAGTAGTGCAGTGGGCAGCGTGCTGACTAGCCCCGTAAGAGGGCCGGGTTCGATTTCCGGTCCGATCCGAGTTTTTCTCCGCTCGGGGAGCGGGTGCTGTGACGTCCTCATCATCATCCCATCGTCATCAACAGGTTGTCAAGTGTCGTCACCTCAAAGGACTTGCACCGGGTAGGCCGATCACGATCCCAGCTGAGGTCAACGGCCACAATGACACATCATCGCCTAAATCTGGCATCAGAACCGACGTCATAAGTGACAGTAAGCAAAAGTGCACAAGCGAAATGCTTCAGGACCCCGTGTTTTACTCTAGAAATGGGACGATACAGTGTCACCTAGAAACAGTTCAGGATCCAGTCAGCGGTCGTATACAGGGTGTTACAAAAAGGTACGGCCAAACTTTCAAGAAACATTCCTCACACACAAAGAAAGAAAATATGTTATGTGGACATGTGTCCGGAAACACTAAAGTTCCATGTTAGAGCTCATTTTAGTATTTCTCTTTAAATGTAAATTGAAATAATTCGTGCAGACAATTGTCAAAATACCCAATGTTTTCTTTATTATGTACTGTACTTCCTCGATTCACGTCATCAACACAGATTTTCTGTGAACTTTTGGGCAGGAATTGTTGGTGATGTCTTGATTGGGCCTCATGTTCTTCCACCTACGCTCACTGGAGCACGTTATCATGATTTCATACGGGATACTCTACCTGTGCTGCTAGAACATATGTCTTTACAAGTACGACACAACATGTGGTTCATGCACGATGGAGCTCCTGCACATTTCAGTCGACGTGTCCGTACGCTTCTCAACAACAGATTCGGTGCCCCATGGATTGGTAGAGGCGGGCCAATTCCATGGCCTCCACGCTCTCCTGACCACAACCCTCTTGACTTTCATTTATGGTGGCATTTGGAAGCTCTTGTCTACGCAACCCCGGTACCAAATATAGACTCTTGGTGCTCGTATTGTGGACAGCTGTGATACAATACGCCATTCTCTAGGGTTGCGTCAGAGCATCAGGGATTCCATGCGACGGAGGGTGGATGCATGTATCGTCGTTAGCGGAGGACATTTTGAACATTTCCTGTAACAAAGTGTTTGAAGACACGCTGGTACATTCTGTTGCTGTGTGTTTCCATTCCATTATTAGTGTGATTTGAAGAGAAGTAATAAAATGAGCTCTAACATGGAAATTAAGCGTTTCCGGACACATGTCCACATAACATACTTTCTTTCTTTGTGTGTGAGGAATGTTTCCTGAAAGTTTGGCCGTACCTTTTTGTAACACCCTGTATGAGAACAAGGTCGTTTGAAATGTACACCGTACTTTATACTTTCCAAGAGTTGTTCAAACCTTACAGCGAGGTGATTAACGCAAGAAATAGAGAATTTAGAACATAACTCGCAAAGGAGCATTGTTCCAGGCATAGCATAATATAAATGTACCAATGGCAACACTGTATCAGTTCGTGTTAGTGCCAGCCCTTCTGTTGTCATAAGTTTGCAGTTATGTTTTTACTGACGTAACGCCTGTTAATTCTCTACGAACAACACTTTCGTAACATGCCGTGGCAAAACCTGGAGTGCTGAGCAATTTGTGTAAACAGTCAAGTTTTTCTCCAACTTCAATTATAAAAACGCTTCGGGGCTCTCCCGTTACACTATTGGAATAGAGAGTTAACGAAAACAGCGGACCCTTGCTCCTACTAACTGTTCGCGGTGTGATTGTTGATGGCGTCCTTGAGCCTCGTCCGTGAACTGCAGGCTGCTCGTGGACTTGCCTGTCACGTTTGGTTCCGCGCTGACAGCTTCCGTCACGGCGAATTATACCAATGCGGGAAACTTAACTCAGCGCTTACGAGCAATTTTTGTTATCAATAGACGGTCGCGCTTACTTTAGAATTTCTCACGAGCACATTACAAAGCCGCGTTTTGCACAGTATTTAAAAGCGCTATGTACTTAACTGACAACAGACACGGCCCTTTCAACGGTTACATAAAAAGGTATTTCACGCCATAAAAAAGGTTTGTTAAGCCAATGGGACTTAACTGAGGCCGCGGTGGCCGAGCGTTCTGCGGCGCGTCAGTCACAGTCTGCACGGCCACTACGGTCGGGGGTTCGAATTCCCCATCGGGCATGGATATTTGTGCCGTCCTTAGTATTAGCTAGTTCATAAGTAGTTTGTAAGTTTAGGGGCTGATGACCCCGTAGTTAAGTCCCATAAGCTCTACAAACATTTGGACATTTCAACTTAACTGCGAGGTAATTAGTCCCTAAACTTACTAACTACTTATGAACTACCTTATACTAAAGACAACACAAACATCTATGCCCGAGGGAGGATTCGAACGCCCAATGGGGAACGGCCTCGCACTTCGGAGCGTAGCGCCTCGATGCGCTCGGCCACTCCGCCGCGGTTAACGGCATATACATGTACGTGCATATTATTATTAATTTAATTATCTTGAACACAGACAGAAATCTAATACTGAAAAAATTTTAATGAAAGAAATTTCAGAGTTACTTTTTACCCATTTAGAATTTACTCGATTGTAACAACGTATTTCCACGTAGCCCATACCATCATGTTACAATTACATGCAACAACTTTCACCTTATTAGGTACTTTATCACTCATAAAGGTAAAATGATTTGATCTATAATTTTAGAAGTGTAAGTTACGATGAATTGTATTTGTCTATTAATTGTAAGGTTTCTCAACTTGAAACTAGAAAAATCCAAAGAAACAAAAATCTTTGGCGTTTATTACCGATTACAGTAAATCTTGAAGATGGAAGATACTTTGATTGTCGAAGTCAATGAGGACTTTATAGAAATTATTACTTCTCGGGCCAGACGCAACTTTGAATCTCTTCGGGATATCTTCCCGGCACTTCCCGAGAAAAACGAAAATGCAAGATTCTTGCTCTCCTCTTCGGGCGTATCCTCCTCTTTCTTATCGTCAGAAATGTCTTGTTGTACCTGGCGTTTTCAAAAATACTCGTCGGAAATAGTTTAACTCTCGTGGTTGATTTTCGGGGTGTGAATCAAATTTTGCGCTATGCAGTAGGGGTGTCCAGAACGCCGAGTTTTTGCGCTGGGTGTAGGTGGCTGAGGGCATTCAGAAACCGATCCGTATGTGGTGAGTTGCTATAGACACTGTCGCTGAGGTTTTTCGGCGGATGAGGACATCAACGAAGGGAAAAACACCGTTTTTCCCACCTCCATTGTGAACCTAATGTGGTCATAAACATTGTTCAGGTGATCTAAGAATTCTGACAGTTTCTCACGTACATGAGGTCAGACAGAATATTTATCATCGACGTAGCGGTAAAAAAATTTGGGTGTGCTGGAACAGTCTTCAATGCAGTATCCTCAAATTTATTCATAAAGAGGGATGGAGTTAACGAACTTCCCATCGCCACACCGTCTGTCTGGTCGAAATACTGGCCGCCATTCAGGAAATATGATGTCAACGTGTGTTTCAACAGTCCCACAATGCACTCGTTCAAAAAAGAAAATTAAGTGAAAGAAAGGGCCCGTCGCAAAATGCACGATAACAGCGTCACTCAGTCACTCGGTGATGTTCATTCACAATTCACTTCAGGAACCTCACCATGAACTGTTGTTGGTGCCAAATGTCTTGCCCATAAAGATCATATTACTCCACCTACCTCGACTATCGGTATGATCTTCTGTTGGTGTACACAATGGAACAAAGTTGGCGATGGTAGCTCATTTGCGTGCTGTAAGAGACCGGAAATTACGTTTTGAATCGCCGCCGTATTTATTCACTTATCACAGTTCAATTTAAAAAGCTTCATTAACATTTGGTACAGGGTTCCTGTGAACGTTGTGATTCAAAAGAAACCACTGTAGTCAATGCAGCTAATCCAAAGGCTGTCCCAAACAGCAATGCCACACAGTTTTTCTTCGTCTGTATATGCTCCGACAGGGACACACGTTTTAGTTCCAGCCTTCGTTGCAAACTGGAAGGCGAAAGGACCACGGAAGACCAGTGACACAGCTGCCTCCCTGCTGGTGATATCTTGCAAAGTCATTGCACAAAACTCTGAGGAACCAAGGCCGAGGCTGACGAGCAGAAACGATTGTAACGGTAAAAGTACCAAACTTTTTGTTGCCCGCTTCCAGGAGGAAGAGGGAAATGAAGAATGGCAGCAAGGTCGGAGAGCAGATGACTCAACGCGCGAGTGGTGCTCCAGGGTCGGTCGCTAAGTCCGTGTGCGCTCGACACCTCAACGAGTGATCACACCTCAACCCTGCGTCAAACAATCCCTTATTACGTACAGGAGTCACCTGCGCTTTTCCCAGTCGCTTAGAACTTTGCGCTGGACGGAATACAACCTATAAATTAAAGCCGTGTTTAGGGTCACTGCTGTAGAATACGAATTGGGGTTCTAACCTGGAGACTTCAGCTCTTTCACGTGTTTTTTTTTACCTCAGTTACTACTGTTACTGTGTCCTCCATTTGGGGGTTAGCAGGGAACTTCAGCGATGTTACGTTTTTGCGACACGCTGTTGTCACGTCTCTTTTCAATTACGTATGGCGGCCCAGATATAGCCGCTTGTTGAGGGCGCGCATCTTCAGTTACTCCATCCAGAATGCGCGGCGCCTGTTTGCGATTGGCTTTCGGTCGATCGCTGCCTTCTCCACGATCGTTCTCTTACGTCTGGCGTGTGGCGCTGACTTTACGCCACAACACTTTTCACAAAGTTATGGAAATGACAACATATTTCATGGACACTGACAGATCACATAGTGTTTATAGTGGAAGAATTGGGGAAATAGGTCATCTATCGGTTTGTTTTTTGTTAGCGGACTTAGTGGTGATATTTTCATAAATATAGCTTCTTCGAAAACAATATTTCCTCTGCGTTTAGCTTTCGCTTCAACTTATAACTCAGCATTTATGAGAGCCATTCGGAGTGCAACTTATCAATGTACAAAAATGTTGAAAAAACGAAAGTGGCCGGCCGCGGTGGCCGAGGGGACTGCGGCGCGCCAGTCACGGTCTGCATGGCCACTACGGTCGTGGGTTCGAATCCCCCTTGGGCATGGATATTTGTGCCGTCCTTAGTCTTAGTTAGTTCGTAAGTAGTTTGTAAGTTTAGGTACTGATGACCCCGTAGTTAAGTCCCATAAGCTATACAAACATTTGAACATTTTGAAACTAAAGTGAAGTTTCCAGAATGAAACTTTCACTCTGCAGCGGAGTGTGCGCTGATATGAAACTTCCTGGCAGATTAAAATTGTGTGCCGGAACCGGGACTCGAACCTGGGACCTTTGCCTTTCGCGGGCAAGAGCACTACCGACTGTGCTGTCCCGACACGACTCACGATGCCGCCTCACAACTTTTACTTCCGCCAGTACCTCGCCTCCTACTTTCCAAACTATCCTGCGAACCATGCAAGACTAGCACTCCTGGAAGAAAGGATATGCTGGAGACATGGCTTAGCCACAGCATAAGGAATGTTTCCAGAATGAAACTTTCACTCTGCAGCGGACCCTTTCTTCCAGGAATGCTAGTATTGCATGGTTCGCAGGAGAGCTTCTGTGAAATTTGGAAAGTAGGAGACGAGGTACTGGCGGAAGTAAAAGTTGTGAGGCGGCATCGTGAGTCGTGTCGGGATAGCACAGTCGGTAGTGCTCTTGCCCGCGAAAGGTAAAGGTCCCAGGTACACAATTTTAATCTGCCAGGAGGTTTGAAAGTGAAGTTGATTGTGTACTCAAAAATTTCTTGAGAATCGACCAATTTGAACCGCTGAGTGTTGTTACACCAAAAAGAACTGCATCGTTTGATTAGAACCGAAGATATCGTAAAACAAAAATGTTAAAATATTCATAGTACGGACAGTGGGATGTCTCATTCGAGCATTAGTAAACGAAGGCGAGAGTTAAGTGATTTCTGAGACTTGATGACAAATGTGTGGGTGATTACGTTTCGTTTAAAAAAGAAATGCAGGAAATCGGCAGTATAGAACGGCCTGGCGGATTGACTTCAGTTTTGATAATATTTTTTTAAATGTATGAGATGACAATAAAAAGAAAAGTGTTTACTTTATTGACGGATATAATGAAGAGAGTGGTGTCCGCAGCTGTCGTTCGTGTGGAGGGCCCGCTGGTAGCTTGCAGCCAGTGTCCGGCGCGAGTGGCAGTGTAGTCAGCAGGGCGAGTCATTAGCTGCGCGTGAAACCGCAGCCGCTCGCCGTGTGGACACTGAAGAGTAATTTACGGCGCAGGGTCTCGACCCGTGACGCCTTTCGCACAGCGTAAACGCTTAGGGGGGGGGGGGAGGGGTACCCTAGCCAATCGGCGTGCCCCGTGTCGGAACGACTGGCAGCCAAGACTCAATCAGCGAGTGCGACGAGGATGTTCCCAGCCGAGGTAGTCGAACGGAAGACCGTTTTGTGTGTTGAAAAGAGAAAGGAAAGAAGGTTACGCTATGTATAATAATATGGTTTTCTGCTCAGCAGGACCTAATTGAGGAGTAAGACTCCATGGTCATGGAACAAGTCAATACATGAAGTTTAACACAAGAATGGTAATAGAATTTTTTTAAGTAGTCCTATGCACATGACACTCTTCAGGCTAAGTGAAAAGAATCAATAAAGAAATGAAATAAATCGCAATTGCGATGTTACGGCTTCACTGTATTAGGTTTAGATGAAATAACAAACTGTCGAATGAAAATTTGAGGCCGGCCGGGATTCGTGTGTGTGTGGTGTGCATAGGTTAGTTTAACTTAAGTGTAACAAAGCAAGACTTACGGGTCTCGAGGGAGTTTCTGCGATCGTCATATGAAAAAAATTCTTGAATATCAGTCTCCAGATAGCTTTTATTTTCTAGAACATTACCGGTTTCCGCACAGCTGCCCATTTCAGATCTGTTAAAAAAATGTTACAGCTATATGTAAGCTACTATTTACAAAGTATAATATCTAAAAAGTTAATGGAAAAATATTAAAAACACACCAAATTTATGAAGCTACAGAGTATCCCATCCTGTGATGATCGAATGTTCACAGTCGTTACTAAAATGTGTTCTAGAAAATAAAAACGATCTGGAGACTGATATTCAAGAATTTTATTAATTTAAGTAGTTTGTAAGCTAGGGACTAATAATCAAACAGTTAAGTCTCACAGATTCATAAATATTTGATTTGAACACAGTCACGGAAACAATAAAGCCAATATACGGGGACCTTGCAGATAAAAAATTAGTTAGCAAATGTCTACATAATCGTACACAAAATCCTAATGAGAGTTTCAACAGCTGCGTGTGGCAACGAGAACCGAAGACCGTGTTTGTTGGATGGACAGTACTCAAAACAGATGTGATGGATGCTGTTACCTGTGTCGCGGTGGAGTAGCCGAGCGGTCTAAGGCACCTCGCTGCGGAGCGCGCGGTTGCTCGGCGTCGGATGTTAGAGTCCTCCCTGGGGCATGGCTATCTGTGTGTTGTCCTTAGGTTAGTTTACCTTAGTTTAAGTAGTTTGTAAGCTACGGAAGATAACCACGCAGTTTGGTCGGATGGATTTACAAACATTTGAACATTTTTGCTGTTATCTGTTTCAGTGATGGTGTACTTATCAGGACAAAGTAATGGACAAATTAGGCATCCAGGCAGTAAATAATATCATAGCTGCTCTGACTGCCATAGATCGCTAGCGACTAGATAAAGCTGAAAGGGCTGCGGAAGCCACACTAAGGAGTCCAGAGTAAGGAAAGGACTCCTGAAAAAGTCTGCAGAGGATAAAGAAACGGATGGTCAGGAAGATTATGCCACTGGAAACTTCTGAAAGAGGCATACGGTGAGCCAAAAACACTGTGAACATTATTTTCTCATTTTCTCGAAACTACATTTTAGGACATTAGGTGCATATATTTTCATAATGGTTTGAGTTATGTTCACCAAATTTCTCCCAATTGAAGAATGGGACAGTATCTTTGAATTATGCCTAATACATTTCAGAAATGTTATATGTTTGTCATTGTCTATATAATTTTAACGGTACATTTTAGAAAAAATAGTAATAAAGTGTAAGAAGGGTTTTTCTATTTCCTCAGATATACTCCAAACTACAAAACAAGAGGCATAATGTGTTCCTACGAATGTTGACAGCAGCCTGACACTGTCTAAATACTATTAGACTGACGATACACCAGAAAATGGTTCCAGAATGCCAACGTGTGTTATAAAAACGTCTATTAGACAAACTATCGTAATTCTTAAACTATAACAGATATTTCAATAAATTTCCTATTACAGCTTGAATTAATGTCATTCAGTGTTGGTACAATTTCCTCCGCATTGTAGATGAAGAGTAATGTGTACCGAAAGCAAGGTGTGAAAATGCAGCTCGTTCACGTCCAGGTCTCCTTAGCCACGTACACACTGGGCCACTGCATAAGGGGCGGCAATGCAGGCCCTGCATCTGGCATCCATTCGGTCATGCAGGTGGCGAATACTGTGCTGGATTACATCATTCCACGCCTGCCTGACCTGTCCACGTGGTTCCGGAGGAGTTGTGCGTTGAGAGTCGCTCGTGTGGCTTGCTCCATCGTAACCTACAGGTACTCAAGTGGAGACAAGTCCGATGATCGTGCTAGCTAGGGTAGTTGCGATTCACGTGCAGTTTGAGGGCGAGGATTATCCTATAGGAATAACACATCAATCTGTTGTTTCAAGAATGACACAAGCAGGGTTGGCAAAAATCTGTTTAATTATAAAATAACAAAACAAACAGTTTTTTAACTGGTGTTTTTGTTTAAATAACGTTTAAAAGAATGTAGAAAATTGTAATGTTTTAAACAATAAAAATGTTTTCAACAAAGTGTTTTAAACAAATTACCATGTTTGAGAAGTTTCACGCCCGCGTATTTTGCGCACTCTAGTTTTTAAATTAATTTTCGTACCTACTTAGCAATGCTCTCATAATTTTCAAATCGTATACTTTGGCATTCAAGCTTTTTAAAAACAGGTTAAAATACCTTTCGCTCAACTTTCTTGAAACAGTAAGAATTATAGAAGCCGTGGTTAAGCGATTTCACTGTTCTTTTCTGTGCATCGCGCTAATCCTTGCAAATGTACACATCTACAGGCTGCACGTCAACATATAAAAAAGTTGACGTATGGTTGGATCTTAAAGATTTTTTTAAAAATGTAACAGCCCTAACCCTGGGGATCTGGCTCACTTCACAAAACGGTATACTACTGCCATGACAAATGCTCATTAATTATCCAACATCATGGACCCTCGCTTTCAGGGGGAAAGAATAAATGAAGAAGAGTACGACGCTGCTATGGAATATGCTACAGTTTACCATCCAGACACAATGTCAGATTTTATTAATCTTAAAGCCAAATGTTCAACTTTAAAGGCATATTTATTTAGTCATGAGACTCTTGTGTGGATGTCACTGGAAAACAGTATACACCCTGCAACCTTAAGACTGGCACAATAACTTGAGAGTGCTGTGGCTTCATCAGCTGGGATTGAATGCCTTTTCTCAACCTTTGGGTTTGTACACAGTAAACTACGAAACAGATTAGGAACTGAAAAAAAATGCTAAGCTCCTTAGTGTATCTCGAACACTCAACCAAAAAGTAAAAGTAGAAGATGAACATGGAAGACACACTTTCACACTAGGTGTATCGTCAATTTTTCATTTTCAATTTACTTTTAACAAAAGTACTTTCTTAAGAAATCTGTAGAGTGTTTTTAAAGCAAACATATTTGTTATGCATTTTCTCATTTAAATTGATTTCATAGCCGTTGTTTTTAAATATATTGTTTTACAAAAGTGATGTTTGTATTAACAATACACATTTTTGTATGTACTGTGCTGCTGTGCATTTTTAATTAATTTTTTTGGCAAATTTTTGTTGTCTTAATTTTAGAGAGAAAAGCCTACATATATGAAAGCTATAAGAAGTAAATTATAAAAATCACTTGCTTAAGTATGTACTTTAATTTAAAAAGAAATAAAAAAATCATCTAATTAAAAAAACAGTTTTAATCATTTTCTTTTAAATGTTTTAAACAAAACATGTTTTAAACAATGAGCTTTGTTTTAAATCACGGTGTTTAAAAACATTTTGTTATGCTAACCCTGGACACAAGCACAGGACTTGCTAATATTCTGCACGTACAGAGCGCTGTATACCGTCCCTTCACAAACACTCAGGTGAACGAGAGGTATAGATTATCGCAGCCTAGTACCAGCATGTCTTGGATGAAGGCACCCCACGAGACATTGCTTGGCATATCTACGTCGTACGCGCAGACGACAGTCACTTGCGTCAAGACAGACTGCTTTCACCACTGAAGATCAGGCCCACCACTCCATCTTCCTAGTGATCCTCTGACGGCACCAGTCTAGCCATGCCGTAGACTGAGTGGAAGACGACTGGAGATGTCCGTGCTTCTACTTCCAGTGCTAGCAGCTGGGTGGCTACAGTTTGTGTTTACACTTTTGGTCTTACAACCTTGTTATTTATTCTGTGCTAGTTCTACAGTCAAACACTTCTGACATTGCAATATGCCGATATTAGCAGAAGATTTATATTGAAAATTATGATAAAACAAAAGATATGGCATGTGAGGAAGAAGGCCAAGCTAAAATCCAAGCCGGACGCGATGACCAAGCGGTCTGTGGTGCGCCACTCACGTTCTGCACGGCCACAACGGTCGGCGGTTCGAATCCCCCCTTGGGCATGGATATTTGTGCCGTCCTTAGTATTAGCTAGTTCCTAAGTAGTTTGTAAGTTTAGGGACTGATGACCCCGTAGTTAAGTCCCATAAGCTCTACAAATATTTGAACATTTGAACTAAACTCCAAGTTCATGTAGGCAATGCACAACAACGAGATAAATTTAATTATCTAGGCAGTAGGGTCACTAGGGATGGAAAGAGCAAGACAAAAGTAAGAAGCACAGTAGCTCCAGTTGCTCCAGCAAAAGCAGCTTTTAACAAAAAGAAAAAGATCTTAGCTTCCAAGAGCATCAACCTGTAAGTCTGAAATCTTATGTATGGACTATAGCATGCTAAGGCGAAGGAGTCAAAATCTGAAGATTGGGTTGAACACCACAGTTCTTTACTAGGCATGATCGTGTTTGGAGGTGGTATGACGTTGCCTTTCTCCGATCTTCGAACTGAGCCAGTTATAGGGGGACCTACAGTTTAACGTGGGTTACGAACCACGGTGCTGCTCGATATTTTTCATATCAGCAATATTGTCAGAGGTGAAAGAAGTTTTATGGATATGAAACATGGACTCTGGCAATGAGGTAGAGAAGAAGCTAAATAAATTATTTTGGAAATGTGGAGTTTTCGGCATGTGCTCAAAATAAAATGAATTGGCAAAGTTGTAAATCTTTTCGAGTGGGTGAAAACAGAAACTTGTGGAGCTTGATTGTTAAGAAAAGGTTCAACTTACAGCCCATATAATGAGACATGAAGGACTCTTCAAAAGTGTAATAGAGCGATATGTCGAGGGGAAAAAGGTCAACAGGAAGACACGCTTGATACACATGGACCAAATCATGAATGACGTGGAATGCAAGACCAATGAAGAAATGAAATGCAGAAAGACGTTCAGAAATAGAGACTCGCTACCATCATGACTTCTATAAACCAATCCTTGGATTAATCAGTACAGGTGATGGCGGAATTCTGTGCTGAACCTCATCAACACGAGAGAGAATATTCATGTCATCATTGCGACCAGTACCTTCAAACAACTGAGGCACAATGTCGAAACTGGATGGCAGTTCTCTGAAAGAACCATCCCGCCATTCGGAAGGCCACAGTTTGAACCCTTTCAAACTCGCTCGGTTGGCTGTAGGAAGCGAGAGTGGGTCTGCGTGGTATGGCACCTGTTTTTTTTTTTTTTTTTTTTTTTTTTTTTTTTTTTTTTTTTTTTCACACGATGCTGAGCCTTATGGCTGTAAGGGTAGACACAAACGGTGCTGATACGTCACTACAGTACCTGCTGACGGTACACCTCACCAGGAGGCAACTGCCGACATCGGATCAAAATCGACGGAGAACTATTCTTATCCGGCAGTGTATTGTAGCCTGCCGTTGAGGGTAGAGGTGCAGAATACGGCCGACCCCCTTCTGCAGGGTACTGCGGTGCATTCCACAGCCGGCCGGCTGTAGGCACGGAGCCTGCATCAAGATCGGCTAGGCGCGCATCGTTTGCACGGGAACAATGGCTTCCGATTCCGCAACTGGCTCTCGCGGTTGCGTCACAGCCCGTTGGCGTTCACGAAGCCCGCGGCGCTACCCTCCATCATCGCCGCTCCAAGCCGCTTCTGTGTCTCCCATTTGTTTCTTTACGGTTGGATGCTCCAAGAATACAGTAACTACCACCGTCATACCTTAGCGAGAGAGCTTAGCAAGAACACGAAAGAATTCTGGAACCACGCAAAATCGGAAACCGGGCCAAAGTCTTCTATCTAGTCACTCGATCATTTTCGGTTGGTAAGAGAAATATATCGCCACTAGAGTTTGTAGTAAAAGCGAAATAAATGGAAAACATATGCTTGATGGGTCGGTTTTGAATGAACCAAGTTCTTAATCTCGTATCTCATCGACGTTCTGTCGTACTATTATATGTGAGGTACATTCAGTGTTCTATGTGTATATTGTCGCTAAAACGTCTGACTTTTACAATTATCTGAGTAGAAGTAATAAATTTTAACGTCCTGTCGAATATCGTAGATTTACTGTATGAACAGCTGAAAAATAGTAAGCGGGAAATTTACTACCTGTCATCGTTTTGTTGGGGTTGGCAGACAGGAAAAGTTTCGTTAGGTTTCGAAATTGTGTGTAAGGTTCGTTGCAAGTCGCTAAGAGCTCTCATTCTGAGATAGGCGTAGTAGATAAATAAAGTCTCATTATTCAAGTGTAGCATGGTGGGGCAGTTATTTTTCATGAAGGTAATTTTGATCCCCATAGCGATTAATTCCTTATGCTAAAGAACATTTGTGAGGTTGGTTCAAATCTGTCCATTAATGTAAGGTAATATGTGGAACATTGTAGCATGATGTGGCACTTTTCTGCGAATTTCACTGCTTATAACATCATATCTCAGGAACTATGTTCTTAATTTCACGGCTATTGTTATCTGATACTAAGAAATGTATGTACCAAATTTGGTTGAAATCTGACTAGTAAGAGATGTGGAACACACACAAACACACATCCGTTTTCATAATATGTGTATGTCTGAAAGACCAGGTAGACATATACCCAGAAGATTTCTATTTTGCAGATCCCTCTACGTGTCCTGTTCAGAAACCATTGGTATTTTCGGACCTTTGGATTTATGGAGCCAAAAGCGTTTGACATCCCTGAGTTGTAGTAAGTTTCATTGGCATGCCAGTTATTGTTCAGTGCTGTATTGAGTAGCAAGTTGCGTCGCACAGTCTGTGAATTTCGAGATGGCTGAATTAGAGGTTCAACGCGTCCACATAAAATTTTACGTGAAATTCAAGAACACCTTTACAGAGACTCAGGAAATGATGCACGGATGAGTGCTGAGGCCGTACTCGGTGTTACGAATGCTCAACGCGGTTTACGAACGGCCGGGCAGAACTTAAGACGCTCTTCGACGTTCACCGAAGACAAGTTTGTCTCGAGTCAAAAACAGAAAGAACATCGCCACGCAAACTGTGAAGAGTTTTTGTTGGATCGCGCAAATGAGAACGAGCTGTTTCTTAAACCTTTAAAGGGCAGTACCATGAAAGTCCATAATTGAACTTAAAATTCTTTTATTTCTTATCCACGACAAGAGGGTAGTTGTATATACATTGCTTCCTATGGGTTGGTAACTATACTTACCAGAGAACATTTGTGATACTGGAGTTTCTACAACGTTCTTTGGTCAGACATGATAACGCCTACAACAAATCGGAACTGTTAGCTAAGAAATAATACCACCAATAAACACTGGAAATACAAGTAATTTTAGTGGGTGTTTCATCTAGAAAATTTATGACAAACCTTAACATTCGTTATTGAAATCGTTTGTAACCTTACTTTGGGGTACCTGTGTATGATTGTAAGGCTGTCACATCGTAGCTGTTATTCACTTAGATAAAAAATGAACAACTTTCGGGTATTATTTCTGCCTAGCTCAAAGAATCAGCAGATTTTCATAATAAATACTCCAGCATACAACACAAGTAAATGATATACAGCACAATATACACAGAAATGAGCATAGAAGTATTCCCTTAACTTGGAATGCACTAATCTCAAGCGTTTCTGAGTTGCACAACAAGTTATTGTTGACTGTGTACTGTTCTAAACAATGCTACATCTACACACTCTCAATTATAATAATACTAGCCATTTTCCCTACTTACAACATTTATAGAAGGTGCTAAGATGAGAAATAAAAAAATGGTAACTGTGCCAGATAACGTTAGAGGAAGTGATTTCTTATGATGAAATTGAGGCGCTATGCTACGATGTGCGAGGCCGCTCCCCGTCGGGAGTTAGAATCCCCCCCTCGGGCATGGATGTTTGTGCTGTCTTTGGTATAGGTTAGTTCATAAGTAGGTTGTAAGTTTAGGGACTGATGACCCCGCAATTAAGTCCCATACGCTTTACAAACATTTTTTCTTGTGATGAAGTTCGGCGTAAACAGATTTTTCTGTAGAAAAAGCCGGATGGTAAGTATACTTACCAGTACCCTACAGAGGGTTAAGGCGATGAGACGTGGGTCTACGGTTATCATGTTCAGACTAAGAATCTTCACAATATGTCGGAGAAGGTTCGTGAAGGAAAAAAACAAAATCGTCAGATCAGGTCAGATACAATGTCAAAGTCATGTTCATAATTTTCTTTCACTTTGAAGGATTTGTTCCTCTTGAATTCGTGCCACAGGGACGAATTGTTAATCGTTGATGTTATCGAGTCGTGTTGGGACACTCCGAGTAAATGAGGCAAACGGTCTGAACTGTGGCGAGACAATTCAAGGCTTTTGCATCACGATAACGCGCCCACACATTCATCCCTTTTCGTGCGTCCCTATTGCATCATCATAATCATCATCATGATTAGAGATTGATTATGCCTTTCAGCGTTCAGTCTGCAGCATAATCCCCCTAATAAAATTCCTCCATGATCCCCTATTCAATGCTAACATTGAGGCCTCGTCTGATGATAAGCCTTTTACGTCAAAAACGTTTTTTACCGAATGTAAGTACTTTCTCCTTGGTCTACCTCGACTCCTCTTACCCCCTCCGCTGCGTGTAATATAACCCCACCATCTCAGCATGTTCGCTCTAGCTGCTTCATCTATTGTATTCATTCCTAGTTTTTTCCTCGTTATGGACACCCTCCTGACATTGTTCCCATCTATTAGTACCTGCAATCATTCTTTC
This sequence comes from Locusta migratoria, assembly GCA_026315105.1. Lineage (NCBI taxonomy): Eukaryota > Metazoa > Arthropoda > Insecta > Orthoptera > Acrididae > Locusta > Locusta migratoria. The sequence continues at coordinate 56,940,174 of CM048746.1, read as the reverse complement.
TACTTTCATATCTGATGCCTCAACCTTATGAATAACGTAATCTATATTCACCCAGCTTTCACTCCCATACAACAAAGTTGGTCGAGAGATGGAGCGGTGCACTGCTAACTTAGTCTTGATACTGACTCCTTTCTTGCAGTGAGTAGATCTTAGCTGAGCACTCACTGCATTAGCTTTGCTATACCTTGATTAAAGTTCTTTCACTGTGTTGCCATCCTTTGAGAAAATACATCCTAGATACTTGAAACTGTCCACCTGTTCTAACTTCGTTCCTTCTATTGGTACTCAATCTGTTTAAATCTCTTTCCCACAGACATTACTTTAGTTTTGGAGATGATGATCTTCATATCATATTGACTACTGCACAGGTATGAAAATCACTGTGCTGCCTCATAATCAGCCAATACAGACATGTTCCTGCGGACTTTCTTTTTGATTTCTATGTTTGAAAACCCTGTTGAAAGGACTAATAGTTGTAATGATAGACGACATAAAAAAACAATTCGCAGACGGCGCTTCGCGCCATAAATCAATAGAGGTGCCGACAATGCTTCCGGAAGTGGAGACGGTGTTCGCAGTGGAGAATCTAACGTGGAAGAAACTATTTCGAAGTAGGACAAGCACAATAAAATTTTGTGGGCAAAGTTCCGAGTGTTTTTGAAAGACCTCTTATACTAGTGTAAGAAAAGACAGAAAATAGAAAGAAGGAAATGGAAATATCAGGTATTCTGACGCACTTCAAGAATGCTGTGGCACCTGTGCAACCCTTGCGTTAAAAACAAAGTAAAGAACGAACGGAAAATGTAAATGCCCACAAAGTATACTATTTTGCAATTTTCCTGAGATACTGACTTCTGGCGTTTTCCCGGCAAATGTTTTGTAAAGCTTATAGGACCAAACTACGTTTGTCATCAGTCCCTAGACTTGCAAACTAGTTAAACTACGTTAAACTAACCTAAGGACAACACAGACATCCATTCCCGAGGGGGGATTCGAACCCCCGAAGCGGAGGTCGCGCGATCCGTAACATGGCGCTCCAGACCGCTCGGCTACTATGGCGCTCCAGACCGCTCGGCTACTCCTGCGCGGCTATATCTTCTTTCAGTAATTTTCGTGAGTGCAGCCGGATTCCGTTGACATTGAACCAGGTATTTCGGCCCACAGTCGTCCGGTCATCTTCAGGTGAGTATACAACTACTGGAGATCTCAGATGCAGTTGCGGTGTTGATACGAGTTCTTGCGCATGGCAAATGTGCTGGCGTTAGGAGCTGACATGCCTGATACAGCCGAGTTATGTGTACTGTCCTATGTGGTGGAATAGAAAAAGTTGAGTAACGATTGATAATTCTGAGTGCACTGTGACTGAATGTTATTAATCACGGGATCGCAATGTTTACCCAACTGAAAGCCATTGCCCACGATTTATAAGATTGTCGGCAAGACGTATATATATATATATATATATATATATATATATATATATATATATATATATATATATATATATATACGAAAACTAAAGTAAGTCTACCAGACCAAACTACCCGGCCGATTTTCTTCATTTTTGTTTTAAACGAAAGGTATTCATCCACAGATTTGTCATCAAGTATCAGATTTTACATAACTCTCGCCTTCCTTTTCTTATACTCAAAAGCGATTTCCTTCTGTATATTTCTTATGAGGATGCCCTTGCTGTAAACTAAAGTCAGTCGGTCAGGCCGTTCTATCGGACCGATTTCCTCCATTTTTGTTTTAAACGAAAGGTATTCTTTCGCAGATTTGTTGTCAAGTATCAGAAGTAACTTAAGTCCCTCAATCCTTTATTTTTATTCAAACGAGGTATCGTTCTGTCCTTACATTGAATATTTTAATCGGTTTGTTTTACGTTTTCTTCGTTTCTAATTAAGATACGCAGTTCTTTTTGACCTAACAATACTCATCGGAACAAGCTCTTTTATTTGCGCTTTTAAACATATTGATTGTTTCCGAAGAAAGCTGTGCTTGAACATATAACTTTTCATCCGTTTTTTCCCAACTTCCTCTAATACTAGAGGACCTGTGCAAATACTTTGCTTTCTTCGGAAACAATCAGTGTAAGTGTTTAAAAGTGCAAATAAAAGAGCTTGATCCGATGTATATATATATATATATATATATATATATATATATATATATATATATATATATATATATATATATCATTGCTGTCTTATGGAAATCAAGTGTTCTGCTACTGCTGATATTGATGGATGCAGAAGACGAGTGTGTACAGTAAGTATCGTTTGGCTTATATAAACCAAATCACACTATAAACGTCCGTTCTTCTCAGTTGTAGATCCTACTAAGGCCCAGCTTTTCGCTGGTGGGTGGAAGAGGAAGATAACCTTAACTTTATTTTTCGTAAGCAACCTGCCAATTTTGGAGGACACATTTCAGGCATCAGTGTCTTCTGTGCGTTTTCTTCTTGTTATTATAGTCGTGCATGGCCTTCTTTATTGAGCGAGAAGTGTAGTCGTTCTCTTCACAAACCTTCTCCAGGTGTTCTAATTCTACACGTATGTTTTCAACGTCTGAGATCACGTGCGCCCGATGAGTTAAACTACTGAGTACACCAGCGATTTGTGCGGGGTGATGGCAGAAAAATAGAGATATAGATCATTGTGCATAGGTGTCCTACACACAGAGTGTCGCAATGACCCATCAGTCTTACGGAGTACTAGCACGTCTTAAAAGGGCAAACTCCAATCTTTCTCAACCTTCATCGTAAACTTGATGTTTTCATGCAATGAATTTAAATGATACTCTTTTACTTTAGGGCTGTGACTGGCCTCCGGTGGACTAGACCATAATGGGACTGCGGGTCCCTGCGTCGACTCCCGGTCGCTTTCTTTCCCGGTTTCTGGTGCAGCGCCGCCTGCCGCATTCCTGAGTCCGGTGACGACGGAGAAAGCCGGCTTTTAGCCACACTTCGCCCGCTGCCGCGCTACGCTCCTGCAGCTCAGGCGTCGCTTCCCACTGTCCATCTGGTTGGAACGATCAAGCCAACTACCTGTGAGGTAACAGACTCTCGACATCCCCAACATCTAATTACAATTACTAATTGTCGTTTACTGTACTTCGTCCATCTTAAGACTAAAACCGACGTAAACATACACAGAGGAATGATTAGTTAGCAGCCATGGCCCTCGTGCTCTGGTGTTGTTCCGCACTTCAAATGTTTGTTACGCTTATGGGACTTAACTGCGGGGTCAGCAGTCCCTAAACTTACAAACTAATTATGAACTACTTTATACGAAAGACAGCACAAACATCCATGCCCGAGTGGGGAATCGAACCTCCGACGGGGAACGACCTCGCACATCGCAGCAAAGCGCTTCAATGTGTTCCACTCTTGGAACTAACTCCCACCTATGTGTTTCCTATCTTTAGAGGCGTAGGTAGGAAGTTTGGCCCCAGGTGAGGAATTTTAACTTGGAACCTCCTTTCCAGGCCACGCCGTTACCAAAGCAACATAAACATTAAATAAAATTTTGGAGAAACTATTTCTTACACAAGTGCATATGTAGGGAAAGTATGCTGTTTACTATTTTTTAAACAGTGTTATTGAATGGAAAGTAATAATTAAACTTTTTAAAATAACCCTATTAAATTGTTTATTAATGAAGTGGTACAAGTAATTGAAGATCTTCTCAATTTAACATGTAGCTCAGAATGTCTTCCCTCTATGCTATTCAACTGCCAATTCTTTCTCTTGAAAAAACTGTCAACCTAAAGAGTCGTTATTTATTGTTTTTTAAGGTGAAAAAACAGTCTTTTGTGTGCTACAATTGATTTTATTTTTCCCAGACGCGTTTGGCCTTTTATTTTAAAGCCTTCTTCAGTGGGATCTACAAGTACAATTTTTTGTGAGATGTATTGTTTCAAGATTATAAACAATTCACGGATTTTTTTATTACATAACTGCTTCCATTATGTAAAAAATATGTGAACTGTTTATAATCTCGAAACAATACATCTCACAAAAAATTGCTCGCTGAAGATGCCTTTAAAATAAAAGACGAAACGCGTCTGGGAGAAATAAAATCAATTGCATCAAACAAAAAGCGTGTTTTCACCTTCAAAAAAAGAAGAATTTCTGCGCCTGCTGCAGAAGGTGGCCACCCAAACGAACTTGTTAAAGAATTGTCCTTGACCTTAATTAATTTTTAATTAGTTTCGAACGAGCGACGTTAAAAATATGCTTTATGCGATAATAATGTTGGAAATGTTTAGGAAAATTAATTTTCATTCACAAACTGTAATAAAGCTAAATGTGTCCAACGTACAAACTCTGCTTTCGGCTGTATGGCAGCTTTCAGAAATGCTCTTACGTATGGAATATCTACAAGGACACCACCTTCAAAAATTTCATCGTAATTGACACCTAACGCTTTTACAGTCACAGTAAGTTCAGGTTCGGAGGATTTAATCAGATTTCTAGACTCTAAAACAGGAAAAATTATCTATCGGCCTCTGCTTTGTGAGCGTGGAATCTCGGCAAAATCGAAAGAGAGTTCACAGATAATGGAACTGTCGGAAACACATGTAATAATCTGACAGATTGAGGTGGTGGTTTGCACAGGGCAGGGAGAATGTTTTAGGATAAAGGTCAGTATTTTGTGGTACGTTCCAGACTTGGAGAAATATTTTCGCATCATTATCCTCGTCACATATAAAACATGCGTTATTACAGAAGAAGTTACAGCCCCTGCAAAGTTACGTACCGAGTTTCGTCACTCCCAGGAAGCTGTTAGCGGTTCAGACAGCAGCACCGCTGCTAAGCCACTGCCTTTCGTACTACTACGTTACTGCCGGCCGCAGTCGCCGAGCGGTCTGCGGCGCGCCAGTCAAGTTCTGCACGGCCACTACGGTCGGGGGTTCTAATCCCCCCTCGGGCATGGCTCTTTGTGCCATCCTTAGCAGTAGCTAGTCATAAGTAGTTCGTAAGTTTAGGGACTGATGACCCCGTAGTTGAATCCCATAAGCTCTTACAAACATTTGAACTTTTCAACTACGTTACTGTCAGTGCCTTATCTACGACATTTTGCAATTGGGGTACAAACTTCATAGTCATCCCCCTTCCCAGCCGGCGTCCTTCTTGCTAGCACGAATTTATACATCATAAAAAATAGGCTATGTGTGTGTATGTAGGTATATGTGTATGTATGTATGTTCCACATCTCCTAAACTACTGGACCGATTTCAACCAAACTTGGTACACATGTTTCTTACTATCAGACAACAATCGCTCTATGGATAAGAACTACTTATAACACATACGTAAGGAGATAGGACGCCATAAATAATGACAGTCCTGAAAAACAGCCGCATAATGCGATAATATTCTACATCTGCTCCTAAACTAATGGACAGATTTGAAACAAATTTGGTACAAATATTCTTTAAGGTCAGGAATCACTTGCTATGGTTGCAAAAACCACCTACGATATAACGTCATAAACAGTGAAAACTGCTCCATCTTGCGGCGCGTGATAGCGTGATTTTATTCGTCAACTATTTGACAATGAGAGCACTTAGCGACCTGCAATAAACTTTGAACATAATTTCAAATCTTTATGAAACTTTTTCTCGCTGACAACCCCAACAAAATGATGAAAGAAAAGTTTATCAGTTACTGCTTTTCTAGTATTCATGATGTATATCTACGGCATTTAGCATGACGTTACGAGTTATTACGTCTACACTGCGAATTGTATTCGCGAGACAATTCAAGGACAGTAGACATACATACTACTGAATGTCCTTGGATACTATACGACAGTTCGACATATAGTTTATGAGACATGAAGCCACAAACAATTAGGTTCATGAACAAGCGCATCATCACGCATGACTTTTGATCTGCATGAAAACGAAACTCAAGTGGACAGATAATAAGGTAGAGGCCGATGGACACAATGAGAAAAATAGATGGAGTAAATATTGTTCATAGTAAAGTTTTGAATTAAATTAATGTGTTACATCACTTGTACTTTATTACTAGATTTCTTTCTTTGGATATTGCACTTATAACTTTGTACATTACGCTTCTTTCTTTTTTTACTGTTTCATAATTTCTAAGCTATTTACATAAATACATGAAGATGAAATCCTTTCTGAATTTTTATTTTAGTTTCTAATATAATACTGGAAAAATGCATATATACGCGGAAAATACAGGTTTTATCAGCTATTAGTAATATAAATACCATCTTTGTTATCATCGGCTTATCATGTGTAAACATACATCATCGCAACGTGAGAACTGTCAAATGTATTTTAATAACACCAACTTATAACATAAAAGAATTGACAGATATAAGACAGTTTATGACAATAATGTATGTATTTCATTCAACCTAGACATAACTATTTGTTGCCGCGGCGGAGTGGCCGAACGCATTAAGGCGCAAAACATTTGGGGCCGGTTCGTTCATGTCTCATTATTCTTTTCGTCAGCAAACGAGAAGATACTTTAACGTCCAGTTAAATGTACTCCTTAAGTGGATTGCGTTTGTCATTACCAGATGCACCTCTCGTTTGCTAACCTGGAGAAAACGAGAAGGTACGATATATTTCGACTATGTTGGCAATAGAATCAAATGAAAGTGTCTTCTGAATAAACAGCTGTTAGCTATGTTTGACTAGCAGGGAAGAGGTTAGCAGACAGTTGTTATTTGGCGGTGTGGAAAACAAACGTGAAAGAAGATCGAATTTTAAAGAAGTCAGTCCCAGATTCTTGTGTCCTTAACAGGACACATTGGACTGCGAGGCCAGTGTCACCTGCCAATTAGCTGTCCCAGCAGACGGTTTGCAGACACCATCCACGTCCTCTATGGCAATGAACATACTGCCAAGTGCATAGTACCTTAGTGCAAGCAATAACTTGCACATAGGCGAAAGTGCACTCTTCCTGTAGATCGGAGGAAGAAATCAGATTTTAGGCTTTACACTAGGCGCAACAAGCATAACTTAAGTAAATACTGAATCAATAAGCTCACAGACATAAGTATTGTATTATGTTATCTATTGCGACAGAACTTTCACAAAATACTTATCTATGTGTTGAACTCTTCAGATGGTCGTGAAGTTTTTCATGCAGCGTTTCCACAGTGGCCTTTCGAAGACGAAATCTCGTAACAAATTCTGCATCATCCCAACATTCAAAATGACTTGGACGAACATAAATACGTCTAGGACGCCTTATTGGGGCAATGACCTCTAGATCGTCCAAAATGACATCCTCTTCATTGGCAACCAAATCATTCTAGACATTTTCATCATACCGATTCTCACTTAAGTGAGAAGTTTGTATTTTGACATTGCAACAATAATTTTAAGGTTATGTTACGTATCTGCAATATATCAAACTCATCTAATCGCTACTGACATGGATGGGGTGAGAAATACGACGATAAAATTTTCCAATGAAGCTGCTTTCCAAACTAGTTTTTAATACATTTAGTGCTTGTGTTATTTTATTCGATAAATCGGTCTTTATCACGTGAATATACAGCCGTATTTTAGCGCTTTGGAATCCTGCCATTTTCATACATATTCTCACTTAAGTGGTCGTTAGCCGTGTAACGAACAGAATTCATATCAGCGCACACTCCGCTGCAGAGTGAAAGATTCATTCTAAAATTCTACTCGTTAACCTAACGGCCAGTTTGAGGTCTTTCAACGACAGATTAACTCATAACGAAACATTGGCAAACGACAAGCTACAATCTTAACTGGAACTTAACGAGACAGTGACAAACCGGCTTTTAAAATTACGCCTTTTTTCGTGATCCAATCTGAATGAAATCACGCATATATGTAGACCCAAACATCGCTCACGTTTCCTGTGTAAATCGCAAGAAAGTTCGTCTAGTAGTTTTGAATATTGAAATGTACAACACACTTTTAATATCAGTAACGCAGTCATTGGGAAGCACACAGGTAGTTTTTCTTTCTTTATTGAGCCTGAAACTTCCTGGCAGATTAAAATTGTGTGCCGAAACCGGGACTCGAACCCGGGACCTTTGCCTTTCGCGGGCAAGTGCTCTACCGACTGAGCTATCCCGACACGACTCACGATGCCGCCTCACAACTCTACTTCCGCCAGTACCTCGCCTGTTTGCTGTTGAATCTGCTTGCCAGCAACATCGCTGACCCGCCGTCTAATGTGTGAGTGAAGCAACCGCCGGTAATGCGACGGCAGGTGTTCTGGAACAGCGCGCTATCAGATGGACTCTCCCTGAGAGCAGGCCAGTTAGCATCTCGCTGTGGCGCCGCTGACTAACGAGACCTCCGGCGTGTTGGAGATGCGAGCGCAAACAATTGCGACGGGGCGGATTGCGGCGCTGCCAGATGTGGGACGCGATAACCAGCTGACGGACGGCCCGTTGCCTCAGCTCGTCCATAACGCTTCCACCCACCTCGGCTTTCACGGAGGCGTCTTCACTGGACGTTATTTCCAGCTTACTGCAACGTATGCGTAACAGGTTCTCTCCAGAGCGATTCGCGTCGTCTAAGAATTGGACACTCGCCATTTTGGTGTCCTGCACTCACTTGTACGAGGCGCGTCCAGAAAGTAACTTCCGTTTCAATTTATCTCCGCTGCAGCGCTGCGATTGCAGTTCCGCACATGCACTGTAGACGATGTGTATCAAGGAGAAGGACTTGCACCATTTGGAGATCGCTGACAGTTACGAACGCTTTGTTGTGCTTGTTTGAAATGTCGGCGTTGGTTGAAAATCCCGTCGCCTGTGATATCAGGTCGGTGATTCGGTTTCTCAATGCGAGGAAAGTGAAACCAAGTGAAATTTATAGGCAAATTTTGCGATGTTTACGGACCAAATGCGATGAGTGATTCGATGGTGAGAAGATGGGTCCGACAGTTCAATGGCGGGCGTACTGATGTGCACGATGAAGAACGAAGTGGGCGTCCGCCTTTGGTTACAGAAGAACTGGTTCACGCTATTGATGACAAGATCCAGGAAAACCGTAGGTTTACAATTAGTGCTCTCGCTATGGACTTCCCCCAAATTTCACGATCACTGATGCATGAAGACACAGGCGGCAGATTTCTATGAAGAAGGTATACAAAACCTGGTGCCACGCTATGACAAATGCCTGCAAAATTTCGGCAGTTATGTGGAAAAGTAGTTTAAGAGTTGTAGAATTTTGTGCAATAAAAATTTCTTCTGTATCTGTGTACAATTTCATTTTACTTACTTTCTGGACGCGCCTCGTATTTTACATGCTTGACAACACGGCAAGTTGTTTTTGGTTCCTAATGTACACTGCCTGAAAATATTAGTACACCTGGAGAGACGACGTTGGTGTTGGTACCATGACGGCAGAGTTTCTAATGGAAATTGTGACTAATGTTAGTCTAGATTTCAGAGACAGACGGATAGTACATGAACTCTACAAAAATCAAAGTGGGGTTATAAATATATATGGTGAAATACAAGCGGCTCACATAAAGAAAGGAGTACGACAAGGATGCAATTTATCACCAGTGCTCTTCAACTTGTATACTGAGGAGGTAATTAAGGAATGTAAGGAGTCTATGGAAGGAATTAAGATCTATGGAGTACAAATTAAAATGATAAGGTTTGCTGATGACGTAACCATCATTGAAGAGAGCGAAGAAAATCTACAAAAGGCGTTATCAAGAATGAATGAGATCCTGCTACCTAAAAATAACATGAAAATCAAAGACAGAGATCATGATATGTATCCACGAGCAAATTACAACACTGATATTAAGAATAATGATGTACCATTCAAACAAGTTAATGTATTCACATAGTTAGGAAGTAAAATTACATCGGATGGCAAAAGTTCAGCAGACATAAAAAGTAGAACTGCGCAAGCTAAACTAGCCTTCAACAATAAACGCATGCTTCTTAAATCAAGAAATATGAAAGAAGAGACCAAAAAATCATTTATAAAATGCTATGTGTCCATTGTGGCATTTTATGATTCCGAAACTTGGACACTAGGCGTTTGCGACAAGAGAAGACTAGAAGCATTTGAATTGTGTTGTTGGAGGAGGATGCAGAAAATCCCTTGGACGGCCAAGGTGACAAACGAAGAATTCTTAGAAGAATCGGCGAAAAAGAAAGTACTTGTGAAAACGATAATGAAGAGAAGAGACAAGTTAATAGGTCATCTGTATAGGCACAATGAGTTTATTATAAATGTTAAGGAAGGAATGGTAGAAGGAAAAAGAGGCAGAGGAAGACCCAGATTACAGTACTTGAAACAGATTCAAAGAGATATAGGAGGGGAATCATATCAGGAAATTAAAAGGCTATTCGAGAACAGAGAATTGTGGAGGAGAAGAATTGCTGCCAACCAATCTTCGGATTTAGAACGAGAGAAGAAGAAGACGGCAGATGCCACCTGGTGGATAGTAAATGTAATAAACCTGGTTTCAACACCGTATGACAACAGATAGCGTAGCAATAGCCAGCTCCATTTGTCTTGCTCTCTTATGTTCCCATTTTCCACGTTGTACATATATTGCACATTCAGATGTTTACTTTGGCATTCCTTCGGAGATAATAGGTTCTGCCTGATACATATTAGTTGTTCATACACGCGGGACAACGCCACAGCTCGACAATGTTCTTTGTGATAATTTTTGCTTTTAGTATTGTACGTAAATACTATTCCTCCTTCACTGCATCTGCTTCAGTGTCCACGCGTTAGCCACATTCTCTTTGCACTACGAAACTGTCTTGAACTGCGACAGAATTCAAACACCATGGGAGAAAAGTTGCATAAACCGTAATTAAGCCAAAACGTTAAAAATTTCTGGGAGAGTATAGATGCAAACCTGTTGTTTACATCTCTTTTCCTCCACCGCTCGTGATGTCAACTACCACGCTAATACGTCATCTTAAAAAGAAATAACAACAAATATCGGGTGTTATACTTTAATTATCAAAAAAGAACCAGAAACGTTAAAATAATAGAATTATTGCGGACGAATGAAGAAACGAACCGGACTCTGTTGTAATATCTGCACGACAGTCTGCACGCTGTTTGTGCACTGTTTCCGCAACGTATCACATCTATAATGAAACTTTTTCAAAATTGTCTCCATTTTCTGACGCTTTAAAATGATTACATTCATACATCCTACACTACAATAAAAGAAGACACGAAATAAGGAATTCCGTTTGCAATATGGCGGCTCAAAAGTTCTGATTCTCACGCGAAAACCAGTTCGCTTCTCATTAGACACATTTCAATCCACGAAGCAAAAATCTAACTTGCTAGATCCATCCAATGTTCATATGTTTGTAAACCTACTGCTATGGTCATAAGTCCCTAGACAGAATTATCCTTCTGACTAAGAATATGTGAATTTTGTATCTCTAAACTAACTTATATTAAAACACTGTAATTACTTGTAAAAATTTTCCACTGTTACAAATATTTTTTTTTCTCTCTCTTTTTATGTGCTTAGGAATTACGACATTTAACTGTTACTAGTAGTTTGTTTAGAAGGAATAAATGTATAATTTCTTAACAGTAAAATTGAACACTTACAAACTTACTGTTGCTTTTAGTTCAATTTATATTATTATATTACACATTTTGTGTTTCCAATGTATTTTTAATTCAATTTATTGTAAAAAATTTAAAAATTAAACTGGTATTATATTGTATTTCCATTTATACGTCAGATACATGGAATATATTCTAAATCAGAATTGTAATTTTCTATGATTCCACCAAGTAATGTATCTGACTGTTTTTCATTATAATGAAGAGTACCTTTATATTAGTGTAGCTAAATGCTTAATCATACTTCTTTATATTATTAGGTACATTTTTCTTGTTACGAATTTTATATAATTAACTACGCTATTGCATTTAAATGTTTCTTTTATATAATTGTAACCCATATGTATTTCTTTATTATTGTAATTTATTAAAAGTATAAAGTCATAAACAATAAGGGTTGCAATAAACTGCCACATCATCCGACGAGACTTTATTCATACACTATACGAGAAGGAGAGTACTTAGCGACTTGCAAAAAAACTTTAAAATTAATTTCTAATCTTTCTGATAAAAATGTTCAAATACTTGTAAATCTGTGGGACTCAACTGCGTGGTTATCAGTCCGCAGCTTACAAACTACTTAAACTAAGTTAAACTAACCTAAGGACAACACAAACACCCATGTCCGAGGAGGGGACTCGAACCCCCGATGGCGAATGGCCGCGCGCACCGTAGCACGGTACCCCAGTACGCACGGCTAATTCGCCGCGGCTCTTTATGATACTTTTATCACTGACAATCCTAACAAAATTACTAAAGAATAAAAGTTTGTCGCTTACCACTTTTCCGCTGTTCATGAAGTGAAACTGCGACATTCAAAACTTCGATGCATCAAAACTTTGTAATGGTACAAGACTGTGTGTTAGGAAGATGATGAGTAAAGTGATTGAGGCTGTCATCTACAAATAAAGGGAGAAAATGAGACATTGTACTTCCCACGAATACCCCTTATTCCGAAAGATCTACCTTTTGACTTCAAGAGACGGCAGTTTGTAGTGAGACCAGCAATTTCTATTACGATTAACAAATCACAGGGGGAATCTATTGAATACTGCGCAGTAGATTTGCCATCTGCATGATTCTGACATGGACAACTTTGTGTCGCTTGCTCCAAGGTGGGCTCACTACAGAATTTATTCATACTCGCTCCTGTACAAGTGAGAAAAAAAACCATGAATTTTACACATCATTTGTATTTTGATTACTGTATTTCTTTGTTTGGATTCTGCACTTATAATTTTGTGCATTATGTATATTTCTTTGTTTCACTGTTTCATAATTTCTAAGCTTTTCATGAACAGATGCGTAGTTTTAAGGTACTTGACCTAATTTTCGTTGACGATAGGGACAACTTCATCAGAAGAATAAAAAACAGTTACATTAAACGCATGACATCAGAAATATTAGGCGCAGAATTGCTCAAGTCGATTACAATAAAAAGGGCATGCCCTTCACACCACACAGATTTTATTTGCATGGCAAGAATGCTGTATTTTTTTTTTTTTAAATTGTAATCGACTTGAGCAATTCTGCTCGTAATAACCAACAACCGGATGGCAGATATATAAAATTGTTTAAAAAAAATATAAAAAGAAAAACCTTTTCCAATTTTTTATTTTCGTTCCTAATATAAAACTGGAAAAATATATTCCCGGTCAGTGCCGAGTTTCGCAGCTAGTACTATGATAAAAGTACCTGATGATGGGATGTTGCTGTAGAAACGCTTCATGATAATAAATATCAGTAAAATGACAGACATTGGGATAAATCTGGAAACCTATATAACTTAAAACCTTCCTCGCTAACGTATACAGAGACAGGAAGCTCCTTAATTCAGTCGAGGAATTTGGCTCGCCACACCTCAAGCAGTGGGGCCGTTACTTGAAGCGCGGGCTTAAGTGCAGTTAAAGGAGCGCCGGTCACGAGTGGGGCGATCCGCGCTGTTAACCCGAAAAGCGGCTCACGGCTCACGCTCAAGGCTCACGCCGCACACCTTAAATGAGCAGAATGGCGGCCGTGTGAATACATTTGGCAGGCCGTTACCCGTCAATTGCTCCTACATTTATCTCAAAGCAGGCTGGCGAAAGCTCGCAAAGTTCCCCCGTTAATACTTGCACTGTAAGTAGCTTTATGCGCAACAAAAAGCCATCGGTGGCGTAATCGGTTTACGATTCCTACCCAGTTGTAGAGTTAAAGGTACCAATTCGTGAACACTTATCCACCGCTTACCTCAACCGTTATTTCCCGCGTAGCGAAATGAAGGTGGTGGGGCAACACGCATTCAATCTTCTTTTTTCTAATTTGGTGGCTTGAAGATCTGATTTCAGTCAATAGGGAGTAATTATAGAGATACGAATATCCTTGTCCGCTTCGTTCGTCCATTCCGCATCCCTCACTATCCTGATGAAGTGTAGCCATAATTTACTCATTGTTTTGGAGCGATATGGTATCACCTGTTATATGGATTGCCAAGACCGCTTTGTTGAAACTATTTTATTTCACTTTCTGTCCAGTTTTATTTTATTTTATTATTATTATATGGGAAGGGACTCCGCCCGCCTCTAAAACCCATCCAAGCTCGCACAATGCCGGAAAAACAACAACAACAACAAAAACGCAAAAAACAGAATCATCATAACTTGGGTGTTCCTGTACCTATACCGGCACATTGTCAGTAGAGGCCATGTAAAAACAAAACAAAGGAATTTCATTCGTGGAAAAAGAAAATGTGAAAAAGGTCACTCTCCTATGACCTGTGGAAAGGTAATATGTATGTCAAATTTGGAGATTCCCCACTTCACATAAAGAACGAGCAACATAAATTAATGAAAGGTGTGGTGTCGCACAAGTACAAAGTGCGCGCCACTTACTTTCGCCGCGCGCCGCCATGCACGCACGGCGCGGCGTTCTCACGACGACAGCCACGAGCGCCCTCTGCGACAACGCCGCTCGTGGCCACCACTGAAGGACATCGGCGACTTCGGACTGAGATAGCAACGAGTTAGGACCTTCGTAATCAGATAGGCACCAGTGAAGACTTTGCTATTGTACAGGCACTAGGCAGGCCTCTAACAACCATGTATCAACATTCTGCAGTACTATGTAAAAGTTAAGTATTGTTACATTCTGTGCAATATATATCTCTTTCTAATTTACTCTAGTGTTTATAGTTTCTGGCTGCTCCCCTCCGTACCTGCACCAGCGTGTCGGTCTCATTCCACTCGGCCACCGACACCTACGACGAGGCTGGGACACAAAAGCGGCGACGAAGTCGGGACACAAAAAAAGGAAACCCTCATTACGTGTGAGGGTAGTAGAGTTGTGGGGCAAAACGTACGGCACCATGCGGACTAGAGGGACACAGTGTCTTAGAAAAAAAACTTTCCTGAGCCATCCAGGGTATCCAACAAAGCGTCCACAGGCACTTGAGTTTCAGCAGAACTCACCGGCGTCCTCAGATACTCTCACTTCATAAAACTGGATGTCATCGTCATCGTTATAACTTGAGCACAGTCCCATCTCAACGACGACGATGACTCCCAGTGAATTCTGCTGAAGCTGGTCATGAAGTGAAATAAAACACTTCCAACAAGGCGGTCTTAGCAATCCATATAATAAAAGCCCAAAACTATCACCTGCTCATGGAGTATCAAGTCAGACGGCTGATCAAGGTGTATAGTTGGTAGCTAGGCACAGATTTAAAACTTCAGTCATGTTGCCGTCGTTGCGGAAACGACTGAACGTGATGTCATTGTGTTCAAAAATCAAATTTTGAACATCTAAGGGACCAAACTGCTGAGGTCATCAGTCCCTAGACTCACAAACTACTTTAACTTATGCTAATAGCAACACACACATCCGCGCCGAAAGGAGGATTCGAACCTCGAACGGGAGCGGCCGTGCAATTCGTGGCATGTCGGTCCAGACCGTGCGGCACCGCTGTAGTGGTCTTCCTTTGCGTACGCTGCACACGCATCAACGAGAACCCAACATTTTTCACATAAGTGCGTGCATAAAAACTAATGCCATCCTCCATTCTACTGATCGAGGAGGCACAGTCTGCTCCTGTCTTTCGTAGATTCTGGTTTTCTGGATAACGGTCTTCTTGAAGAAATGTTCCAAATTTCACTTATATTTTTTGTTTCCTGTCTTTCATGTGATGCTGTGTCGTCAGGTATATCATAAAACATTACTTTTCCTTGTCTTCTATGATAGGGAGGTAGAAAACTGTCTGACGCATGAGACGGTTAACAGCATTTGGTATTGCCTTTGTAAATAGGATTCCATCAGAAGGCATTATTGATTTCCGCGAAGTCCTCATACTTGCCAACGTGTGCCTTAAGTAATCCTATATGTATTTGACGGTATTTGTCAGTGTCACAAATTTTGTCACTTTTACATATAATTGTAATCGAAAAAAAGTGGTAAAAGTGTTAGTTTCAGTTAAAAAAAATTTTTTTTCAAAATAAATAAACAATAAAAATCTATATCTATAAATGTGAATGTCTGTTTGGTGTACGTTTATCACGTCTGAACCACAAGACATAAAGAGCTAAAGGTTTGTACAGTTACTAGTGTCTACCCGAAGAAGGCTTTTATGGCGGTTTTATGGCGATCGGATAGCTATTTATTTATATTAATGTGAATGTCTGTACGGTGTACGCTTATCACGTCCGAACGACAAGACTCTGAGACTTAAATATTTGTGCAGTTACTAATTTATACCTGAGGAAGGTTTTAGGCACGGTTTTATAGCACTCTGATAGATATTTAGTAATTTGAAGAATATAACGCGAAATGCGTAATAATAATTACTCTTTGAAAATTGTATTTACTCTTTGAAAATAGTTTTATTGGTTGCGTTGTTGCTTGAGGGTTGATAATGATAAAAGGGTGGCGTATATTGGGATGGAAAGTTATCGGTGTACTGTATATAACATTCTGTGTGTGTGTGTGTATGTTAATAGTTCGCTCTGCAGCGAAAACTACAGAACTCAAACGAATGGTCTGTGTGTAATTGTTGTCAGAAGTCTCCCGTTGTACACCATTGCACTTCCATGCAGATAGTTATAAGTGGGTGGAAGATATGGTGGGAGTAGCCGAGCGGTCTAAAGCGTCTCGCTGCGGAGCGCGCGGTTGCTCGCCGTGGAGGTTCGAGTCCTCCTTGGGGCATGGGTGTGTGTGTGTGTGTTTGTCCTTAGGTTAGTTAACCTAGATTTAAGTAGTTTGTAAGCTACGGACTGATGACCACGCAGTTTGGTCCGATAGAATTACAAACATTTGAACATTTTTTATTTTGAAGATATGGTGGTTGAAAGTCGTCAAATTATTAAAAAATTCGGACTGAAGGCCAGCGATGACGTTTGCGACTCTATAGCAAGGAGGTTACATACAGCAAAACGTGATGCCACAGACTATATCTTTGGTCTATGCCTGCTACAATGTCTTCAGCTCTTTCTCTGCAACGATAAGGATACGAATAAGGAAATATAAGAATAAATAAAGCACTAAGAAAGAAATTTCTTTTAGTACATCTCTTTAAAAAATCGATTTGACGTTTCACGCTTTATCTATCATAATCAACCAACACGCGAGCAGAGCCGCAGGTTTAAGCTAGTAAATAAATAAAGTTTCAAATGTTTGTGAAGCTTATGGGACTTAACCGCGGTGTCATCAGTCCCTAAACTTACAAACTGCTTATGAACTAACTTATAATAAAGACGACACAAACATTCATGCCCGAGGGTGGTTTCGAACCTCCGACGCGGAAGGCCGCGCGATCCGCAACTTGGCGCTCCAGACCGTTCGGCTACTTCCGCACGGCACATTTTTACAGTATGCAGTGTCAATGGACAACAGTTTCCGTGATCTCTCCGCACACAAATCTGTTTGACGACCTGAAAACTCGAAAATTGTTTGCCACTGCGGGGAGATTACATCGAGAAGGGACAGACGTTCCACAGTTTGCATGTGATTACTTCGTGAGAAAAGTTAAAATGTTCACATGTTTGTTAAGCTTATGTGACTTAACTGCGGGGTCGTCAGACCCTAAAGTTTCGAACTACTTGTAAACTAACTTAAACTAAAAAGAACAGAAACATCCATGTCCTAGGAAGGACGGGGAACGGCCTCGCGCATCGGAGCATAGCACTTCAATGCGCTCGGCCACTCCACCGCGGCGTGAGAAAAGAAATCGAAAGTGCTACAACCTGAATGCACCTCGCAGGAAGATTAAGCACATCCGGGTCATGCTTGAAACTAACTCTAGTTTGTAAAAAGCTGAAACGACAGTGTTGTTCATTTATATGGGTACCCCTACCAGGATTAGACTGTAATGCGGCTGTGGCACCTGTCGAACTGTTAATCTTTAGTTGGACGCATACCGCGCCGATACAGGTCAAATACCCGGGCATATCTGGATGCACTCTTAAAAGCGTACATCGCGTCATTTGCATCGGAATGGCAGCGGCGCAATAGCGCCGTTCCAGAAATGCACACGGCGGGAACGTGACGCGCTGATCGTGAAAGCCAGGGCTGAAGTAATCAGCGGCCCGCGTGGCATTCACGTGGTCGGCAGGATGGGCACCAGGAGTGACGCAACACAGCTTCCAGCGATATCCGCGACATTCTGCTGAAAGCCGTATGGAACAAAATCACATGACTACCGCTTCCACAAAAGTAACTGGCTGTCTCAGAGTTTACAACAGCAGCGGAAACGTGTCAGAACTTTTTATTCATGTAACAAAGGCAGTTTCAATGCACCGCTATCTCATACGGTTCCTCTTAATGTTCTGTTCGTGTGCAGCCGATTGCAAGTTGATGTAGCAACCAGGTGAACCTCAACAATCAAACGCCACAAAAGCCACGAGAGTTCGAACAGAAGAAGGCGGCACAGGGAAAAACGCTAGCCGCGGTGGAGTGACCGCGCGTTCCAAGGCGCCTAATCGCGGAGCGCGCCACTGCTCGCCGTCGGAGGTTCAAGTCCTCCCTTGGGAATGGGTGTATTTGTTGTCCTTAGCATAAGTTTAAGTAGTTTGTAAACCTAGCGACTGATGACCAGAGTAGTTAAGTCCCATAGATTTGCAAACATTTGAACATTTGATTTAAAAAAAAATTAAATGCGTAATAGCTACTATATAAAGCAAGTGCTGTTGTGGCTCCTTAAATGAAAATAAACCCACTTTCCACACTAGCGCTCTAGGCTGTGGTTAAGTCACAGTAAGAGTAATGTTATCTATAATTAGTTTTTTGCGTACTTGACGAAATAGTTATTACAATTTTTGCGTTAAAAACACTAGTGAAGTATCAAAACACACACATAAATAAATATAAAAGCAGCTGAATTTCACTGATACAGTGCTATAAACACCTTATTCATGAAGAAATGCTTACCAAATTATAAAGCTCCGCTGAAAATATGAGAATATAAATGTAACAGAAACATATAATTGTGTATTGTCTCTTCTTACTGTGACGGACATTTTCTTTGTTGTATAACAGTGCGGTATGGAATCTAATGATTCGCTAATCTTTTCTCTTCAGTCGTCTTTTTTTTACATACACGCATATACCGTTAGTGTACCATAAATAGCCGGCCGCGGTGGCCAAGCGGTCTGCGGCAGGCCAGTCACGGTCTGCACGGCCACTACGGTCGGGGGTTCGAATCCCCCCTCGGACGTGGATATTTGTGCCGTCTTTAGTATAAGAGAGTTCATAAGTAGTTTGTACGTTTAGGGACTGATGACCCCGTAGTTAAGTCCCATAAGCTCTACAAACATTTGAAAATTTTACCATAAATACTTTTCCTCAAAAAAAGGTATTGTCTTGAAGATTCTTGCTGTTTGTGAGCCAGATGTAGTAAATGTAGTAGAATTGATATTTATGAATCTCTTATGAGACCTTTACTTGCCATAGATCGCTTGTATACATTGATTTTACACTGGTGACTAGTTTCGACTCGTTAAAGAGTTGTTGTTGTTGTGGTCTTCGGTCCGGAGACTGGTTTGATGCAGCTCTCCACAATACCCTATCCTGAGCAAGCCTCTTCATCTCCACGTAAGAACGGCAACATACATCTGTCTGAATCTGCTTACTGTATCCATCTCTTGGTCTTTCTCTGCGATTTTTACCGCACACACTTCCCTCCAACGCTAAATTCACAATTCCTTGATGTCTAAGAATGTGTCCTACCAATCTATCCCTTCTTTTAGTCAAGGTATGCCAGAAATTTCTTTTCTCCCCAATTCTGTTCAGTACCTCCTCATTAGTTACGCGATCCACCCACCTAATCTTCAGCATTCTTCTGTAGCACCATATTTCAAAAGCCTCAATCCTCTTCCTGTCCGCACTGTTTATCGTCCATGTATCACTCCCATACAAGGCAACACTCCATACAAATGCCTTCAGAAAGGACTTCCTTAGGCTTAAATCAATATTAGATTTTAACAAATTTCTCTTTTTCAAGAACGCTTTTCTACCCATTGCCATTCTGCATTTTATATCCTCTGTACTGCGACCATCATTTGTTATTTTACTGCCCAAGTAACAAAACTCATCTACCTCCTTTATTGCTTCGTTACCCAATCTAATTCCTTCAGCATCACCTGATTTTCTTACACTGCACTCCTTAACCTTAGTTTTGCTCTTGTTAATGTTCATCTTATATGCACCTTTCAGCACACTGTCCATTCCGTTCAATTGCTCTTCCAGGTCCTTTGCTGTATCTGACAGAATTACTATGTCGTCGGCAAAACGCAATGTTTTTAATTTTTCACCCTCAACTTTAATTCCTTCTCCAAATTTCTCCTTGCTTTCCTTTATAGCTTGCTCAATGTACAAATTGAATAACATTGGAGACAAACCTTAATTGTGCACGCTTTGCTACTGACAGAGAAAGCAGTGTTTGTGGCAAGCAGCCGAAGCGCAGGTCACGTGCCGCGGAGGCCTTGGCGGGGTCACGTGGAAGCGGCGCGGCTCTCTTCCGGCAGTACAGAGGAGAGGGAAGAACACGCCGAGCAGACGCAACTCCGCGCCTTACAGGTGCTGCACCACGGACGCACCGTCTGACCGTTCCGTGCCGCGCTGTGCGCTGTGTACCGCTAGGCCATTGTTTGCACTTTTTTTCGGGCCACGGCTACACCCAGTCGTACGGGTTTCTCCGCTAACAGTCTGGCCTTGTTGCGAAGTTCTTCCACAGATGTACTGCAGAGGTGTGAAACAGTCCCACGTCATGCTAAGACAACATCAAAGACTATCCGACCCAAAAGACGGTTTGTATATACAAATATTAGGAGGTTGGTCAGCTCTATCTTAGAAGTAATTTGTACATTTAACCAGTGGCGTAGCTATCATAGGGCTAGGCGTGGCAGTGCCCCGGGGCCCCCGAGCTCAAGGGGCCCCTCGGCATCCGTGAGCGACGTTCGAAAAAAGTTATAGTAGAGCGTCGATTTTTTATTTTATTCTTCTTCTTATTATACCTCTATAATCTGCCCCCTTCTTCAAACCAAGTGGTGAAAGTCTAGTTTATGAGTCACAGACTGGTGCTTGGCATGTAGATGTTGACAACGGCGCGAAGGCAGCCAATCAGGCCAATAGAATTGTTTGTTTCATGTCCATTGAATTTAGCGTCAGTTTTGAAATCGCTGTAAGCCCGAAACTAAAGATTTCGTTATGAATTTAAGTGATCCCATGAGTAAAGATTATAAGGTTTGTTAAATATCGTTGAAGTTTTCGAGGGTAGTGTTTCACAAGGATCGCTGATTTTCTGACCGGACAAGGGTACATCGAGAACCTGTCAACCATAGAGCAGGAACAGCATTAATTATTTTCTGCAAATTTGTCGCGAATGCCGAGGGCAGTGTTACATTGAGAGTGAAATTGCAGTGGGCGAACATTCGTGACGAAAAAACCTGTAAAATTCACGTCCAGCATGAGCAGGTATGTGATAGCATCCCTTTGTCTTTTACTATACCAAAGGAGGTTAGTCGCCTTTTTTTTCTTTTTACGATAATAAACACTAAGCTGTTTCTTATTGGCCACGCGAACGAGACTCCTGATTGCCTGCCTTCACGTGCCTCATTCATCGCGCCGTTACCAACGTCTACACGCCGAGCACTAATCGCGGACTCATAAACTAGACTTTTACCAACCAAGTTTCTCATACAGCCAGACTTGGCCACTGGGTGGAGGAACATTGCTTCTAATGGGGCCACTCTACCGCTGCTGACAAGCCAAGCCGCCAGTCGCCGTGTACAACAATTGCGCACTTCAGTCGGCTTAGCAGGAGAAGTAGCTGCAGCATGAAAGCTGCTCAAACGCAACAGCTGCGTCTTCCAAGTCATGGGGAGCCCATAGTAGATGTGCAAAACGGAGATTTTTCTCTGCTTTAAGCATAATGTCACCGTCGAGAAGCTCAGCACTGTTCACGCGCTCTCCTACGCGTTAAAGCAAGTGTATCAGTTGCTGTTACTGTTTCTGTTCTATCTTGCTTGTTCCATCTGGTTCACATTATTAATACCGAAATGTGCTGTTGCACTCTGTGAAACTTGTAATAAAAGATCCTGCAACGTATACTTGATAGATTCAGCTTTGTAGAAGAAGTGATAGTCTCGATATTACCCGCTAGTTTAGCCGTGTGGTCTAATGCAACACATTCCGAGACGGGGAGGCGTACCGGTCCCGGTTCGAATCCGCCCGGCGGATTAACGAAAGGGGTCGGAGAGTCGGCCAGCCTGGATATGGGTTTTACGCGGTTTTCCACATCCCCTAGGTCAATACCGGGCTGGTCCCCAAGTCCCGCCACAGTTACACGACTCGCAAACATTTCGTAACACTTTACACTTTCACACATATAACACTATACGCAGGCATTTGGGGTACACATTTCCTCTTGGGGGGCATGGGGTGGCGGCAGGAAGGGCGTCCAAATCCGCATTTAACACAGTGCGGGAAAGGGCCAAAGAGAGATACACAGACAATAGTCTCGATATTAAAAACGTTAGTATTGCTAACATGTATTTTAAAGAACACGACGATTTACGTGATCTTTACACTATCTCTAATAATTACTGCGACTTCACCAAAGAAAAATAAATAAATAAATAAATAAAATAAAAATAAAATCTTAAAACCAACTGCAGTTCCTACATTGAACCATTTTAGAGCCGCTTCTGTTGCGACTTCGTCTCCTTTCCAATAAAAAAACACGTAAAAGTGCGCTTAACAAAGGTAGCTTCACTGACACCAAGGAAAGAAAATGAATCGGAGCACTTTGACTCTGTTAAAATCAAATTGACTACTTTTTAATTGTGTACCCATGTTATTATTGCTGTAATGTACTACAGCTATGAAAACGTGTCGAGTGTGAGCTGTTGGCACTGAAAACAGTACCGGTTTGCTTCGCCGCAGGGGGCCATGTTTTCGGTGTTGAGTAATACTTCTTCATTGTTTATTTTTTACTAGTTTCTGCCTACGACTTCATTCGCCTAGTATGGAGCAACTTAGAAAACTACACCATGGTGTCGTTTTATCTGCATGTCCTTCCCAGATCCAACTCTATCCTTCTGCAAAATTACATCCGAATCCAACTAGTAATTTTTTCGTGAAGCATAAGAAACCTTCACAGTTATAATTATGTTAGTAAGATTAAATATTATCTGCTGCGCAACACATAATAATTTACTTAGTAGTATTTAGATTTGCCTTATTATGTTTTCCAGTGGGCGGTACGAACCTGATGATGGAATAGTTTTGTATCTGCATAGTTTCAAGAGGGTCCCAATGTCATTTTTGCCCCGGGGCCCTTGGTGACATAGCTACGCCACTACATGTAACGTACTGTCTCCGGTGGCTCATCAACGACTACATAATTTGATTTCTTATGTCCAGTTCTGAAGATAGCAGGGGTAAAATATAGGGAGCCAAGAGTTATATTCAATTTATACAAAAACCAAACAGCGGTTATTAGAGTCGAAGGGCATGGAAGGGACGCAGAGGTTAGGAAGGGAGTAAGACAGTGTTGTAGCCTTTCCCCATTGTTGTTCAATCTGTACATTGAGCAAGCAGTGAAGGAATGGAAGGAAAAATTTGGAGAGGGAATTAAAGTTCAGGGAGAACAAATAAAAACTTTGCGGTTTGCCGCCGACATAGTAATCGTATCAGAGACCGCAAAGGATCTGTAAGAGCAATTGAATGGAATGGACAGTGTCTTGAAAGGAAGATATAAGATGAACATTAACAAGAGTAAAACGAGGGTAATGGAATGTAGTGTCAAAAAAATCAGGCGATGGTGAAGGAATTAGATTAGGTAATGAGACAATAAAAGTAGTGGATGAATTTTGTTCTTTGGGTAGCAAGATAACTTGTGATGACCGAAGTCAAGAAGATATAAAATGCAGAATGGCTATGGGAAGAAAAGCGTTTGTGAAGAAGCGAAACTTGTTAACATCCAATATTAGTTTAAATGTTAGGAAGTTCTTACTGAAGGCATTTGTCTCAAAATTGGGGAGAAAAGAAATTTCTTGCATTTCTTGACTAAAAGAAGGGATCGATTGGTAGTACACATTCTTAGACATCAAGGAATTGTGAATTTAGCGTTGCGGGGAAGTGTTTGGGGTAAAAACCGCAGAGGAAGACCAAGAGATGGATACAGTAAGCAGATTCAGAAATATGTAGATTGCCGTTCTTATGTGGAGTTGAAGAGACTTGCTGAGGATAGGGTATTAGCTGCATCAAACCAGTCTCCGGACTGAAGACCACAACAACAACATCTCCAGTTCATTTTGTTTCAGTATTGCAACGAAAATCGGTTGAGATATATAGGTTCTGAAGTCATCTGTAGGATGAACTAAAATGTTTCGCAGCCTTTCCATCTGTTCTAGTGAGTGAAGACAACAACATTTCAGCAACCGAGATAGCAGTAATAACGGGAAGTTGCTTCCGTGTGTGTGTATGGGGGGAGGGGGTTGTTGTTCAAATGTTTGTTA
Source organism: Locusta migratoria (assembly GCA_026315105.1). NCBI lineage: Eukaryota > Metazoa > Arthropoda > Insecta > Orthoptera > Acrididae > Locusta > Locusta migratoria. The sequence continues at coordinate 56,915,578 of CM048746.1, read as the reverse complement.
AGGTTATAGGACATAACTGCGGGGTCATCAGTCCCCGTGGGGGGCGGGGTTGATATTGACTTGTATTTACTCTACCAAACGAATTACGCAAGCAGTTGGTTTCAGATACCATAGTGAGCAGGTAGCGAAATGCAGCATCAATGTAATTTACCCGAAGCTATGGGTTGGAAAGCCATAGCCAGTTTGGAAGCGTGACAGACACGGAGGGAAGTGGCTGCAGCTATTGAAGTGTCCCGAAGTGTAATACCCAGGACCTGGACGCGATTTCAGAAAATAGGAACCATTAAACGAACGCAAGGCCAAAGTAGTCCGCGGGTAACATCAGCAACAGATGACCGTTATCTCCGGTTAACAGCCCGTCGACACAGGAGGCAGAATGCGAAAAGCTGCAACGCACCCTCCAGGCAGCAAAAGGACGCGCAATATCTTCACAAACAGTCCGAAATCGCCTTCGGGAATGTGGCCTCTACGGACGGAGACCTATGGTGTGTCTCACATTAAAACCACGACACCGCTTAGACCGCGGAAACTGGGCGGAGGAACGTCAGGATTTGTGTCGTAACGAATGGCGCCGGGTTCTGTCCACAGATGAGTCAAGATTTTGTGTTTGGCCCAGCTATCGTCGTTCCCTCATCTGGAGAGAACGTGGAACTCTAAACAATCCTGCTTATGTGCAGGAAACATCACGATATCTTGGGGGTGGACGAATGCTGTGGGCAGGAGTCAGTATTGGCGGACATACGGACCTCTGTGATTAGATTAAATTAATACTTGTTCCATAGATCATGAATACTACACTTCGTAATGATGTGGAATGTGTCAGGTTAATGACGGGTGTCTGTACAAGACGTTACATTACACAAAATATTACATGACCCTTTTTTTTAATTTTCTTTATATATATTAATTTATTTTTAAAGGCCAGTTCTCTATCTGTCAGGCTGCTGATGCTGCTTGGTTGGTGAGCAAAGACTTTTCTGGCAACATAATTTACCCCTTTCTGTGCCAAACTCAGATTTAGCTCTGTATAGACATCCTTTCTCCTGGTGTTATAGTTATTACTTTTGAACTGGGTTCGGTTATTAACAACAGATTTCATAAGTTAATATACGTACTGTGAAGTAACAGTGAGGATACCTAAATCCTTAAATAGATGTCTGCAGGATGATCGTTGGAGGCCTCCAGCAATTATTCTGATTGCACGATTTTGTGCAAGGAACACTTTTTTAATCAATGATGAATTATTCCAAAATGTGATGCCACAAGAAAGCAGTGACTGAAAATAGGCATAGTGAGATAATTTACTGAGAGTCTTATCGCCAAAATTTGCAATAGCCCTAACAGCATACGTAGCTGAACTCCAACGTTTCAGCAGACCGTCTATCTGTTGCTTCCAGTTTAATCTCTCACCAATGCATATACCTAAAAAAATTTAAAATTCTACCTTAGTTACAGACTTCTGTTCAAAGTCTATAGTTATTACTGGAGTTGTACCATTTACTGCGCAGAACTGTATATACTGTGTTTTATCAAAATTTCAGAGAACCACTCAATGATTTTGTGAAAAACATTATTTACGATTACTTCACTTAGTTTCTTTTTTTTTTAACTTTGCATCTTCATCAGTGTAGAATGGCAAGTCGTTTATATATATCAAGAACAGTAAAGGACCCAAGACCATCCTTGTGGCACCCCATCATCCTTGATAGTCCCCCAGTTTGAGGAATCGGCTGATTTATTGATGTTACATGAGCCACTTATTTCAACTTTCAATATGTCGTTCAGGAGGGCGCTTTGACTGCTCAGACGAGATACTTCGGCTTTTGTTGTGTCCTACGCTGGTGCCATAGGAGATGGATCCCTTCTGGTGAACTATAACCTTCGTCCCCACAGAGCTGCACTCGAGGCCAATATGCTTCCTCCCTGGACTTAAAATTCGGTATTTCTAATAGTGTCATCTTCCACCTATTCTTGAGACAATGTAAGATTTCACAGTCTGAGTCATAAGTACTGTTTCCAGTGAGCAGATGTTCGGCAAGGTTGAATCGTTCTTTTTTAACCTCCAGCTTCTGAGCCTCTCCCCCTCCACTGCTTTTAAGGATAATATTAAAGCTTGGAATCTCAACATACTACATCAGCTTTATATATATACTAGTAAATGTAATTCAATACCATAAAAATGTTACACTCTTCTGTAAACATGTTAATTTGTATCATCTGTAATTTAATAACATCGTTGGAACTCCAATATCTGTGAAGAAATGTTTGCGACATTCAGTTGTTACGGATGTTAGCTTAAGAAGCCGAAAGCAGGTTTTGCTGAACATAAGGAATTTTTCCTTTTTGATAATTTACGAAACACAGTTACGCTGAAAAAAGTTATCAAACCTGTTTCAAAATGTTCACATCTTTGTAAATCTATCGGACTCAACTGCTTGCTTATTATTCCGTAGCTACTTAAACTAAGGTAAACTAACTTCAGGACAACACAAACACCCATGCCCGAGGGGGCACTCGACCCCCGATGGCGAACGGCCATGCGCACCGCAGCACGCGCGCCAGGCCCCAGTGCGCACGGCTAATCCGGCGCGGCTATCAAACCTTCATCAGAAACACTTCTCAGTAAAAATTGTTCACCTTTCATCGTCTTCCTGATCAAACAAATGAAAGCCAAGTGCACCTCATATTCTCATTTGGGCAATTACGGACGGTATTTAAGTCTTACGGTAATATTATTGTTGCTGATGTGTGTTGTGTCTCGATTAGTTAACACGATCATCAAATGGCTCTTCTCCTGCAGTTCGTTAATGGTTTTTGCCTTGCGCTTCATCTCTATTGCATTCGTCATTGATTTTCTTCATAACTCTTGTATTGCATATCGATTATGAATATGATTTCTTTCGCATCTAGACAAAACATCATTCCCTAGTTTAACAACTTCGGCATTGCAATTGTTTTTGTTAGAGCGTCTCCAGCCTGTTCTCCAGTTGATTTCACCTCCCTGTAATGTCTCAATGTAAAGTTTTCATAGGGGAGTGTCTGGCCTCTCTTACTATGCGTTTCCTTTATGCTGTTCTCCATATTCAGTATCAATGAACTAGTCTTTTAATAACGTTATTGTCTAAAAATGCCTTATTAGCATCAGTTAACAACTGACATCAATAGTACAAGATTAACGGACAAATTTTGTAAATGTTCGCCGTAGTGTACTGGGCAGCGCATTGGATTGTAAAGGACATGCTCAGTGGTTCGGAACACGCCACTACCAAAATTTTTTCTCCTTTTTTCCTAAAAGGGTTACGTGTTATCACAATAGTAGAGTCGTAATCATATCAGTATAATTTTTTATTATTTACATTATTATTTTTGTCCGAAATATTTGCAAAAATTATAAAACTACATATCTAAAGTGGGCCGTAAAACACGTCAGTGCGATTTTTTTTCCCCAGAAAAGTACGTTGCCCCTGTATTCCCCACTACTATGGGCTTCACTGCCAGCAGATACGAGTCTTCGAGGTCGCAGGCAACATTGTTGACCGCCTGCTCCGCCCCTCCCGCCTCCAACACTGGAATCTTTTCTTCGTCGCACTTTTAGGTAGGACGTATGCGCGCGCTTACCTGAAGGAATAGATGCTGAATTCGTGTGTAGGAATTACTGAGGCCTATCTCGACACCACCTGGGTTGCGGTGTTCGTGTCCGCTCGTAATTAACACAAGAGTTTCTCGCCTGCTGGAGCTCCGGATGTAGTGTGTGTAAGACGCGAGAGCAAAGGCTCTATTGCGGCTGCCTTCTCTGCCTGACAATAGCCACAATGTCTCTCTCTCTCTCTAGCTGTGTGTTTTCTCCAGGGACCGCGAGTCCAGAATCAGAGGAGCGGCTCGTTTCCTCCTTTTTATGGGCCGTAATAGCGAAGCGCCTCCAACTTTCACAATCGCCATAAAGCGGCGCAGTTCGGCACAGAACGGCTGCTGGTCGGCTGGGCTGTGGCCCTCCATCATTTGGCAGGCCGCTGTCCGCAGCCTAACGTCAGACAAACTGCCGCCGGGACTCCCGGCAGGAGAGGGAAACACTGTGCCGAGTCACGCGCTCTTCTTCGCTAAAGTGGCTGGCAAATCGTAAAGAAGGCAAACGAGACCAACCGGGCATCTGACTGCGGCCTAGTATTTAGGATTACTGCTGCTCGCACACCGAATCTGAAGACAGCTGTAGTCAGCTTAACTAAACGTTCCGCCAATGTCTTGCAGAACACGTCATAATAATCTTTGTGTATAGTTTGAGGCACTTAAACTGTTTTTCGGAATATTTGGGAAAATAAAAATCGGATTAAAGTTGCAGTGAAGTTGGTTATCAGGAAGACCTATTTCATTGACGTCAATTTGCAGCAGGGTTTTGGAACATATCCTATATTCAAATATTACGAATAATCTCGAACAGAATGATCTATTGACCCAAGGTCAAAACGGATTTAGAAAATAGCGTTCATGTGAAACACAACTAGCTCTTTACTCACACTAACTGAGGAATGCTATCGACAAGGGATCTCAAACTGATTCCGTATTTCTAGATTTCCAGAAGGCTTCAGACACCGTACCTCACAAATTGCTTTTAATCAAATTGCGTGGTTATGCAATATTGCCCCAAATTTGCGACTGGATAGGGGATTTCCTGTTAGAGAGGACACAGTTTTTAGTAATCGATGGAAAGGCATCGACTAAAACAGAGGTGATATCGGGCGTTCCACAGGATACTGTTATTTGTTCTCTGCTGTTCGTACGATTTCGGAGAAATTATGAGCAGCTCTCTTAGGTTGTTTGGACATGACGCCGTCATTTTAGTCTAGTAAAGTCCTCTGAAGATCAAAACCAAATGCAGAACGATCTCAATATCACTATGGTGTAAACTTGGCAGTTCACTTTAAATAATGCGAAGTGTGAAGTCGTCCACACGAATATAAAAAGAAATCCGTTAAATTTTGTTTACAATATAGATCAATCAAACGCGAAGTTCGTTAACTCCACTAAATACCTAGGAATTACTATTGCATCTGACTTAAACTGGAAAGAACACGTAGATAATATCGCTGAAAAGGCCTACCAGAGATTTCGTTTTATTGGAAGAAAACTTAAAAAATGCAACAGAACAACTAAAGAAACCGCATACACTGCACTTGTCCGCCCTCATTTGGAGTATTGCTGCCCATTGTGGGACGGTTTGACGGAACCATCGAAAGAATCCAAAAAAAAGGGCATCCCGTTTTTTACTGTCACGATACAGGGGAAGTAGCGTCACGGAAATGATACAGGATCTGGGATGGGAATCATTACAACAACGGCGCTTACCGCTGCGGCGTGGGCTACTTACGAAACTCCAATCGCCAACATTCTCCTCCGTATGTGAAAATATATTGTTGACTCCCACTTAAATAGGTAGAAATGATCATCAGAATACAATACGAGATATCAGTGCTCGAACGGAGAGATTCAGATGTTCTTTCTTCCCGCGCGCTATTCGAGAATGGAATGGGAGATAAGTAGTATAAATGTGGTTCGATGAACCCTCTGCCAGGCACTTAAATGTGATTTGCAGAATATCCCATGTAGATGTAGAAGAGAAACATTAATTAAAGCTCGGCGCTCTGGTTCAGGAGGCGTGTGAAATATTAAATAAAAACCGCTATTTTATTTTATTTATATTTGGATTCGCCATGAAAACATATGTAACTTTCCTAGGGAACATTTTTTTTTCGTTCTATGGTAGATGGCGCTGTATTCGCTAAAAATTAAAATGAGTTGAACATTGAAAAACGGGAAAAAGGATCACCTGAATCTTTCCGTTTTCGATCTGATTTTTCTTATTTTATTAAGATGATCACGTCTCCTTGCTTAGGTTGGTGATAACAAAATATGTTCGCATTCGGAAGAGAAAGTTGGGCAAATAAATTTCGCAAATAGATCTCGTCGCAAGGAATAACGCCTTTGTTCCAATGATTTCCACCCCTACTCGTGCATCATTTCCGTGACACTCTCTCCCCTACGCCCTTCTCTGTAAGTCCCACCTGGTGTGAATCCCACAATGCGCAGCAATACTCCAAAATGAGACGCGCAAGTGTAGTGTAAGCATTTCCTTTAGTAGAACTGTTGTATCTTCTAAGTGTTCTGCCAATGAAACGTATCCTTTGGTTCGCCTTCCCTACAAGATTTTCTATGTATTCTTTCCAATTTAAGTTGTTCGTAATTGTATTCCGAGGTATTTAGATTTACTGCCTTTAGATTTGACTGATTTATCGTGTGAATGAAACTGGTTGGGGTTCGTTTTAGTGCTCATACGGATGACTACATTATTTCATTGTTTAGGCTCAATTGCCAATTTTTTCACCTTGTTGATATCCAAATCATTTTGCAGTTACTTTTGATCTTCTGGTGAATTTACTAACCGATAAACCGCATTATCATCCGCGAACAGTCTAAGAGAACTACTCACTTTGTCTCTCCTAAATCGTTTATACAGATAAGGAACACTTGGAGGGGCTATACACTTCCCTGGGGAACGCCAGACATCACTTCTGTTTTACTCGATCTCCTTCCGGCAGTTACTACCTACTGTGTCCTTCCTGACAGGAAATAGCAAATCCAATCGCAGAACTCTACGATATTCCATAAGATCGACGATTGTGGGGTACAGTGTCAAAAGCCTTCCGGAAACCTAGAAAGATGGATTTGATTTTAGATGTCTTGTCGATAGCAGTCATTTTATGTGAGTAAAGAGCTAGCTGTGTTTCACAGGAACAATACTTTCTTAAATCCGTGTTGACTATGGGTCAATAGGTCGTTCTCTTCGATGTAGTACATAATATTGAGGAAAGTATATATTCTAAAATCTTGCTGCAAACAGACGTCAATGATATTGACCTGTAATTTTGCGGATCAATCGTATTGTCTTTCTTGAATATTCGAGTTTGCTATTTTCCAGTCTTTGGGTACGGATCTTTTGCTGAGACAACGATTGTATTTGCAAGGTATGGGGCTGTTGCATCAGCATACTCTGAAAGGAACCTAATTGGTATACAATATGGACCGGGAGACGCATTTGTTAAATGATTAAAGTTGCTTTAATACTCCAGGTATATCTACTTTTAAATAACGCATGCTGGCGGTTGTCTTTGAGAAATTCCTGAGCGTCGCGCAATTTGACACGACTTGAGGATTTGCAACTAAGACTGCTGTGCTATTTTCGTTTGTCACAGGCCGCTTTCGGACTCTTTCTCTGGGTTTAAGATTGTCAGTTTCAGTAAAACGTTTGGACAATATTGCGAAATGTCGTTGCAGAAGGAACATTCAGGGAAGGATTAGCATACCTTTAACGAGCTTCTTCAACATTTCTACGAGCCTCAAAACACGAGGAAATGTTTTCTATTCTCTCCGTAATCGTTATAATCGTGGAACAATTGCATAGAGATGTGTACAGTCTAAATCATTGGAGTAGAATGAATAAACAATCTGGTCATGAACTGTGCTTTATTCGATTGTAGGAGGTGTCATACGACAGAATTATCAAAAATATAAAAAAAAAAAACTGTTTTTCCTGACCTGATGTGTATTTGTTTGAGAGATTACCGTTTTTCAACAACTTTCAACTCATATTAATTTTTGCTGATTACGGAGGCATCCACCTATCGTGAAAAAGAAAACTTTTCCTACAAAAGTTACATATTTTTTCACGAAGAATCCAAATCTGCAATAAACATAGGGTTCCCATTTAAGATTTCAAAGTCCCCTCCTCTCTTGCCCCGGGTGTGGTGCAAGCCATTATGTTAATGGATATACCTCTTCAAGGTAACAAGTCTTATTTCAACTTCATTTTTAATCCAATTTGTAATTTTCCAAATATTCCGAAAAACAGTTTAAAGCGCCTCGCCCTCTATGTAAAGCAGCGTGTCTGTGTGTTTGTCTATTTGTGTATACAAATATACAGTTTTTTTTTCAATTTTGCACCAAAAAAATGTTCAAATGTTTGTAAATCTATCGGACCAAACTGCGTGGTCATCAGTCCGTAACTTACAAACTACTTAAACCTAGGTAAACTAACCTAAGGACAAACACACACACACCCATGCCCCAGGGAGGGCTCGAACCTCCACGGCGACCGCACGCTCCGCAGCGAAACGCCTTAGACCGTTCGACTACTCCACCACGGCAAATTTTGCACATTTGACCTTGAAAACAAAAGGAAAGTCACTGTAGGGGTAAAGATTACGCACGATACCGAGTTCACAAAATATGACGTCATAAACAATGAAATACCTAAAAAAAAAGAAAAAAAAAAAAAAGAAAAAAACACCTGCCACGTCATGCGAAACGTAAATAACGAGTTTGCATTTTTCCTCTCTTTGAAAATTATAGCAGTTGAACAATGTGAAACAAATGCTGCACATTATTTAAAACCTGTAGGCAACATTTTCTTGTTGGCAAAGCAAGCGAAATGTGAAAAGAAAGACGTTTACCATTTGCTGCTTTTACATTTTCATGCAGTAAAACTACGGCCCTCGGCTTGATGTTACAGTTTATTTCTTCTACAATTACGTATCGTATTCGTGAAACATTTTGCAAAAGATATGCCCTTATATCACAGAATTACCTTCAAAATTATACTACGATTTATAGTTCGGAAGACATGACGTCATAAACAATGAGATTTTGATAAACCGCCCACTCACGTAAAAGGTTTTAATTTACAATGTCTTTACCACTGACTTTAATCGCAATCCATTTCGCGTGCAGTTCCATAATATTCCACTCTATACCCCTGGAAAGAAAAGAAAAAGTATTGAGCAACACCTTGTTCAGGAGAAATGACGTCATAAGAATTGAGCTACGGGAAATCGAAACTAAAGGTCGTTCACATCCAGTCATTTAAATAAATTCTTTGTTGACCGAAGGATTTCTGCTTCCCAGATACTAGTAACGTATGGTAACTACCAAACTTTTGACGTTATTCATTGCTCATTCGCTATGAGCATCAAAAGGCACAAGGACAAACACTTTGTGTGGCATATGTTAAAGATGCTGTGTAGCGCCTGGTTTTGAGCAGCTCATTTATTATATACATACGTCAACACGAAAAGTAACGATCTGCCATTTTGCCGTTCATGCGACGATTTAGAAGAGAAAGTACAATGCAAACATCCACTGTGAAATAGTTTTGGATAAAGACGTTTAGTATTTCAACATTTTGTGTGTCATCCTTTGTTTTAACGCCTTGTAACTGGCCCATAGGTCTGTAAACTGTGTATAAATATTATGGTGTAGTTGGCCTTGGTTTAAAATTGTTCACCTCTGACGAGTTCTTGTTATTATTCTGTGCGGTACAGCTTCTCATTTCGATCTTTCTGCACTTAATGACTTGTCCTCAGATGATGGACGCTAAAATAATATCGGTCTTCTACAGCCGAATAAAGCCGCGAAATGGCGATAAGTATCGTGGCTGAGTGATTTGATTGAACAAATATATAACTTTTTCACTGCCCACGAAAGACAGCAGCGGACGTTGTCTATAGATCGTGTGGAGCGATATGCGACAAACTGAATGGAGCTTCCAATTAACTAAACAAATATCGGAAAGGAAATATACTTTAAAAAGGGTAAACAAAAGTGATGACAACCGACGTTTCCATCTTATTATTAAATAAATTCTTTGTTGACCGAAGAATTTCTGCTTCCCAGATACTATTAAAGCATGATAACTACCAAGCTTTTGACGTGATTCATTGCTCATTAGCATAACACAAGAGGAACAAAAGAAGTAACGAGCGATTATGGGCTGTAAAAAGTACTAAAAGTTAGGAATAAACAAGGAGATAGCCCAGCTTCAGGTAAAACTTCGGAGTAGAACGTCGTAAACGTAGTAGAACTTTCTCTATAATTCGATTAAATGGTTTATCTGCAATCAGAAGTTCCCTCCCATAAAATGGAGAGCTCATATCAGGCTACGCTGAGAAACAAAGAAGGAAGGCAGAGAGAACCGGCCGCAGCAGAGTTAATTCCAGAGTCCGATCTGCCCTCATCTCCGCGTTGTTCATTCTCAAAGCGGTTCCGGGCTCAAATGGCTTTGGGGCTACCGGATCCTTCGCTGATGTTAGGAGCACATGTTCCCGGATGTAGGGTTCTGTACAGGGTAGCTGCTACAGCTGTAGGATTCGTGTTTTGAATTGATGGTTGGAGCTCAGTATTTCGTAACAACAATGCAATTAAACATAAGGAGAGGCATTGAATTAAAATTTATGCTGTGGCCAGGATTCGAACCCGGGACCTCCTACTAATTTAGACCACTCAGGTAACACAGCGTTGTAGCCCAAGCAATTACCGCTACAGCAAGCCTTGATATACTTCATATTTAGAACAAGTTTTTATTCGAATTCGTAATTATTAGAGAATAATTATTAACACAGACACGTTTTATTAGCACAAAATTTCCTTATACCTGAGTACACAACAACAGTAAATGTTTCATGGATGCAAACCATGTTTCAATGCTTCAACTGTTAAATTTTTTAAACAGATGTGGAATAATTTAAATATTTTGGAGAAACAATAACGTACAACGGAATAGCAAAGATTCTACCAGATTTTTAATAGTTAAGCTTAGAAGGGAACAACTGTAATACAGAAACTGTGCAACGAAATATGTTTATCTCGAAATGCAAAGTTATTACACTACAATACAGTGACAAGAACAGAAGTACAATATGCAGCAGAAACACTCTCCCTCAAGAGCAAAGGACTGCTAGAGAAGCTAGTCCTTGCGAAGATTCATGGTAGAAATCAAAAATTGGCGAAAAATTGGGAAAAATGAGTAATGAGAATATCTACCAATTTATTTAACCGGTCATAACGGAAATTAGAAAGTGATGGCTAATGTTTATCGGTCATCTGGTGAGAATGGATGGCATAAGATTAACGACAAAAAACTTCAACATATTTCACCAGAGGAAAACACTAACTCTTGGTCGCAAAAAATAAAGAATAACTTGACGGGACTTGAACTTAAAGAAATGGATGCAATGAGTAGGGACAAGCACAGAAAGGCGATGACTGAATTTGAGGTGATACAGAAGGCTCTAAAAAGGAAGAAAACTAACAGCTTAACAGCTGGCAAAAATTGGCGGCAGGCTGAAGAACAACATCAGAGAAGAGAAATACAAAACAGGAGATGAAATATAATTTATATCGCGGTCGTTTAGTTGACCAATTGCTATAAATAGACAAATAATAAATAAATATATGTTTATTCATTACATCTTTCGGTTGTACAGTATCAGCTTATTTCGACAAGGGTGATTCTTCTTGAAATATCCAAGCCAAAGGAAACTACCACAATTTCAGAATAGTGTGTCTATATACAGTTCTAGAAAGATCTTGCGTATGTAGGCAGGGAAAACTTGATGTTTGTGAGAGTGGATATCTTTTTCTTAACATTGAACATCTTTCGACGTTTTACCAACCTTTTCACACGAATGATGTGGTGGTACAGCATAAAGCCTTAGAGCCTAATTTATCGAACATATTATGTAGGTAGGAGGGCAGAACTATGACGTTAAATGTTTGGTCTGAACGTTGTCTACGATAATGAATACAAGCCTAAGGACTGAAATAAAATTTGTACCGAGGCCGGGGTTTGAGCCCGCATCTGCTGTTCATCCCCCGGCACTCTGGCTAACGTAGTTGCGCATACTGCCCTAGTTCGTTTCCCTCCCCAATGCAAATATTATTTCCACCTCATTCCCGTTTTGACACGCATCAGTATTGTTAGGCCCTCCTTACCGGAATAGCACCTTATCATTGGTCGAATACGCTCTAATCCTGCCCGTACCTCAAATCAGATGATAAGTTGATCAGTTCAACCTCCTTCAACCTACATTCATGACCACATATGATGCATCGAGGTTAAGCAATTATAATGAAATGATTACTTGATACCTTAAGTACATGTAGGATGATTCCCATTTCATTCTATGCTGCTATTCCAGTGTTGGAGAGCCTTGGTGATAGTGATACGAGGTAAAACGGGAATATCAGCAATGGGCTCAGGTGGAATTAAGCATTATAATGGGGAGGGAGACGAAGTATAGCAGTCCGCGGGTGTGGTAATCAGAAGATAACGCAGCTGCCTAGTAACCAGGAAACCCGGGTTCGAAACCTGGACTTGTTTCGAATTTTGATGCTATGATTGAGCTTATATTCAATATCATCGATAATATTGGATTCTTGAAAACCAGTCTGGCGCCCCTCTGTGAGTGTTGCTCCATGCATGACAGACCCCTTGGTTTGATATATCACACGATTCCCTTTTCCATGTTCAAAAATTGACTTAGATTTATGATGGCCTATTTCAAAATGGAACCATGTTCGGTTCATACCGTAAAAGACAGACCACTTCATCCGTAGCTTACTGGAATATTCAAGTTTCTCAATCCCTGTAGTGCTTTTGAAATAAAAGGGTGTACTATGACTTTTGACTCGCCCTGTATATTGGGGAACTCTTCTAGAAACACAGGTTTTCAGCCAAGATCGCGTTTTATTCATTCCTATGACCGGTTTCGACGTGTCTCAGAAGTCGTCTTCTGATATCCTGTACATCTCATAGTTACATCTCATGTAGGCTCTAGCTACTTCCTTTTATTACGAATATCTCGGTACAATCGCATGCATCCATACGGATGTGAAATATAATTAATGATGGTAGAGTCTGGTATACATAATTAGATTTCTTATACACATTTCTTCAATGTCTGAAGACGGGGTACTAAGCGTAAGGTATCAAGTTACATGAACAGTCCATTATGTAACTTGAACAGTCCATTATGTAACTTGATACCTTACGCTTAGTTCCTCGTGTACAGCAATTGAGGAAATGGCCAAGCCATCTAATGATGTACATCAAACTGTACAATCATTCGTTATAATTCACATCCTTATGGATGCATGCAATTGTACCGAGATAGTGGAAACAAATGGGAATAGTTATGGCCTACATGAGATGTAATATCGAGATGTACAAGAGATCACAATATGACGTCTGAGGCAGGTCGAAACCAGTCAGCGAAATGAATAAAACGCGATCTCGGCTGGATACCTGTGTAAATTGATTCCAGATCGCCCCAAATAACCGTGGGTTCCGGAGATCTTTTAGAAACGCACGCTGCCAGAAATTTGACAGCAACTTATACTGTGATATACAACACTTCTTTTTAGCTTCTGTGAGTGGAGTGTGTCGATCACCTCCGCGACGCTTTGGTACTTGCTAAATGAACCTGTAACAAAGCCCGCTGATCTGCTTTAGATCTTCGCCATTCCTACATATACATCTAAATCTACATCCATACTCCGCAAGCCATATTCACAGTGTGTGGAGGAGGGTACTTCCTCCTATTCCAGTCGCGGGAAAAATATTGCCTGTATGCCTTCATGTGGGCACTATTCAGTTTGATCTTATCTTTGTGGTCGCTTCGCGAGATATACGTAGGAGGTAACAATATTTTGGTTGACTCCTTATGAAACGTACCGTCTCGAAACATTGACAAAAGCCTGTACAGCGATTCAGAACGTCTCTCATCCAGCGTCGTCCAATGGAGTTCGCGTGTCGTCTCTGTGACGTTTTCGCTGTTATTAAATGAGCCCGTAACAAAGTGTGCAGCTCTCCTTTGGATCTTCTCTATGTCTTCCATTAACCCCACCTGGTACGGATACCACACTGATGAGCAGTACTCAAGCGCTGGCCGAACGAGAGCTTTATAACCTGCTTCCCTTGTTGACGGAATACACCGGAATACACTTCTTGAGTATTCTTCCAATGAATCTCAGTCTGGAAAACTGCCTAACCAACCACTGATTTATGTGGCTGGTCCATTTCAAACCGCCCCTTAAATTTACTCACAGATATTTTATGGAAGTAACTGCTTCCAGTATTTGTCCTTTTATTGCGTACTTATGTAATAAAAGATCACTCTTTCTATGTAAACGCAAAACTTTACACTTGTTATCTTGAAGCTCCATTGCCGTCTCCTGCACTATGCGTAAATACTCTGTTGATCCCCCTTTTATTATATATTCAGAGGCCCTCTAAGACTCCCTGAGGCAGGCTTGAGATCGCTTTAGCGTTTGAAGACTTCTTTCTGTTGAGAACGACATGCTGCGCTCTGTTAGCTAGAAATGCCTCAATCCAGTCACACAGTTGGCCTGGTATTTCATACGCTCGCACTTTTTTCATCAGGCGACGGTGCAGAACGGTATCGAACGCCTTGCTGAAGTCAAGAGACACGGCGTCTGCCTGCGATCTTGTATCTACTGCCTTCTGGATCTCGGGGATGAAATCCAGTTGGTATCGTGTCACGTCCAGCGGTCTTTTCAGTTGAGCGATTTGCTTTCTGATGCCTCTGACACTTATTTCAGTACAGGATGATTCTTACAATAAAGAAAACAGCAACAACATTTGATTATGATATTTTCATTTATTTCAAACTTTTCAGTTAATCGTCCGACGACTCTTCACGTCCACATACGTTCTTTTTGTCATCTACATTTCGCTTATGCACATAATTTTGCCATGTGGCGAAAAATCCTTGGTTATGTGGTGCCCTACGATACAAAAAGATGGTTCAAATGGCTTACTTGATCGTAAATATTACTAATGATACTGACGTATTTTTTGCAAACAAAAGTTGAAGATAGAACTTTGGTCCTATACATTTACTCACGTCGAAAAGTCTCGTCATTTACCTTGTAGTTGTTGAAGCAATGAGCACTTTGTGTATCACTTATTTCTCTTATATGGAGCAACATAGCGTGATTAACCACAAACTTTTTGGTTTATGAGTATATATGCGGTTAATCACGCTGTGTTGCTTCACATAAGAGAAATAAGTGACACACAAAGTGCTCATTGCTTCCTTCAACAACTACAGTACAAGGTAATTAACGTGACTTTTCGACGTGAGTAAATGTATAGCACTAAAGTTCTATCCTAAAATTTTACCAAAATATATCAGTATCATGAGTCATATTTACAATCAAGTAAGCCATTTGAATCATCTTTCTGTATTATAGGGCAGCACATAACCAAGGATTTCTTGCCACATGGCAAAATTATGTGCATAAGCGAAATGTAGATGACTAAAACAATGTATGTGGACGTGAAGAATCGTCTGACAATTAACTGGAACGTTTGAATCCGGTAACGACGCTATTTAACAAATAAGTAGCACAATCAATTGTGGTTAGTTGCTGTGTTCTTTACTGTACTACTAATCCTATATTTCATACACAACTACGGGCTCAAAATGTATGTTTTTGACAAAACAGCACTTATTTCAGTATCTGCCATTTTGTCATTCGTTCGAAGCTTTAGAGGAGGAAGTGCCGTGGAACATTCCTCTGTGGAATAGCTTTGGAAAAGACATTTTATGTTTCCGCCCTTTGTCTGGTATCCTCTGTTTCAATACCATTATGGTCATAGGGCGTCTGGATATCCTCTATCAATCATATATGGTAAGGGTGTCACACTGCTTTTCCCATGATTCGTCTATGTGGTCGTGCCGGTTCAAATCGTTCCTTGTGCACCTTTCCAGACGTACTACTGCCCATTCGAAATGCAACGCCAAGCAGGACAGGACATACTACAGCAAAATTTGTTTTGGAGATAACACGCTACATGGATCACATGACTGCTGGAAATACAGCCCCCTGTGAAGAGAGGAAGGTTATGAAATCATTACCCAAATCAACTACCAGATCCACGACCACCAGTGTGGCGATCCATGAGGCAGCAGTCTCATCCAACTATAGTAGTGGTGCAGGCATAATCGGTATTCGTCGGTAGAAACAATGCCATTCAGTGCCGGATGAAAAGCAGGAAAATGTTTCTATTTTTTTTTTTTTTTTTTTTTTTTTTTTTTTTTTTTTAAGAATACGGGGTGGGGGTGGAATTCAGCCCGGTTTGCTGGTTCATGAGGATGGGGTGGGGGTTCTTGGAACCTCACAGCGCCCCCATTCCGTCGCATGTCGTTCCAATCAGGAATCTGCCTACGTTACCACAATGGTCGAATTGGAGACTGTAGATATCTTCATGGAAGACTGTTGAACCGGTCACTTACACACTGCCATACTGGTGGTCTTGCACCCGCTATTATGGTTTGCTGTGGTACTGGATACTGATTTAGTGTTCGTCACTTTACTCAGGGCTCTACTTTCCGTCATGTGACTTTTGTACAACGTGTTCTTTCTTTGGCTTTTGATGTATCCGATCTTGCTTGGTACTGCATTTTGCATTGGCCAGCAATGAATTTTATTGAAATAACTGCTTCCAGTTACTCAGATGTATTTTTGCAAATTGCGAATTCTTCCGACTTCTGTTGCTGTTCTAAGGGTTCGACTCAGATCTCACCGAATCTAATATGGTGGAGAGAGGGATCACTGGAAATCTCGCGTAATTTTTCCACAAGAAACCGAGATAACTGGGTGAAATGAAGTAAGATAGGTTTCACGTCTAAAATATGCCTAAATCGTACTCAATAATATTTATCGCCGCTATGCACAGTAGCCCCTCGATTGTTTCTCTAAAGCATGGTTTTCCAAACTGTAGGTCGCAGTCACAGGAGGAAGGACTGTACTGGCACCATAAAATAATACAAAAATGGGTGCTTAACTCAAATATATTTAATGTTAAAATTACAGAGTTCCTTGAATAGATCATAGATTGTTTTATAATGCAGTGTGTGAATGATGAATAACCACAAAGTCTGAAACCTGTTTTCTAGAAGCAATCGAGAGGTAAAAGAACTTGAAACAATGAATAAATCTGAAAACTTCGAAAAAATCTCCTTTACAAACGTATTCATTGATACGTATCCTAATGACCATGGACATTATGTAGAAATAGAATAACGTGTTTCATTCCGAAAAATACATAAAAAAACTTCGTCCAACAATTTAGAAGAAAGCTCAAGCAAAGGAAAGAAGGTAAAATTTGCTTCCTTTGAAATAAAAGAATATTTTTTATTTGGGAGGGGGTCGCCGCAATATTTTTACTTGGAAGAAGGTCGCATGTTCGAAAACGTTGGAAAACACTGCTCTAAGGATACGCGATTTTTATACGCGCACTTTTTCATCGGAATTGTGGCGGATTGTCACGCGTCGAGGTACGGAACTTCTGCCTGCGAGCGAGAACAGATTGACTGGATCAGAGCGAGCGTGAAAGAAAAGATGGTTTTATTGAAAGTCATATGGACATGTTAGTTGCAGCAGGGATTCTTGAGACCACATAGACAATTTCAATTAATATCGTTCTGCGGATTCTAATAGTTCCTTTTACTTCAGTATATTACTGATCTATTTTTTCTCTGATCCTGTACGTTATCTGGTAAGTATTGTCTTAACTAAGATTTTTTTTAAAAATATTGGTAATCTTTTTTTTCAATAAATCCAACGTAGTGAAGCACAGATTAACGTATTTCTACTAAAAGACACATTTTGAGAAATCTCGCGTGAGATTAAGGGTGGGGGAGGCGGTCGATCAAAATTTTACGAAATTTTACCAGGGGGCAGAGGGGTTGAAAAAAAACGCCAAAATCACCTCACGTAATTAATGGACGCCCCCTAAACATGTAGTATCGTTCTATGGAACATAAAAGTTTGTGATGGATGGGTATTGGATCCCGGGTCTCCTGATTGTTGTTCCTGTTCGTCTTAACATCTCGACCACAAGTGTTAACACCGATTACAAACAGTGTCTGAGTGCAGTCGTGTCACATCACACAGAGTAGGCCGCGATCGCGCAGTTAACTGGTTGGCCACCACGAGATGGCTCTGCCCCAGCAGCCAGCCATTCAGCCACGCACGTCTCGGCCACACATACCAACACCGCCCACAAACAACGTCTGAGCGCAGTCGTGTCATGTCACACAGAGTAGGCCGCGATCGCGTAGCTGACTGGTTGGCCGCCACGAGACGGCTGTGCTCCAGCGGCCAGCTATTCATCCACGCATACCTCGACCATACGTGCTAACACTGTCTACAAATAACGTCTGAGCGCAGTTGTGTTACATCACACAGAGTAGGCCGCGATTACATACCTGGCTGGTTGGCCGCTACTATACAGCTGTCTCCCAGCAGCCAGCCATTGATCCCCGCATGTCTTGACCACACATACTAACACCGCCCACAAACAACGTCTGAGAGAAGTCGTGTCACATTACACAGAGTAGGCTGCGATCGCGTAGCTGACTGGTGGCCGCCGTGAGACAGTTGTGACCCAGTGGCCACCCATTCATCCACGCGTACGCAGCGAACTGTGTGTGACGTCACACACCAGTGTTCAGGCCTTGTCTCTAGATGGCGTTGGTACGTGATGCTGAGAGGCTAAAGTAAACGCTCGCGAAAAGCGAGGGACCCAAGTTCGAGTCCCGGTCTGGCACAAATACTGGAAAGAATTTGCAATTTTCGAATACCCATGTGAATATTTACCACTGCTGGAGATCACCGCCAACTTTTGTTCGTCTGGAGCAGACGAGTCTTCTGCAATTGTGTAGTCGTACAGTAGAAGATCTCGGCGTGTTTCTACATCTACCTGCGACTAACTACAGAAAGGCCACACCCGAAGCAACAAGGCAAGCACTAGAGCCGCGCCCGCCACCCGTGAAGCCGGCAGAGCAGAAGCGAGGGAGAGAGGCTAGGCAGAGGCTGCGGCAGCGGCCGGACCTTGCGAGCTCAGGAAGTTGGAGACCTCCTCGCTCTCGCCCGCCTGCAGGCTGTCGGGCCGGTCGGGCACGTGCAGGATGTCCTCGGGCGGGTCCTCGTCGGGCTCGGGCTCGTAGTCGGGCTCCGCCTCCACCTCCACCTCCAGCTCGGGCTCCGGCTCCGGCGACGGCCGCTCCGTCGTCGTCGTCGTCGTCGTCGTCTTCAGCTTGGCGGTGCGCGGGAAGAACTTGCTGGTCGGGAGGCGCGGCGCGTTCAGCTGGGGGAACAGCCGCCTCTGCAGGTACTGGGCGAGGATCTGCTGGGTGATTTGGTTCTGGCGGGCTACGTCACCTGTGGGCCGAGGAGCGGCCGTCACTCGCCGGCTTCCATTCGTCAGCGCCACAAACAGCGGGCCAGTTTCGGGAGCCATGGGTCGGGGCACCGGAGCCTACCCTACAGGCGGCGAGCGGTCTCCAACCCTCCCCGTGCGCTGATTGCTTTTGGCGGTCTTTACTGTTGCCGAGGACACACTCTCTTAATCGCTCAGTGTAAGCTTTCGCGACCTGTTGTTGAAATATTGCCCAAGTTCAGTACCTGCGAATAAGGCTGTGGTCCAAGGCTTGATCCTCTGCTTGGCGTTTCGTCTTCCACTGCTGAAGACATCTCTCAGAGGCTTTGCAGATACTGTTCCACACTGATGTCAGTTCAGGCAGCCGTACTATTTCTGTATATCGACGCAATGGTCGGCTCGTGACATCCTGACCACAGATTACGATCGCTGAGTACCATCCATTTATGTTGTAGAGCTTGTGGTGAAAATTTGGTGGTATTTAATTTATCACTAATGTCCATAATTTTGTAATTCAAGTCCTTTTTCCTTTCCATTTAAATTGGTTTTGTGGTTCAGAATTTCGAGTACTCCTCTGCACATTCCAGTATAGTAATTATTTGTTCTTGCTAGGACGATCAAATTCCATCCTCAAACACTGTAGTCCTAGCAAGACTAATTACTATGCCAGGATGTGTAGAGAAGCCATCGAAAGAAGCACAAAAACAATTTCAATATAAAGGAAAAGCTACTTACATTAGACAAATCTTAGACCTTAGTGATAAATACGTTTAATACTGCCTACTTCTCACATACTTTGACACGATTTTGCTATCTCAGTAAGCGGTCAGATGTCGTCACGATCCGACCGTTGGCGTGTTTATGTGTAAACACAAGGGCCTGTTGAACTGACGTTATTGTAAATCAGTCTTTTGTGTCTACAAAGCCTCCGAAGATGTCTTCAGCATTGGAGGGCGAAACGTCAGGCAGCGGATCATTCCCTGGACCATGGCCATATTCCCGGGTATCTAATACCGGCAATATTCGTAACACTATCTCCCAATAAAGTAACTATTTTCTGCGTAATCTGATGTTCAGTAATGGAACACAAACTTTATTTACTGACGGCCGAAACAATGAGTCTGATGCAGGGAGTACGCGAACACCACGGCTTCCAAAACTTGCCAGCTACTTGTGCATATTACACAAGAAACAAAAATGTATACACGAAAATTCCACAGATGTCACGTATGACATTGTGATAAAAATTTACACTAACACCAATGACTCATACTGCTTCCAACCATTCAGGTACATGGTTTGTCATTGAGGAAGATGAGTACAGCACGAATAAATATTCTCACAATGAACCACTCCAGTGTGAGATCGCAAGTTCAGTCTGTAGCAAGGCTCATTAGAAAATGTGGTAATGATTGACAGGAAAAGTATTAGCTTTTAATGACGTGTCACATGTATAAGGAGGGCGGCATAAAATGTGTCCTGGAGGTGCACAGGTCAGCCTTCCATGGAATGTCCAGGTAGGGGCAAATAAGTGGTCCGGGCGATTGGGTGTGAAAGGATGCATGAAGTAACCACACCCCGTGAGGTGCCGCCAATTCATCCACTTCGGATCAGAGCGTAGTGGGGCCTGTGGCAGTATGAGTGGAGCATACCAAACGTGACGACGGCACTCTAGGTGGAGTAGCGCGTGTTTGTTATGGAAACTGCAAAATGTTCACTTTCACGGGCGGAAATTTTAAAATTAGTAAAATACTCCGGCCTATTATGCTATGGTCCAACGGATTGCCTATTCAAACCCAACGTTTCGTCCTCAACTGCGTAGAACATTTTCAGTGAGAATCGTAGCCTTTTTGGGTGTCCGAATGATATCCTGACTCGCTACTAGTAGTAGAGAACCAAGATGTGTTTCAGACATCCAAAGAAGCAACGATTCCGCTTGAAAATGCCCTCTGCAGATGGGGGAGAAGCGTTGAGTTTCAATAAGAAATCCATCCGACCACGGCATAATGGCCCAAAGTATTTTACTAATTTCGTTGTGGAAAGTTATGTGATAACACAGTCGTGGAAACAGTATCGTCAGTTGGTTGCTGAGAAGTTTAATGGTGTCAGACTTGCAGCAAAGAGTGCTGTTAAACTCTTAGCCCGAAAATTGCATAAAAAATGCTTTCCAAGGAGTCAAAAACTATTCCAAAACCAACCCACACACCAGAGAATGTAGCTGAAGTTAGCCATAAATGCTTCACAGTCCTACCAAATCAACCCAACGCCTGTCAGAAGAGACATACAATCAAGTAGATCATATAGATGAATACTTCACCTAGAACTGTATATGACTCCCTACTGAGTGTCTGTTGTTCGTGCAATTATGTGGGTGGTATTCACTGAGATAACATTGAATGGTTTGGAATTCTTTTATGTCTGTTTAAGCATGGTTCCACCGAAGTTGTACGGTTAACTCACAGAATCACAACTTCTGGTCTGTGGCGATTCCTTATACGTCCACAGAACACGATTGCGTGATTGCCTCTGCCAGGCACTTAAATGTGATTTGCAGAGTATCCCATGTAGATGTAGATGTAGATGTAGAAGGTGTCTGCACTCCACATTATTGGCCCCACCTTCTACCATTAGACGCCGACTTTTGACGAGTTACATTGCCTACGTTTTGAAGATATTTGTGGTAGCATTTGAGGAGGAGGAAAACACCTACAGTTACTTCCAATGGATGCACATTGAGCAAATTTCACAATATTCACGCCTGACAGAGGCATTAAGCAGTGGTCGATATTTGGTACCCACGTTACCTGACCTGTCAGTGTGCGATTACGTGTGTGGGAAGCACTCAAGTCTGAGCCGTATCGCAACAATTTTGTAGTCTTCCAGAACGGGAGCAGAACATTTCCAACAAGATGGCCGCGGTACCACCAGTTCAGATCCGAACTGTCTTCACCAACTTGCTGACCAAGGCCCAGAAGTGTCCAGAGATGAATGGCGGTCACCTTCAGCATTTGCTATAATCAGCTTATTGCCGTGTTTCTTTGTATCCTGGTACTCTGTCCTCGTGTCACTTTCATTTTTCCTACCCTGAATGTATTACGCTTCACAATATGGACATCTTCGACGTCCGACTAATTTTCAAACCAAACCATTAACGTTGCAGTGTGTAGTGGAATTCGCGTTCGATCTTGATGGTTCGAACCGCTGTGATGACTGTGGCGTGCAATTCGGTGTTCAAGATGCAAGTTAATGGCCTGTTTTCAACATTTCATGGATGTCGACAATGTCCATTTTGTGAAGTGTAATACATGAATGTTGATCTCTGCACTTCCTGGACACTATTTTTCTGTCGCTCTCCTCATGCAGATGGTGTGTCATTAGCAGCTAATATTTTTCCTGTGTTAACCGCTAACGCAACACTTTAAAAGGATCCGTACTAGAGATGGAACTTGCGATCTCAAGGGGCTCCTTGTCAGTTCTGCCCTACAAATTATTGGTATTAATATTTTCCATGATCCACATGGCCCAAACAAAAGAAGTCTAAACATAACACCAACAAATTTTCTGAAGTAAAGACAGACGAATGGAAGGAGTGCGACCACATCCTCAAGTCCCTACAGGGGAGGATAAAATGAATGGATTATCTTTGGTTAGGACAGGGGTTTAAGGAAGTGCTTCAGGGATATTATAACACACTATATTGGTAAGTAAATCAATATTAAGGGATTCTGTGAAATTTATTTAATGAGCTGAAGCAGATAGGCTATACAATGAATGACGAGTTAGTAGATATTAGAAAAATTGAAGATTTTAATTGTGAGGAATTTAAAAACTCAAATTATTAGTAATTAGTGCAGTTACTGCTTAACTACTTGCATTAAATAAAATGCCGCCGTCTTAACGCTACAGTAGTGCAAATTTTAAGAATTTAGAATTATAGTTCGTTTTTAACAAACCTGTTCTTTCTGCCACATTAATCGTTCAAACGAACTTCTGAAAACATGTAGAACCTTAAAAGTAAAATTTAAAGCCAAAGATTTATTTTATCTATATTGGAAAGCATGTGATTAATATTTGTCACTTGTCACTGCAAAAGTTTCACTGGAAGTACCTACCTCGAAGAATGTTTTAGTAACATAGGCCGTAAACGCTAATGAAGAATTCAGAAAAAGAAAAGGGGGACAGATGATTATAACTAGCAGTGACATAAAAATGGTGCGAGCTGCTTTCGACTGTTCTATCAGACGACTATAAATTTGTAAATCACTTCAGTACTAGTTAGAATGGAAACAAATCTCATACTTGTGCCAGAGACTTCGTATCTACATTCAGTGAATTCTACAGCTCAGAACTAAACCACTATCTTTATACGAAGTAATTGGTAAGTATTTCACTACAAGAAAGTGATTAAGGATGATGTTTATCATAAAAAAACTCAATATATGATTAGTGAAAGAAAAATAAGGATCTTCCCCCACAATGCCAGCAGTTCGTACTTTCAATCAATATGTCATCCGGTAAAGTGCTTGTAATTAGATAGCATATACCTTCTTCCTGTTCGCTACATTCAATTTGACATGAAAGTGTATTACTTACATCGAAGGGCAATATTGTGATTTTTAGTGACACATACAAGCACAACGAACGGACAAACAGAACATCTCACATAGCTTTAATGCTCAGCGTGCTGGCTTTCAAGACACATAGGAAAGCCAGAAACGATGTTTTTTGACAGTTGTCTATGTAATTGCGTGGCAATAAACATGTCTACCGGTTGTATAACATAACAAGCTAACCCGATATATTGTTCACTTCCTAAGCAGGAATGGGTGAATTATATATACTGATCTGACATGACTGTGGAACGTTCCTATCCAAAATGGTGAGTGATCAGTTCCTTCACATAAATTCAGGAAGGTTGTAAGTGGAATTTTCCAACATATTGAATGTATTGTGTCAGATGTAGAATTCCTAACACGGAATTTTTCCCTTTCCAAAAGCAGTTAGTTCTGCGGTTGACTGTTTTCAACGAGGCTGTCTGTTAATTTTTTTAATTTTTTTCTTTTGGAATTATCTACTTTCGGATTTAAAATGTCACGTAACGGATGAATTGTCTGTAATTTTTGGGACCTTCCCGTTGAAAATAGTAGTAAATGGAACTTTATATTTTAGGTATGCAGTTATGGAAGAGTTTAGCGCCTATTCCTAGGTCAGAGGCTGCAATAATGGATATTATCTGAAGCTCAGCCAGCAGGACACTAATAAACATGGGCACTTGGGCAGTCCGAGACTGATGCTTGGATTCGCGAAATGCTAGGCAGATGTTCAAATGTTCAAATGTTTGTAGAGTTTATGGGACTTAACTACGGGGTCATCAGTCCCTAAACTTACAAACTACTTACGAACCAGCTAACACTAAGGACGGCACAAATATCCACCCCCGATGGGGGATTCGAACCCCCTACCGTAGTGGCCGTGCAGACCGTGACTGGAGCGCCTCAGTCTCCCAGACTGTTCACACTACTTTAATGATTCTGACTGCACAAATAATTGTTGGTAAATCTACGGGATTTCTTTCGTTATCAGTTCCTAAACTTACAAACTACTTATGAACTAGCTACAACTAACGGCGGCAAAAATATCCATGCCCGAGGGGGAATTCGAATCCCCGACCGTGCTAGGCAGACATCAAAGCCTGGGGCCGTCGCACACATTGGGTGTCCATTGTCGCTCCGCTGCCTACTACTGGTTGTCGACACGTGTAGCGAGTGATGGTGGTTCCTGTGCGGCTTTGAAAGGGAATTGCACAATCGATAAAAGTTGACTTACGCTGTCAGAGGGTTTTCAAATCCGAAACTAACCACAACCCCTTATATCACGACAGCTTCGGAAGAAATAGCCAAAAATATTTGTGACAATCAAGAATATCAATTTCATTGCTGCTCGTTTCACTCGTAACAACACAAGTGCTACTAGGTGCCAGCCGAACCAGTATATGGTTGAAACAAATATCTGGCTACTTTGTTTCTCTAATATGTCACGTTTACATTAGCTTGGAACGTAAAAACGCAGCATAAATTACTGAGGTAAAGCAGTCAACAATCCGAAGATTGGTTTGAACACCACAGTGCTTTACTGGGCATAGTCCTTTTTGGAGGTGGTATGCCGTTGCCTCCCTCCGACCTTCAAACTGACTTACCCAGCCAGTTATAGGGGGACCTACAGGTTAACGTGTGTTCCGAACCACGGTGCTACTCGGTATTTTTCACATCAGCAACACGGCCAGAAGTGAAAAAAGTGGAAATTACAGGTTTAAAATCCTAGGACCTGGCGGGGATCGAACCCACGACCTTTGGATTTGTAGTCTGGCACTCTACCACTGTGCTACGGAGTTGAGACTGAAACAAAATAGCAATTATTTCATTTACGAAACAGTGTATTATGGAGAAGGAAAATAACTGTCTACGCATGCGTGTTCACTGCTCATAATCCTTGATGCGACCGTCGCTAGGAAAAAGCCTCTGATATTGTAAAAAAATGATTCCTGAGTGAGACGAACATCATTGACTGTAGAGAGGAACAAACTACGATTCACCTGCCGAATTGCGTCATGAAATCTCTAGTGATAAGAACATTGCAGTTATTTGTGTTAGTGTATGTGCATGCTTGAAATGCTGAGACCGCAATTGTATTTCCTTCCTAGAAACAATAATATAGCATCACAAAATAACAAGGAAACTGTACATGAAATCTGACACCTAAGAACGACCCGAATTTCCAGAAGTAAATTGAAGCCTTAATGACGATACATGCAACCGCATTTAATCAACTGAAGACTGCAGCCGCGGCGGAGTAGCCGAGCGGTCTAAAGCACCTCGCTGTGGGGCGCGCGTTTGCTCGCCGTGGAGGTTCGAGTCCTCCCTGGGGCATGGGTGTATGTGTTTGTCCGTAGGTTAGTTTACCTAGGTTTGAGTAGTTTGTAAGCTACGGACTGATGACCACGCAGATTGGTCCGATAGATTTACAGACATTTGAACATTCTGAAGACAGCAATAAAGCAATCACAACCAACGACGGCATTAGCAGCAAACCAAGGATGACATCATCATAAGAAAGCCGCGCCGCAGCGGCCGAGTGCATTGAGGCGCTATGCTACGATGCGCGAGGCGATTCCCTGTCGGGGGGTCGCATCCCCCCTCGGGCATGGATGTTTGTGCCGTCTTTAGTATAAGCTAGTTCATAAGTAGTTTATAAGTTTAGAGACTGATGACCCCGTAGTTAAGTCCCATAAGCTCTACAAACATTTGAACATAGCATAAGAAAAAAGAGATATATTGAAGAATATGATGTACAGAGAGCTTATGACGGAAAAGATATTGGAGATAGTGTTGAGAGAAACTGTTGGATATCCCGTTAATGTTAAGAAAATTCTGGATTTTATCTTAGCATTCTCTCTGTGCTGAGAAACTATACTTATCTGAAGAAGAAGATGTTGGCATATGATTTATAAGGTTCGCTACGTTATTGAACGAATATCAGAAGCTGAAAGCACAGATGAAACTTGATGAATGAATAAAAAAATGGCATATTTGGGGAAAATTGTTCACGAAATTATAGCCAAATACTATGGACGAAGTTTGAAACAATTTATCCGAGGCAAGACGGTTTTGAAGTTGCCTGACGTGTACATGGGAGAAGTTGACAACCATGACTCGTTAGTGAGAAAATATGAATGAGGGATCAGAGTGTAGAACTGGTATTAGGCCATCTTTACACTATTCGCTGGAGACGACTCTCGCAAATACCTGACTTCCGTACAGAGAAATTCATGTGAAACATACAGTGGATTTACTAGGTTTCAGTCGCGGTGGGGTAGCAGAGCGGTCTAAAGCGTCTCGCTGCGGAGCGCGCGGTTGTTCGCCGTGAAGGTTCGAGTACTCCCTGGGCCATGGGTGTGTGTGTTTGTCCTTAGGTTAGTTTACCTAGGTTTAAGTAGTTTGTAAGCTACGGACTTATGACCACGCAGTTTGGTCCGATAGAATTACAAACATTTGAACATTTACTAGGTTTCAGACATTCTATTTCAGTTACATACCTAAATCTGGATGTTTTGAGTGGAGAAAATGTAGAGCACCACTGGAGACTCCATCCAGTCAGCTGAGAGTAATACAAGACGTCGGAGGTCATGGAACGGGCCATGTAATGAAATTCTAGTAATGTATTCCCATCTGCGAATATCCTTCAGCAATATCTGTACGGTTTAATGGTGACGTATGAAAATTTGTTTAGGGCCGGGATTCGAACCCATATTTCCCTCTTTTAGCGAGCGGTCGCGTTAACCTTTACGATATTCGCACACGACTCCCGGACAGCTCCAAACTGGTGTTTCATTTGTCAGCTGCAGTTGCCGTAGCGCTCCTTGAAATTTGCATTGTTTGCATCAATAATCACGGACAGTTCACATCGTACGGTCACGGCACTTGAAACTGTTGTTCAGAATATTTGGAAAAATACAAATCGGATTATAAAAAAAAAGTTGCAATAAAATTTGTTCACCTCAAAGAGGGACATCCATTAACATAAAACTCAAGGGGAGTGACTTTACTTTGAAAACTTAAATACGAACCCCTATTTTTTTTTTTTTTTTTTTTATTTTTTTTTTTTTTTTTTTTTTTTTTTTTTTAAGATTTGGATTCTCTGTGAAAAAAGTGCAACTTTTATCTGAAAATTTATTTTCATGGTAGATGGCGGTGTAATAACCAAAAATGAAAATGAGTTGAAAATTGTTGAAAAACAATAATATCTCAAATAAATCCTCATCAAATTACGAAAATGAAAATATAGTTCTTTTTTATATCTTTGATAATGCTATCATGCCACACTTTCCTGAATCGAATAAAACATATACCTTGATCGTGCTCTCAGACTGTTCAAAAATGTTTCAAATGTTTGTATAGCTTATGGGACTTAAATACGGGCTCATGAGTCCCTAAACTTACAAACTACTTACGAACCAGCTAACACTAAGGACGACACAAATATCCATGCCCGATGGGGGATTCGAACCCCCGACCGTAGTGGCCGTGCAGACCGTGACTGGAGCGCCTGAGTCCCCTCGGCCACCGCGGTCGGCTCTCAGACTGTTCACTCTATTTTAATGATTCTGACTGCACAAATAATTGTTGGTAAATCTATGGGATTTCTTTCGTTATCAGTTCCTAGGAAATGAAATGTTTGTAAATCTATCGGACCAAACTGCGTGGTCATCAGTCCGTAGCTTACAAACTACTTAAACCTAGGTAAACTAACCTAAGGACAAACACACACACCCATGCCCCAGGGAGGACTCGAACCTCCACGGCGAGCAACCGCGCGCTCCGCAGCGAGACGCTTTAGACCGCTGAGCTACTCCACCGCGGCCAGTTCCTAGGCTTACAAACTACTCAAACTAAGTTAAACTAAACTGAGGACAAATACAGACACCCAGGGAGGACTCGAATCTCCGACGGCTAGCAACCGCGCGGTACGCAACAAGGGGCCTTAGACCGCTCGGCTACTCCACCGCTGCTCGAACTGCTCACAGCTCTGTGCAATTGTTCGACGATATTGACGAATGCAGAGAGAGTAGTTATCATTTCCTCGTAGTCATAGAAATGTTGAAGGAGCTCGTCAAAATTATGCTAATCTGTTAACTAATAGGTATGTTCCTCCTGCAACGAATTTTCGCAGCATTGGCCAACGGTTGCTGAAACTGGATGTGTTAAACCTAGGGAAAGAGTACGATGTCTATTTGTTCGAGATATTATCGTTTTTCAACAATTTTGAACACACTTTTTTTTGCCTATTACAGCAGCATCTATGACAGAACGAAAAATATGTTTCAAATGGAAGTTACTATGTTTTTCACAGATAAGATAAATATGCAATAAATATGAGGGTTCCTATTTAATATTTAAAAGTCACCCCACTCCCATCCCCGGGAATAGTGCAAGTGATCTAACTTTTATGTTGATGGATGTCTCTCTTCGAGGTGAACAACTTTTATTAAAACTTTTTAAAAATCCGATTTGTATTTTTCAAAATATTCCGAGAAACATTTTTTAGTATCTCACCTTGTATAATTGGTCAAAGAAATACACAAAAAGATTTGTTTGATTTGAATACAAAGGGAAATATTAACATAAGAAAAATAGTGTTAAGCGCCATGTGATATTATAAGAAGTGAACTGTGGCATGTCATAAGAAATAAACAATTCAAAATCAAATGCTTGTAAAGCTTATGGGACTTAACTACGGGGTCATCAGTCCCTAAGCTTACAAACTACTTATGAACTACTTACGAACTAGGACGGCACAAATATCCATGCCCGAGGGGGGATTCGAACCCCCGACCGTAGTGGCCGTGCAGACTGTGACTGAAGCGCCTCAGTCTTCTCGGCCACCGCGGCCAGCTAAATCAGGAATGAATAGAATTTACTGTGCTATACCGATACTTTCAGATCCCTGTGTCCTGTGCCGGCCGTTATAACAGAAGGGACAAATGTTTTCAGACTATTTTTGTACTTTTTGTGGTTTGGGCGGAACAGGCGTAATAACCAATAAAAATTTAAAATTTCATGAATAATTTCAGACGTGGTGGGTTAACAATGTTATCTTAAAATAACGTCGTTTGAGCGAGAAAATAAAGCAATAAAAATATATGAGCGCTTTCGCTACAGACATGTATGGGAGACTGCTCGTGCTAGCAGATAGCCGGCGTGCGACATCCACCAGCCACCGGCCGTGGTGTGTCGTGCTGTGTTGTTGTAGGCAGGGAACCGGATGAGCGCTTGCTGGCTGGCTGATCCACGGCCGAGATAGCGGCTCAGAATATTGTCAAGAGCGCGCGATACCATCGCAGCTAGCAGGGCGTGGGCCGCGAGACGGCGAGCCAAGGCCACACACCCTGTCTGGAGCGCCGCGGTGCGTGCCAGCCACCTGCAGGGCGCGATGAGCCAAAGTACCACACAACACCTCACCCCTCTCACCGGAATGTGTTCTGCATTACATCAGAGCCGCGAGGCGAGGGGAAGCCAAACTGCTATTACCTACAGCTCGCACTTGTAGCCTGTGTCGTCTTCAAGTTTCATGGTTAACTATTCGACACGTATTGACGCATCTAATGAAACTACTGGCCATTAAAATTGCTACACCAAGAAGAAATGCACACGATAAACGGGTATTCATTGGACAAATGTATTATACTAGAACTGACATGTGATTACACTTTCACGCAATTGGGGTGCATAGATCCTGAGAAATCAGTACCCAGAACAACCACCTCCGGCCGTAATAACGGCCTTGATACGCCTGGGCATTGAGTCAGAGCTTGGATGGCGTACACAGGTACAGATGCCCATGCAGCTTCAACACGATACCACAGTTCATCAAGAGTAGTGACGGGCCTATTGTGACGAGCCAGTTACTCGGCCACCATTGGTAAGAGATCTGGAAAATGTGCTGGCCACGGCAGCAGCCGCACATTTTGCGTGACCAGTAAGACCCATACAGGACCTGCAACGTCCTTTTGAATTTTTTTGCAATGTTTGTAACCCGAACTGCCAGCGTGGACAAAGTCGTAAATTATTAGAGCTAAGAATATATATATATATATACGACAGGTTTCTTTGTAACAACACAGCACGAAGAAATGTGCACACTGCTGTGTGAAAAGAGCCAAGCGTACAAGATTGTTTTACATTGTTGTTGTTGTGCCCTTAGTCCAGAGACTGATTTGATGCAACTCTCCACCCTCTTATGTCCTGAGCAAGCCTCATCATCTCCTCAGAAGAACTTGCCGCTCTGAATTTGCTTACTGCTTTCGTCTCTTGTTCTCTCTGTGGTGTTTTTACCCCAGACACTTCCCTCCAGTGCTAAATTAACTACTTCTTGTTGTCTATGAATGTGTCCTACCAATCGATCACTCCTTTTAGTGAAGGTATGCCAGAATTCCTTTTCCCACCAGTACCTTATCATAAGTTACGCGATCTGCCCAAAATCCTCATTACTCTTCTGCAACAACACATTTCACAAGCCTCTATCCTCTTCCTGTCTCATTTATTTATCGTCCAACTTTCACTCCAGTATTAGGCAACCCTCCACATAAATGCTTGCGGACTAGACTTGCTTACATTTAAATTAATATTTGATGTCAACAGATTTCTCTTTTGCAAATACACACACACACACACACACACACACACACACACACATACACACACAGCACAACACAACGCACGCACTACACACGATAATATATATCAGAAAATAAAACAATGGAAGAAATTGTTTCATATTTCAGTTCTGACTGGACTACTTAGAAATAACCATCGGTTGTTGTTTTTAGGGAATCATTTATTTAAGGCCGCGTGGGTGTAGCCGAGCGGTCTGGAGCGCCACGTTGTGGATTGAGCGGCCTCCCACGTCGGAGGTTCGACTCCTCCCTCGGCATGGATGTTTGTGTTGTCTATAGTGTAAGTTAGTTCATAAGTAGTCTGTAAGTTAAGGGACTGATGACCCCGCAGTTAAGTCCCATAAGCTTTACAAACATTTGAACATTTATTTAAGTAAAGTTCCTTGGTATGCTTTCGAATAAAGTACATGGCTCAGCTATGATGCAGAGGAATCAGTGAATGCTAGATGTTACCATTCTGGAGACTAATAAGTTCCGTAGAGCTCAACAGGAATTCTTCAAAGGACCAATGTGTGAAAAAAAAAACTTTAGCATCATCTATGTTCGATTATAATTATGTTTACTGGGACAGGAAAACCTTTATGTGCAAACCAGCACGGATATAAAAGCATTGCTCTTGTGAAAGTCAGTTCTCCCTGTTCTCTCATGATACTGTTATCCGCATTCCTTGATTTCTATAATGGATTTTCCACAGTGATATACTGTAAACTGTTAAAGAAGCTTGATGTACACCGAATAAATTGTTAGTTATATGAGTCACTCAAAGGTGAAATGTAATAGACACCAGGAAGTTGTCCCGAACAATGAGTGTTCATCGTAGATCAGGGTAACGTCAGGAGTTACCACCACATCCAGCTGACTGCTGGATCTGCGACCTTACTCAAGGCCTGCCGACCAGAAGACACGCTAGCGAAGCAACAACACTCGCGCAGCTGACCACAAATGACTCGATCAGAATTACGTGCTCACTCAATGGAACCGCAGTACGAACTCTTTCAAGGCTTTCCTTACTGGCAGAAAAACTCGACTTTGTACACGCAGAACTTGAAGTTCCACCTGAACCCCAATATGCCGCGTCTTACACATCTGACAGCTGTCAGCCTACCCCTCAATTTCCGTGTGTTCGACACCGCTCCACAAAACTTACAACGTTATTCCTAAGCATCTCTGATGTTTCATAGGATGTTGTGCAAGTACTAGAGAAAGCACGTCTTCAGGTTTCGTGACACGACGTAGTTGCAGGGCACACCGGTAGGGGTCAGCTACGCCGTAACATGGCGAATAATAGAGAGAGAGACGCATGTGTATTGGGTTAAATTTCTCTTATCACATCAGCGGCATAGTGTGGTAATGTCGGCCAAAAGTGTTCGCTTTACGAAGGTAATTAATTTACTGACTGGTCAAGGGTACATGCAAAAACCTGTCAACCATAGAACAGGAACAGCATTAATTATTTATTTCACGGTAACAGAAAAGAAAAATTCCCTCTCATTGTACCGTATGTGATTCAATTTCCAAAGAGCATTCAAAGGTCGTTGCCAGCATAAGGACAATACGCCACGACGCAGTATGTAAAATTTTACCGTCTTTTGTGTCCTTGAATTTGCTACATGGGACGCAGTTGTGACGGTTCAGCGGCTATTTCGAAGTAGATATCGGGTGAAAGCTTCGGTCGAATAAAACAACCCATAGATGGCCAATCAGTTTCCAAAAGAGCGTTCATGTTTAAATGGTTCGTTTTAAATAGTGCAACACAAGCACACTAGGCGATTGTAAGGCCACAAATTCTAGGTAGATCAAACCATCGCAGCAACAAAATCTGTAAACAACGTTGTTTACTGGTTTCGATATATTGGTTGCTTTTCTATATGCGTATCTGTCTGTTTAGTTGCTACAATTACCAAAAAGTTTAACATGACCAATTTTGGATTTCTTTTGTAAAATAAAACAAACTCGACCTGAGTCACTATAATCGTGATTTATGAATGTACGATGCTTTTCGCGCCCCGAGGAATCATCTTCAGGTACCTCTGTAGTATTTTACATTCTTTGAAAGAAATCTGGGCCTGTCAAGACCAACTATGATATTAAATAGGGGGTACATTTTAAATATAGATTTACAGAATTAAGGAGAATTAACTTACTGAATAACCGTGGAGTATAAACATACCTGGTGCAGCAGTAGATATATGCGTTGTCTACTTTGTAGTAAATTTGCAGGTATAAACATCATCATTACACACACTTCTTGTTTTGTACCACGTTGAGAAATCATAACAACTCAAAGTACTACAGATATGAAGATGTATATTACAAAGATGTTCTATACATACAAAGGTGTTCTGTTTTATATACATAAAGAAGATTTGTTTTTTTTAAAAATATACAGATTTGTTACGTTATTGTTTATATATTACATATTTATGAATTTGTAGAAACATTAATTATGGCTGTAGTTTGGCAGTTGGTTGTAATGCTAAGTATTTGTGTCATCAGGAAAAAATAAACTTCTGAAATAGTTAAAAAAACTGTGACTGCTAAATTTTGTTTATAATTTAACATTTTTTCAGTAGATTATTGTTTGTGTAAGATTGTTTCTAACTGTCCGAATAGATAAACTTTTTTTGCCATTTACTTGTGCTTAACAGTACTCTACACACATCCTTCCCCATTTCCAACGTATAACTCACTTTCATAAAATAAAAAAAAGGTAACTCACGACCTTTTTGCAATGACTGAGTCCGTTGTTCAATCTTCTTAATACTATAAAACGTATATTTATAATGTACGATGTTGTTACCATCTTTGCAGGCCCAGATTTCTTTATAGGAATTTAAATTACCAAAGAGGCACCTGAAGATAAGTCCTCAGGGCTCTAAACTATTGTGCATTAATAAATTATTATTTTAGTAACTTGCTCGCCGTCGGAGGTTCGAGTCCTCCCTGGGGCATGGGTGTGTGTGTGTGTGTTTGTTCTTAGGTTAGTTTAGCTTAGTTTAAGTAGTTTGTAAGCTACGGACTGATGACCACGCAGTTTGGTCCGATAGATTTATAAACATTTGAACATTTTATGCACGAGGGAGGACTCGAACCTCTTGCGGGAGCGGCCGCGCAATCTGTGGAATGGCAGGCACTCGAGCGCGACTTAGTTCCCATTCATTTCGTATCAGACTGAGGCATCCCGATGCTGGTCCTGGTTTAGAGAGTATCGATTAATAGACGTAACACCATTTTTCGTCCTTGAATTCGTTAAACATATATGTTTGGATTATAAATGATGTTTCAAATGAACAGCCACACCTAAGGCACAACAGTCTCACTCTTCAGTGGAGACACTCCGCCGGCGATAGAAACCGCATCGGAGTCGAGCAAATTGCGACTCGTGATGACCCTGCGCAGCCAAGCTTTCCCCGCCATTGTTCTGCACACGTTCGCATCGCGGTTCGCAACACAGTGGGTGGGTCCCGTCACCTCGTCGTTGTTTATTCTTGTAATCCTCGAAAGAGGTCAACCCGACATCACTTATACAGCTATAGCTGCTTCCCAGAACTCCGCTGAAGAAACGTCGCGCACGAAATGACTCCCGTCTTGTAATTACGTTTCTTAGGACGTTTTGTTTTCTGTACTGGCAGAATCTCAATGCGCTATCGAGCCATTGTGGAAAGCTCGAGAAAAGCAGCGATTGACGAGGTTTTGTATCGGTGTATGGTGCGAACTTGGATTGCTCAGCGTATAAGAAGACAGTCCGCGCTAGGGATCAGCTCTACGTGACTTTTACCCGACTGGAAGTTAATGGGGGGATGTATGTCTATAGTGATTTGACTGTTTTCAAGCACGCCATTTTTACTGAGTAAATACGAATGTAGGAAAAAAGTTCTCAGAATCTGATAGAAACTACTTGTCTTTAACAAATTTTTCATTGTCATTTACCTCTTTTTTAATCTTTTGCTCCAGTGATGTTTCAACGTCTCGATTCGATCGCTAAAATTACATTCCTCCAAGCCTACAAAACACGCACCAGCTTGGGCTCTCATTTCTAATTTTGAAGAGAATTTTCACCCGCCGAGGAAAAGGTTTAGCTTGGGGCACCTGTAACGACGCCCATGTCTCTCATGAGCATTCGCCGTCGGGAATAACGTACTGGACTCTATTAGTAGTAGTTTTTAACTAAAAAGCAACGAGTTGCGGTTCAATTTCTTTTATTATTACTGGTTTCGGGCGCAAGAGCCCTTCTTGAGATCTCTATATTGGTGGAAGTATACGATGGAAGAATTGAGTGTTTTTCCATCATTTTCGGATTGAACATACAGAGGCACCATTATAGACATCCGCAGGAGGGCTCAAAATCGATAATAATCAAACAAAATAAACTGCAACTGACTGCTACTTCTTTCAAAACCAATTGTAAAAAAGTTGCTGCGATGGACAAAATCTGAATTCTATTACGTAAGAAGTCTGCGAGTCTGCAGTATTGGTATGCTGTATTTGTTTACGTACAGGAGTTCCTTGCATATTGGGCATATTGGGACTTTATACGTTTTTGTACATTTCCAGAGTAAAGAGTGAGGGTAATCTGAGAATTAGATGTACGTATGTCTAGTTTATCCCATTAAGAATACTGAGCTCTGTCTTCTGTCTCCTAGAAAACTTTGACTTCAGTCATAAATCTGATTCCGTACTCGCTAAAGTTGTATTTTGTTTGAAAGACACGATCTATTTTCACCATCCCTCTCCGCTATTCTTTCACATCTAATGATCCTCGTCGTTGACGGGGCGTTCATCCTTAATCTTAGACATTTCCTTCGAGTTCAGTATGGGAAATGAAATTTTTACGAAGCAGAATAGGGGTAACAAGGAGAGACAGGATGAGGAATGATCAGGAAAATAGTGAGAGCTGAGAAATTACAGGATAGGATAGAGAGATCAAGACTGCAGTGGTATGGACATTTAAAGATAATGGAGGATAAGAGGATCCCCAGGAGGATACACAAAATACAGATACAGAAGAAATAACCAAGATAAAGACCAAGGGATAAATGGCTAAAAGGAGTGGAGGATTGTGTCAAGAAGAGAGGAGAGGACTGGGCCAGAGTGAACCAGAGAGATGGTGGGAAGACAAGACGAAGTGGCGAGGCTTTTGTTCCAAACGGATCCAGCCTGTGGCTGGAAACTCTGCAAGCTGGTGGTGATGATGATGATGTAGTAACAATAGTTTTTTGATAAAATTTTAAAATCCATTTTACCCGAAGTTTATCTTTATATTTTTATTTTGGTGCGCCTCGGTTGCACAGTGGTAGAGTGCCAGACTACAAATCCAAAGCTCGCGGGTTCGATCCCCGCCAGGGCATAGGATTTTTATCTGTCACTTTCCAGTTATTTCACCTCTGGAAGTATTGCTAATGTGAAAAATACCGAGTAGCACTGTGGTTCGGAACCCACGTTAAACTGTAGGTCCCCTTATAACTGGGTGGGTAAGTCAGTTGGAACGTCGGAGGAAGGCAACGGCATACTACCTCCAATAAGGACCATGCCTAGTAAAGCACTGTGGTGTTCAAGCCAGTCTTCGGAATGTTGACTGCTTTACCTTTTTTACCTTACCTTCTAAACTCAGTGTACTCTTGGATATTGCAGACTGGCAACGCGCCCAAAGGTACTTGCAGCGGGCAGGCGGCTGTGCCCTGCTTTTGGAACACCCTGTCCACTACTTATAGTGCCCGGGGCTCCGGGCAAGTGTCATCACATTCCCTCTCTGTGCAAGTGTCAGGCCGTGCAAGTGTCACAAGCTCGAGGTTGCCTGCATCCAGAGAGCGCCCCAGTTTAATCAGAGCTGTGAGAGAGCACAATTACAAGGTTTGGCTGGCTGTCCCACAGGTATACTCGCCCCCCGCCTCCCAGACGGCCCGATTTCACGCCTCGACGCGGGCATTGTCTGCCGCGGTTGCGCAACCCTCGCCGGGGCTTTCGCCCTTTGTCGGCAGATCCGCCCGCCTTTCTCCGCCTAACTGCTCGCAAGGCCACCCCCCGCCAAGCTAATTAAGCGGCATTCATCTCGAGAGTGTCGACACTTGGGACAGGCCCGTTACGGCCCGGGCGTTAAACGCCGCCCTGCTGTAACGCCGTCCTCGGCATACACGTAAGGTTACCTACTAACTTGTGTAATTACCGTGCATTGCACACCAAAGGCCAGCACATCGCTTCACGAGTCGCGGCTGTGAGAGTCTACATAGAAAAACTATAGCCAAATGCATCCTACACTCCCTGCTACCCTTATCTCTTTCCCCCTCTTTGTTTCCGTCCTTTTGTCCAACTCATTCTCGCTTTTCTCTACGAAAATTTCCTTCCAATCTTATCTTCTCATGCAACTATTTCTAAAATAAAACCTTTTACAGCGGTATGTTCAAAATTTACATCTATTTAAGTTCTTCGCAGACTGCTATAAAATCTGGACACAATGATGCATTGTTATAGTGTTTGTTCCTATGTAATTCATTTTTAATACATATCAGTTTATACAGGGTGTTACAAAAACGTACGGCCAAACTTTCAGGAAACATTCCTCACACACAAAGAAAGAAAATATGTGGACATGTGTCCGGAAACGCTTAATTTCCATGTTAGAGCTCATTTTTATATTTCTCTTTAAATGTAAATTGAAATAATTCGTGCAGACAATTGTCAAAATACCCAACTGTTTCGTTAGTATGTACTGTACTTCCTCGATTCACAGTCAGTTGGCGCAATTGAAGGAAGGTAATGTTGACTTCAGTGCTTGTGTTGAAATGCGACTCATTTCTCTACAGTACTAGCATCAAGCACATTAGTACGTACCATCAACTGGTTAGTGTTCATTACGAACGTGGTTTTGCAGTCTGTGCAATGTTTACAAATGCGGAGTTGGCAGATGGTCATTTGATGTATGGATTGCTTCGAATGTCTTCCTCTCAGGACACCTTCGTTCTGGAAATCTGTCTCGATACAAACGTACTGCGTCATTGCTATTGCCCTGTGCTAATCCATACATCAAATGGGCATCTTCCAACTCCGCATTTGTAAACATTGGACTGACTGCAAAACCACGTTCGTGATGAACAGTAACCAGTTGATGCTACGTACTGAATGTGCTTGATGCTAGTACTGTAGAGGAATGAGTCGCATGTCAACACAAGCACTGAAGTCAATATTACCTTCCTTCAATTGGGCCAACTGGCGGTGAAGCGAGGAAGTATAGTACATACTAACGAAACAATTGGGTATTTTGACAATTGTCTGCACGAATTATTTCAATTTACATTTAAAGAGAAATACAAAAATGAGCTCTAACATGGAAATTAAGCGTTTCCGGACACATGTCCACATATTTTCTTTCTTTGTGTGTGAGGAATGTTTTCTGAAAGTTTGGCCGTACCTTTTTGTAACAACCTGTATACACTTCAGTACAGTATTGTCCCGAAAACTCGGCAATCGGTAACACGGCAGTCCGGATACCTCGGTCACATCCTGGTACAACCCCTGGAATCATTCCGTGCTCGCATAATGCAGGACACATGTGAAATCGTAGCATATATCACTTACAGGATATGCTATGTTTATGGCAAGACATCATCTACACTTCATTAAATGGTCCTTTGAGTTTAATTAATGAAGTATGTAGAATCATTCCGTGCTCGCATAATGCAGGACACATGTGAAATCGTAGCATATATCACTTACAGGATATGCTATGTTTGCCGGCCGCGGTGGCCGAGGAGACTGAGGCGCTTCAGTCACGGTCTGCACGGCCACTACGGTCGGGGGTTCGAATCCCCCCTCGGGCATGGATATTTGTGCCGTCCTAGTTCGTAAGTAGTTCATATGTAGTTTGTAAGTTTAGGGACTGATGACCCCGTAGTTAAGTCCCATAAGCCTTACAAACATTTGAACATTTTTTGATATGCTATGTTTATGGCAAGACATCATCTACACTTCATTAAATGATCCTTTGAGTTTAATTAATGAAGTATGTAGATGCGTTTTCGTACTAAAAACAGTCGTGATGAAAACTAAGGGAGAGCATTTTTTGACAGTGTCGTTTAAAATCAGCTTAGGCGTGATGGACAAATAATGAACATGCTTACAGCAGACAACAACGACGTTCATGTGACGCGGCCGCGCGCCCTCTAGCGCTCAGTCTGCCTACAGCCTTTTTTTTTACCGCGCTTTGTGAAGTCCATCTGTATGTAACTAACGAATAACATTTGGAACATATTGTCTTAAATTTATTTCGTGTTACTGTATTCCATCTTTTCTACTGAAAAGTAACAATAGAAAGTATTTTACAACAAAAAAACTTCACCTATTCTTTCTTTATCACCGTCTACTTATGAACTAACTTGTACTAAACACAACACAAACAGCCATGCCCGCATAAGGATTCGAACCTCCGACGCGGAAGACCGCGCGATTCGCAACGTGGCGCTCCTGACCGCTCGCCTACTCCCGCGCGGCAGGCGAGTTTTCGGGACTCTACTGCATTTGAGAAACGTTCTTCAAAATGTTCAAATGTTTGTAGAGCTTACGGGACTTAACTACGGGGTCATCAGCCCCTAAACTGACAAACTACTTATGAACTAGCTAACACTAAGAACGGCACAAATATCCATGCCCGAGGGGGGATTCGAACACCCAACCATAGTGGCCGTTCAGACCGTGAATGAAGCGCCGCAGTCCCCTCGGCCACCGCGGCCGGCAGAAACTTTGTTACAATAAATCTCAGGAAGTTGCATACGTGTTCGTTATGTATCATGTACGAGGGGGAGTTGGAAAATAATTTTCCCCTGTCGACTATGGGCAGAAAGGAAAAAAAAAAAAATAGAATGAGACATTAAAGATAAGACATATCTTTATTGTTATACATAGTTTTCATGTACATTGAAACATTTGTCACACCAATTTACAAGCTTCAAAAAGCCGTCCAGTAAAAAATCAAAGCATTGCATACGGAAGAAGCGTTGAACCGCTATGGGCGAAAGACGACACAGGAGGTGAACGCACACGTGCGAGACACCGATAAAACATTGGGTAAAGATCGACCGCGATCAAGCAGATGACTTTCTGCTTCGGATTATGACGGGAGATGAAATGCAGGTTCACCATCATACGCCCGAATCGCAGACCGCATCCATGGAGTGGAAACATCCGTCATCACCTGTCAGAAAGAAGTTCAAAACCACTCTCTCCGCGGGTAAAGTGCTACTCACCGTTTTCTGGAACACCCAAGGAGTTTTGTTGCTGCACTTTTTGGAGGATGCAACCATCAATGCTGCGCATTACTGTGTCACTCTGTCGAAATCGAAAGAGGTGATTCGGAAAAAGCAGCCGGCCGCGGTGGCCGAGTGGACTGAGGCGCTCCAGTCACGGTCTGCACGGCCACTGCGGTCGGGGGCTCGAATCCCCCCTCGGGCATGGATATTTGTGCATCCTTAGTCTTAGATAGATCATAAGTAGTTTGTAAGCTTAGGGACTGACGACCCCGTAGCTAAGTCTCATAAGTTCTACAAACATTTGAACATTTCGGAAAGAGCAGCCTGGCCTTCTTAGATCTGGCGTTCTGCTGTTGGATCACAATGCGAAACGGTACTTGGCGACGGCAACGCAAAACCATATTGCAGCTCTTGGTTGTGAGTGCCTACACCATCCGCCACACAGTCCTCATCTCGCACCAAGTGACTTCCATCTGTTTCCAGCTTTGAAGAAGACTCTCGGTGGAAGGCGCTTTGGAAGCAATGCTGACGTCAAACAAGCCTTTCAACGCTTCATCCGTATACAAGGCCCTGATTTTTTTTTCCTCGAAGTCTTTCTGAAGCTTGTAAAGCGATATGACAAATGTCTCAGTGTACTTCGAAATTATGTAGAAAAATTACTGTATGTCGTATCTTTAATGTCTTATTATATCTTTTTCCTTTCATACGCAACTCTGCCTAGAGTTGACAAACTTATTTTCCAACTCCCCCTCGTATTAAAAGAACAGGTATATAAAACCTACTTGTATTTCAATATAACATTGTATCAAAATAGCAAAGTAATCGGTAATTTTCTCAAACCAAAACTTAACATTTTATGAACAAAAACTAGTTGGAAACCCGGCGTTGCTCGGATCTTTATTGAATGCAGTGTTATGTTGGCAGTTGTCCCCTTCTCTTCTCTCCCTGTACATCCTCTCTCTCTCTCTGCCCATCTTCTGTTCCCCTCCCTCTCGCTCTCGCTCTCGACCACCTCCATCTCTCTCTGTACACCCCTCTTTCGCCTCCTCATTTCCTCTCCTCGTCCGTCATCTACGAAAAATCTCAAATATTTGTCATCTTTTGTGGTGATCAGTGAAACAAAGTTGATTGCGAAGGTACATTTTGTCACGCAATTACATTGGCTTGCGGATTATAAAACACTTCTCCGTGAAAACATACAT
This sequence comes from Locusta migratoria, assembly GCA_026315105.1. Classification (NCBI taxonomy): domain Eukaryota; kingdom Metazoa; phylum Arthropoda; class Insecta; order Orthoptera; family Acrididae; genus Locusta; species Locusta migratoria. Next base: position 56,873,833 of record CM048746.1, on the reverse strand, counting down.
ATATATGCCAACTTTCATGGTAAATTGTGTAACGGTGTAAAACTCTGTTGTAAGTTACTATCTCTCGTGCACAGCAGGACAACACTGTTTTGAGCCGCTTTGTCAGAGGCGTCACGTAACGTAATGCGCGGCTGCTCCCACCGGAGGTTCGAGCCCTCCCGCACGTGTGTGTGTGTGTGTGTGTGTGTGTGTGTGTGTTTTCTTAGCTTGAGTTAGTTTAAATCGTTTGTAAGTCTACGAACCCTGGTCCCTTAGGATTACACACATTTGATTTGAAACATTGTTTTAATGGTCATGTCTACAACATTTCTTTAAGACAGGAATGAAACTGTGGGTAGGTGTATAACTCTGTAAGTGAAGTGTCATCCCCATGCACCGTAAGAAATTTAATGTAGGCAGTGACTTTCCTCTTGTTTTGAAGGTCAAGTGTGCAAATTTTTGTCACGACCGTACGAAAAAGTAAATTTGTGTGCATTGGAAACAAACAGAGGGAGATCTGGAAGGGAAAACAGTCGACGCATTTTGTATGAAGTTTTATTGAGAGATGCAGAAAAGGCAACAAGTGATGCTTAGAGAATCGGTGACGAAAAGAGTGAGTTAATAAAAGTCATTATAATTAAGGACAGTTTAGTAAGGTAAGGGTTAAGATATCGGAAAAAATCTGCAGACCAAGAGAGGGAAGAGGTAATTTTCTTATTGCTTTTCCACTGTTGTGACAGAACGTCCTCGCGACGCCACGGTCGTCCAGGGAACGAAGGGGAGGGAAGTCGTGCACCACCTGTGTCCCCGTGGTGTAAAGTTTGTTCTCTGTGTTATCGTTCGTTAGCGGTTTGTGAGCAATGTTCTGAGGCAATATTTGGGGCCAGGCCAGAGTTTGAATACACGAGCGCGAGGAAATCCCTGAAGAAATCTCAGGTCGGCCGGTATACCTGCTGAAGGTCGCTTTCGCACAGACACAATCCATGTCCTCCACCCCCCCCCCCCCCCCCCCCAAGCGAAGTTGTTGTACTCGGTGGCAGTCTGACATGAAGACGTTGGCAGAGGGAAACATGTCCCTGAGAGGCCAGTGAAACGACATGAGATCACCAATGGATAAATGAAAAATCTGGGAAGTTGTCACTTTTGTCATCAGTAGACCTGATTGAAGACAAACTGCAGGTACCAGGGATGGCCGCGAACGAATTATCCTTTAATTATTGCTCATTTAGAAGTTAATCTTTGTTTATATGTACAATTCTCTAGGGGTTATGCAGTAGTGGGTTCTTGATGCTGCGGCAGCTTCAGAACTGCTGCTGGACCTCCAGAGATACCGCAGCAGTCTCGTGGCGGACACCGTAGTCCGCCCACAGAGGCTATCCCGTCCTTCAATCCGTTGTGTTCCTTCCCTAAAAGAAACGATGTACAAGCTTAAATGGCTTGGATATGGAACAAGGAAGACCAGGACCGTCTCTAGGTATTTTGCTCCACCTTTCGACAATTTCAAGGACCGCCTCCCCCTTTTCCATTTCACCTCCTTGCACTGTCAACCATAGTGAACATTTTCCAAAATGTCATTCATACACGTTGTCATATATTCACCTATTACAATTACTCGTTCAATGAAACTGTATACACAGTTTGTGCACTTCAGTTTAGTTGCAACAGCGCCAAAATAAGGTTTGGTAAGCTCCTTAATGTAATAATAATATTCAAAGAATATATGACATCAACTGCGATTGGGCAAAGCTGAAAATGTGTACCCAGCCGGGATTCCAACCCGAGTCTCCCGCTTTCTAGGCAGTTGCGCTGACCACTACATCACTTGGGTGCACAGTGATCACCGCACCTGCAAGGACTACCTAAGCATGCCTCCAGTCAGATACAAATTCACAGCTTCACACTGTCCACAGTACGGGAGGCGTGCTTAGGTAGTCCTTGCAGGTGCGGCGATCACTGTGGTGAAGCGGTCAGCGCAACTGCCTAGAAAGCAGCAGACCCGGGTTCGTATCCCGTCTGGGTACACATTTTCAGCTTTGCCCAATCGCAGTTGATGTCATATATTCTGTGAATATTAAAGAATAACAACTTCAGGATCAGAAATGACGTCTGTTCTCTGGAACAGACGTCACATGTACATATGTAATCATAATATCTACTGAATGACAGAAGCTAAAGAGAAAGCAGAAAAAGTTATCTCAACTAAGCTTGGCAAAAAGAAGAGCAAAGTAAATCACGAAAGTTTCTGGTAGATTAAAACTGTGTGCCAGACCGAGATTCGAACCCCGAATTTTTGTCTTTCGCTCTAGCGACTGAGCTACCTGTGCACGCTGCACGGCCAGTCCTCGCAGCTTTACTTCCACCGGTAACTCACTTCCAACATTCTAAACTTCATAGAAGTTTTCCAGCAAAGAAAAGATATTGTGAAGACATGGCTTAGTCACAGCCCGGGGGGCTGTTTCCTGAATGATATTTTCACTCTGCAGTGGAGTGTCCACTGATATGACAGTTCCTAGCAAACTAAAATCGAGTGCCAATCTGAAAGGTTCGAAGGAAAACTTCTGTGATTTTTGGAAGGTAGGAGACGAGTTACTGTCGGAACTAAAGCTTTTTTTGAAAAATGTTGTCAAGAGGACTCCAGTACGAGGAAGTGCTGAAGCTGTAACTACAAGCGATACATAAGCCGCCCCACTGTGCGTGGCGGATGGTAGTTGGTGTACACTATCAGTTCTTCCTCCTGTCCCAGTAGTGTACGATTTTCGGAAAAAAACGATTGCCGGAGTTTCTCAGTTTTATCCTTGTGGCCGTTCTCGAGATATATGGAGGAGCAAGCAATGCGTTAAGCCGTCTGCACACGGAGCGTGTGTCTGAACGTGTGCGGTCAACGTGCCGAGTCCACCGTGCGACTGAAGGCTCGGAGACGGGGCGACTTGTGCAAACGAGACGCGTGACTCGACGAGTTACACGAAACCGCAGCGCGCTCCAGTGACAATTGTTGGCGGCATCAGGTTCAGAAATCACCTGTTTCCGAAATCAAAAGAGTGGAATTCCTGCTTTGCCTCTATTAAATCGCTTATTTCCGCGCTTGTGAATATCTTTGTTATGTTCTGTGATATAGGCCTACATAAGTAATAACAAAAACTATTTATGAACACAAAACTCTTATAAGTGCAGCGAATTATAAAGTTTCATGTTAAACTTTGCGATATAAAGTAAGAAAATGCCTTCACATGAGGCAAACGTTATTGAAACAGTATCGCTTTTTAGTAAAACTTAAAGGTCATTCTTCCACGGTAAATGTTACTATTCAATAGAAGAATTTTATAGAACGTGTAAAATGCAGTATGTGAAACAATGAAGTGCGTATTTTACTCTGTTCAAACGAATCAAATAAACAAACTCACTCGTCAGAGGATGCGCACTTATGTTTACGTAGCATCGAATATTCTGCAGTATACATCCATGAAATTTACAGGTAAGTCTTTGAGTCTCTCAGAAAATCTGAATAAAAGAACAAAAAATTATTTACTACCGCGGAGCCTTGAACCCATTGCCATTGGGTAGCCCACGACTTTGTTACCTATGCTACAGCCACTAAACTTACCTTGTTGTCTTCGACGTAGGTATTAAAAGATGTTCAAATGTTTGTATACCTATCGGACCAAACTGCGTGGTCATCAGTCCGTAGCTTACAAACTACTAAAACTGGTGTAAACTAACCTAAGGACAACACACACACCCATACCCTAGGGAGGACCCGAACCTCCGACGGCGAACAACCGCGCGCTCCGCAGTGAGACGCCTTAGATCGCTCGGCTACTCTACCGGGGCACTAAGGTATTAAAATCAAATGTTTGTAGAGCTTATGGGACTTAACTACGGGGTCATCAGTCCCTAAACTTACAAACTACTTATGAAGTAGCTAATACTAAGGACGGCACAAACATCCATGCCCGAGGAGGGATTCGAACCCCCGACCGTAGTGGCCGTGCAGATCTTGACTGGCGCACCGCAGTCCCCTCGGCCACCGCGGCCGGCCAACGTTTGCTCTGGGAACTTTGACAGCAGCCCGTACAGTGATACAGAACCTCTCTCTTGCAGCGTCTGCCACTGGAGTTTTCTGATAATCTCCGAGACACTTTTGCCCTTACTAAATGAGCCCGTAACGAGGCGTGCTGCTGTCCGTTCATTATTGTCCACGCCTGCCTTCATCCATACCTGGTACGGATCCCACACTGACGAACTAGCGTCGGCGGACGAGTGTGGTTGGATGATGGGCTGTGGTTGAGAAGGTGGTCAGAAGCTCTGTGAATGGCGTGCATAATGAGATGTTGGGGCTGCCATGGCGCCGGTAGCTGGTAGCCCAGTATGTGGGCCGCGGCGGCGGCCTTGGCTTACATCAGAGCGGAGAAATCACGGCCAGGCGCGCGGCTGCTGGCGGGCTGGGCAGTGGCTGTCCCTCTGCTCTGGTGTGGCGCCGGCCGGATGTGGCCTACTGGCGCTGTCGATCGCAGGTGCCTGCACGGAAGCGCTCCTGTCACAATAGGGAGGGCAGTCGTCTCACACTCCAACCACAGGTGTAATACTAGGCCCATTCCCGTTGTAACACCTATTTTTTCCTCAGGACTGGCTACTGACAGAAACAGGTAGTTGTCTTAAAATACGCGCGCACTCATGGTGCATGCGAGGTACAGAGGGCACCACTGTACGCCACTCAGAACTCTAGCGCCAGCCGAGAGAGTTATGACTGTTATTGATACTTAAACTGGCGACGCCTGTTTATCAGAACAACTTGTAATCTTTCGTTTTGCGTGAAGTGCCATCGAACTAAAATTCCTCGTCAGTTGAATGAGACATGAGGTGATGCTGTGACTTATGTGTCGAAAGTACATTCTTGGAAGGAAGGAAGGAGGGTTAGGGTCATTAGAGACGGAGCTAACGCTCGGAGTATTGGGGAAGGATGGGGAAGGAAATCGGCCGTGCCCTTTCAAAGGAATCATCCCGGCATTTGCCTGGAGTGATTTAGGGAATCACGGAAAACCTAAATCTGGATGGCTGGAGGTGGATTTGCAGCACCGTCCTCCCGAATGCATTCTTGGGTGCGATGGTTTAGAGACAACACATCAAGACAAATCGAAATAATTCGAAGGTCGACGGCCGCGTTTCAGTGTCCAACGGGTGCTCGCTTGACGCTTGAACCCGGAAATTAACCAGCGAATTATTTCTATATGAAGTACGTCGGGAGAATTTGAAGAATCACATGACGTTAAGACAATTTCGCCTTACACCAGCTATTCTGACGACATGATCAAATGACAGGAGATAATTCTTTTGTAGTATCACCGAACAACAGTGGTACAAACTGCCTCCAAAATTGGCATTTTTGTGAGGTTTGTACACAGAATCCTGCATGAGGACGTAAAAATGTGTCTTCCAGGTGGGTGCAGCGAATGCTGACGGGTGAAATGTTCAAATTTTTGTAAATCTATCGGACCAAACTGCGTGGTCATCCCATAGCTTACAAACTACTTAATCCTAGGTAAACTAACCTAATGACAAACACACACACCCATGCCCCAGGGAGGATTCGAACCTCCACGGCGAGCAACCGCGCGCTACGCAGCGAGACGATTTAGACCGCTCGGCTACTCCACCGCGGCCTGACGGGTGACCACAAGGCTGCGCAGATGGCATGTTGACATCCGATGATCGCGCCAATACCACTTTCTTTTCGTCGAATGTGATAATGTATGACCCATAGATTCTGTATTTCAATCCTGAAATAGAGCGCCCTCAGCTCAATAGAAGCACAGAGAGACGGGTCAAAGCAGACTCCTAAAGAAGCGTTCGCAACGGCCATTGAGTTGTGGCTTCGTCGTTGTGAATTTTTTTTTACAATTGTAGGTAGACTGTGGAAAAATGATAGAAGTTTCACAAATTGTGAGAAAAAAAAATCGGAGGTGTCGTAAATTGATCGCACTTCCTACACTGAGCCGACCAAAGTCATAGCATACCTGGTAATATCACTTTGGACTTCCTATTCCCTGGAAAAGTGCAGCACCTCGACGTGATGTGTACTGGAGAAGCCCCTGTAAGTCTCCTGCTGGAATACCGAGGCCTGCCTCCTCTGCAGCCGTTCACAATTGTGAAAGTGTTGCAGGGCAGGACTTTGTGCGCGAGTTGACCTCTCGAGAGTGTCCCATCTCGGGCTACCTCTATGCTATCTATATGCCCAAATCGTACACTGTAACTGTCCGGATGGTTCCTGAAATCAGTCCCGTACAACCGTTACGCCAGCGACATGGAGCATTCTCGTCCGTAAAAATTCAATCGTTGTTTGGGAACTCGAACAAATGGTTTCCAAGTAACAGGTAAAGCAGTGAACAATGGGTTTAGTAGGCATTTCCTAACTGGAGGTGGTATGACGTTGCCTTCCTGCGACCTTTCAACTGACTTACGCGCCCAGTTTTAGGAGGACCTACAGTTTAACGTGGAGATCGAACCATGACACCGCTCAGCATTTTACCATTGATAATATTCCCAGAGCTGAAAGACGTGTATAGTGCCACATAAAAATCCTAAGACTGAAAGGGGACCGGAGCCACTATCTTTGGATTCAGAGCCGAACATAATCATTTCCATTCAACAATCGGTCCATTTGGACCAGCCGCGGCGGAGTGGGCGAGCGCATTGAGGCGCTATTATCCGATGAGTAAGGCCGTTCTCCGTCGGAGGTTCGAATCCTTCCTCGGGCATTTATGTTTGTGTTGTCTTTAGTATTAACTAGTTCATCAGTAGTTGTAAGCTTAGGGACTGGTGACTCCGCACTTAAGTCCCATAATATTAACAAACATTTGAACATTTGGACCAGACGACCCAGGGCATTCCATGAGAAAACAGCCCACATCGCCTTGGTAACAACATGGGCTCATGACCCTTACCAAATGAAATCAAATCTCACCAAGGCACTTCACCAATCGTGTAGGGTACAAGAAAATCGTCTCTAGCCTAGAAGAGGCGCTGTAAGTGATATCGGGCTCTTAGCAGGCGCACTTGATTCGGTTATTGTCTCCCAGAGCCCCTCGAAGCCAAACTACGCCCCAATATCATAACGGAAACGTTTCTCATACGTTCCACAATCACGTCTGATATAAGCGATCAACATGTACTGAGGATATTTGAGTGGTTAATGCAATGTAAAAAAATGAATTAAATTAATCTGAAATACACTTCCATTTAGTACTGCACAAATTATGTCTTTATCAAAGAAGCTATTACAGTTCTTAAATTAACTGCATGACAGGTGTAGTTTACGAAGTTTTTGATACATATTTTTCAGATATAGTTTTTTACAGAGTTGCAATTAATTATTAGGCTGGATGTGCCAATACGACGTTAAACGCTAACCTTCCTTCCTTCAATTTTTGTGCTATTTAACGGCGTAAACAAATTATTGGGTGTTATAACTATTACTATTACATTAAAAAGTCACATATTATGGCAAAAATCAATTTAAAATAATTATAATGAGATTATTAATTTTACTATTATTGAAACCATACAAATATCATACGTTGAAAGTGAGCATCGGCAAGGTAAGCTTTTCAGGTTGGCAAGGAGAGAGGGGGGCGGGACGAAAAACACGAACTGTGATCTGTGACCCCCTCCAGAATCAAACCCTCGATCCCCTTTTGAATGGTTATGATATTTTAAGAATGTAATGTATATCAACTTCGAACTGAGTGAAGGCAGAAACCTCGCTTAAAGTCTGGTATGTGCGGAAAAAGGAAACAACTTGAGTGGGCGCCTAGAAAGACACTATTATTTTGTTTTCTCGAGCTCTCAGCGTATTTTTTACTGTTCCTCCATCAGCGAGTAATTCGGAAAAGATAATCATTACATTTAGTCTCCGGGCCACTTGTCGCAAACAAGGCAAACAGCACGCGAAACAATTGTGTTGTCCTCAGCCATCGCCTCAAGGTTTGGAGAAGAAGATAACAACAGAGCTGACTTCCAGGATGGTAAGGCGTCTACCGACTGCAGATTACAGGGATTACGGCAGAATGGGACGCGGCGTAAGACCGCCAAGGCGAGTACTGGAACAGCAGTGGCAGTGGTGCGGCAGGTGCAGGGAGCGAGGCCGGCGGTTTTTTGGGATCGTCGTCCGCAAGGGCAGCGGCCCTGGCGACCTGTTCCACTGGCCGCCGCGAGGCAGGTCTGGGCAGACCGGTCCGGCAGAGGAGCTGCGCCGAGGAAGACGAGCAGGCCGTGGTCAGCAGGCGCACGCAACCATCCGCAGGCTCTGCCCCAAACGCTCTGCCCTTAAGCCCGTTTACACAGTGAACTTTCTTGTCTTAGTTGACTACTCGAGACGAGTGCAGCGCCCCTGGTGTGTTATTCCCGTACTGCGTCTCATCTGTCTCGAGTAGACGTAAACACCAAAACTGTATGAAACTTCCTGGCAGATTCAAATTGTGTGCCGGAACCGGGACTCGAACCTGGGACCTTTGCCTTTCGCGGGCAAGCGCACTACCGACTGTGCTATGCCGACACGACTCAAGATGCTGCCACACAACTTTACTTCCGCCAGTGCCTCGACTCCTACTTTCCAAGCTTCACAGAAGCTCTCCTGCGAACCATGCAAGACTAGCACTCCTGGAAGAAAGGATATGGTGGAGACATGGCTTAGCCACAGCCTAAGGGATGTTTCCAGAATGAAACTTTTCACTCTGGGACCCAGGTTCGAGCCCCGGTTCCGGCACACAATTTTAATCTGCCAGGAAGTTTCATATCAGCGCACACTCCGCTGCAGAGGGAAAAGTTTCTTTTTACCAAAACTGTAGACCTATCTGTTGTGTAGTTTCCATCTGAAGGAAGAAGTAAGGTTGTGAGGGCACTTCTTGCGTAGGAGACCGATAGTCAGCGCAATTGGAGCCCCTACTCAAGAACTGGCCAGACACCTTGCCTCTTTGTTACAACCTTACATAGACAAAACTGAGAGTCATATTAAAAACTCTCTACATTTCATTGAGAAATTGAAGGTAATTACTGTCGGTCCTAACGACATTCTTGTCAGTTTTGACATAGTGTCTTTGTTCACTATGGTACAAGTTGATGAAGCTCTTCACATATTGCCGATATGTTCCCTTCTGATATAATGACTTTGTTCAAGCATTGTCTATCCTCGACGTATTTTCAGTATAATGGTGAATTCTATGCACAGACCGATGGGGTAACCATGGGAAGCCCCCTAAGCCCCGTAATTGCGAATTTATTCATGGAATATTTTGAACATCAAGCATTGCAGTCGGCCAAAAAAGACCCTCGAAGTGGTATCGATATGTCGATGATACTTTTGTAATATGGAATCACGAGGAAGAGGATTTGAATGATTTCCTGGTACATCTAAATAGCAAAGATCAAATTCACCATGGAGAAAGAGAATAATGGACAATTCAACTTTCTGGATGTTTCAGTTATCAAACGGGCGGATGGGACCTTAGGCCATAAGGTCTATAGGAAAGCCACACATACTAATCGCTACCTCCATAAGAACTCAAACCACCACCCCAGGTAAAAGAGGGGGGGTGGTCATAAAAACACTAGTGGATAGGGCCAATAACATTTGTGAACCAAGCTACTTACAGAAAGAACTAAACCACTTGCGACAGGCCTTTGCGAAAAATGGTTATACAAATAACGAGATTAACCGAGTACTTCACCCAAGTAGTAAAATGCTTAAAAACAGGAGACAGCAACAACCATCAGCTGGAAAAGTATTTCTTCCGTTCATTCATAACATCACGGATCGCATTGGAAAAGTACTGGCCAAGTTTCGGGTGGAGACTATTTTCAGACATACTAAGAAAATTAGTGAATGCCTTAGATCAACAAAAGATGCCCGTCATCCCCTGTCCAGACCAGGGATATATAAAATTCCGTGTAGTTGTGCCAAAGTTTACATAGGAACCACAAGAAGAAGCATTAATACACGTTTGACGGAACATAAAAGAAATTGTCGCTTGGGACAGATCGACAAATTGGCAGTGGCGGAACATGTTTTCACGGAAGGAGATCACGAAATAAAATTTGGTGAGACAAGTGTGCTGGCGAGGACGTCACACTATCATACACGTATGTACAGGGAGGCAATTGAAATCCACAAACATTAATACAATTTTAATCGCAAAGAAGAAGGATTAAAATTAGGCAAGATATGGCGATAGACGTTGCATCAATCACGTGACAATCGATTGCTCGCAATCGAGAGAATAGGCGACAGCCATAGATAGCCACACATCGACTCCACGTGACGTGAGGTGGCGCCCTCTACGATCTTATATAAGGAGCGGCCTCAGCCCCCAGCAGCCAGTCGTCGACTCAACCTCGGAAGATGTTGTCCGTAGTCGAGAACGAAACTTCACGGAGAGGAAGTTTTGTAGATCGACCACTGCAACTCAGCCCGGAAGTGTTTATTGATGAAGACGCCGGCCGTGAAAGCCTTCATGGAAGGAAGGATAATTGAGTTTGTCATTTCAAATATTTGTAAATCTATGGGACTCCAAGTGCTTGGTTATTAGTTCGTACCTTACAAACTACACTCCTGGCCATTCAAATTGCTACACCACGAATATGACGTGCTACAGACGCGAAATTTAACCGACAAGAAGAAAATGCTGTGATATGCAAATGATTAACTTTTCAGAGCATTCACACAAGGTTGGCGCCGGAGGTGACACCTACAACCTGTTGACATGAGAAAAGTTTCCAACCGATTTCTCATACAGAAACAGCAGTTGATCGGCGTTGCCTGGTGAAACATTGTTGTAATGCCTCGTGTAAAGAGGAAACTGCATAGCATCACATTTCCGACTTTGATAAAGGTCGGATTGTAGCCTGTTGAGATTGCTGTTTATCGTATCGCGACGTTGCTGCTCGCGTTGGTCGCGATCCAATGACTGTTTGCAGAATATGGAATCGGTCGGTTCAGAAGGGCAATACGGAACGCCGTGCTGGATCCCAACGGCCTCATATCACTAGCACTCGAGAGGGCAGGCATCTTATCCGCATGACTGTAATGGATCGTGCAGCCACGTCTAGATCCCTGAGTCAACAGATGGGGACTTTTCTAAACCAACAACCATCTGCACGAACATTTGGACGACGTTTGCAGCAGCATGGACTACCAGCTCGGAGACCATGGTTGCGGCTACCCTTGACGCTGCATCACAGACAGGAGCGCCTGCGATTGTGTACGCAACGACGAACCTGGGTGCAAGAATGGCAAAAGTAATTTTTTCGGATGAATCCAGATTCTGTTTACAGCATCATGATGATCGCATTCGTGTTTGGCGACATCGCGGTGGACGCACATTAGAAGCGTGTATTCGTCATCGCCATACTGGCGTAGAACCCGGCGTGATGATAGGGGTGCCTTTCTTTTTATTTAAAAAAAAAAAAAAAAAAAAAAAAAAAAAAAGGGACTTAACTACGGGGTCTACAGTCTCTAAACTTACAAACTAATTATGAACTAGCTAAGACTAAGGACGGTACAAATACTCATGTCCGAGGGGGATTTGAACCCCCGACCGTAGTGGCCGTGCAGACTGTGACTGCAGCGCCTCAGTCCCCTTGGCCACCGCGGCCGGCTGCCAGTGGTTAAAAGTCTCGGTCACCTCTTGTTCGCATCGACAGCACTTTGAACAGTGGCCGTTACATTTCAGATGTGTTACGATCCGTGGCTCTACCCTTCATTCGATTCCTGCGAAACCCTACATTTTAACAGGATAATGCACGACCACATGTTGCAGGTCCTGTACGGTCCTTTCTGGATACGGAAAATATCCGATGCTGCCCTGGCCAGCACATTCTCCAGATCTCTCACCAATTGAAAACGTCTGGTCAATGGTGGCCGAGCAACTGGCTCGTCACAATACGCTGGTCCCTACTCCTGATGAACTGTGGTATCGTGTTGAAGCTGCATGGGTATCTGTACCTGTACACCGCCATCCAAACTCTGTTGGACTCAATGCCCAGGCATATCAAGGCCGTTATTATGGCCGGAGGTGGTTGTTCTGGGTACTGATTATTCACGATCTATGCACCCAAATTACGTGAAAATTTAATCACATGTCAGTTCTAGTATAATATGCTTGTCCAATGAATACCCGTTTATCATCTACATTTCTTCTTAGTGTAGCAACTTTAATGGCCAGTAGTGTACTTAAACTAAGGTAAACTACCCGAAGGGCAACGCATGCTCGAGGGAGGATCCGAACACGGCGAAAGGCCGCACACACCGCAGCACGGCGCCTCAGTGCGCACGGCTAATCCTCCGCGAAGAGTTTGTGATGAAAGGGTAGTTCATAGTTGATGTTCTCCTCAAATGTCAGGTAGCACATTTTGTACACAATTGAGAACCTTGATAACAGTAAAAGTGTGGTCCAAACAGTTCAAAACTTACATAATTTCTGAAGATAATACTGGCAAACACATCAAACACCAGCCGCAGTAAAAAGTGGCTATTAACTTTAGTTTCCGTATTGGGGGTTTTCTTTATAATGGTGAAAATATCATAGAAAATAATTTTCTCGTCTAATAATACTGACGCTTTCACTGTTCAATAATTTACGTTACAACACGTTTATATATCTACGTTCGTGTTTGTATATAGTGTACGCATTTCTCGGTAAAACGAAAAATTTTTCTGCGTCCACATATTTCGTCTATTTTGTAAAACACTAGCAGAAAAAAGAACACTGTCGATATTATGAAAACCACGAACAACAGAATAAAGTTAAAGAAGAGGCGAAAGGATATCTGTAATGTGAATGAACTTGACCAGAATAGGTTGACTTCCGATGTTAGCAGACACCACTACTGTTACTTGCTTCTGCGCATGCGCATTCTACATCACACTCGAAAATTTATAGCTCCACACTCGGTACAATCTATAGATCATTGACGTCACAGACGCACTCGCGATGGGACACGAAAGGCGCATGCACTTCGAGTAGTCAGATTTCACCAAAAAGTCGATCCTGTAAAACGGGCATTAGTATCCTTCACTCGATTCCAGTAAAGATATCCAGCCTCGTGTGCATCCTCACTCAAATTTAAGGAACTTTTTGCCTGTCGTCGCTTTGTAGACTACTATACGCCACCGCCAATCTGTCTCCCCACGAACTCCCCCATCTCTTTGCTTACTTTTTACCTTTCTCTTTGTCCTCCGTCTGCATCGGAAAGCTGGAAAACCGGCGTTCCTCAGCTATCTACAACCTCTGACAATAACATTCGGTGAACAGTCCTGTAGATGAACTATGTACTACATTTACCTTACCGTCCTTCGAAATAGCCACCCATCATAACTATGTACCGCTGATTTCTGCGATACATCTTCTGGAAACTTTGCACGTAGTCTTCCTATAGGATGCTGTCCAAAACCCTCATCAAGTTTCGTTAAATGACAGAAATATCGTCAAATCTCTTTCCTTCCAGTCAAGGGAACAATAAACCTGTAGGATTGAGATCCCGTGTGTATGGTGGGTAATAGAGTTGAAGGACAACACACAGCATCTTCAACATCCACCATACTCACCTGATCTAAAACATCCAGACTTCTTCCTATATCCTCGACTCAACTCGCTTTGAAAGGAAAGAGATTTAACGATATTCCTGACATCCAACGATACGTGATGAGGCTTTTGAACACCATCCCAAAGGAAGAGCGTGCAAAGTTTCCCGGACATGCATCACAGAAATCAGCGGTGCAGAGTCATGGGAGGTGAGTATTTCGAAGGACAGTAAGATAACAGTATTTCTTAGTTGATCTACGTTAATGTTACATCAGTATTCAGCGAACTTTATTGTCAGAGGTTTTATTTCTTCCAATATTTCGTTTGTCCGTGTGCTCCTCCCTTTTCTGACAATCCTTTCCAACCGATCAACCTCTGCCTGCTGCTCTTCCTCCACCACCACCACCTCTTCCTCCCCACTCTATAACACCATCCATTCCCCTTCTCTCTCATTACCTGCCTCAGCTCTCAGTCAATCTACACTTGACTTTTTTTATATTGTAAGAAGACGATCCAATATTATGATAGGTCCCAAAAAGGATAAAACCAAGATTGCTAGCATATAATTTTATTTAGACGACCGTTTTCGATGATGTCTGCCATCATCTTCTAGTCTAAACATTTTTTACAAATCCGACGTGTTGTGATGTCAACAGTTGTATAAAATAATTTAAAGTGCATAAATTCACTATATCATTTTAGTTAAAGTTTACATATCAGTCTAATTGACAGTAGGATAGTATCCTACTGTCACTTATACTGAACGCCATGGTGAAGTAGCCGAGCGGCCTAAGGCGCCTTGCTGCGGAGCGGGCGGTTAGTCGCCGTCGGAGGTTCGAGACCTCCCTGGGGCATGAATGTGAGTGTTGTCCTTAGGTTAGTTTACCTTAGTTTAAGTAGTTTGTAAGGTACGGATTGAAGACCTTGCAGTTTGGTCCGATAGATTAACAAACACTTGAACATTTAGTAAACTTTAACTACAATGACACAGTGTATCTATGCACATTAAATTATTGTTTGTTTGTGTACTTGTATTGCATACAAATCTACAGTTTTGTTCCAATTTCGAAAAATTTTCCACACTTGGTTTTCTAAAGGGAGAAGCTCACTGTCCTCATAAAAGACCGCATGGTGCATGACGTAGTGTCCTTTACGTACACACTTTGATACTAACGTACAGTTTTAATCTGATTCCGAAGAAATTTTGCACACTTTGCCATCAAAATAAGAGGAAGGTTACTAGGTATAATATAATATTTCAAATGTTTGTATAGCTTATGGGACTTAACTACGGGGTTATCAGTCCCTAAACTTACAAACTACCTGTGAACTAGCTAATACTAAGGACGGCACAAATATCCATGCCCAATGGGGGATTCGAACCCCCGACCGTAGTGGCCGTGCAGACCGTGACTGGAGCGCCTCAGTCCCTTCGGCCACCGCGGCCGGCTATAATATTTCGTACGGTACTTACAACAGACCTTGACTCTGTTTCACCAATCTCCATGATAATTGGTTCATTTAAGTATGTTTTAATGGAAAAAGTTTTCATAATCCGCAGGCTAACGTTTGGTGCATGGTAGAGGGTACGTTGCAACAAACTTCAGTTTCACTGATCGCCACTGTAGTTAACGTACGTGATTTTTTATAGGGAGCGGCAGGAGGAGACGTGTCACAGGAATAGCACCCGGCTTCCCCTTAAAATTAACAATGCCAACCAATAGTCACCGCCGTCTACCCTGAGCAAGCGGAAAAGAAAAACCAAAAAGAAGAGGGTCACGAGAACTGGGGATAAGGAGTTGAACAGAGACAGGAACAGAGGCCGGCGGGAAGAGTCGGACGACACAGGGGATGACGTGGATGAACAGACGGAGGGGAGATGAAGAGAGAGAGAGGAGGAGAGAGGAAATGGGCTGAAAAGAGTATCGAATAAGTAAATACGCAGGCAACGCCGGGTCATCAGCTGGTCATCATTATAAAAATACGCTAACACGGAACGTAGGGTACAGATTTTTAAGATTGATCGTACTAGAAGGCCAATGAAACGTACATAATTTGAAAAATGGTTTGTCATTGATGTTGCGAATATAAACATTATGTTTGCACGTAGCCGTTAAGAGTGGTAAAAAGAAAAAAAATAATTTTAGGTTGATACTTCAAATTCTCCACAGGTTTTGCCTCTATATTATAACGCTTTGTAGTTGCCATATTGGTACAAGCAAAATTACCTCAGTCAGTTAGCGGTTGGAGTCCCAATCTTAAGGCCTCAGGTTCGATGCCCAGTGCCTCCATTTTTTGAATTCTTCTTAATGTTCAGTTTTTAACTTTTAAATATAGTTTTTAAATATAATTAAACAATTCAGTTTATGAACGCAGTATTTTAATAAGTCTCAAGGACAAATATTTGAAAACGTTGGGATTCTATTAAGAAAACCAGTTTTCACACATGTTCAGCTATATGTTGGAACGAGTAGAGTTCGATCCTTTTACGGTTTGAAATTTTATTTTTGTGAACATAGAGAACAAGGTCATTTAGAGAAAGATAAAAGGATTTTTACGAAAAATGTTGTTTTTACTGAAGTTTTGTAATGCTGAATTGTGAAATAAAGCAATTAATTCTCTCATTTGTGTCTGTCATTCTCTCATGTTTCCCCTTTGCCCTTTATTTCGCCTGTTCTCATAGCATTCACATAAAACATATAAATTTTCAGTGGTCAGTAATATCCAAATACTTTTATTTTTGTATTTTCATGACTTTGCGAATACAACTGGTCGATTTTCGACCGCAGGCAATATTAGTTTACATAAATAAGAAACAGCAGCGACTCCAGAACACACCGCTAGGGCGAATGAGGTAATGATAGCTTCAAATGTTCAAATGTTTGTATAGCTTATGGGACTTAACTACGGGGTCATCAGTCCCTAAGCTTACAAACTACTTATGAACTAGCTAAGACTAAGGACGGCACAAATATCCATGCCCGAAGGGGGATTCGAACCCCCGACCGTAGTGGCCGTGCCGACCGTGACTGGCGCACCGCAGTCCCCTCGGCCACCGCGGCCGGCAATGGTAGCTTCAGCCTGTAATGACGGAATCACACCTTTGTGTGTACTCGACTCGAACGATGTTAAGGTAGACGTAGTGCTCGGTTAGAAACTGGTGGAGCTGTGGGCGACTGGGTGTGTCCGCGGTCTCAGCTGGCTGGCTGTCACAGGCCGCGGCTGTTCCAGTATCGCTGCCGCGTGCTTCGTCACGGCCCCCACCGCTCCGGAAGAAACTGCTGGCCACTGGCGACTGGTTACGGCCCCTCCTCCTACCGGACTCTCGAGACCTGGGCAGGCTGCCACATACCGCCGGACTACTTAGCGATGGCACAAACCTTCAGCCTGATGGAGAAGAGCAAACGTATTAGCTGGTGGGGAGGAACCCTGGTCTTCAAGAGACTCACTCGAATTCTGCGTGTTGTTGTGCTTATTACCTTCTGTCGGTCTCCTTTGATGACAATTACCAACATGTGGCTCATTAAATAATTTTGCCGACGTTTGATGGTTGTCGTTCTAAGTAAAAATTCCCCTCTAAGAGATGTGATGAGTCGCCATAGGGGTCAAGTTGTTCCAATCCTTCTGAAATTTTGCACACTTGACTTTATAACAAGAGAAAGGTCACTATAAATGTAATTCCACTTTAAACTGTAGGTCCCATTTTCCCTTTGGATAAGTGCGGTAAGCTAAATACATACAAGAATGAACTCTGCTCAGTCGGTAGAGCGCTTGCCCGCGAAAGGCAAAGGCCCCAGATTCGAGTCGCGGTTTCGGCACACAATTTTAACCTGCCAGGAAGTTTTAAATACATACAAGTCGGTGAATTCGGGTCTAAAAATAATACTTGCACAAAGCCATTGGCCTCACGAAATTATATCTTCCTATTCTTTATCTATAAAGTAGAGTGTCCGTGTGTTTCTAATGCATGCAAATCTACAATTTTGTTCCAATCCTTATGAAATTTTGCACACTTGACCTTATAACAAGAGGAAGGTCACTATGGGTGTAAGCATCACATACAACACATAGTCCACAAAATGTTACATCATGCCGGCCGCGGTGGCCGAGGGGACTAAGGCGCTCCAGTCACGGTCTGCACGGCCACTATGGTCGGGGGTTCGAATCCCCCCTCGGGCATGGATATTTGTGCCGTCCTTAGCTATACAAACATTTGAACGATTGTTACATCATAAAAAAAATGAAATGTGCATCACATGACAATGTTGCACATCTTCTGAGCACAGGATCCATTTCAACCAAATTTGGTGCATCTATTCCTTACCGTGAGGGAACTATTGCTGAAGAGGTAAGAACCACCTACAACAAGTAGTGCGAGAGGTATGACGCGTGTGGTGCGTGCTGGAGAGTACTTTACGTCCGGAGCTCTACAAAATCTATAGTTTTATTTCGATCTTGAAGAAATTTTGCTCTCTTAATCTTCAAATCAGGACGAAGGTCACTGTCTACATAAAATTTAGCGTAGCGTGTTGCTTGGCGGAAAAAAGTAATTTATCCATTTTTATTATTTGATTGTTGAACTCCGTGGCTGTGAGTTATATTTTATTATTGTAATAAATTTACCAACCGTTCACTTTTTTAATATATTCTATTGAGCCAAAACGCGTTTTGGGGTTTCACTCACCTTCAGTTGGCGTATTGTAGTTTGGTTTCATGTGTAGGTGTCAACATCAGTTTTAAAACTGCAGATGGCCTGTGCAAAATAAGGAATTTTTGCTTCTTGGGCTTTCTATTTGATGCTGTAGCACAAACACTTTGCAGCTTGTGATTTACACATAGTCGCTGTACAATCCGCCATGTTGTTGACTGTCAGCTTTTTGTTTCAAAGATATCTATGGTCAGAGTTATATTTTAATAGGGTTTCTGCTGTGATTTATGAACATTAAAATGTGACATGTTGTGTTAACTGCAATATTGACAATTTCTGATTATTTAAAATTATTTTGAACATCATGAATTAACATAGTACTCTTTTCTACATAGGATAAATATTACTTATTTCAACTAAGTTAAACTAACCTAAGAACAACACATACACCCATGCCTGAGGGAGGACTCGAACCTCCGACGGCGAACGTCCGCGAACACCGCAGCATGGCGCCTCAGTGCGCACGGCTATTCCACCGCGGCTGGTAATTTTCATTTGTCACTTCTACCGTAACACCTGATCGACATGCAAAAGTTGGCACTACTTTGTTGTTCATGTATAATTATTATGACAGTCGGAGATTTTGATACGTGAAAGAGAAGGTAACATCAGGATTATTGATATGAAAACATCTACGGTATTTCCTTTTACCAGTCTTGACGACTACGTACATACAAGATTACTGTTTTGTGCTCATCTTTGCCAAAGCATCTTTTGACTTACGTAAGTTTCACTGGAATCCTTGTAAAATTCATATTAAATATTGGTACTTCAATTTTCGTTTTCACGTATTAACATTTGTGTATTGAGATGTAGATTTGCAGTCAGATTATAGGAAGGCGTAATTGTTTCCAAAGTACATATTTACTACTCTGTCGAAAGATATCTCGCTTAATGTTAGTACATTTATGACGATCCCACTTGTTGGGAGTCCCAGAAAATTTCTTCATTCCAAATGTTAGCAAGCTTTGTTCAGAATAAAGAGGACATTGTAGAATTTGTTCTCTCAATGACGGAGGTAGGGATTCATTTGCTAATCCTTCATTAGAATATTTCAAGAATCTATGCAATATGTATGGATGCGTGGGGCAAAGCAGTGAAATCATATGAGAGTATTCCATCTAGGAATGAACGTAGTAGTTTTAGAAGACGAAGAAGAATCTGTGTTCCTGGTAATCCTATTAGTAGCCGCTCTTCTTCATACAGAGTATTCAGACTAAAGTCTCAGATATTGTCGGATGTAAACTATAGTTCTGCACGGCACGTTTACCTCTCCACATCAAGCCATCCGAAGCAGATTCCGCAGCACTAGACGCGGTTACCCAGTGAAAGCGACCGCTTGGAAAGCGAAATAGTTTTTTCGTGGCTTGTTGTTTGGAGTTGACGCTTTCTCTTTTTCTCACCTCTGATATGTGGCTGTCCGTCGCTACGCGACAGCCGTAGCTGGCTTTCGAGCAGATGTGAATTATTTCAGCCGGTCCATATGTACTATGCCACGGAGACACGGCTAAATAACACTGGTACCTGTCTGGCGTACAGCGGTTCCTGCGAAACGTATGCGTGTGTCGTATTTTTACACGGCAGGGCTGGTAAAAACGCAAGAGGAGTGGTTGTTGGGTCAGAATAAAAAGTCTGCTTCATTCAGGCAACAACACGCGCTGGTGGAGCTACATTTTTTACGGACTGGCATTTTACCCAGTTCGGTTACATACCATAGTATTCTCTTTTGCGTCCTCTCTCGCGTTGACAATTGGAGAGTGATTATTTTATCGCATGATGGATTATACAGCATGAAGATGACGCAGGTGATAATTCTTCCACACACTTATGTTTTTATTTATTATATTCCGATATTATGGAATGAGTCAGTACATAGTTTACAGAATGTTGATTAGAAAATTTAAAAACGTAAGACTCAATAAAATACTAAAGTGGCAAAAGAGTAAATGCATGTGTAAATTACAAAGAAAATTTCTCACCTTTGGCGAAGAGCTTTTGTGCAAAACAACGAATAAACCTGATCAGCGACTGCAAGTAAAATAACTGGGAGTGGTTAATGCGTTGAATTGTGATGCATGTAGTCGTTATTTCGATACCCGCCACTACCATTTTTATTTTATTTTATTTTATTTTTCGCCATGGCTCCTAAAACAGTTTCCGGCACTCTTATTAATTAAAAAGAGCCGGCTGCGGTGGCCGAGGGGACTAAGGCGCTCCAGTCACGGTCTGCACGGCCACTACGGTCGGCCGTTCGAATCCCCCCTCGGGCATGGATACTTGTGCCGTCCTTAGTGTAGGGTAGTTGATAAGTAGTTTGTAGGTTTAGGGACTGATGACCTCATAGTTAAGTCCCATAAGCAATACAAACATTTGATGAATTAAAAAGAGCTATCTTCTGCAATGTTTAGAGTTGTGCAGATGTAAGAGTGCTCCCTCTAAAATGTGCGTTTGTTCTATTTCCTCGACATGCCGTGACATACGTAACAACGAACTGAACACTAGTCTTTTAAAGCATTTACACAACAACCGGGAGGATACTGTGATAATGAATATTCTAAACAACATACTGATCATGGTAGTTTCATATACAAATGGAGTCCTAAAGTTCTGTTGCAAGAGTCGTTCCTTAATGAAATGGAAGGGAAGTGTAGACATTACAACAAATTACCTTGTTTCTTTCTTTTTTCTAAGGAATTATTCACTATTAATGGAATATGTTGAAAGTCGTTAATTAGAATCAAAGCGTCTACTAAAATGTATGACTTTGCCATGGTTGCTACGGACGCTTTTAACTTAGATTGTATTACCTTCTCTGTAGCTCAGATATGACTTTGTTCTGTACTAAAGTAAAGAGCAAATATTCTGATTCAAACCGTGACTGTGTTTCCTTTTACAGCTAAAATAACAAACAGACTAAGTGTGGTAATACCGAATTCCACAAAGCTCTAGTACTTAATTTATATACAAAGTTACTATTATCAATACGTCATTTATAACAGTCGTTGTAAAAGTATCTCCCCAGTTTGTGTACATGTGATAAAGATGTCTATATTTGCAAATCGTTGGTGTGTATTTCATGCTACGTTCACAAAATAGAAAAAATTCATTTGCAGGGGAAGCGTTGTTACCTTTGAACAACTCAGAATCTTGCAGAATATAGTTGTGTTCAATTAACAAGAGTGTGCGGAAAACTTTTAGGAAATAAGATTAAAAAACGCAAGTGGCGGGTTTTTATTTAAGTAGATCGACGCTTCTCGCTCGTTCTATCATGTTCGTTCTGGGTTGCTCAAGGTTTTTTTTTTTTTTTTTTTTTTTTTTTTTTTTTTTTTTTTTTATTCTAGATGGCGCTGAGCCTCTCTCTCCCTTTCTCTCTTTATATTGGTTATTTGGTTTGATCAGTCCTTTGTGGATGTTAGTTTATTTCGTTTAATTTTGATCGTTTCGTCATTAACTAAGTTATATTATTTGTGAGACCATTCTTATAGTGAAGATAGCAGCAATCAACTTCTGCACTAGATTTAATGGTCAAAACTTTCTGCCCTGTCGATAGAGCCTTCAAAGTGCCAATGAACTAAAAAGACAGAACTACTGAATTTTACATTAGAAGAGAACTTGCTATGGTGAATGGTTACCAGGAAAACGTAGTGAATAACTTAATACGAAAGAAACAGCGTGCGAAATCAAATAAAAATGGCACGAAGAATATCAAAAGGGTAATGGTTCCATATTTTGGTAATCTAACTCAGAAAGTGGCCGACATACTAAAAACATTTAAGTCGAAGCTGCTTTTAAAACTAATAATTCGTTACGTCAAAATTACGTAATAACTTAAACCAAGAGACTGATAAATATGCCAAAGCAGGGGTTTATAAGATACAGTGTTTGTAATGCCAACTACATTAGTAGATCGTTTAGAGTTAAGTACAATGTACATATGGACGCCTTCCGACAAGTCCGCTGTAGCTACGCATATCCACGAAACTGGCTATACTTTAAAGAGGATTGAAGAAGACCTTAAGATTTAACATAGGATAAGTAAAGAAAGTCAGATCTGCTAGAACAGCGGAGATTATAATACATAACGCTAAAAGCGACGCTTCAGTAAATGAACAAGTTCAAGGTAATACATGCAGCTTTTTAAAAAACTTTGTGGACCTATTATACAAAAGTCGTTTATTTTAAATTTCAACCTCTGTCATACTGTGCAAATGATTTCGTGACACCTGAATATACCCACTAGCTTATGGATGATCTTTGGAATTTGGAGGTCTTTGATTTGATGTGCATACGTGGGCCCCAGTTGTGTTGTTGACTAGGTGCATTTCAGCTGTGTTATGCGCCGCCAGTGCTGGGGTCCGGTTTGAATTCTGACGTAGCACAGTATGCTGAAGACGTTTCTTTGTAGACACGTATACAAGGGAAGTGACCACCTTTTCTTTTATTACGTTTTATATTTTTTATGGTTTCATGTTTTAAGATTCTTGTACAGATTATCTGATGATGAGGGCTTGACCCTTGAAATGCGTCATATTTTAGTGTTTTTACACGATATCTGTGGTTGAGCCTACTTGTTTGACAAAATAATTCTGCACTAGATATTGAACTTGTTACTTCAATGAAATATAAAAAGCTTCCTCCTTTCTTGGCCCACTTTAGGTTACGGTAGTAACACTAAAAGTGGGCCTTTGCGAACGTCTTTTGACAGCTCGAAATTTAAATAAAAATAACGGCTTAGCCATTCACCTGTCACGAAAATTAAGTAACCGAATTTGTAGAGGAGAAATGTCTCTACAACTTTGGTCTCTTATGTTTTTTTTTTCATATCTCGTATCGTTTCAGAGATAGGCCTATTTGCAAAAATAACGGCGATTTTGGGATGTCTGTCTATCTGTCCGTAACGTGTTCCCTGTTTTTAAGACGAACCGTTCAACCGATCAGCACAAAAATCTACAGACATGATTATAGGCCACCAGAGACCAGAACCTCCCTTTTTCAAACTTTTCGGATAAAAAATACGGTAGGTAAAGCAGTCAACAATCCGAAGATTGGTTTGAACACCACAGTGTTTTACTAGGCATGTTCATGTTTGTAGGTGGTATGCCGTTGCTTTCCTCCGACCTTCGAACAGACTTACCCAGCCAGTTGTAGGGGGACCTACAGCTTAACGTGGGTTCCGAACCACGGTGCTACTCGGTATTTTTCACATCAACAATACTGCCAGAGGTGAAAGTGGAAAGTGATAGATAAAAATTATAGGACCTGGCAAAGATCGAACCCGCGACCTTTGGATTTCTATTCTGGCACTCTACCACTGTGCTACGGAGCCGCACCCTACAAAAGACCGTTTGTAATACAATAGTAATTGCAAACGAGCCGTTCATCTGACACGAAAATTGAATAACCTAACTGGTAGAGGGGAAAATTCTCTATAATTTCGGTCTATCATGTTTTTCATATATTGTATCGTTGCAGAGATATTTGAAAAATAACGGCGATTTTACGATGTCTGTCTGGCTGTAACGTGTTCCTACTTTTTAGGTCGAATCGTTCAACCGATCAACACCAAATTTCACAGACATAATTGTTGGCTACCAGAGACCAGAAACTCGCTTTTTCAAATATTTCCGACAAGAAATACGCTAGTAATACCAAAAAATGCCGTTTGTAATGTAATTTTAATTGCAAATAAACCGTTCATCTGACACGAAAATTGAATAACCGAATTTGTAAATTCTCTACAACTTTGTTCCCTTACGTTTTTTTCATATCTCGTATCGTTTGAAAGATCTTTACAAAAATAACGCAGTTTAGACACCCTCCACTTAACGAAAACCTGTCGTTCGCATATGTCACGTGATATTTCTCGCCCAGAACTCTCTGGCATACGCCATCTTGCGTATTTTTCTAATTGTAACTTACACGTTGTCATTTCAAAGCAATGGCGCACTGAAGAATTAACCAAAACATCGTTATTCGTACGATATATGATAATCTAGTGTCTACAAATGTGATATTAGCATCAGTTAACAACAGCCATCAATAGTATGAGATTATAGAAAACAATTTGTAATTGTTATCTGTACGTAGTCGGCAATGCGTTGGAGTGTGACGCTGAAGGTCAGTGGTTCGGAACTTGCCACTGCCTATTTTTTTTTCCTAAAAGGGTTTCAGACACTCATATTGATTTTTTTATTATTTAGATTATTATTTTGGTCCAAAATGTTTGCAAAAACTTATAAACCTACAAATCTAAGGTGGACCGTAAAACACGTCAGTGCGATTTTTTTCCATCTGTGTCCTTCTGGTTAAACACCTCAGTATAGAATGACTAAACACAGCGTCAAAGAGGCATATGTTGCGAATGCTAGTAATTAAGGATATAGTGCAAGCATCTTTCCGGAACGACGCCTAAAGTTGTACAGATTCCTGGTAGGTAGCAGGTGTTTGCCGGCAGACTGCAGACCCCCCAGGGCCGGCTGGTTTGGCGAGTGATACGCGGGGCCGGGTATCGCGAATTGCGGGGCCGGGTTGCGACAGTGACCCGGTTTGGTCGCCCACGACCGCCGCCCAGCACCTGCCGCCACGCCTATATGGGGCGGCGCGGCAGCAGACGCAGGAAAAGCCTCACAATCGCCCAGTCGCCACCCACAGGCAAAGCGCTACACGCCGCACTGTTGTTGTTGTGCTCTTCAGTCCAAAGCCTGGTCTGATGCATCTCTCCACACTACTCCATCCTCTTTATCTCCCAATGGCAACCTACATCCACTTGAACCTGCTTACTGTATTCCTCTCTCGGTCTCCCTCTGCGATTTTTACTTCACACACTTTCCTCCATTGCTAAATTGATTCCTTATTTCTTCAGAATGATTCCCACCAATCGATCGCTTCTATAAGTCAAAGTATGCCAGAAACATCCATGCCCGAGTAGGTATTCGAACCCCCGACGGGGAACGGCATCACCCATCGTAGCATAGCGCATCAATGCGCTCGGACGCTCCGCCGCTGCGCCTCCGAATGCGAAAATATATTGTTGACTCCCACTTACATGGATAGAAATGATCATCAGAATAAAATACGAGAAATCAGAGTTCGAACGGAGAGCTTCAGGTGTTCTTTCTTCCCGCGAGTTATTCGAGAATGGAATTGGAGATAAATAGTACAAAATTGGTTCGATGAACCCTCTTCCAGGCACTTGAATGTGATTCGCAGAGTATCCCACGTAGATGTAGACGTAGATATAGCTGTAGAAATTCCTTTTCTCCCCAGTTCTGTTCAGTACCTCCACATTAGTTACACGATAACCCATCTAATCTTCAGCATTCTCCTGTAACTTCCACATTTCAAAAGCCTCTGTCATCTTCCTGTCCACACTGTTTCTCGTCCATGTTTCACTCCACACAAATGCCTTCAGAAAGGACTTCCTTACACTTAAATTCATATTCCACGTCAGCAAATTTCTCTTTTTCAAAAACTCTTTTCTTCCCATTGCCATTCTACATTTTATATCCTTAGTCCTGCGATCATCATATGTTATTTTACTGCCCATGTAACAAAACTCACTTACCCCCTTTATTGTTTCGTTACCTAATCTAATTCCTTCAGCGTCGCCTGACTTTCTAAGACTGCATTCCATTATCCTTGTTTTGCTCTTATTAATGTTCATCTTATACCTTCCTTTCAATACACTGTCCATTCCGTTCAATTTCTCTTCCAGGTCCTTTGCTGTCTCTGACAGAATTACAATGTCATCGGTAAAACACAATGTTTTTATTTCTTCACCCTAAACTCTAATTCCTTCTCCAAATTTCTCTTTGCTTTCCTTTATAACTTGTTCAATGTTCAAAATGAATAACATAGGAGAGAGGCTTCAACCCTGTCTTACTCCCTTCCCATCACTGCATCCCTTGGATGCCCTTTAACTCTGAAAACTGGTCTGGTTTTTGTACAAGATGTAAGTAATCTTCAGTTCCCGATTTTACCCCCGCTGACTTCACAATTTGAAAGAGAGTATTGCAGTCAACATTGTCAAAATATTTCTCCAAATCTACAAAAGCTACAAATGTAGGTTTTCCTTTTCCTGATCCTTCTTCTAAGATAAGTCGTAAAGTATTGCCTCCCGTGTTTCTACATTTCTCCTCAATCCGAAATGATCTTTCTATCTTTATTCCTTATCGTCCACAATTCATTCCCGTAAAAATTCACTCCAGAAAAATCTCTTCAGAAAAGACTTCCTAACATTTAAATCAATATTCGATGTCCACAAATATCCCTACTTCGGAAATTCTTTTTTTCCTAGAGCCGTTCTTCATTTTATATCTTCCTTATTACGGCCATCAAAAATCATTTTACTACCTAAATAACAAAACTGATCTACGTTCGTTGCTTCATTTCCTAAAATAAGTCGTAAGGTAAGTATTGCTTCACGTATTCCAAAATTTCTCCTAAATCAAAACTGAGCTTCCCCAAGGTCGAATTCTACTAGTTTTTCCATTCGTCTGAAAATAATTCGAGTTACTATTTCGCAAACATGACTTACTAAACTTACAGTTCTAATAATTTCACACCTCTCTGCACTAGCTTTCTTTCGAATTATTACATTCATCTTGACGTCTGAGGGTATGTCGCCTGTCTCATACATCATGCACACAATTTGTAACAATTTCGTCATGACTGGCAGCTGAAACGTAATATAATCTATCAGAGCGGCCTTGTTTCGAATCAGATCTTTCGGTGCTCAGTCAAATACTTCTCACAGCATCGGATCTCCTAACTCACCTTCTGATATTCATACAACAGCACAGAACACTACACGTTGTAAAACCCTAGAAACCAAAGAGAAGTTCTGAGGCAATTGAAATCGCAGACTAATCGGAGCTGTCGATGATTGTGACGTCCGCGAACGAATGTTGTATTTGCGTGATCTCAATTGTGGAATCTCCTACTGCCCAGGACTCCCACAAGTACCCGAAACTGAAGTTCCCTGATTTACTGACGCTGTTTTGGGTTTCTTTTTCCCGATAAATTGTCAGATCTGTAGCGCACATATATAGGCATGGGGAAGAAAAGGACCTGTATTTCTGAACGTGTCAAACTCAGCCAAATTTCAGGTTATTAACCCCTTTACAGGTATTCTGATCTGAAAAGTTAGTAGGCAGGTATCAAAATAAAAGCCACATATACCGCGGTGGAGTGGCCGAGCGTTCTAAGGCGCCTCGCTGCGGAGAGCGCGGTTGCTTGCCTTCGTAGTTCGAGTCCTTCCTCGACCATGTGTGTGTGTGTGTGTGTGTGTGTGTGTGTGTGTGTGTGTGTGTGTGTGTGTATTATTCTTAGTGTAAGATAGTTAAAGTACTTTGTAAGTCTAGGAACTGATGACAGTAGCAATTTGGTCCAACAGGTTTACAAACAACAAAAAGTCACATTTGCTTAAATAATATCTGTGTTTATTAATAGCGTGGCTCCAAATTTGAATCAATAGCAAATTTTTACTCCTCCTTCTGTAAAATATTTATAAACATCCATGCAAGGCAATACCGCACATCTGGCAAGAAACATATATGAATGTTTTATCACAAAAGATTAATGTTTCGAAAATAACAATGTCAAATAATCTTCAAAATGAAAATTCAAACGATCAGTTAAAGTCCAACAGCCAAAAACTCCTTTGTGACAGAAATAATAGATTCATAAATTCCGATGAGTGGCGTCTCCATAAAAAAAAATAAATAAATAAAATTTAAAAAAAAAAAAATAAAAAAAATAAAAAAAAAAATTCAAAAATTTCCCTGGCATATACGAATTCGAAATATTCAAACATCTCGATTGTTACAGAGCAATGAAGCAAATTGAAGGGCCAACTTGAAAATTTGTGCTGGACGGGGATCGAATCCGGATTTCTCGCTTCCGGCCAGCGGTCGACTCAACCAAATTCGCTATCCGTGCACGCTTCCCGCCTTCCCCAAATTCTCAAACTATCGCACATTACGGTTGTAGCACCCTGTAACCATTACTTCGTCTTTCTCGTAGCTTCAACTGTATACCCGCATGAGATCGGACATATTTGTGCCTCCCCACAGAAATTTTCATATGCCTGTTTGATGCATACATATATATCCGACAGAATAGACACTAAATCTATAATCGTATGTATGTTTAAACATGAAAATGACGATTTTGCGGGATTTCAGTGAAAACATTGATCAGGATGAAGTAATGGGCAGGGGGCACTACGACAGTAGTGTCTGATGGGTTGATAACGAGCGCAGGACGGGACGCGTGTCTTGATGGCCTAATTTGAGCCGACGCGATAGTAGCAGCGCGTTCGCTCAGAGAGCTGTCCGTATTAAAAAAACTGAACAAAGAACTCGACGATCAACATTGAACATAACACGAGCCCACGTTCCTGAAGAACCGAACTACCTGAAGACCAAAATAAAAAATTATTTTTTTTAAATAGCTGACCGCCATTTGACTGATTATTTTTTATTATTTTATTTTATTTTATTTTATTTTTCACAACCTGGTTTCGGCATTAGGCCATTTTCAAGTGCTCTGATAAAAGTTGTCAGACAGGTTTCCTTAGGTCATGGTCATACTAGTAAAAACAATAAAAATATTCGGAGTTGAGTCCATGTCGGAATTATAAAATGGGTGACACTTTTGTCCCCGCATCTTAATTTAAAATAATAAGATAGATTTGTGTTCACCATAAGATCGCAAAGACAGTGGTGAACACATACCAATTTTATTATTTTAAATTAAGATGCGGGGACAAATGTGTCACCCATTTCATAATTTCGACATGGACTCAACTCCGAATATTTTTATTGTTTTATTATGACCATGACCCAAGGAAACCTGTCAGACAACTTTTATCACAGCACAAGAAAATGGCCGAAACCAGGTTGTGACAATAAAGAAAACTTTCAGTGAAATGGCGGTCAGCTCTTTTGAAAAATTTTATATGACTGAGGCTCCTGACGCAAGCAAAATCATAAAAAATCAAGGCAACCATTACACCAAAGTGTACGGGTATATGATTATTTTTCTTCAAATGACTGTTAGTGTACTATCCCTGAATATTACCATTCCTCCTGTGTCACCCTCCTTAAAAATTCGTTTTTCCGATAACGATACTGCGCTGTGAACAGTTTTCACTCGTTGCGGTACCTACAGTTAGCCGGTATTTGGTAACGGTGTCCCGCTGCTGACATTCAGTAGCTGCCCTATCTGAGCCAGGATCTGCGCGACCACGCCCTCCGCTGCAGCGACCTCAGCAGCCAGACGGCCGTCTGGTCAGCCGGCTCCTGACCCACCCTGCACGGGCAGAGACCGCTACCGGGGACCTAGGGGCCTATGTCCATCACCACGCTACTAAGTTCACCGACATGGCAGATGTCACGGGATAGATGGCGCAGGTGTGTTGTTTGCGCAATACACACTCCCTCTGTCAGCTGGGAGGCCGTCTAAGGCGTGGTCGAGGCAGTCATTTGTCTGACATGCAGCGTCGTCGTCAACTGAAAGGGGTCAAGTGGTCTGTGCCCGCCCTATGGGGATTTAGATTTCGGCAGTGGTGTAGGAATTCGCCCTTGCACGTCGACCGTTCCCGAGATGTATGTTGAATGGTTGGTTGCTTGATGGAGGAATGGACCAAACAACTAGGTCATCAGTCCGATGTATGGTGAATAATTCAATGAGGTGGTCCAAGCGCCGTACACGATAGTAAGCAGTGACATCTGAGACGTGTCGTCAGTAGACCGAAGGACAAATCACGAGGAAACAATGGACGCGCTAGACACGACTCTGTGGACATACCTTAGAGGAGCCAGAAACGCACACGAGTCCCACTGTCGACACAATGTCCCCGAATTCAAGGGCTTGTATTTGTTACCAATCTCCAGGAATGTGAAACAATGGCGGAACGTGATATGATCAAAAGAATCATGCTTTCAGCTGGACCATGCCAACTGGAGCCACCGTGTGCGGCAATCGATGGATCCCGCCTGACCGACAGGTGTTGTCCATGGTGATCTTGTCTCTATTATGTCTAGGACGCAAATTCCTGGTATCGAATGGGTGCCCTGATTGTTCTGGAAGGGACTTTGAATGGTTGCAGTGAGTTGCCCACCGAGGGAGGTGTGGCAGCGGTAAGGCACTGGACTCCCATTTTGAAGGATGGTGGTTCAAATCCACCTCCGGCCATCCAGATTTAGGTATTTCGTGATTTCCCTAAATCACTCCAGGCAAATGCCGGTATGGTTCCTTTCAGAGGGCACAGCCGATTTCTTTCCCCATCCTTACCGCAAACTCCGAGCATTAGCTCCATGTCTAATGACCAAGCTGTCGACAGGACATTAAACCCAAAGCTTCCTTCCATTACTGCCCTTCCAACACCCTGCCGCTAGGGGATGGTTCCAGAAACATGCAAGGGATGCTCAATACTGAGATGGCAATTTGGAAGCCCTGATTTGATCCCTGTCGAACATATCTGGGATGTCGTGTAATGCAGGCTCACTGCCGTGGATCCTGTACCAACCAACAGACTAGAATTGGCTGCCGCTGTGAACGCTATTTGGTATCAGCTGCGTCCGGATGTGTATCAGGGACTTATGGACTTACACGCATGGCGTCCCCACTGCAGCCCTGATGGGCCAGAGGAAGGCCCACATGACTTCAGGTGCGCATACCATGACATTCACTAAAAGTCAATGTACTTACTACTTACCAGTAATAACCCAACTCCTTTAGGATACTGTTCAGTATATAGAGTACGACATTTGCACCAGGGACTGGCAGCTATGAGCTTTACACTTGCCCTTCATTTCACGCATGCGCAGATTGCATGCCTACCTGGCGCCGACGAAAGATCACAGCTGATCCGAAAAAGCGATAATTTGGTGCTCAGTACTTTGCTAGCGCCAATAGCAAACAAGTTACTCCTCATTCATGAATACTCGAATTTCTCTGATAACCTCATATGCTACAGTTTCACTCATTTGTTAATGCTCTTGCCTTCTGTAAGAGTTACTGAATGAGGTCCTGACTAGTGAAGTATAACTTCTCGTCACTTCGTTTCCAGACTTCCTACCGTTAGAAATCGGAATCGTGATGTGATGATGTATAGTTGGGTTATATCGGAATAGTGGGTCAATACAAAATATTCTTCTTTTGTTCAACATCTCTTTTTGTAAATATGGTGTATGAGATAGAAGCAAAACTCAACCGATTTTAAACGTTTTAGCATTAATCAGAGTTAACACAAAGTCGTATAAATAATAATCAGTTCATATTATGTAGTACTTACTTGTGAATTTGCATCACATCCCCAAATCGTCCTCTCGATAAAATAGGCATTACCATAATTATGACCACAAGCATGCCAACTGAAGCACTTGTTACGAAGATGTAAACTTACCTGAAACAAACAAAAACAATATAATTACAGACGATGCACACAATAAAATGTAAAGCTAAGAACAAGAACAAATAACAATACTACGTCAACATTTAAATCGTTATGTTTTCTAAAAACCAAAGAATGAAGATAATATTAAGCTGATGTTATGTCTTTAATATATTCCCTTAACTTTTTGTTACTATGTAATTCTATTAACGGTAACGAATTGTAAGTAATTGACAACAGCGTTAAAGATTAGTACTGCTTCAGGGGCTAAGCGGTTGTGTCGATAATAGGTCATTCTTTGTTTTTTTTTTTTTTTTTCTTAAGTATGATACGAACCGTAACCAAACCCATCTTCATGAGTATCACTTGTTTCGCTTTCCTCCTGTGCATCTAATCTCTTCACCCTCCACGTTCTTCTACAGACCAAAACAGGTAGGAGAAAGGTTTGTACCTTGAGACGGTTTTACCTTGGGACACTTTTTAATAGAGGCAGTGCACTCTAGTGGAAACTTTAAGACCTATGAAGTAAAGTTGTCAGGCCTATTTTCAGAGTGAATAGGAGGCCATGTTGTATTTGGATGATATTTGAGATCTGAGGAGGAATTTTACAAGTTTTCGTGGTTGAAAGTAAAATTTAGCCACTATCCCTAGAAGATATAAATTAAAGCTAAGTATCATTATTGATATTTCTTAAATACAGTGTTGTAGTGCATTGTTTAAGTAATCTATTGACACCATAAGTTATAATGATATAATTGTGTACATAGGTTAGGATACTGTTTTCTGTTATTGTGTGTTTGGTTGTACCTTGGGATACTTCTCTGGTTGCACCTTGGGACACCTGGAAGGTGTTTAATCTCACTGATAGACCAGAAAAATAAAGAACTGAAGAGGAAAAAAATTCTTTTCCCAAAGAAAGAAGCCATTAAACGGATGAAGAAATTCCCGAGCTCGGCAGTAGCTCTGGAGGCAGCATATTTGATTTGTCATTTGAAGAAGAGGATTCCTCATCCTTCTTTCCATCTAGAAAAGTTACACTTTCTTGTTGTCAAGGTAGTTGGGTCTTGGTAAAATTTGACATCAGTGGCAGATCTCATGTGTACTATGCAGTAGTAGTTTTAGAAAACACAGAAAAAATGTAACTGTCACATTCTTAGGGAAGCAAAGGACCATTTTGTATTCCCTAATGTTGAGAACATCATCATTGTTAACCGCAGTAATTTAGTGAAAGAACTACCAGCTCCAATGGTGTGTCGTGGGTTTCATTCATTTAATATTTTATTCCCACCATCTTTTGTTTTAAAGTAAAATAAGTTTAGTATTTCGACTAACAAACATTTACTACCTAAGTCCAAAACAATTTTTTCATTCATAAAACTAAGAAATTGAAATACATCACCGTGTCTCAAGGTAAAACCAGCACTGTCCCAAGGTGAAACCATAGGTTGTATATTGGGAAAAGTGTCACTAAAGTCTTTATTGGCGAGTAATTGTGTAAATATAGGAGCCAGCCTAAACTGCTGTTCGTTCAACATTACCTAAAATTGGTGCCTGTTATGGGTTAATTTTTCAAATTTCTTGTAACAAAATTAGAGTATTAAAAAATTAAAACGTAAAAAATGTCTCAAGGTACAACCCTTTCCCCTACTACTGCATAAAGTTTAATCTGACTCCAATCAAGAAAAGAGCTACAGACCAGGGGATGACTGCGTTATGGGATAGGAATTAGAGCTAAGAAGTAAAGAAGGAACTCCATAGAAAATTCCAGTTCTCGAAGTTGCGAATTAACCAGATGGCTACTACCCACTTTTTGAAAAACAATTACAGCTGCATACATCTAATTATCACGATTCGATGGGACGTTAAACCCTAACCTTTCTTCTCTGCCGTGCGGGAATGGCCGTGAGGTCTATTGTGACATGCCACCAAATGTGTGACCGCTCGTGTCGGAGGTTCGAGTCCTCTCTCGTGCATGTGTGTGTGTGTGTGTGTGTGTGTGTGTGTGTGTGTGTGTGTTGACCTTACCATAACTCGTTTAAGTTAAAGTAGTGTATAAGTCTAGGATGCGATGGCTCAATTTACAATTCTTCCTTTCTTCGTTCCTCGTACGTAAATACTTCGCATGACTATCTCGGATGGTACTATGTAGCAGCAAGTCATTTATTTTCTGTTCCTCTCGCGAATGTGTTGGGATAAAGAATCCTTTATGTGCCTCCGTACAAGCTCTGATTGCTCTTAACTTCGTGGCTTTCACTTAAATGTACGTTTACGCAGTAGAACCGCTTTACAGCAATATTCAGATAAACGTTTTTCAGATATTCTCTCTAGTAATTCGTAAAAAAGAAAGTCGTCCTTCCGGGGATTCACAATTCGATTCACGAAGCATCTCCGTAACACTAGCGTGAAGATGGAGTTTACCAGTAACAGATCCATCAGCACGCTCCCGTTTTGCTTCAGTGCCTTTCTTTAATCCGACCTTGTGAGGATTCCAAGCAGTCGATCAGTACTCAAGAACGAATAGCAGTAATGTTACGTAAGCGGTCTCTCTTCAGGTGAACCACACTGTCCCAAAATTCTCCGAGTAAACTGAAATCGACCGCTTTCGTTCTTTGCCACTGTCGTCACGTGCTCGCTTCATTTCGTAAAGGACCAGCTCGGACGTCAGTTCTGTTCACTGCCAGCATCCACGATAACAATGACCACTGGTGATTTATGTATGAAGAATGGAAGCACGGTATGAAAATTTGTACCAAGACCGGGATCACTATGCAGTTGCATTCACCAATATTCCACCGTCTCACAGTGGCCTTGCACAAACACACGAATTTAACCTGGCACCCCTCCCTGCTCAATCCGAACTCAATCTCTGCCTCAGTCTAAATAACGTTCTTCTGTAACTGGAACAAAATTAAAAAGGCTATCAAGATCAAATAGAACAGCAGACCAACACACAACTAAACTGGGATCCTGCCGAAAACTGTATACAATTTAAACAAAATGTTATGGTATCACTTCTTTCAGATAGTATCTCTCCGAAAGAAGGGGCACTGTTGGTTGATAAAACGAACACTTCTTCGGTCACTAAAATTGTGATTTTTGGGTGCACAAGATGTTCACGAAGGAAATGACAAAGCTATCGCAGCTGCTAGTTTTTGGAAATGCTGACCGACCGGACACGGAAATGTATTAAATGAATGATTAATAGTGGGGCACACACTTTGGTGCAGCATGAGACATGCATTGTCTGACATTGAGCACACTTGCAGTTGTAAAACATCATCATAAACACTTCCCATCTTGAAGCACATAGTGAAATAGCAACAACTCAAAGCCTTAAAACTATGTATATGATCCACTTCTATATTACAAAGACGCTCTATTTTATATACATAAAGATGATTTCTTTTAAAAAATTACATAATTTTTATGCTATTGTTTCTACATTGTAAAGTTATAAATTGGTATTACTTCAAAAGAGATTTATAGAAACATTAAAAATGGATTTAGGTTGATAATTGGTTTGTAGTGCTAAGTATTTGTGTTACCGGGAAAAATAAACATTTGAAATTGCTTAAAAAACTTTGCCTAATAAATTCCGTTTGTTCATTTAACATGTTTCAAGTATAATGTTCTTTATTTAACAATATTTCTAACTGTACAAGTAAATTAAGTTTTTTGCTATTTACTTGTGTATGGAGTTCCATTAGACTATTGTTTATTGAGATACAGTGGTTAGCTATGGTGGATTTGTTAAAATGATTAAGTCTAAAAGCATCAGTGTGTTGTTTGTAATGCACGTGGAAAGTTCTTCCAGTTTTGCCTATGTAAAATGCAGAGCAGCTGTTTCATTTTAATTTACATATACCAGTGTGTTCTGTAATTGGAGTGTTTTTGTCCACTATGTATGGTAAGTGGAGTCCTAGTCTGCTGTTAGTGGAAAAGATATTCTAGTATTGGTCTTCGTGAATAAGTTGCCCATTTTTTGAGATGCTGTGCCTAAATACGGAATACTTGTAAGGATTTGACAACAATGGACAAAATTAAGTTACTTTGGTTGATATTAAAAGCCTTTACAATGTTCCTGTTGAAGCATAATATCACGTACAATGAGGCAGAGTTGGGTCTTTGGACTGAGTAGGGAGGGGTACCAGGCTAAACCCGTGCGACTGTGCGAGTCCACTGTGTCAGGGTGACCTAGTGGTGAGCGCTAGGGCCTATTGAGCGGGAAACACCGGTTCGAATCCCGGCCTTCACCCATTGCTCGTCTGTATAATATAGATCAAGTTGAGCGCTTTCTTGCCTCGGGGGAAGATACCGCACCTTTAAGACGTCCTTCTCAATCGAACCAATAATGTCTGCATCTAGATCTAATTTAAGTCACACTGACATGGGAAACTCCTTGCCCCCTCCGCAAGTACTGTAGGATGTAGTGGTAAGGTGGCCCAGTGGATAGCCAAAAAGCTTGTACTGTGAGAAAAAGAAGCAAAATAGAAAAAGTGGACGGTCCTAGATGAAGACGTGCCCCATCGAGCGAATTGCAGAGCCGAGCCGTCGCGGTTGTATGGTGACGGCATTGGACTGCGAAGTTTCAGAGCTCCGTATTGATGGTTTTCGTTTTAATTATGAACTTTCAGTCCGTTCATTGGTGTGTTTGAGGTGTTGAATAGAGAGAAAACACTGAATTAGAATTTATGCTGCGGCGGGATTTGAACCTGGGGCCTCATGCTTCCTGTGCAAACCCTTTACTCACTCAGCTGCCGCACCCTTATCGAGAACGCGCCTACATGGACTGTCTCAGAGCACGTCTCCCTCCACAACACGAACTTTCATTGTGCCTGATCCCAAAGGTAATAAGTACAATATTGCCAAGCTCTATATTATCGGAATAGCACCCCAGCAATGAATGTTAATGAGAACAATCCTGTCTTGTACCTCAGGTAAAATTGATATAAATATCAAACACTAATCCCATTTCCTAAGACATATATTACCTCATTATATCAAGGATACTGAACAGAAATAAGCGTTGAATTATAATTTGTGTCAC
Source organism: Locusta migratoria (assembly GCA_026315105.1). NCBI lineage: Eukaryota > Metazoa > Arthropoda > Insecta > Orthoptera > Acrididae > Locusta > Locusta migratoria. Next base: position 56,837,129 of record CM048746.1, on the reverse strand, counting down.
GGCCAGGAACAGAGATTTAACGTTTGTGTTGGAGACGTGCCGTAAGACAGTTCGTGTAGCGGCATTACACAAATGCTGCAATAGCCAAGAATCTAACGATGAACAACGAACAAAACGAAAATACCTCCGTAACGGCCGAGTTACCCGAAGAAAAATTTAAAAAGGAGTGGTTAAAGTATCTGCATAGTAAGCAAGAGGTATCGGGATCGAATTCCGGCTGCAGCACAAATTTTAATTCAACACCTCTCGCTATATTCAATATCTTTGATATAATGAGACAATATGTGTCTCAGGAAAGTGAATTATTGTTTGATATTAATGTATGTGTTCTAATTCAAATTGAAATTGTTTGTAAATCTATCAGACCAAACTGCGTGGTCATCAGTCCGTAGCTTACAAACTATTAAAACCTAGGTAAATTAAACTACGGACAAACACACACAATCATGCCCCAGGGAGGACTCGAACCTCCACTGCGAGCAACCGCGCGCTCCGCAGCGAGACGCTTTAGACCGCTCGGCTACTCCACCGCGGCGTATGTGTTCTCTTGATGTAGTCTTGGACACTTTCATAGTATACATAACTACTAATCTGGTATGAACTACGTTACAACACAAGAATTCGAGAGTCAAAACCTCCAAAACGGAGCTCAAGAGCCATAACATGTGGCAATTGTGTGCAACATTTAGGAAGTACGAACGTCTGGAGGATCATCGCCTTGTTGCAAACGGAAGTTACGATACACGCACTAAATTAAATGGTGCGAACAGCCATGTTAGTGATCGGTCGAACAATTCAAAATTTTATGGAAAATAGATTATAAAAATAAAAATACTGGAGCGCGAGGGAGATTTGAGCACGGATCTCCCGCTTCGCTTTTCAACACCCTGACTACATAGCCACGACGCAGTTGCTTTCTAATTCTGTTTTACCTCTTCTTTTTGTAGATCATTACACCTTATTCCTATTTTTATGCTTGATATGAGTTCAGTTTCTGACGTGCTATACACCGGGTCATCTTACCGCCGAATCTGTAGGACGTGCGATGTATTGTTTTCCTGTGAAAAGCGGTTTCTGACTGCCATGTACTATGTTAAGTTTGATTCAGTTTCGTAATAACTATGATAACAAAAGACGCCCTATCAACCCGTGAAATGTTGTTCGTCTGCTCTTCCGCTTCGCCTGTTTGGCCAGTCGGTGCGGCTAAGGCTCCTATAAACCCGAGCTGAACTATCCGCCATTTTTTCCCCAAGCTGTAGGAGTTGTCAAGTTCCGGACGAGCTCACGCGTTATCTCGCGTTTCATTCAACTCGCTCACACTCGCAAAGTACTCACTATATGAACGTGGAATTTCCATCAATGTCTTCGTTACGAACTACACTACATTTTCTTTTTAATTTTATTTATGGCAATAATTTATAAACAGCATATACTGATAGTTTACGACCAAGCACTCTTTGACGACGTTACGGAATTTTCGACATGCGAGGAACTTTTTTTCTGTTGAAGTTAGGTGAAAACATTACGGGAATGAAATGTTCAAAATACATCAAATTTTCATCCTCTCCAAACAGAAACTCTGTGAAAAATGAATGGCTTGAGATAATGTCAGTTAAATATGACGCACTGGGATCCGCCCGACCGTCTAGTAGTAACATGTCTTCCGTATTAGGGCTCCTAATAATTAGGCACACGTTGTTACTGCAAAACATCCATACTTGAAGATGCTGGTACTGACTTCTTTTAACCCATTAAATTTAATAGTTGCACACAACGAAAGTGCTGTGTCTCTATGTAATATGCAATTTCAATGTTTCAGTTATATGAAAAGGATATTCTAAATATCTCAATACAGAGTGTTTTATTATGTGAGGAAATGAGAACAAGCAGTTCGTTAGCTAGTGAAGAGATCCTTGCTATCCGTCATTTTCAAGTATTCTCACATAAAATCCTCATTAGATCTAGTAACTTCCGTTCTGTTAGTGCTAAGCTTTAAACTGAAGGAAATGTAACTCCTATTAGGTTTTCGAAACTGAGTAGCTCTAAAACACAATGGACAAGAAGCAAAGAAATAAACATTTATGAGTGACGAAGGAATATCTGCAAATCGAATAATAAATCACTAACTTTACTCTTTTTTCTTTCTACAACTATGTATTTCCTTGAATAACGCGACAGTTAATGAAGTTTTTGCTTAGTAACCATGTGGAAAAATACTCCACTCTTTGCGTGTTATCATTTGTCAAAATACCATTTTGATACCTCTAACCGTGTATGAGATACGCAATGATTCATTCTGGCCTTATCGCCATCGGAAATGAGTGCGCTAAATAAAATAAAGTTTAGCAGTAAGAGTGAAAGGTACAGATCTCCTCCTAAGTCGAAAATAAAATTCAGTCCATTAGGAAAGTTTCATCCCCAGCAACATATGGTGCAACTAGCACCAAACGGAATATCATAGCAGCCTCTGTTTTTTATTGCAAACTTTTCCTAATGTAGCTGAAAACCCGGCTTTGCTCGGGTATTTATTTATTTATACCTGCTTTGAGCTAGTACTTCTCCTATCCTTTCTCTCTCTGCCCATCTCCTTTTTTCTAAAATCAAGCTATATTTATCGGAGAATAAATAAGAAATAACGCTGTCTCGCATAATGTACAAAATTATAAATATCCAAACAAATGACATAAAATGCGTACGATCTCATATTTATTGAGTTATATGTTGTACAATTGTATAGTTCTGCAGGTACGAATTCATTTGTATAAGTGCTATATGTCTGTATTAAAAGAAATTACTTTTTTACAGCTTTATTTATTTATTCTTATATTCCTTATTTGTGTGCTTATCCTTAAATAGAAAGAGCTGAAGACAATGTAGCACGCATAGACCAAAGGTAAGGTCTGTGGCATCACGTTTTGCTGTATGTAACCTCCTTGCTATAGAGTCGGAAACGTCATCGCTGGCCTTCAGTCCGAAATTTTTTTATAATTTGACGACTTTTAACCACCATATCTTCCAGCCCACTTATAGCTATCGGCATGGAACTTCTATGGTGTACAACGGGAGACTTCTGACAACAATTACACACAGACCATTCGTTTGCGTTCTGTAGTTTTCGCTGCAGAGCGAAATATTAACATACACATACATAGAATTTTAGATACACCGATAACTTTCCATCCCAATATACTCCACCCTTTTATAATTATCAACCCTCAAGCAACAATGCAACCAATAATACCATTTTTAAAGAGTAAATATAATTTTCAAAAAGTAATTATTGTTCCGCATTTCGCGTTATATTCTTCAAATTACTAAATATCTATCAGATCGCTATAAGACCGTGCCCCAAACTTATCTCAGGTATAAATTAGTAACTGTACAAATATTTAAGTCTCTGCGTCTTGTCGTTCGGACGTGATAAGCGTACACCGAACAGACATTCACATTAATATAAATATCCGATCGTCATAAAATCGTGCTTAAAGCCTTACCCGGGTAGACAATAGTAACTGTACAAATTTTTAGCTCTTTATGTCTTATGGTTCAGACGTGATAAACGTACGCCGAACAGACATTCGCATTTATAGATATAGATGACTATTAACGAAATAACGAGCATTTCGTCACAATGCTGACATATAAAGATTTAAGTAGCGGAAAAATTAACTATTTCTATCAATTAGTTTTTGCGAAATCGTTTGTGAAAGATGGCAGGGCATGCGCCTCTACGCTGTCAGTGCAGCGCGATTCCAACGATGTTGGGGAAAACATGGCGGACGATTCAGCCTGGGTATTAGGAGCTCTAGGTGCGGCTGGCTTGTGCAGAGGCATAACCGGTGTCTGCCTCCCTCGCGCAACCACGCCGTGGTCGCATTCAGGCGCCGCCGCGTGGTCAGCCGCTCGCCTTGCGCAACCTGCTCCCATTAACACGGGCGCCACCCTGCCTTCCTGCTCGCATGTTCTGGCTGAATCGGAGACAAACGAGAAGGCTCCCCCCTGCCTTCCTGCTCGCATGTTCTGGCTGAATCGGAGACAAACGAGAAGGCTCTGGGAACTAAACTAAAAAACTCCATGGAAATGAGCTGTCTGATGCCCCTGCTCGCTGCTACCACGGGCGTGGCAGAAGAATATGTGTTAGTTGGCAGCTGGAAGTAAGGCACGATAGGGCGGCATAACATTGCCGTGGGCGAAGCTTGTGTAATGCGCATTTCTGCAGCTAAGCGTCTATAGGGAAGACCAGGGTAACGGCACCACCCTGGGTAATCGCGCCACCCCAGTTTTATGATGATCGGTTGGCAGTACGAGTACGCTTGCGAGTGTTTTAACTCCGTTACCTACCGCTGAACTAATTCCTGTGGTCGCCGTCCGTGATTGCCGAGAGATATTAATCGTGTGAAGGAAATTGTTAGTTTCGACGGTTTGGATCTAGTTTCCCAGCCTGTATTTTCTTGAAATAAGTACCTCTATAGGCTGTCAGTGCTTTTTAATACTCGTAATAACGTAATCTGCAGATTGTAAGCTTCGGTTTCGTGTCTCTAACCTAATTGTTTCGCAAAATCTTAGGCTTTAAACTGACGTTCTTGGCCATATTTTGCAACTGGGGCAATGAAGCCATGGTGGAGAATTCACGGAAAATTAAGTGTAATACAGATGTATTCATTTTGTGAAATGGGCACTTGCAGAATGTAGTAGTTTTGAAGGGCCAAAAACTATTTTTCTGACTTTTGCGGTGTCTTAATCAAGTCTGAATTATAAAATATATTTTTATTCCAATTTTACATCGACACGTACTTGAACGCTTATAAACGTATACTACCGAAGAGTGATAAGTATAAATCACAACAGTTGTAACACATTTACTACTAATCATTCATCGTATAAGTTTATCCTTCATTTTCAAATGTATGGCGTCATTACCCCTGAACTTAGGGTAATGGCGCCACTGCGTATACTTTTGTAATATATTTTTAAAAATACAACTTAACAAAATACATGGCTGAAAAAAAGTTATAATAAAGTAGTATTAGCTGGCGAAGCTGTAGTATTATTCTGTACGAAAGAGAAACGCTTTTAATAAGGTAAAAAAACTGGTTTCCCTTAAGGTGGCGCCAATTTCCCTGGTCTCTCCTAGCGCAGCTCATACGTCCGCTTACATCCCAAGCAAAAAAATCTTTCCCAGTGATACTACCTGTTGCCATTAGGAAAACACCTAAACCCTTCACGCATTAAGGATGTAGAGACGCCAGTAGACGACGCTGATCTGAGTATGCTGTATACATTTGGATCTTGGCTAACCACACACTCCGCAATCGTGATATATTCAGAAATAAACTACCAAATATTGCTGACAAGTAAGAAATAAAGATATAACCACTCTCTCGGAAATCGCTGCGTATTCGAGCATTTTGGGCAGAAGAAGTAATATCGGCCTAACCATACCCTCGGAAATCACGAGATATTAGGAAATAAACAAATACTTCTCAATAGCGAACAGTGTAAATGTCGTTCATACTCATTTCGTTCACCAATAATTTAAACGTTTCCCATAGTTTTGTCTCGGACCATATTCTCGGAAATCATTTGTGTCTAACTACGTTCTCGAAAATCGCAACATATTTGGAATAAAAGTCAAATATTTCTGAGAAGGAAGGACAGAAATATCATTGCTGGTCGTTTCATTCTTATATTTCCAATCACACAGAAATTACTAAGTCGATGTTACTCATTGCCGAGACAGCACAAACTTACAAGTATAGGTAACATCCAATACTGGATAAGATACTGCTCTTATATGGATAAGTAAATCCCACAGTGTATTAGGAAGAAGCAACTCCCACAATGTGTTACAAACGATAAGATTTCAAAAACGAGGGAGTTTCATACGCAATACCTCTTTCTTGGAATTCTAAAACACTATCCATTACGCTACATCATCCTACGGGATAGACCACATTTTGAATCTTATCGTTCTGACAGGGATTTTTTCACTGTTAAGTACTTTTAGTTACATTTACTTACAAGAAATTGAGCCAAAGACAAATTTTATGATTCACCTTTAATGTGCTGTTCCCACGAAACGGCTTAGTTGGAGTTATACTACCAAAACTGTGAGATACGTGTGAAATCAAGATGGCGTCTGTCACATGTATGGAACATGTGAATATCGTTTTGTCATCAGTTTCCACGTTGACGCCCACTGGCTAATGTCACACTGAATTTAACTGACGAAAATAGATTCCTGCTTAGATATAAGAAGTCCTGCAGTCCTGAACCCTATTGGCAGTGTTGTTGACGTTTTTTTTTATAAGTTAAGTGTATGAGTTATTTGCTCAGTTTAAAAATGTGGACATGTCGATTGATGGCAAATCTCGTTCTGGACGTTTCTCAACTGCCCAAATGGTCGAGAAGATTGAAAAAAGGATCAAGAAGACTGCACAACAATATTCGTCATAAAAACCAGATTTGTGGCAGGCAAGAGACTGGTTCTTCCACTACGACAACGCACCTGCACACACAGCCATCCCTGTTAGATAGTTTTCGGCTAAAAATGGCTTGGTTCCACTGCTCTACGCACCTTACTCGCCTGACCTGAAAATATGGAACCTTCAAAAAAATATTATTTATTTATTTTTGTGGCGGGGGGTGGGGGGTATCCATATCAAAGCTTAGAAATGATTCGGTGGCGACGAGAGGAAACTGGTGGCGGACGGGGATTCTAACCAGATATCTTTGGGCCAAGAGTCACATTAACAACTTGGCTAGGTATTGGTGGAACTTTGTGAGAGCATAATAATGGCCACAACGTCTTTTTCGATCGGCTGTAGATACAGTGAGTAGGTGTAAATAATGTCGATGCAGAAGCATTGAGTCGCTCACAGGTGTCAACTTTGTACAACAAAACAAGGCCGATACTCACAAGGAGAAGCGTCTGTGGGCAACAGAAATGCTGTTGATTCACGCTTCCATTTCCGCGTGATTTCCCAAGATAATTTTTGCAACATTTTCCAATTCGGCAAACAGTGCTATAGACGACTCTAGAGCATGACACAGCTCTGTTCATCGGCTGAGAGAGGGGGTGTCCTACCACCTGCTCTCCGAGAAGTGGATGAATCTTCGCCACTCGTATCTTTGCGACGCAACACAACACGATCAACACAATCACTGCTCAGTGCCTACATAGTGCACGTAGTATTCTATTCTGTGTTGAATCTCTGAGGTTGGCAGCTGTCGGAAATAGAACACTCGTAGCCCCAAGAATGCAGACGATCCAGAACTAGGAAGCCCGCGTTCTTCTAGTAGCGATCGAGAAGTAACTCGCAAATCGATTCCGTATATCTTGATTTCAAGAAAGCTTTTGACACCATACCTCACAAACGGCTTTTAATCAAATTGCGTGATTATGGTATATCGCCCAAAATTTGCGATTGGATAGGGGATTTCTTGTCAGAGAGGACACAGTTCGTAGTAATCGATGGTAAGGCATCGACTAAAACAGAGGTGATATCGGGCGTTCCACAGGTTAGTGTTATTGGTCCTCTGCTGTTCCTTATTTATATAAACGATTTAGGGGAAATCAAAGTAGCTCTCTTAGGTTGTTTGCAGATGACGCCGTCATTTGCCGTCTAGTAAAATCATCTGAAGATCAAAACCAACTGCAGAACGATCTGAACAAGATAACGCTATGGTGTAAAAATTGGCAATTGACTCTGAATAATGAGAAGTGTAAAGGCGTTCACATGAGTACGAAAAGAAATCCGTTAAATTTTAAAATCAAAAGTGAAGGTCGCAAGCTCCACAAAATAAGTCAGAATTACTATTACTTCAGTCTTAAACTGGAAAGAACACGTAGATAATGTCGTAGGAAAGGCGAAGCAGAGACTGCGTTTTATTGGCAGAACCCTTAAAAGATGCAACAGAACTACAAAAGAAACTGCATACACTACGCTTGTCCGTCCATTTTTGGAGTATTGCAGCCCAGTGTGGGATCGTTATCAGGTGGGTTTGACGGAGGACATCGAAAGAGTCCAAAGAAGGGCAGCTCGTTTCGTATTGTCACGATACAGGGGAGACAGCGTTACGGAAATGATCCAGGATCTGGGATGGGAATCATTACAACAACGGCGCTTATCGCTGCGGCGTGGGCTACTTGCGAAGCTCCAATCGCCAACATTCTCCTGCGAATGCGAAAATATTTTGTTGACTCCCACTTACATAGGTAGAAATGATAATCAGAATAAAATACCAGAAATCAGAGCTGGAACAGAGAGATTCAGGTTTCTTCCCGCGCGCTGTTCGAGAATGGAATGGGAGATGGTATAATTGTGGTTCGATGAACCCTCTGCCAGGCACTTAAATGTGATTTGCATAGTATCCCACGTAGATATAGATTCCGCGGAAAACAAAAACTGAAAGCAAAACAAGCCAGCCTGTGTCTTCTCTGAAAGGGAGATCGTTATTTCAAGGGCGCCTTCCTGGACACTGGCCCCTAATCGGCATTTCCTGCCGAGAACCGGCTGTAAATTGTCGGGAAGATTGCGCAGTGTGGACACGGACCTGGCCCGCTCGAGATTCGCGCCACGGCCCTAGCAGAGGGAGGAGGGAATGGGCGGACAGCAGCGAGGCGCGGCGCCCGGGGCGCGCATTAACGCGTTCACTCTCTCCGGAGCGTTCAGCGACCCGCGCAAACGGCGGCCGCGGCCTTGGCTGGCGCTCGCGATCGCGGTGCCTCGTCCACGGGTCGCCGCCCGCTGCCCTCGCCGCGTGTGGAGCAAACGCCTCGGGGCACGGAGGGGCAATTTGTCTCGCCTATTTGCCTGTCTCGTGTGTGTTTCAACCTTCATCTGCACGCGCCACCGGCGAGCCAACTGCCGGCAAAAAGAGAAAAAACAATGTATACTTGCTAAGTGGACATCGATTTTGATACGATGACGGTAGATGCCACTTGAGAAGTAGTACACTACTGGCCATTAACACTAGAACCGCCGATGGGACATTTTTGTCCCGTGACAATATTTAAATCCCTTCACTTCGTTTAATCGTTTCATTACGTGGATGAAGCTTTATGACTTTTAATATTTCTTACCCTAGTCCATTTCTAAATAAGTCATCGCTATGTGTTATGTAGTTCTCAAGAAAAAACAACAAATACCGAAAACAGCCGATGGGACATTTTTGTCCCATTGTATACACTAAACGTTGCCGATTGCTATACACCGTTAGAGGATTTTACTCTTGCCTGCTGCTACAATGCTGATCTGAAGCAATGAGTTCAGTGCCTTTGACAGTAAAAAAATTATATAAATATAGGCGACAGGGCCTGTGAACTAGTGCAACATGGCTCGTCGGCGCGGTCTCTCAGATAAGCACCTGTTTGCGTTGCTGAATAGTATTGAAGATGAATCCGAAGAGGGATATGTAAATGTTATTTCAACTGATTTTAATTATGATGAAAAAAAAGTACGACGGAGAGCTCGAATGAATCAGAGGGCAGTGATGAACACAACGACAATTACAATTTCTTCACGTCACTTTCACTAGCAAGAGAGCTAACAACAAATCGAACCAGCTGGCTTGGTACCATGAACAAAATTAGACGGGAAGTGCCTGACTGCGTGAAGTAAGCTCGCGAAAGCCTACACAAGAATGTACTTTTCAAAAACGACGTCATGACCCTCACAGGGTATCAACCACAGCCAGGAAAAAACCTAATAACTCTGTTTCTTGCATCCATATGTACAAATTGTAAATGATATGAAGTCAAAGCCTGACACTGTGACAAGTTACAATGAATCCGAGTATGGAGTAAATGCTGTTGACCAAATGGAATCCGAGTATGGAATAAATGTTGTTGACCAAATGGCCCGCAAATATTCAGTGAAAGCTGGTGGAAGAAGATGGTCTGTTCATATTTTTTACAATATTCTAGATTTAGCAGGTATTAGAATAACAAGACGAGATTTCCTTCTGAAGCATGGAGATGAACTTGCCAAAGACTATACAGAAACCAGGGTCGGAGCTCTACCAGTTGACGTTGAAGCATCAGATGTAGGTGGGAAATGCTGCCGTTGATAGGTTCGAAAATCCTACACAGAAGAAAAAAGTTTATACAAATGTGCATCGTGTGAAAACCAGTTTGCAAGAAATGTGTTGCTGTAGTTCCCTATGTTGGGCAGATTTCGAAGTACAGTCTACAGACAATGATGACCAGTAGGTGTATGAAAAGAATTATATAGACTGCAATTTTATCTTTGGAAAATGTATCAAAGTGCAGAATAACATTAAACTACGATAATGTATTGATGGTGTATTATGTTATTCTTAGTTGTAGAAAATATCATTTTGAACGGAACACTTCATGCTATCGCTGGATTTCTATACAAAAAAATTTGATTTCTTATGAAATAATGAACAATTTTCAAGTATTTGCATACTGTACTTCATTTGTCTAAAAATTAAGAAAATATTTTATATTTATGTTGTTACGTGAAACCGTTTCGAATTAAATTGTATCTAGCACGTTTGTATTTACTATTTAGAATAAAAACAACATATGAGACCACCAGTGTCAATATTTCTTACAGAAATACCCTTCCCTTAAAATTAAAAGACTAGGATCAAGCAGTAACGCATCGATCTGAAATGGGACCCTTTTGTCCCGTTGGCGGTTTTAGGGTGTTAAAATCTCGGGCGGTTCTAGTATTAAAATTGCTACACCAAGAAGTGCAGATGATTAACGGGTATTCATTGGACCCATACATTATACTAGAACGGACATGTGATTACATTTTCACGCAATTTGGGGGCATAGATCCTGAGCATTGAGTCAAAAAGAACTTGGATGACGTGTACAGGTACAGATGCCCATGCAGCTTCAACACGATACCACAGTTCATCAAGAGTATGACCGGCGTATTGTGACGAGTCAGTTGCTCGGTCGTCATTGACCAGACGTTTTTAATTGGTGAGAGATCTGGAGAATGTGCTGGCCAGGGCAGCAATCGAACATTTTCCGTACCCAGAAACCCCCGTACAGGACCTGCGGTCGTGCATTACACTGCTGAAATGTAGGGTTTCGCAGGAATCGAATGAAGGGTAGAGACACGGGCGTGACACTTCTCAAATGTAACGGCCACTGTTCAAAATGCCGCCGATGCGAACAGGGGGTGACAGAAACGTGTAACCAATGGCACTCCATACTATCACGCTGGGTGATACGCCAGTATGGCGATGACGAATACACGCTTCGAATGTGCGTTCACCGCGATGTCGCCAAACACGGATGCGACCATCATGATGCTGTAAACACAACCTGGATTCATCCGAAAACATGACGTTTTGCCATTCGTGCACCTAGGTTCGTCGTTGCGTACACCATTGCAGGCGCTCCTGTCTGTGATGGAGCGTCAAGGGTAACCGCAGCCATGGTCTCCGAGTAGATAGTCCATGCCGCTTCAAACGTCGTCGAACTGTTCGTGCAGATGGTTTTTGTCTTGCAAACGTCCCCATCTGTTGAATCAGGTATCGAGACGAGGCTGCATGATACGTTTCAGTCATGCTGATAAGATGCCTGTCATCTCGACTGCTAGTGATACGAGGCCGTTGGGACTCAGCACGGCGTTCCATATTGCCCTCCTGAACACACCGATTCCATATTCTGCTAACAGTCATTCTATCACGACCAACGCGAGCAGTCTGAAACGTGATGGCACGCATTTCTCCTCCTTGGACGAGGCATCACAACTACGATTCATCAGGCAACGCCGGTCAACTGCTGTTTGTGTATGAGAAATCGGTTAGAAACTTTCTTCCGTCAGCACGTTGTAGGCATCGCCACCGTCGCCAACTATTGTGAATGCTCTGAAAATCTAATAATTTGCATATCACAGCCTCTTCTTTCGCGTCTGTAGCCGATCATCTACGTGTTGTAGCAATTTTAATGACCAAGAGTGTAGATGCATTCCTAATGGTTCCAACGTCGTCTACGAACATATAGAGTAGTGACATAGCGCAGCCATAGCTTTGAATTTTATATGCATAAGGCTTGTAACGTTTCTACATGTTGCACACCCCCTATATCAAGAGATTAGTTAGCATTGACAACATCACAGACATAACCTTTTAGAAACCTCAAATGAAAGTTTACCACCAGACTTGTAATATTCTCATACTCTGTTTAAAATTTTATGTTTCACATACAGGTATATGTATGTACATGGTACGGTAATGTTTATTAACTTTGACATGTAATACGTAATATTCAGATTTGATACTTTCGTAAATAATAATTATAACCATTAGGAATACAATACATTTAGTTATGGAATATGCTGTTCTCGCAAATTCTTGTACTAATATAAATGTAACATTACATGTTGTAACTATTGATCAACATTATTACGTGTTTACCGTATGTTTAGATAAATTAGGGCAGTCCATGTTTCATATATCACTGGATCCTAAATCAAATAAATATATTACGATTTTGTCAGTCATTTCAACTATCTGTCCGATACTAAAAATTATTGCCGAAATTAACAAAATTATCACTACAGTAACCAAATCTGTATTTATAAAAAAGTAAATCACAAATTGTAATACACTAAAATTACGAGTCTAAGTAATAGCACACCTAAACAATATTGTCAAAACATATATGTGTTCACTTTGAAATCACCAATAAAATTAATAAATTGAGTAAATTTAACATGAGTCAAAACACGACGTTTAGTTTCTGTACTATGTTAAATGAAAATTTCAAGAAACACGTACACACATCGAGGTAAATAGTTAAAACCTAAATGTAATATTTTAATTTAAATATTTTGGCCTACTTCAAGTATTACTGTATTATTTAATTGAGAACTGCAAAACATTTTCATTAGTCTTATTATGCATTTACTCTGGAAATGTTTGGGTGGAAGCCATGTTACTTCACTGGGTTCTTTGTAATGAAACTGTAAGCAGCTCTGTAATGTGCTGCTGAATTTTCAGACATTGTGCAATCAAATGTCTGTGTTTGTTTTCATTAAGATGGAAATAAAGTCGTTTCCATAAAAGTTTCATCAAGTGCTTCTGATTGTCGACCATATTACACCAACACATATTACACCATTTAGCAGAATGTAGAAGACATCGTCAACAACACAATGTTCGTCGCAGAAAGAAGATAAGTATATATGTTCGCCTACAGAGGAGTGTTTTGGCATCGGCTGTTAAAGTGAAATAATTCTCCGCAGTTTTGGAGGAAATCGTTGTAACAGCTTAAATCATTCCGTAAAGGGGTGGTACAGGTCCAGGCTCAGTGTGATATCGACGAGCGTAACAGGCGCCTTGTCACCGACACGCATCGTGATTCCTACAAGCAACGGAGCTAGTTTGAAAGCGGTCCAATGTGACCTCCCGAGCGGCGGGATGCTCCTTTCGATGAATCGCCACTCAAGTTCGACTTGTTGTGTCAGTTCTCACAAACTTACATGAAGACCACGTGCGTATCGGATTTTAGAATTAATGGATATTTATGGTACGTGAAGTTCTGATCTTAAATAACAATCAGCCAAAGCCATTCGACGCAACTCTCCAAAATTCTCGAGAAAATCGACTTTGAAGTTTTGCAAGTACACGTAAGTACCAATAATTAAAACAGCTGCAGTATCTGTCAGTGTAACTCAGGTGGTAGCGTTCCGGCCGCACAACCAGAGAGTCGGTGGTTAGAATTCCACTGTGACAGATATTTCTTTTCGTTTTCGAATTCAGTTATATGAAACATTATGGGATCTCTAATTGCACGTGTTGTGTCAGTTTTTGTTTGTGTTTGTAGACAAGCTGAACATCTTGTCACCTAAAAAGATGCTTGAGTAGATTAACTCCTTGGAAAACCATTATTACATTCGGAAATGACTTTGCAAAAATAGCGTCGTAGCTCTTCACAAATTGAACAATCGAAGACTACTGTCGTCAACTAATAGTGAAGCCAATAATGTAAATAATGTAACTTGTGTTTTTCTGGTCGAAACCATCATTAACAACCTTTTATAAAATATAGAAAATTACTGATAAAGAAAAGTACGTGTATTTTTCGTAAAAATTACCATTAGATATTAAAATTGTCAGTATTCAAACACAATGAAAAACAAAAACAAAAACATACATCACTGCAGGATTCGAACCATCGACTCTAGGTTTGTCAGACCAGAACGCTACAACCTCTTGTTTTTCTCCCCCTGAGTTACACCTGCTTTGCAACTGTTTTAGTTATTGGTACTTACGCTTACGTGGAAAACGTCAAAGTCGATTTTCTCGAGAATTTTTGTGAAATGAGTCACTTAGGTCGCATTTTCTGCTCCATACTGTTCGCATCTTAGCGATATAAAAACACTACCTTACTACAAATAGGAGGTTGATGTCTGCTTCAAGAACTTTGGTCATACCGAGCGAGGTGGCGCATGGTAACACCCTGGACTCGTCTTAGGTCGGATGGTGGTTCAAACCCACCTCGGGTTTTCCGTGAATTCCCAGCATCGCTCCAGACAAAATCCGGTATGGTTCCTTTCAAAGGGCACGGCTCTATTTCCTCCCTCGCCCGTAATAAAAACGATCCTAGCTTGTGCCCCGTGTCTAATGACGACCTTGTCGGCCGGACGCTAAACCCCGGTCTCCCACCCTTCCCTTTCTCGGAGTCACTCATGCGCGCAGCAGGCACTTTGCTCTTATCGTGTTGTTCGCCGACACATCGTGGCGCGGCCCCACTAGTGGTTAGTCGGCAGCGACCTCGGCGAGTACCGCGTATCAGACATTAATATGCATTCCTTTCTCTTTTTTGCTTCATCGCCACGGCGTGAGATCGTTCCTCTTTTCCACACACGCACGCACGACCTTGGCGTTCGGCGGCAGGGTTCGCGGACACGAGCGAGCATGCCATCAGAGGCGGGTCAACAGCCGCGGCGTTGGCTCCATGTGGTTCGCAGGCCACACCCTGCGGCAGACTCTGGTCGTAAAACTGGAGAGCGCTCGCCCAACTGGTTGGACACTCCCACTGCCAGTCGCCGGTTCCGGTCGCTTAATCTCTCTGAAGTGCACCAGGGCGTGTGTGCTTGTGTGTGTGTGTGTGTCTGAATGTGTGTTGGTTTGTGCTGTTGTCTGGGTTGTATATCAAGAGATTTGCAAGTCTCCTAAAAGGACTGGTGTCGGAAAGTGTACCCATCTTATCTTACTTGGGGTACTGACCTTATGTTCAATGGTCCAACTCAGTGATCAGCAAATTCGTCAATCAAAAGATTCAAATTCCAGTACTATGGAGACTAATAATTTGAGACCTGTACTTATTTTCTAGAGCTGTAGTTTTTAGGAAATCAATATAGATATCGTAATCACTGATAACTCTTTTTATTAACAAATAAAATATAATAAAAAGTATATGGCAATGCATATTTAATGGGAACGGTGACCTAATTTGACTAGGTACGCTTTGTTTGTTGTTTTTAACTTTAGGCGTTGCTGTTGGATATGTCTGGATACCGGAAAAGAAAACTAGCTTTGCGGAACGTTTTACAAGGTGGAGTTGGAAAATAATTTTTCCCTGTCGACCCTGGTCAGAGCTGCGTATGAAAGGCCAAAAGAGAATGAGACATTAAAGGTAAGACAATATATATATTTTCTACATAATTTCCAAGTACATTGAGACATTTGTTATACCGCTTTATAAGCCTCAAAAAGCCTTCTAGGGAAAAAAATCAGGGCGTTTCATACGGAAGAAGCGTTGAAAGGCTTGTTTGGCGACAGTATTTCATTCAAAACGCCTTCCTCCGAGATTCTTATTCAAAGCTGGAAACAGATGGAAGTCACTTGGTGCGAGATCAGGACTGTACGGCGGATGGTGTAGGCGCTCCCAACCAAAAGTTGCAATACGGTTTTGCGTTGCCGTCGCCGCTTGTGTTCTTGCATAGTCATCCAACAGCAGAACACCAGTTCTAAGAAGGCCAGGCCGCTTTTTCCGAATCGCCTCTTTCAATTTCGACAGAGTGGCATAGTACTGCGCTGCATTTATGGTTGCATCCTCCAAAAATCCAGCAACAAAACTCCTTCCGTGTCCCACTGTAGACATTTTCGTCAATGTCGCGCTTTTCGAGCAAACTGGCTGCGATCACTAAACACGCTGATAACAGGCTCCCTTGACTGGTGTGTGCGGTGTGTACCTCTCCTGTGCTCAGCCTGTTGCACAACACCAGCCGTACCCATTCGCCCGCAATCGACAATCGCCGCCAAATTTTGAAGACCGGTCTGAATATAGACACTTCAGGCGATTTTGGATGACGCGATATGTAAACTGAGCATACAGCATTCTCCCCTTCACTGCATTCCGTCAAATGGTCATTTAAAATGACAGCACTTCAAAAACAAGCAGTGCTCTCCACACGTACCTCTATAACATCTGTTTTGAGCCTCATCGTGGCCGTAGAGTTTCGTGAGAGCTGCAGTCGGAGTCCATTCGTCGAAGAGCTGTACTGGACTGGTCAGAGGGCTCGGTCTGCCGGCCACTGGCCTAAACTGACAGGCGGCACCGCCTGGAAACTCTGAGCGATGCAGAAAACAGCGCCTAGCCATATTGCCACCTGCCCCTTGCACTAAGCGTGCTCGCTTGCACACTGGATCTGATGATACAGTTTTCATCAATTCTCACTATAGGAGCAATGTCTGTTGAATGTTGCGTTTCCAGTCTGGTAGATTCGCTGAACGGTTGGACAGGTTCAGACTCTGTCTAATATTCTTCCAGTGCCATTAATTTGCATAGCAATTGCGAGAAGAGCTTTCAAAAAGTTCTTCCTGTCGTTGTCTAGAGTCCAGAGATAGTTTTGACGCAGATCTCTATGCTACTCTATCCTCTGAAAGCTTCTAATTTTCAGAAAATCTATTGCAGCTTACCTCCACTTGCTTCGTTACCTAATCTAATTACTTCGGCATCACCTGATTTTCTTAGACTGCACTCCATTACCCTAGTTTTGCTCTTGTTAATGTTCATCTTATATGCACCTTCCAGCACACTGTCCATTCCGTTCAACTGCTCTTCCAGGTCCTTTGCTGTCGCTGACAGAATTACTATGTCGTCGGCAAAACGCAATGTTTTTATTTCTTCACCCTAAACTTTAATTCCTTCTCCAAATTTCTCCTTGCTTTCCTTCAGAAACATATGGATGGCTTTACAATTAATATGTCATATCTAATACGCAACATTAGTATTTTCATTTTTAGTTTGTTCCAGAAGGACGACCTATTATGCCGAGACTAAGGCTGCAATCTGTGTAAAATGCATGTTGCAACATTTGAACGATCTATTACAGATGTAATTTAAACCATAAGTAACCGAAAAAAATTCAGGAACATCTGGCGTAATCAGTTTCATAAGTTTTTATCATTCGACATATTTCCAGGCTATCTTGCCTCATTTTCAAGTATTTAAAAACAGTAATCTGCCATTAGAAAACGTCATCAATAAGAAACACGTAGCATACCTGCTTTGTCAAAACATGAACACCTGGCCTAAATTTTCAAATGTTTGTAAACGTAAGGAAAAACTGCAATTGTCATCGGTCCACTACACTACACCACACACACATACATACATACATACATACATACATACAGAGAGAGAGAGAGAGAGAAAGAGAGAGAGAGAGAGAGAGAGAGAGAGACGTCCTAGGGAGGACTCGAACCTCCGACGGCGAACAACTACGCACTCCGTGGCAAGGCACCTTAGAGTCCTCGGCCACTTCCGCACGGCACATAAACCTATCCTAAAGACAACAAACACACACATACATGCCCAAGGTAAGACTCGAACTTATAGCGGGAGCAGGCCAGCAGTCCGTGACATGACGCCTACAACCGCACCACGATTCCTTGTCTAAAGAAGACTAACTGCGACAGAGTCTTTATCTTTGACAAAGTACGTACTCCAAGTTGCTCACTGCTCAAGTTGCATAATGGCAGACTAATTTTTTAAGTATTCAAAATGCAACAATGTAGTCGTGAAACATGTTATCCTAAACGTCGTTAGGAACTTCACAAATGGTTCGTGATCTTGCTCAGTGCTTGATCGAGACACAGTTGTACAATAGGGTCAAATCAGATTAAAATTTATTATCCTTCCAGGCCTCACGCTGAGTCCAATCAACCGCTCCCTTCTTTTAATTAAGTAGTACCATAATGAGTTATTATTCCCAAATCACTTTAGCACCAATCTGTTAGCGTTTCGATTTACCCATCTTGTCTTCAGCATTCTGACCCACTTTACGTTCGGAACATTAAAAGTGGCCCGCTTGCGGTGGACGTTCAACAGCTCGAAAATTAACTGCAAATAATGCCTTAACCATTTATCTGAGATGAACAAATTCTGTACAACGTTACTCATTTAAGTTCTTTTCATATCTTGCACCGTTTCAAAGATATTTTCAAAAGCAACAGCGGTTTGACACTGTCTGTGTATCTGTCTGTAACGTGTTCCCACTTTTTAGGTCGCGCCGTTTATAAGATCGGCACCAAATTTTACAGACGTGTTTGTTAGCCGCTGATGAACAGAACTTCCCTCTGATGCTCAACTAATCGTCGCTAGAGGGCAATTATAAGTCGGATTAAGAAAAAAAATCGAGTAAAATCTGTTCAAAATTTAATGTCGAGTAAATTTTGTTTTGTGTGGTTGGTACACTTGGAGGTACGGTACATGAAGAGAAATAGACACCCAGATGAGTTACAAAGCCTGTCGGGCATTCGGCGAAAGATCATAAATGACTGGGGCGATTATGTTGAAAGCGTAACAAAGAGTACTTATGTCAATAAAGTCATTTCTAAAGATGAATGAAAATAACGATTACCCGTTGTGTCTAATCACGTACTGAGGGCTAAGAATGACATTTCGTCCTGGTGCTTCTCTTGTCTTGTTCGAGACGTTCACCTGCTATTATCTGGAAAACAGCTTCCCTCCAGCCGTGGAAGTGCGTGTTGGCCCTGACAGTGAAAGTTTCCTTGACATAATGCAGCATGTGCTGTAACTTACAGCGAACGCAGTAATCTTGCTCTTGGAAAGAAACGCTGTCTCGATCTAAACGCCCTGGTGATATTTATCACTTATTGAATTACCCTTAAACGAATTGTATTTTCGCACTTCATAAATCCTTAGCAGTTAAGTAAATCAAGAAGGCAAGGAATAACACAATTTCACCACACAGTCGACATTGAAAATATTATAAAGGGAACGGTATTTCTTGCCTGCAACCACAATGAAAGTCGTTCTATTGGATCTTAAGCGCAAAGTATATGACACATTTATCATCTACCAAGGGCATGAAGGTATTTCTCACCTATTCGGTTGTATATTAGGCCGGTCAAGGAAACATGTTTATGTAAGAAGCTGTTTTTAATGTCTACATAAATTATACTTTAAACTGTGTCTCGCCGAAACACTGCTGGAATAATGTCGATAAAAGTGCCTAATAGGCGGTCATAGCGTCTTGATACTGACATATAACCTCAATCAGAAATTTATGCTGCTGAAGCAGAACGTGAACTATGTTGCCCGGAATGCATGAGACTGTGTTCTGAAGTTCAAGGTATTTTCCATACACGAGATTATCATCGCAAATACCTATTTCATTATCAATTTTGTTTCTCTTTTTAATTCACTTTCATGTTTCAAAGAAGATCACTACAGAGGAAGAGACCACGAAGGGCGAGGAGGAAGAAGAATTTTTAATTGACTCTCACGTTTATAATAACGCGGATATCATTACAGACGATCTGATACCTAAGAGCGAGAATGAAAAGGATCAGCAGTGGACTTTGGAAAAAGGGGTAAAGGGGTATGTCACAAGAGCCAGACTCCATGTTTTTTTTTTTTTTTTTTTTTTTTTTTTTTTACGCAAGGATTCGCAGATCTTGATTCGCTCACTGCTGGTGACACTTTCAATGATGCATCTGAATGCCTTTGGAAGAATAGCAGCCCAGTCCTCTTCAGTGGCTAAAATCAAACGAGGTAGTAATGTTGGACGCTATGGTTTGGAGCGAAATCAGCTTTGTAACTCGTTCCAGAGATGATACACTGGCTTTAGTTCTGGATTCAGTACTAGTTACTGACAATAAACTACTTCCTCACAGATTCTGATCATGTTGTGCGTTTGCGTAGTCCAATGGATAGCATGGTGAGTTACCATGCAGCGGACCCGGGTTCGATTGACGGTCGGGTTGGAAATTTACTCTACTCGGGCGATGGGTGTTGTCCTGATCATCATTGATACGCAAGTCGTCGCAGTGCTGTCAGCTTAAAAGACTTGCACCAGGCAGGTTGAACACGACCCCAGTTAGGGTCTAAAGGCCACGAATGCCACACGAAATCATCATCTGATCCTGTCATGACTTATCATGCTGTTAAGAAAAATTAGAGGAAAATGTCGTGTCTGAGCTCTTCCTCTACCGTACAGTGTATTGAACAAATGCGTTCCTATCGTTATATGCTTCGAGGAGCACCCACCAAATTAGCAAAATTTTTGTCCAATTTCGAAGGCAGTTGTCTCCTACACAATGCACTCATAATACATAGAACTCCGTTCGTAACCCAGCTGCCGCGCGGAATGTTAGATGACCATTGCAGTTTGGTCCATTAAGTTTTCAAACATATGAACATCTTTCTCTTCACCCAGCTGTTCCTTGCGACGTGCTGAGTGCATTGCACAGCTGCGCTTCCTTGTCAAACACAGCAGCGCCTCCTACAGCCTAGACCGGCCCATGGCGTCTACGTTCAAGCACACACTTTCCGGAGTGTTTCGTTATTTGGCCAATCATTATAACTACAAGGGATATATGAATCCCGCCACAGATCTGGTGTGATAGTTGCTAACCACGCATTTTTCATTACCTAAACTAAAAATCAGATATGAACATATTAGGAGATGGTAGTCACACCCAAGCCAACGGCCGTGCCATAGAGGATACGCCAGTCCCCGTTAGATTACCGAATAAAGCACTCTCGGGCATGGCTAGCATCCGGGTCTGCCGAGCGCTGTTGGCAAACAAGGTGGCCCCAGGCCGTCTGAGGCCAATTGAGGAGACACTTGATTGATAAGTAGCGGCTCCTGTCTGGAAAATCGACACAAGCGTCGGGAGTGCGGGGCGCTGACCACGTCCCCTCCATACCGCATCCGGTGACGCCTTCGAGCGGAAGATGACCCGCCGGCCGGTCGGTATCTGTTGGGCTCTCGAGGACTGTGTGGGGCGGAGTTTATTTTTAGTCCCACCCAGATTCTATACGCCCCCTCAGATACTTGAAAGGCTTGCATTCTACCTCTCGTTCCTCATACCATTACATTTCTCTGACATCATCCTTTACTAACTCATCAAATTCCTACCTTTACTCACAAACACTGAACACCATCGACTATCCTAAACCTACACTATCCGTAAACTCGATTCCATCAATCCTACTATGTCCTGTGGTGAGTGGGTTTGTGACTCTTTGCTGTTTGCAGGGTTTAGAGCCTTCTCTCCCCCCCCCCCCCCAGTCCCCCTCTCTATTTTACTTTTTAACGTCGTTTTATTTCTCCCTACTCTGAAGCTGTGATCTGTTGACCACTGTGCCATTAGTAACTTGTGGTTCAGAAGGTTGTGGTCGCTTCCGGAGCTATGGGTGCGGACACTGTAACTTTCGCTGCCCTAAGTTGATTTTAGTCTTGTCGGTGAGATGATTTTAATTCCTAGCGGAATGGTCTTTTAGCTTCCCACATTTTTCGTTGAGTTCTGTGGCATCTACAATTCGGAGTTAAAGGGACTGATGACCTCGTTGTTTGGTCCCTCATTTCCATTAACACACATACACCCCTATTATGTCCTCCTCCGTTGCAGTTATAGCGTGCTGACGCGCCTCTACCTACACATTCCACCAATTGTACACCTGCACCTGCACGGACTCTCCCAAAGAAATTTCAACCATCAGCCCTGACATCGTAACTCTAAAGCCCATGTATCGCCACTCTCACCCTTTTCCCAGGACAACAATGACACACTATCCCTGTATCACAAATCATCCTCTCCCGTCCCTCCCACGCCTCGCTGGTCCATCACCTTCCCTTCCGTTTATGGTGGCAAGGAGAGCCGCAAGCATCTTTTGCCGGTAGTTAGTGTTGCGTCGCGGTATCCATGTTGAGCTTGAAACTGCGGGCCCACGTGCTTCATTTGTTCCGGACATAGTACCGCACATGGCCGAAACGTCGGTTATTTAAGTAATAGCCTTCTTACATCATGACGCGGTACAACACCCAGAAAACTTTTATGTCGTTGTTGATAAAACTCTTTTGGGTATTAGACCGCATCGTCAATATATCAAATATTTCACCGACGTTTCGGCCGCTATTGCAAGCGGCCATATTCTGGGTGTTACGTTTACCGCTGGATGAGGGAAAGCCGGTGTCTTAAATATTAAGTGTTGCCAGTTGTCATTGGTGGTTTCAGAGCTCTTATCATTGGTGTTTGCTTTATTTCTTCCTATTGGCGGAAAAGGAAGTCCAGGATTGGTGTTTATATTAATGTTTGCCATTGGTTAAAACTGGCGAATGAGGAGCGGTGGTAGCAGTGACGTAGCACTGGTGCCTATCGCCGGCTAGAGCGTGCTGTTTGCTCTGTGTACGCGCGGCTGCTGTTGTCTCCGGGCTATGTGGGCCCCTATGGACTGCACTGCGCGCGGTGTCGTCGCGAAGCGCTGCTACTGCTGGCAACCAAGACGTGGGAAGTCTATACCCGTCTTCTCTGTTCATATTTCCGGGTAGCTTAGCTATTTCTATTGCTTCCCTGATTTTTCTCTTCAAAGTGTAGGGTTGTTTTGCCAGTACAGTGACTTCCTGTAGCAACGCTTCGCGACGACACCGCGCGCAGTGCTGTCCATAGGGGCCCACATAGCCCGGAGACAACAGCGGCCGCGCGTACACAGAGCAAACAGCACGCTCTAGCCGGCGATAGGCACCAGTGCTACGTCACTGCTACCACCGCTCCTCATTCGCCAATTTTAACCAATGGCAAACATTAATATAAACACCAATCCTGGACTTCCTTTTCCACCAATAGGAAGAAATAAAGCAAACACCAATGATAAGAGCTCTGAAACCACCAATGATAACTGGCAACATTTAATATTTAAGACACCGGCTTTCCCTCATCCAGCAGTAAACGTAACACCAGAAGATGGCCGCTTGCAATAGCGGCCGAAACGTCGGTGAAATATTTGATATATTGACGATGCGGTCTAATACCCAGAAGAGTTTTATCAACAATGACAACGGCCGCGGAAGCCTTCGTTTACATACAACTTTTATGTCATCTGAGTCTGGCAGCGGAAGCCTACGTAATTATATCAGCTTCCTATTTCTAGTCTTGTTGCCTTACGAACATAAATATGTTCAGACATGCATTTCTCGCAGTATCCTATTTTTGGACCAACCATCGTATCTCCGAGGGATACCTGAATGCAGTCGCAAATCTGGTACTCTAGTCGTTGAGCTCGTATTTCGTTTCCTATAGTCGAGCCGCCGAAAGAACGACTCTGACAGCTAGCGGCTATGTTGCCAATGCTGCTATGCAGCTGTTTGTTGTTAAGCCGTGTCGGTCGCCGGCATACGAATATCACGTCCGAATATTTTGGAACCGTTGCTATGTACTACTAAAGCGTGAACGAACGATAACCACCACGAAGTGATGAAAAACACTTTTTTTGCAGTTAAAAAGAAAGGTTTAGAAGTAAAGCTTCATATCTTCCAGTATTCCTGTAAATATAATGTATAATTTAGTCTTCGGCCAAAGATCGCTAGTTGAAGAATTTTGTTTATATATTTCATCTTCTATAACCATTCCCACAAACTCGGTGTTATTACTCGGATACTGTATTATGGTCGAGAGGGTAAACAAATACGGACTACCACTTTACAAGTAGTAAAATCGCTTCTTCCAGTGAAATTATTTGTCTTCTTACATAAAAAGAAGTGTTTTTTTGCCTCATTCGTTTACAGTCGCTGTTGCCTGTCATAGTATAGTGTCCGAGTAATATCATTAGATCAGTTTCGACAGCCAGTCTATTGGTCACAGAAGTGACTTTCTTACAGTTAGAGGACGAAGCCATCTCACACACGTCTGAAATTAACGACACGTAAGACGGCACGAACAAAACCAGTAACGATGAACACGCGACAGATGCTTTGCAGCGACTGAAGCATGCCACCCTGCGCGACCTTGAGTGGCAGGGTGGCAACGCGGCACCGTTACCCAGGCAACGTTTACGAATTCGAGAGCTCAGGTTGGTGGTTGAGTGTCCCCTCCCATCCTCTGCGGCCCACGTGCGAGAACTGTCAGGGTCGTTCTTTCGGCGGCCCGACTATAAAGTAATGTGCAACGGCATTATACAAGGGCTACATCTTGCAAAGCTTAAGTCCCTGTTTCGGGCAGCACAGCGGAATGTGAAAGAATCGGCGGTGTCCCCGTGTGACCGGGCGCTCGCACAACCTGACACCGCCGCACGCAGCGCGAGGTCGCGCCAGAAGCTCTCGTTCACCCTGGTCGACCCTCGCACGTTACACTGCGCCCGAAACACCGGCTCTGCGCTAGCCTAGCTGACTGGCCTTCACTTCCCGAGCAGCCGAGTATCCATCACTCTTCGTAATTCGCGGATTACCAGCCACTGGCGTATCATTTATCTGAACAGTTAGCAGCAACCTTGAGCTGCTGAATCGAGGACGCCTCGCGGATATTCCGCTAATCAATAATGCAACATCTTAACACAAAGCAGCATTTCATGGCTGCTAGCGAAATGCTTGTTACGTTTCATTACTCACTATGTCAGCGCTGTAGCAAATACGTTACAAAAGGTTGCGGAATCGCGTTTCGGGGAGTTCGTGCAGTTCGGTTCACATTTAAACTGTGAACTTGGTTCAAAAAGTTTCGGCCATTTCTATACCCGTTACTCTAGCATTGTTACAGGATACGCTGCTGGGCATCCGAAACACCTCAAGGAGAAGTACCGGAGCTGCCACAACAAAAGTTATTTAAAAGATAACAAGCAAAAAGAAATTATATGTAGGCGTAGGCATCCGCAGGCATTGTCACGATATTGTACGGTATTAAACCGCATAGCCATAACGTAAAAGCGACCGACGTTTCGGCCACTGTTACACTATTCACACGAATTACCATGCTTGCAGCGGGTGGTGTATCCGGGACAGTCGTTGCGCAAACATCAACCAAACGGTTTCGATAGCCGAGAGAGAGAGAGAGAGAGAGAGAGAATAGAGAGGCCAAATCAGCAGTTATCAAATTAGATTACATACTTTTTCCATAGATCATGAATACGAGATTTCTTAATGATGTGGAACGTGTCAGTTTAGTACAACATTCCATTAGACACTTTTTTTTTTTTTTTTTTTTGTTTTTTTTTTTTTTTTTTTGTTTTTTAAGAAATACTGATTTCTACGAAAATTCATCTACTTGTAGAGGAGTTGTCAATCAGAAATTCCTTTTTTTAATGGTGGCTGGCTATAGTCAGACATTTGATACTATTTGGCAAGTCATCAAAGACTTTTGTGGCAGCACAATTAACCCCTCTGTGTGCCAAAGTTAGATTTAACCTTGAATAATGAAAATTCTCTCTTCGACTAGTGTTGGAGCTATGCACGCAGCTATTACTTCTGAATTCGGTTGGATTATTAATATAAGCTAATGTGACGATCCCTACATCCTTAAATGTCTGCAGAATGATCTTAGGTGCGCTCCTGAAATTATTCTAATTACACGCTTTTGTGCACTGAACTATCTTTTGCTCAATGATGAATTACCCCATAGGATGATGCCATATGAAAGCAGTTTATGAGGAATAGTAAACTAATGTCACCAACATTTGGAATAACGCTAATAGCATAAGTTACTGAACTCAAACGCTTTAGATCATCAATGTGCTGCTTCCAATTCAATTCTCATCAATGCAAAAACCTTAATCTTTGAATATTCTACCTTAGCTACAGACTTCTGATCACAGACTATTTTTATAAATGGTGTCGCTTTTTACTGTACGGAACTGTGTATACTGTGTTTTATCAAAATTTAATAAGAGTCAATTTGCAGAGGACTATTAAATAGTTCTCTGCAAAGACATCGTTTACAATTTAATTCTTGTTTTTCGGGTATGATTACTATTCTTGTATCATCAGCAAAAGAATTAATTTTGCAACTTCGTGGATATATAATGGCAAGTCATTAATATATATCAAGAACAGCAAAGAAGCCAAGACCGAACTCTGAGGGACCCCATTCTTGATAGCTCTCCAGTTTGAGAAATCAGTTGATTTTTGCAGTTTATATGAACCACTTCTTCAACTTTCTGCACTCTTTCAGTTCAGTATGAATTAAACCATTTGTGTACTGCCCCACTAATACCACTATACTTAAGCTTTTTTTAGAAGAATTCCATGATTTACACAATCAAAAGTCTTTCAGAGATAGCATAAAATCCCGACGGTAATGTCCGGGGATTCAGGACATTTAATATTTGATCAGCGAAAGCAGTTGATTGGTGACGAAGAAGTGTTGAATATTGCGTAGCATGTCATGGTCGTGCGTTATCCTACTGCAGTGCGGTCGTCGGTAAGCTCGGAGTGTATGGGAGGAGAACAGACTCCGACACTTGAGAGATATGACGCTGGTTGGTTAGCGTACCAACAATGCGTACTAGCTGTCTGCAACAGTGGAAGGCAACGCCTCCCCAACCCATAATAATAGCTACAGAAACAGCACGGAGATTCGTACTACAGTCTCCGACCGCAGTGTCTCCAGACTTGTCCGATCATCGTGGTGGGGAAGGTATAATAGGAATTCATTGGTAAAACCAATGCCGTTCCATTCGGTTGTCCGTCATCCAAGAAACCATTGTCACCCTTGAGGCCTCTGCCGCTGTTTCATTAGGTAATGCTTCTGGCTTGTAGCCATCGTAATCATTTCTTTAGAGCAAGTCAGGACAGAGCTGATGCAGCAGACGCAGAGTGGTGTGAGGTACCGATGACAGTTGCTACAGTAGGTACTATTCCCGTGGGGAAGGCCGCCTAAGTTTTCA
Source organism: Locusta migratoria (assembly GCA_026315105.1). NCBI lineage: Eukaryota > Metazoa > Arthropoda > Insecta > Orthoptera > Acrididae > Locusta > Locusta migratoria. The sequence continues at coordinate 56,810,005 of CM048746.1, read as the reverse complement.
TGCTCTGCTGTGATTGGTCAGTGCGTATGGAGGCCAGGCGCCAAAACTAATTTCTTCTTTGCTTAAAAATAAATATATTTTTCATCCATATTTACTTGATTACCTGAAGACGTCATATTCTCAATAGTAAGCCCCATTCTGTTGTTTCCGACATTTAAAATCATACAGATCAACAAACAAAAGTAAAACGAAAAGCTTCAGCCATGTTTAGGCGCGAGTTAGCGTGCCAGCAGACCGAGGAAGATCGCGCTGCTGGTCATTACGGCTTCGGCAGTCATCATGGACAGCCCCGATGTCCGATGCGGTCGGTCATAGAAAAGTAACAGATCATATAATAGTGAACTTCAGTCTTGTAAAAGCAACATCAACTTCAATTTGTTAAATGTTCAGTTTCTTTGTTTCAGCGCAAATAAACAAAGCGTCATCCTTCAAATATTTGTTTCATAAAACTGGTTTCTCGCTAATTAACCTAACAGCCCCATCATCAAGAACCAACGACCTACGTTCCGTCTTCTGCGCTAGGGACACACTCCATGAAGACAACAGGTTGGTGAACATTTTGTTTAGGATTTTTTTTGTCTTTCACTGAGGAAAGTGTAAGCTACCACGCCACCTGTCGAGCACTGCACTTTCATTACCACCGAATTGTGTTACTCGAAATTCATGGTCACATGGAAGACGTCACGGAATGAAGATATAAAGTGTGGGAGTGACAATCTATCAAACCAAATCTCTCTACATAATTAACGCATATTTTTTGTTTTCCCTGCCGTAACCCGCATTTTCCATATCATTCATTTCTTAACCCTAAAAAAAAAAATGTTCAAATGTTTGTTAAGCTTATGGGACTTAACTACGGGGTCATCAGTCCCTAAACTTACAAACTACTTATCAACTACCTTATACTAAGGACGGCACAAATATCCATGCCCCAGAGGGGATTCGAACCCCCGATCGTAGTGGCCGTGCAGACAGTGACTGGAGCGCCTCAGTCCCCTCGGCCACCGCGGCCGGCCAGTTCTTAACCGTCAGTACTGTAGTTGGTATTTTATCCTCCAATCTTGTGACGCGACTTTAATTCTGTTCTTTAATACACTCTGTCATGTTTCTCGTATTTTCAATCGTTAGTACTGTGGCTGGTATACATGCAAACGTCTCGCCAAACTATCTATCATGCACTCCATCCTTACCATTAATTTTCCAATCAAAATTGCTTATGTCTCTGATCCATTGCCCGCCTATCTCACATAATCAGGTGTACTAACCGTCCGTAGTGGCATTCTTTCACATGCGGCCGTTATTCTGCTCAAAACGCAAGCTCTAAGTTCAACGAAAGTCAACTATCGAGAGGCGAAATGAACGCCGTCAATAATTTTAAGATTTTATTGTCCTTCCGCTAGGTGTGCTGCCGTTGAAGTAAACGAATCACAATTTCAAGTGCTCACTCCCCCCCCTCCCCCCTTCCCCCCCCCCCCACACACACACATACATACATTTCGATATCCTAAATATTGCCGCGGCGGAGCGGCCGAGCGCATTGAGGCGCTATGCTACGATGCGCGAGGCCGTTCACCGTCGTAGATTCGAATTCCCCCTCGGGCATGGATGTTTGTGCTGTCTTTAGTATAAGTTAGTTCATAAGTACTTCGTAATTTAGGGACTGATGACCCCCACAGTTAAGTCCCATAAGCTTTACAAACATTTAAACATTTTCCTAAATACTGAATGGATGGAGTAACATACTACACCACTTCTCCCTTTCCTATTGGTGTATACCAATCCGCTTCGAGTCATTTCAATCCTCTACTTTTTGGGAGACTGCAACTTCGATATCTGCCGAAAAAGAGACTCTTTATCTGTGCTTCTAATGCTCCCGTAAGCTACCCATCCCAAATGCGTTCAAGCTAACCTACGGAACTTTCCTACAGCAGTGGTGCCTGCAAAGCATAAATACTCAACCACCCTTAATGCAGCCTACTATGTCACATCGTATGCGGGCTGTCCTACTGGTTATATAACCTGTCCATCTCAAACACCTTCGAACTTACAGAGGCGTGTTTCCTTTGTTAAGAGGAACTGCAAAACTAGAAATACTTACACAGCTCAAAAGTCACCTACCCTACAGACTAAATATACAAGCTTTTTTATCTGAAAGCTGTTATTTACTCATTCTCGAACATTCAGAGTTTGCTACTGAAGCTGCTTAGGCATATCAACCGCACCAAAGTACAATTCCAGTACATCCACGCGGCCGCCTGTTTCCCTTTATACAAGGGGATTTTTCTCCCTACGTACAAAATCTAGGGACTGACCGAGAAAACGTCGAATGAACTTATGTTGGAAATGCGTGTTTTCCATGCTAGAGACAGTTTATTCAATCACACTTTCGCACAGAAACTCCAATGCAGCCACAGTTGCAGTATGTGTTGAAAATGGTTTCGCCGTGCCTCGACGCATGTCCTGTCTGACATCGGGTCTGAAATGTCAACCACGTGATTGTCCCATCACCGCAGACGCGTGCTGCACGTTTTGCGCGCTTTGATGCTCCCTTAAGAGTGTTGCAGTTTTGACGGCCAGCAGGTTTCGCGAAAACCTGCAGCCGGAACCCAGGGAAATTCTGCGAATCCTCTTGGAGACGACGTCAACTGGACTGAAATGAATCCTCAGCTAATGGGGCCATTTGTACGTGTACCGTTCTGATTTCACGTGCAAAAACGTGTCTTTCTAGGAGCTTGTTTAAGCGCATCGCCTGTACATTTAAACGTGTACAAATCGGTTCTAACTCTGCATGGATATAGATAAATGGATCAAGCCATTACGATTTATTTTTATTTTATCCGTTGTCGAGATATCACGCTTTAAACTATCTACATCTACATAGATACTCTGCAAATCACATTTAAGTGCCTGTCAGACGGTTCATTAACCACTTTTTTAACCTTTCTCTACCGTTGCGTTTTCGATCTGATTTCTCTTATTATAAGTAAATTTAGCACGTTCTCGGACTCGTTGAAAGTTCGTAAATAGTGGACTTAAGCTTTGATAGCGTTTTGAGGTTTTGAGTAATGGTTCTCAACCTGTGGGTGGCGAGCCAGTAGTGAGTCGTGCGCTCTGTTCAGGTGGGTCGCCAAACGACTTTAATATGTTCGAGTAAATTAAAAATGTTCAAATCTTTGTAAATCTAAGTGACTTAACTGCTGTGATTATTATCCCTAGGCGTACAAATTACTTAAACTAACCTAAGGACAACACACACACACACACACACACACACACACACACACACACACACACACACACACACTCACACACATGTCTGAGGGAAGACTCGAACGTCCGACGGCGAGCAACCGCGTGCTCCGCGACTGAGTAAAATATCTTACCAACTCAAAATAAAAAATTCCATCAACAAAAAAAGTCTTGCACAAAAGCCGCTCTATGTAAGAAACAAATGAGGGTAATGATGTAATCAGGGAAATAACAAGAACAGTCAGTCGTAACATTCGCTCATACTTCCGATATAGCAACGTCGCATTCTCTTCCATTTGTGGCAAGTCTCACATGACTAGCCTTACACTATTCTTTCTCCGTCTACGACATCTTACGTGTTCATAAACATGTTTTTAGTGGGACTTTGTCTTGCTTTGTACTATATTTCCGTTCTCTATTTATTTCACTATTAGTGCGAGGATTAATACTAGTTTGTGTCATACTGAGAGGGGTGGGAGAGTATCGGATGTTTACAAGTATAAGGCTGAAGAAATCAATGAGATCTGAATTTGTTTCTAGGCACTAAATAAAACAGAAAAACAACTTAGGGTGATAAACGATTTACCGATAAAATCAATAACTGTCAGTCCAGGTATAGGAACTGCCATTAATAACAAGGCAAAACACTAACACAAAACTTATTCACTTTTACAAGTAACTCGTATGGTATAATTATTTGTATTCGAGAAAATATTATTTAACATATATATATAGGGTCGCGTTGTGGGTAAAAAAAAAAAGGACTGGAAACCACTGGTTAAAGGTAGTGCGACATTGTCGTGGTTTTATTAGTGATCATACTTTTTGAGTTTATTATCATTTCGTTATAAGTGAAGTAAATAATTTTACGATCGGGAGTTATTTGATTGGGAATTTTGAACACCAAATTCACAACACCTCTAGACTACCACAGCCTGCTAATAGTCACGTCTGGCCGCTCGATGTCCACTTGAGAAATATTTCTGCGTGGTAAGGAGGATGTATCGTATAGTCTCTGTGGTGTGCGTTCGCTTTCGAGACTAACATTAAGCCACTTTTACACTTTCGATTCTTGTCTCAAGAGGCTACTCTAGACGACCCGGTGTGTTACTACGGAACAGAATGTTGTACACCTCGTATCGTCGTTTTCATTTAAACGTAAACACAAAAATGTAGAGCTGTCTGCCGAGCACATCCGCACAGTTTACATAGGAACGAGCAGTGATAATAGCGTATATTATGACCAAAGGAAAATACGTAGTGAATGTTGCTAACAGACGTAATGTGGTAAATTCCCTACGCTCTTGATAACATTTCAAAACACATAAACTTAGTTGCTTGAGAAAATATATACTTGTAAGCGCATGAAACAATACCCGAAACAGTAAATAGTAGTAAGTTTCATACCGTATTTGCATCTACATGGGGTACTCTGCAAATCACATTTAAGTGCCTGGCGGAGGGTCATCGAACCACCTTTATAGTATTGAGCTACCATTCCGTTATCAAATAGCGCGGGAGTAGAAAGAACATTTGAATCTCTCCGTTCGAGAGCCGATTTCTCGTATTTTATTCTGACGATCATTTCTAACTATGTAGATGGGAGTCAACAATGTATCTTTACATTCGGAGGAGAATGTTGGCGATTGGAGTTTCGTAAGTAGACCACGCCGCAGCGATAATCGCCACTGTTATAATGATTCCTATCCCAGATCCTGTATCATTTCCGTGTCGCTGTCTCCCCTGTATCGTGACAATAGAAAACGAGCTGCACTTCTTTGGACTTTTTCAATGGCTTCCGTCAAACCCACTTGTTAAGGATACCACACTGGGCAGCAATACTCCAAATGAAGACGGAAAAGCGTGGTGTATTTGGTCTCTTTGGTAGTTATGTAGGTTAGTTCTGACTGCTTTTACTGCTGAAACAATTTTCATTACAACAAGTTAATCTAGTTATTTATTTATGCATAGTGAAGGCTCTTTCTCTGTAAAACTTCAATACCTTTGTGTTTCAGATATTTCGTCTCCTTTGTAGGAGAAAGCTGGCGAAAAAATACTATGTCCCGTTGCAACCTTTTAAATGTGGCGAGGAAGCAAAAGCAAACAAGAGAATAGTGCTCAAGAAACCGCAAAAGCATTACTATAACACGAATAAGTCGGCGAGAATAGGTTGCCTTCCGATGGTAGCAGGCGCAAAAATTCCTTGTTGCTGCACATGCGAAGCGTGCAGCGCACTCGGAAACAGAGAGCTCCACACTCGGAACAATTTATACGTCACTAGCGTATATGCCCGTGCTTTGCAACGGTTGTTAAATGTGCTTCTGCGTGTCATGGTTTTTTAGGGTTCCAGATCTCAGTCAGTAAAAATCCTTTTAAGTTTTAAGTGTCGTATCCATGCAGATCATTTGTAGAGAGTAATATTGGCAAACTGTCTACGACGAATAAATGATGGATGAATGAAGTCTCGTAAAACACGCTTCGCGTAATGGGAAAGTTTATTGTTTACGACATCATAAGTTCTGAACTATGTTGTCGTAGGTAGTTTTTAACCCCACAGCGATTGTTGTCTGATAGCAAGCAATATGTGGTACCACGTTTAATTGAAATCGGTCTATTATTTTAGAAGGAGATGTGGAAAAAGAGCGCATAATGTAGCAGTTATTCGAAAATTTCATTGTTTATCACGTCATATCTCCTGAAATATGTGTCGTATTATGATGTAAATTCGAAGGTACATTTAGTAGTATATGAGCCTAATGTCTGCAAAATGTGTAGTCAATGGTATTAGTAGTATAAAGATGCGTGATGCGGTTTCTCATGAAAAAATTGTTTGTGACTTCATATCTCATGAAGTGTATGTCAAACTGTGATATAGTATCGAAGAAACATTCAGTGGTATGTATGTGTACTGTCTGTGAATTGTCTCGCGAATATAATTTAACTTGTAACATCATGCCAAATGGGGTACATATATATCATGAACATCGGAAAATTAGTAAGCGATAAACTTTTTTCCATTCATCATTCTGTTGGGGTTGCCAGCGAGGAAAAGTTTCGTAAAGATTTGAAATTATGTTTACAATTTATTGCAAGCCGCTAAGTGATCTCATTCTCAAATAGTTGACGAATAAAACCACGCTATCACACGCTTCAAGGTGGGACAGATATCATTGTTTATGACGTGATATCGTATGAACTATGTATCGTATGTGGTTTTTCCAACCACAGCATATGATTCCTGACCTTAAAGAGTATTTGTACCAGATTTGGTTGAAATCGGTCCATTAGTTTAGGAGGAGATGTGGAACACACACACACACACACACACACACACACACACACACACACACACAGCCTATTTCATAAGATGTAAGAGTCACGTCATAGACAGTGGCGATGTGCTTGGCTGCGGCTTTATAAGCAGGAACGAGACGCACAAGCATTTCGAGTAGTCAGTTGTCTCATGAAAACCGCAGGTGTAAAACGGGCTTTAACTATGTTGCCCTGAGTCTTAAGGAGCGTGGCACTCTTCTACGTAGGTTGCGTCCCGTATCTTCTGAAAGATGCAACATTTGCCATCTGGTGCTAATTTTTTCATGTTTGCTACACTCTGGAATCTCCTTAGCACATTGTAGGCCTTCATTGCCCGTATTATTCTGTCGCCTTTTTTTTCCGCTTCTGTCAGCCGAGCGGACGAAGCAGTTTTGAGATACAGGTCTCACGTTCGGAACATAGTCCGATCGCCGAGATCTTAACGTCTCTGATTTTTCGTTTCTTCCCGCCCCCTTTTTCTTTCTACTTTTTTTTTATTCGATATCGTGGTACGTTTCTAACGATCTCGTCACCGACGTGACGTGTAGCGTTAGTTGTACCGATATTCTGTGAGTACCCACACGTGTACCTTAGGTGTAGCGGCTTAACTCAATAGCCCTGACACGAGGAGAGCCCCCAGTAATATTGAAGCATTGTCAGCCGCTGCATGATTGCACTCAGGAAAAAAATGTAAATCTGTGATATATAGAAATATTAACGAACAGGTGCGAAAGGTGTGTAATATAATAAGCGAATCGTTGGTATAGATGGGTATATTCAGTGCTCACCTCGCAAAGCCATAAATAGTCAAAGTGAAAATGTGAGTTGGAGCGAATGCTTACAAATCGTATGTGTGTGCGTGTGTGTATGATCGGCAGATTACTCTAGACACAATAAATCTTCAGCTATCAAATTTACGAACTGTGAACATTCAAAATGGCAGGTGTGGACGTGTTCGGATCCGCACCCAGTCTCTCTTCAACACTCAGGTACGTTTTCTTGGGAGTAGGAAGAGTAGGATAAACTTTTGTTCGATAGCCGTTATTGACTGGAATAACCTTACAGGTGTTAAGCTCTCGCCTTCCTTCCACACTCCTTCCAGTGCCTACTTAAGTACTCCCCAAAACTGTGCCTTCATCTGGTACGCGACTTCTACAGATTTCCTTGTTGACCTGTTTCTTTTCGCACTTTCATATTTCGTGCTTCACGAGTAGACGCAGTGCTGTTTGACTCTATGCTGTACCATACCTGGAACCTATACAGCGTGTAATCGTGTGAACGTGATGGCATAATGCTGAACCTGGTATTTGGCCGTCCTCTCAGGACGCGCGCAGTGGCGCCAAGGAAACCCGTCGCCAGCCTCGAGAAAGCCTGCGCGGCCGGTTGTGGCCGCGGCCGGCGGTTGTTCGGTAGCTGTGGCCTGCGGCAGGATCAGCGAGGAGCTGGAGGAGAGGTTGTCTCTAATCCCGGCCTTCCCAGACCTCGGCTTTGCGCGGTTTCTCAAAAAGCTTCCGACAAGGACCTATACTACCAGAAACCTGTCACCGCGTAATGCCTCTCTGAATTTATGATTTATTGAACTTTCCCACCTTACTAAGCTGCCGTTGAATGGAATGTTTGGGCAGTTCTCTACGTTCGTAGCCTGTCAGCAGTGGGAAGTATGTTGGGAGAGGTGAGAAGGGGGCCGCGGCAGGGCGGCCGAGCGCATTGAGGCGCTATGCTCCGATACGCGAGGCGTTACCCCGTCGAAGGTTCGAATCCCCCCTCGGGCATGGATGTTTGTGTCGTCTTTGGTATAAGTTAGTTCATAACTAGCTTGTAAGTTTAGAAACTGATGCCCCGCAGGTAAGTCCCATAAGGTTCACAAACACACATTTGGAAGGAAGGGGGAGCTTCCTTTGTAGGCACACAGACATACATTGGTTAGCTTCTGATTCACTGTGGACTGTGAACCGTCTATGTATGTATGTTTGTGTGTGTGTGGGGGGGGGAGGATGATCATTGGTGTGACGAACTCTTGTTTTCCCTTCGGAGTCATATCAGTTAAAATAACAGATTGTAGGTGAAATAACACCCAAACATTTGCAAATAATTAGGTTTATTAACCCTTTACCTTTTTCTTCATAAAATTAATTTCGTCTTCTCATGAAGGACTTGTCGGAATTGTGAAATTACATGACAGTGTTATTTATTTGTTTTTATTTTTCATGTCCAGAACACCATCCATTACAACCTAGTGTTAGTCCAGGTAATATATTTTTAAAATTTTGATATTTGTTGCCCAATAATGAGCCACACAGATGGCCTTCTCACTAGCTAGCTGTAAATCCAGGGGGGTGCAGCATGTGCTGAGGTTTGGGCACGTCAGTCAGTGGTCGTCCGTCTGGACATTATCACAGTCGCACAGAGGTTCACCGTCGAGGTAGCCCCATATGAAAGGTTGAACTTACAATTTGAGACCCCAGTCCTCAGCTTTCCAGGTTGTAAAGGATTTGTTTTCTCCAGCTGCAAGTTGTTCTTCCAGGGCCAAGATGGGGTTGATAATGCCTGTTCCATAGCTGAAGCCTCCTCTCTTCGGCAGTGACGTCAACTGGCTCTGACGTCCAAAGGAAGCTCCTTCTTGAGCGAAGCCGCCTAGGCTGTTGTTGCTGCCCATGTAGGGGTGACGATTATCTTTCATTTGTTTTATCCTCTCCAATTAATGTGAAATAAAGAGCCGAAGGGTGTCGTCAATATAAGCTAAAGCCGTACATCATTAATGACCAAAAAACAAACGTATACAATATAAAAAATAACAATCAATTTCGGTCTTCAGCCTCGCTCTTCCCCATAAGACTGGGTTAACACTTCTCCATATAGTAAATCCCTATAATTACCTGGCTACATCCAGAGAGATTCCGTAATCTGACCTCTGGACTGTAGTATGTACACGGCAAACTGTTCATACACCGTTGCCAACTGGTTATTTCAACTTCCCCACATAAATGAAATGCAGGTCAAAACCAGAGGCAAGAGTCATATGAAACTGTTAAATCAAATGTTCAAATGTTTGTAAATCTATCGGACGAAACTGCGTGGCCATCAGTCCGTAGCTCACAAACTACTTACACTACGGTAAACTAATCTAAGGACAACACATACACCCATGCCCCAGGAAGGACTCAAACCTCCGACGGAAGAAACTGCGCGCTCCCCAGGGAAGCGCTTTAGACCGCTCGGCTACTCCACCGCAGCAAACTGTTAAATCCATGTACCAAGGGAAACAATAGCGATTTCAATAAAAGAAGTAATTAGGTGGGGTTTTGCACTTGATAGACAATAATTGCGAAACGTCATTGTGGTTATTAATTGTGGTTTATTAATTTAGCCCAATGCTACCGGTTTCTGTCTGAGACCATTCTGAAGCACCAACCTAACATAAAGACACAAGCTAAAATGTATTTAATTACAGTTTGTATAAAAGCAATAGGAATCATGATATAAAAGTAAAAAATATATAAAATACTTACAGAGCATAAACATGGCGATATAAACAGTGCCAGTTCACAGCAAAAAGCGCACCGACATCATAAAACAAAATGACACGCCACAAACAAGCAAGCAGCAACACCACAGCTCGAATATGACAAACTTTAAAAACCTATCATTCCTCAAATAAAGCAGTTGCAAATCCTGCGAATGACAAAATAAAAAGCATAAACCCACGGAAGATGGCACAGTAAGTGCCGAAACATGTTTGGGTGTTAAAACAAAACGTAGCGTCTTGCATAAGGTGGATTTAACCACACATCTAACACAACAAGCACGGAAGATACACGAGCTGCACCAACATGAGTGTTGAGTCTGAAAGCATGTATGCTTTCTTGAAAACGGGTTTTGAAATGTCTTCCTGTTTTTCCTATATAGTAGGCCGAACAACTGGGGTGCGATATGTTATACACTACATTTCTGTTGAATTTATAGCTACCTGTTTTTAAGTGTGGATTAGTTACTGTTATAACTTATTAGTGGAGCATGAAATATCTATTTTGGTAACAGTAATGCATTGTCAGTAGCCATTTCTCACTACCGCTAATCCTGGTACTTTGTAAAGTGCTGATGGTTCCTTTAAAAAAATCTCAAATGTGTCTTTCGAATAGGCGCTGAAACACACGGGTTACCTTGCTGGAGTACCATTCGTCTAAATAAGCCTCATACGCCGCTCCTTAGCCCTGCTGCCCAAAATTTGCCCAGGGTATGCCATAGCGAAGAAAGTGAGTACAAAAGCGCTACCGTGAAACGACTCACTGAAGCCTGATATTCCACTTACACGGTCAATTGCAGTGGAGCGTATATCATGAATCTTTGCACGATGTTACATAAATTTTGTCATCTACAAAAAATACTGAAATTGCTATCATAACCTATAAAGTGAGTTTCTAATAAGCTACGTTCAAAATTTTATCTACGTTTGAGATCCGTGTCTGTCTAACATATTCCACTCTCTTGTACGAGGCACATCAAGAAACTAAATACCCCCCCCCCCTAAAAAAAAAAGACAACAAAGTTAATGTAAACCTTGTTGGTAACAGGAGCAGCAAGTTTTGAGCTATTTTTCCGACACAGGTACCAGAAGACTTGAGACATATGTCAAGTCGTGGGATCTACTTTTGTAATCCTGTATCGTACAAGTCTGCCGCGTGAGAACGGAACTAGCGTCTGACAGTCGTCTTCGGCTATTCATCGACACCGAAAGCCTGGCCAGTGAGGTGCAAGGACAGACGGAAACCGCTGGGAGCAAGATCATGACTGTATGCTGGACTCTCAAACAGCTCCGAGCCGAAGAAAGACTTGCTGTGCGCCGAACCGTATGAAGGCCAGCACAACACCTGCAGTCCATCTTTTCTCGTTTTCTCGTGCCTCAAGAAATTCCTGTCCTCCAGCCATCGTTTTGACAACGACGAACACCTGAAGACGACTGTCGACAGCTGGTTGAATTCACAGACGGCAGACTCCTATGATGCAGGTATACAGATCAAATCGTAGCTCAAACATTGCTGTACCTGTCGCCAATATTTTCATGTAAGTACGTTGTCTATAACATACAACATAAACTTTCACGGCCGGCGTTTTCTTCAGATAAAACTTCCAGGCTGAGAGGCCGTGGCCCACGCATAAAACTTCTTCTTCCTGAAGTTTCGTCTTCATCTGCGAGCGACGTCGTCTGAGTTCTTCCGACTGTTGCCAATGTGGCTGGAGGGGCTCTCGCATTTATAGAGCACACAGAGGGCGCCAACGGTAATCAGGTGATACCGACCATGTGGTTATCTCTGAATGTTTTCGTCATTCTCGATTAACCTATTGTCGTTTTGTTGGCGTATAGTCGACATCAATATTTTATCTAACTTTAAACATTCTTCTTTTCTATTACTATTGATCTCGTGTTTTGAAGCTCAATGTTTGTTTGTTAAGCTTAAGGGATTTAACTGAGGGATCAACAGTCCCTAAACTTACAAACTACATATGAACTAGCTTATACTAAAGAGGACACAAATTCGAGGGGGAATTCGAACCCCCGACGAGGAATAGTCTCGCACATCGGAGCATAACACGTCAATGCGCACGGTCACTCGGCCGCAGCGAAGCTCAATGGCTTCCCTATAAATGCGTGCATAGTATTGCGATGTTCTTGCTAATACGCTCGTCTCATTAAATTTTATTTCATGATTCCCTTCCTGGAAAACATGTTCTGCTACGGCCGATTTTTCGGTGGGTCCCAGGCGACAGTTCCTTTTGTGTTCTGTTATACATCTACATCTACATAGATACTCTGCAAATCACATTTAAGTGCCTGGCAGAGGGTTCATTAACCACTTTCATAACTTTTCTCTACCGTTCCATTCTCTAATAGCGCGCGAAAAGAAAGAACACCTAAATCGTTCCGTTTTCGATCTGATTTCTCTTATTTTATTGGGATGGTCATGTCTCCCTAAGTAGGTGGGTGCTAGCAAAATATTTTCACATTCAGAACTATACGGGTGTTGACAGTTCTTTACGTCGTACCAATACATACTTGAACACTACTGCAAGGAATTTTATATACGTCAGGTGTTGCCACGGGATGACGTGCATCTTTTGCCTATCTTAAACATCCTTTGAACTTCTTTGTGGGTCTGAAAATCGTTTCCACTTCGTGCTTGGCCAGAACTTTGCCGATTCGATCCGTAATTTTGGAGAAGAAAGGGAGGAAAACTTTTCGAGATGGTTTCCGATGTTCATCAGTATTTCTGGATTCTTGCCTCTTTTTTTTTTTTTTTTTTTTTTTTTTTATTTATTTATTTTTTTTTTTTTATGGAGTGCTCGATCAATCTCCTTGTTGGCATATCCATTCTTCCTGAAGGCCGACCGTAAGTGTTTTAATTCCATCTATATTTACAAAAATAAAAGGTAAACTTAATATGTTGATTCAGCTCCTATCTAAAGTCTATTAAGTGGAACGAATTTTTTGTCGTGCGTTCTCGATGTCTCTCTAGCTAAAGGTAAGCTGTTGGAGTGCAGCTTGTGGTCGACCACGCGCGCCCGGAGTGCAACATGAGGGGAAAGCTGTAGTCTGGCCTGCGAACGGGGCCGAGGGGGCGCTCGGATTACCCAGTGGCGAACACTCCCAAGGACGACCCCAGCCATTCCGCAGCCCTACCACAAAGTAGCGCCCTGGCTGAAGCACGAGTGCTAGAGCCCGCATTTGCGCTCCCGAGCTACTCTTCTAGTCTCACTGCACATTTGGCTTTCATTGTGACGAAGCAAACTAAGTTTGCTGGTCAATAAACTGCATCTCGAGCGAAAGCAGCAATTGATATTTAATGGATTTACGGTGGAGAAAAATTCTTCTGACATAAAGGAAATTCTTTAGTTTGGAGGTAAACCAGGCGCAATCACCCCCGTTCTACATGTACATGGGATACTCTGCAAATCACTTTTAAGTGCCTGCCAGAGACTTCATCGAACCACCTTTATACTACTTATCTCCCATTCCATTCTCGAATAGCGCGCGGGAAGAAACAACACCTGAATCTCTCCGTTTTAGCTCTGATTTCTCGTATTGTATTCTGATGATCATTTCTACCTATGTAAGTGGGAGTCAACAATATATTTTCGCAATCGGAGGAGAATGTTGGCGATTGGAGTTTCGTAAGTAGCCCACGCCGAAGCGATAAGCGCCGTTGTTGTAATGATTCCCATCCCAGATCCTGTATAATTTCCGTAACGCTGTCACCCCTAACTCTTTCGATGTCTTGCGCCAACCCCACCTGATAAGGATCCACACTGGGCAGCAAATACTCCAAAAAAAGGACAGACAAGCATAGTGTTTGCAGTTTCTTTAGTAGTTCTGTTGCATCTTTTAGGGTTCTACCAATGAAACGCAGTCTTTGCTTCGCCTTTCCCACGACATTATCTACGTGTTCTTTCCAGTTTAAGTCTGAAGTAATACTAATTCCTAAGTATTTTGTGGAGTTTACGGCTTTCACTTTTGATTGATTTATCTTGTAATCAAAGTTTAACGGATTTCTTTTCGTACTCATGTGGACGACTACATACGTCTTATTATTTGGAGTCAATTGCTAATTTTTACATCATACTGATATCTTGTTCAGGTCGTTCTGCAGTTGGTTTTGATCTTCAGATGATTTTACTAGACCGTAAATGACGGCGTCATGTGCAAACAAACTAAGAGAGGTATTTAGATTTTCTCCGTTGTTTTTAAGTATAGAAGCATGTTTGAAGACATGTGACTTTTAAAATTGCTCATTGTTTATTAGGTCAGATGTCCTCAATTATGCGTCATGCAGTGAAATAATTTTCAGATAAATTCCAGTGGTATACAGCTACCAGATGTGTTGCAAATACAGCTGGTCGTAAATAAGTAATTGATTAAAGTGTTATAACTGATACTAAAGTTTTAATACATGAACAGAACAAATAGGTATACTAAGACAGTGAAAAACTATTTTACTTCATTATTTTGCGGTATTATCAGCTCTTGCTCAGTAGAAGACATGAGTTACACGGTAGACGTCGAAAAGAACAAACACCATACCTATAACCGTGAACATCATTAATCTGAACACACTTACCTCCAAAACTTTTCAATGAGTGTCCAAACGGTAATTTGAACGATATTTCGTCCAACGTTCTGGCATTATTTCATCAAAGTCGGATGGCGGAAAAACAATATGTTCAAATGTTTTTAAGCTTATCGGACTTAACTGTGGGGTCATCATATCCCTACACTTACAAACTACTTACTACTTATAAACTAATTTATACTAAAGACAGCACAGACCTCCATTCCCGAGGGACGACTCGATCCCCGACGGGTTACAGACTCAACGCGCTCGGCCACTTCGCCGCGGCGAAAAATAAGACATTTAAAGATATATTGGGTGATCAAAAAGTCAGTATAAATTAGAAAACTTAGTAAATCACCGAATAACGTAGATAGAGAGGTAAAAATCGACACATATGCTTGGAGTGACATGGGGTTTTATTAAAACAAAAAACAAAAAAATTAAAAAAGATCTCTTGCGCTCGTCGTTTGGTGATGATCGTGTGCTCAGCCGCCACTTTCGTCATGCTTGGCCTCCCAGGTCCCCAGACCTCAGTCCGTGCGATTATTGGCTTTGTGGTTACCTGAAGTCGCAAGTGTGTCGTGATCGACCGACATCACTAGGGATGCTGAAAGACAACATCCGTCGCCAATGCCTCACCATAACTCCGGACATGTTTTACAGTGCTGTTCACAACATTATTCTTCGACTACAGCTATTGTTGAGAAATGATGGAGAACATCGTCTTCGCTTTGTCTTAATTTGTTATGCTGTTTATTACTTTTCTGATCAGATGAAGCGCAATCTGACCCTTTTTTTTTTTTTTTTTTTTTTTTTTTTTTTTTTTTTTTTTTTTTTTTTTTTTTTTTTTTTAACCCCATGTCATTCCAAGCACGTGTGTCAATTTTCACCTACCTGTCTACATTATTCCGTGATTTATTAAGTTTTCAAATTTATACTGACTTTTTGATCACCCAGTATCTGTCGTGTTTGTCTGAACACATTAATTTCCAAAACTAGCGATGAATTTGTGTGGGATTTACGAAGGTAAGACGAGCGTAGCTTGGGGCATCCCACAGCCTTTATTTAATGAAAATAGGAATAGGAAAAAAATGATACAATAATTTAAAGTTTTAAGGGTCTGGTCTGCTTAGTGTGGCATATACAGGGAACAGCCAATATATGCTTCTGTCGCTTTTTTAGCTAATAATCATCATCACCAGAATTTTCGGAAGTGACAGCTACAGAATTAAGAGCCAGAATCTTATCTATACAAACTATCACTAAATTTATTTGGGGCCATGTATACATATTTACTGAGTTCGCTTTATGTTTCTCAAACTTAACGAAAATACTTTGGGTCTTTCAATACGGTTTATTTATATTTGACTCCTTGGCTAGGAAAGTCGAATTCATTGACTATGTGATCCTATAGGGTTTATGTTCTTGCCGATCGAGCTACTAAAGAGCGACAGTATGCGAACGCCCTCCTTTATAAGCTGCTTTGCCAAGCAAGGCCGTAAAGCTAGTTGAAAATAAAAGGCGTAAAATTGCCTGAACAACCGCCTGTCTCTCTGTTTTTAATATAAAATGTCTAGCTCGTCTCCATCTCCTGCAACTGCAAACACTCACATACACACACAAAATTATATATATATATATATATATATATATATATATATATATATATATATATATATATATATATATGTGTGTGTGTGTGTGTGTGTGTGTGTGTGTGTGTGTGTGTGTGTGTGTGTGTGTTTATGATTTTTGGAACATAGAACGCCCCTCTTTGCAGTTACATGACAGGTTCAGTTGATCCATGCATCTACGGTAAACTGTTCCTAGAAGTAGGGTCAGTTCTACGAACGCAAAATTTTATGGACACACCGACAGGTTCATTACACTAGAGAACATTCAATTGCGAACTTCAGCTGACACTTGGAAAACTTTAACAGGGCTAATACGAACTCTTCTAATGGTGCAGGATTTTCCAATTGAGTCTCATCTCCTGCGCTTAGAGTGTGGTCATTTGAGTCTGCGACTAGTGCTGTGACTTGTACACGAATGCCAAAGCAATGCGAAAAGGAGATATGCGATCAGCGGGGTTTGCAGGAAGTACTGCCCAACGAAGCTCTTAGTAGGCGTGTAGCGTTGATTGCGTTTAATCTCCGTCTGAAGTTCATAATTATTCAAAGCATCTGCTGGTGAAAGCGTTCCAATTCCTGAGCGTCACGGCGTCCAGATTTCACATTCGTTGACACAAACACCTGACACACCACAGGTTTGGCGAGTATCTGTCAATCTTTGCCGTGCAACGGCAACACGGATTCTTATTATCACTTAGTTTCCAAATGTGCACCGATTCGGAAATTTCATCCGAGATAGATTTCATCTTACCTGTAGGAGATGTGCAGCAGATATGGTACTATCATGGTCTGACACACACACCATCACGGGCAAGTTGTGCGACTACTTTGCTCTTCTGAACTTCTGAGTGTTCACAGACAGGTTAAATATAAGAGCTTTTGCTGTAGTTGATCTGAACTCATCGTCGATGTGATTAATCTCCCTTCTCCCTCTTTTCCAGCAGTTAAAAGACGACTGCAGATCAACAGTATCTTAGTATGAGACTACAGCATCCACCCCTTATTGTACTACTATGACGATGACGAAACTGTATGGAATCTTCAGATGAATAAGCTCGCTAAGCCGCTTTGACCCTGGCGTCGTACCAGTTTGGAGACGTCGCCTGCTACTTGGCGTTCTCAGGGATTCAGAACTGACCGACCTTCAAAGCCTGCATTCCCCCTCCTGTCTTCGCGCATCATCCTTATAAGCTGGGTTGTTAAAACGTCGTGTCGAGACAGCGTGTCTGGACAATAAGCCGATCGTACAAGGAATTCAGAAGAGCCATGAAATTCTCCAACCAGAGATGGCCCCGCGGCTTCCCAGTTGCAGGCTTCCGGCTGTTGGGGAACTGTTTGTCGTGCAACTTTCGCCAGGTGGCAAGTGTAAACTACTGCGGGATGCTTCCATGAATACATCTTCGCTGGTAACCCGTTCCTGGTTCAGCACTCCGCATATATGATTTGTTGGAAGGAAAGTCAGTTCACAGTTGGTTTAACATTTCGCCCAAGGTAAACTTACGGTATAAAGCTGCGCATTGAGGTGGAAAAAGTCGTGGGGCAACACATGTGGCGTACACATTTATACTCTGACTAGCTTAACTTCCGCTGCATCGCACGCGCAGACTGAATGGTCTGCATTGGTTGTTTCTACTTTTAAATATAAATTTTAATAGATTTAGCTTTAAAAATGCTTTCCTAATCAAGATTTTGGTACAACTTAACACCCCATGTTGCACCATTGATGGCAGAATTAAAAAGATCCCGAAACACATTTTTTTTTAAATTCTAACCATTGTTCCAAATCCAAATTTTCGCATTTCTAGCATCAAACTAGTCTTAGTAGCACCCTTAACAGATTTTCCCTTATTTCACCCGCTTAATGGTTGAATTACGAAAAATATCGAAATACTTGCCTTTTTTCCAATCAAAAATCTAAATCTAAAGATTTGTATTTCTTGCTTCAAAATTGCCTGAATAGTAACGTATTTGTAAAACACCTTTCATCCCCTATTTTACCCCCTTAGGGATGAGAATATCTAAAAATCGCTGATGCCTACAGTGTAAGATAAACAACGGCTACAAATTTCGAGCTTCTATCGCCTGTAGATTCACTTTAACGCCGTATTCTGTCTCTTAGAAACGGATCGAGAACGCGAAATTTCTTTCTTACGCTTTGGCATCTTTGTTGGTAGTTTTACTTTTCAAACAGCAATGTTGTTGTGTTGTGGTCTTCAGTCCGGAGACTGGTTTGAGGCTGTTCTCCACAATACCCTATCCTGAGCAAGCCTCTTCAACTCCACATAAGAACGGCAACCTACATCTGTCTGAATCTGCTCACGGTATTCATCTCTTGGTCTTCCTCTGCGATTTTTACCCCACACACTTCCCTCTAATGCTAAATTCACAATTCCTTGGTGTCTAAGTATGTGTCCTACTAATCGATCCCTTCTTTTAGTCAAGGTATGCCAGAAATTTCTTTTCTCCCCAATTCTGTTCAGTACCTCGTCATTAGTTACGCGATCCACCCTCCTAATCTTCAGCATTCTTCTGTAGCACCACATTTCAAAAGCCTCTATCCTCTTCCTCTCCGCACTGTTTATCGCCCATGTCTCACTCCCATACAAGGCAACACTCCATACAAATGCCTTCAGAAAGGACTTCCTTAGGCTTAAATCAATATTCGATGTTAACAAATTTCTCTTTTTCAAAAACGCTTTTCTACCCATTGTCATTCTGCATTTTATATCCTCTGTACTGCGACCATCATTTGTTATTTTACTGCCCAAGTAACAAAACTCATCTACCTCCTTTATTGCTTCGTTTCCCAATCTAATTCCTTCAGCATCACCTGATTTTCTTAGACTGCACTCCATTACCCTAGTTTTGCTCTTGTTAATGTTCACCTTACATGCACCTTTCAGCACACTGTCCATTCCGTTCAATTGCTCTTCCAGGTCCTTTGCTGTATATGATAGAATTACTATGTCGTCGGCAAGACGCAATGTTTTTAATTCTTCCCCCTGAACTTTAATTCCTTCACCAAATTTCTCCTTGCTTTCCTTTATGGCTTGCTCAATGTACAAATTGAATAACAATGGGGAAAGACTACAACCCTGTCTTACTCCCTTTCCAACCACTGCACCCCTTTCATGTCCTTCAACTCTGACAACCGCTGTCTGGTTTTTGTACAAGTTGTAAATAACCTTACGCTCCCTATATTTTACTCCTGCTTGCTTCAGAACTTTAAAGAGTTTATTCCAATCAACATTGTCAAAAGCCTTCTCCAAATCTACAAAAGCTAGAAATGTAGGTTTGCCTTTTCTTAATCTATCTTCTAGGATAAGCCGTAAACTGAGTATTGCCTCCCGAGTTCCTACATTTCTCCTGAACCCAAAATGATCTTCCCCGAGGTCGGCTTCTACCAGCTTTTCCATCCTTCTGTATATAATTCGTGTTAATATTTTGCAACCATGACTTATTAAACTGATGGTTCTGTAGTTTTCACACCTGTCTGCACCTGCTTTCTTTGGAATGGGGATTATAACATTTTTCTTAAAGTCTGAGGGTACTTCGCCTATCTCATACATCTTACACACCAGGTGAAACAGGTTTGTCATGGCTGGTTCTCCCAGAGACTTCAGTAGCTCTGAGGGAATATCATCTACTCCAGGGACCTTGTTTCGACTTAGGTCTTACAGGGCTCTGTCAAATTCTTCTCTCAGTACAGTATCTCCTATTTCATCTTCATCTACATCCTCTTCCCTTCCTACAACATTGTCTCTAAGTTCATTTCCTTTGTAGAGCCCCTCTATATACTCTTTCCACCTTTCAGCTTTCCCTTCTTTGCTGAGAACTGGCTTTCCATCAGTGTCCTTGATATTCATAGAGCTGTTTTTCTTATCTCCAAATGTTTCTTTTATTTTCCTGTAGGCTGTATCTATTTTTCCCTTATTTATACATTCTTCTACATCCTTGCATTTGCCTTCTAGCCACTCCTGCTTAGCCATTTTACACTTCCTGTCAATCTCATTTCTTAGTAGTCTGTGCTCCATTTTGCCTGTTTCATTTACTGCATTTTTATATTTTCTCCTTTCATCGATTAAATGTAGTATCTCCTGTGATACCCAAGGATTTTTTGTAGGTCTTGCCTTCCTACCTATTTTGTCCTCCGCTACCTTCACTATTTCATCTCTCAATTTTACCCATTCCTCCTCAACTGTTTTATTTTCCCCTGTTTCTGTCAATTGTTGCCTAAAGCTCCCTCTGAAATTCTTAAGAACCTCAGGTTCCTTCAATTTATCCAGGTCCCATCTCCTTATTTTCCTACCTTTTTGTAGTTTCTTCAGTTTCAGCCTACAGTTCATAACCAACAAGTTATGGTCAGACTCTATATCTGCCCCTGGGTATGTCTTACACTGTAAAACCTGGTTCCGAAATCTATGTCTTACCATTATAAAATCTATCTGGTATCTTCCGGTGTCTCCTGGTCTCTTCCACGTATACAACCTTCTTTTGTGATTCTTGAACCAGGTGTTTGTTATAACTAAATTATGTTCCGTGCAAAATTCTACCCTTTATTCGTACGCTTGTTGCAGAAAAACAACTGAAGAATGTGCATCTCGTTTCGCTGTATATAACCTTTTTGCTGGTCATCGCTGGTCTTCAGTCCGAATTTTATATAAGCTGACGACTTTCAACAACTACATCTTTCACCCTCTTATAGCTATAGACACAGAGCCGCTACGGTGTACAACGGGACACTTTGCACTACAACAAGACAGGGAGATCGTTCGTCTCCATTGTGTAGTTTTTGCTGAAGAACAAATTATTTACCTCCACACGTAGAATTTTATATAAGTCGGTAACTTTCAACTCCCATATCTTCCACCCCCTTCTCTTTATCCACCCTCTACCACCATAGTGCACAATGAGAGACTGATACCTACTACCACATACAAACACTATTCGTTTGCGATGTGTTGTTTTGACTGCAGAGTGAAATATAGGCAGAAACACCTGAATTTTTATACATATTAAAATGATTAACCTGAAACGATTTCCGACTTGAGTATGGTCACATGGGACATTCATTTCGAAAATCGTTGTCAACAAGCCACTGCGCAAGCTGCTGGTGACTCCATAATGATATAGCCCCTTTCTACAAGACATGGTTAAATTTAAACGATCATTGACTGGAAATGGTTAAGTTCGGTTACTTGGAGTCGAAATATCTCGGGATGTAATTGGCGTGCTGCGATGCAATCCGCCATTGTTTGTGTTTTGTCAAGCTATAATTGCTAATGAAATAATATAGAGTGTCTATTTACAAACACCTACGTTTGTAGTAAAAACACATATGCTTTATTAAATAACTGTATACAGTATGTATTTGTACCGCAATAATTTTTATTGTTGTTGTGAACTGGCTTTCGGCTTCTTAGGCCATCTTCAACTTAATACTGCAGATTATCCACATCACACCAGCTGATGTTTCTATTACAACAATTTTACAAAGATAACTGTCAGTCATAGACTATGTAGCCTTTAAGTATTTTATAAACAGAGACGTCCAACCAATTAAAATAAAACTGTAACTAAGACATAACTGTACATTAATTTCCAACGAATAGGTTCACTAGAATTGTGTATTAAATTAACTTATACATACGAACAAAAGTAGGATGGTAACAGGTGAGTGAGGAAGACATACAAATGAAATGTTGGTGGGGTACAATTACGTAAGTTTGGAGTATGTGAATATGGAATAAAGAAGCATATTGAAGTATATAATCTATATTAAAATTCGTTGGTTTTCAAGAGAGTGGTGTGTGTAACACATGAAAGGAAAACATTGGAATGTGGGTGAGAGACATTACACAATTTCGACAAGCATGGTGAATACTGGAATTGGGTCTGATCACTGAGAATTACGTTCGGTTTCTGAGCTTGGTGTTTGTTGATAGAGAGAATTTCAAACAATGTTAGCTTTCTGACTTTGTTTGCTGAAAAGCTAATCATTTCCATATCACAGCATCTTCCTGTCGGTTAAATTTAGCGTCTGTAGCACGTCATCTTCGTGGTGTAGCAATTTTAATGGCCAGGAGTGTATAAGTTTAGTTTAAGTAAGTCTAGGGACCGATGAGCTCAGCAGTTTGGTCCCACAGCTTTACAAGCATTTGAAAACTTTTTGGACAAATGTTACACAGCATTTTGTTGCAATTCGTATGCAGTACGACGTCCTAAAATATTTACTATTCCTCCCGAAACACCCTGTATCCGCAACGGGGACTGGCAATAAATACAACAGAAATTTTCGAAAAATAATACATTAACGACCAACACTGGCTCTGTCGTCTTGAGAAAAATCAGATTTCTTAGCTGGAATTAATATCCATAGGATTGTCCCGCAGAATGATGTAATTTTTAAAAAAAACTAGCCGATACGTACGTACAAGTAAAAATAAGTTTCTGCACGCACTACAGATAGGCCTGCCCCACGACAGCACCGCCATCACCAAGGAACAGAGCTCAAAATAATTAAGATTGCATTGCATCATCTTCTCTATACTTATAAGACGCATTTGTTGAGTGGCTGTCTGTTCCCTTATAACTCAAGATCCAGACAACCAAATAACCTGAAATTTGGTAGACGTACACAAAATTACATGGGGAAGGTTCTTAAACAGGTTTCGTTCCATTTTTTGGAAAACCAACTGGAAAATTTAAGAAAAAGTGAAAGTGCGTTTTCAATGTGTCCGTGTAAATCTATAACTTCGCACTGATCTTGATGAAATTTTGCACAATTGACCTTCAAAACAAGAGGAAGGGCACTGTCTATATAAAATTTCGTTCAGTGCATGGTGGAGGGTACTTATGGATTTCGCCAAAATCCACAGTTTTGCTCTGATCTTGATGAAATTTTGTACACTTTACCTTGAAAAGAAGATGAAGGTTACTGTCTACATAAAATTTCGTTCGGTGTATGAGGGAGAGTACTCTACCTACAGACTACGATTGTAATCTCTATACAGTACGTTTCTACAGAAAACCTTATTTTAAACCCGGGCAAAGGCGGGTATTTGCAGCTGGTTATAAATAAAACCAATGTTACAGAACACGACTGTTAGTATCGAAATTAAAGACTTGTGTTCAGTTGTGACCATTAAACCTGTAGGACATGTGCGACAGAACAGCAACCATACATGAACCAATGTTCTTATAGCTAGACGGGTTGAGAGAGATGGCCCTTCAGTGCAGACGTACTCCTAGATCTGACCTCCTATAGGATTCGACCAAGTTGCGAGCGGTGGGGAAACGGATAATCGTGGCATTCCTTCGGTAATGTACGAAATATGGGAGCCTGGATAGGTGGATGGCTTGCCAGAATAGTTCGTGACATTGTCCAAAACCACGGTGCCCGCCTATAAGTGGTTAGCGCAACTGCCTAGAAAACGGGAGCCTGGTTCGAATCAAGGTGGAGGCACGCATTTTTTCGTACGTCACCGATGATCATTCAGCGCCTGATGGACGCTGACGTCAAATCATTTCACGGACAGCTTCACTGTCAGTCCTCACATGTAACAGCAGGCAGCCAAAGTGCGCGTCGTCACAGCAGAGGCCTTTTTATTGGCCACTGGCAATGATGGTCTCATCTCGCGCTTTCATTAATAATGCCAAGGACGTCGTCAGCCGTACAAGAGCAATTTGGGCCGCTCTTTCCAAAAGAGGACGCGCCTGTAACGCGCATCTCGCACGGCGCTAATGGCGGGTTGGAGGCCGCCGATACGGGGTGTAGGTTAAACCACGCCTCCTCACCCGGCCTATCCACCAATCTGTTATACGTGACGCCTCATTCCCAGCCACTCCGAGCTTTCACTGTGGGGATGAGCGCAAGAATATCAAGCGAATTTCATTATCACACCCACCGCGCTAAATCATCCAACAGCCGGTTACTTCATCTTGCAGAGGTAACCTCTACAGCAATTTTTAACGAAGCGTTACCGCTACCTACAGGGTCGCATGACCTTTCCGTGGAATATATTGGAACCAACATTTCACTTGAAATACTGTTTTATACCGGCTCCACTCCTAAAACCGCATCAAAAGAACCTGTCGCTATTTAGTCAGTTGTAGAGTAGAAGCATGTAACGGTTATCGACGTGCGTTTGGTGTGTCCTTGGTAGACAAACGTGCTACATAATTTACACGTGCCTCATATGAATAGCGGTAAGTTTAGAAATCAGCCAGGTGTTGCTACGAACTTATGGGGCAGATTTTTATTTATGTGTCTTACGTAGCTCACACAATGAGAAACAGTTATTAAGAGAAGATGCGCTTGACAAGCAAAAAAGATGTGACAAGACAGTGCCTAGTGTCATTCTGAAAATTTGCAACGTAAAATGTAAACGGTGCGTCTGTCTAATCGTTGCAAAATTGTCAAAATTAATCTTATTCAGTCGTAGAAAAACCTAAACCATATAATTTCGCCTTTGCGTTCCATATATTTTCCTTTAATGTAGCTTGACATATTCTTCCTTAACCAGCTGTTCGACCGCTCAAATAGGGACTGATTGTCATTCTTAGGTCTCCGCGGATATCTGGTTGTCGCACAGATTTTTCACACTGGTGAAAGAAATTACTCCAACACATCACTGATATCAAATCTTTTATTTGTTATTACGACGTTTACGACATGTCTTAATGCCACGCTACCACAACGCGACACACTTCATTAGATCCCAGGAAAGAGTTAAAAGAGAACATGTACGAATACCGACACTTGGGTAGTTCGAAGTTCCTGCCACTAGACAACTAAATTAATGTTTCCGTAATGTTTGTTATAATACGTTGTTCCACAGTTAAATTAAAAAATTACAGAAATCCTATAAATTTATTTAGAAAAATAATAAGAAATAATTATGGGAGTAGCATCAATTTTTATATAATCAGAACTAAATATTAGATGAAACATGAATATTTCTCTTTTAATAATATACTACAGGACCCGTGCGAATACTTCGCACCTATGGTGGAATGACAAAAAAGTTAGGAAAACATGGAAGTAAAGTTGAATGTTCACGCATAGCTTTCTTCAGATTCAATCAGTGCAAGTCTTTAAAGGCGCTTGATCCTCTGAGTGTTGTTAGGTCAAAAGGAACTGAATACGTTTATTAGAACCGATGATATCGTAAAAAAAAAAGATTAAAATATTCAGTGCAAGGACAGAAGGATACCACGTTTGAATAACAATAAAGGATGGAGAGAATTCTGATACTTGGTGACAAATCTCGAATAAATACCTTTCGTTTAAAGCGAAAATGAAGGAAATCGGCTGGCTAGTTTGGTCTGGCCGAATAACTTTAGTTTCCGTAGGTTCTTTTAATACGTAAGTTTTCCTTCAAATAATAAAAATAAAAGAGAAAAATTAGTTTTTTAATAATAAAATTTTCTGAAAATCATAAAATGCAAATCCGTTTAAAATTTCAACCACTGTACAGCTATGCCAAGATTTGTAGATTAGTTCAGTATCATACATTTTTCCCAGAACGGTTCTGTTATAAACGGCCACGTGAATCTGCATGCATTGCTATTTTCCTCAGTTCATAAGAAATCAGATACATTACACATTTTTAAAAAATTGTTCTAGTTCAGCTTTTTAATTTTGATATTATGAAGTCATGACATGTTAAAAAATCAGAAAGGTTAACATTTTGTATCAAAACTTTATTTCTGCGACTACTTTCAATTGATGACAAACTTCTAGTATCCCCAAACGCAGAATAAAACTGCTGTGAAGCATCATGTTTTGAAATAAGAGGAACTACAGAATAAATGCTTCAGCAGATTTGTAACCAATGTTTTTAACGATTTACTCCATCATCATAGTCAGGGGTATCCTAGATCGTATGCTGCTTTACATATTTTGCCGAATCGTTTCATGGAAACTTCAAAGATCATGGACATTCCACATACTAGCAGATCAATCTAAGATAACACTCGCGATAATTCGTATCGTTTTCGTGACTGACTCCGATATCAGACCACGAGCTACACTTCTGAATAAAATATCTGATAATTGCTAATAATTTCATTGATATTTATTTGTAACAGCGTTTATCATAGAGTCCCACTTTGGGCAAAAAATCCTCAATAACTAAAAAAAAAAAGAAACTACATTTCAAAATGTTCAAATGTTTGTATAGCTTAAGGGACTTAACTACGGGGTCATCAGTCCCTAAACTTACAAACTACTTATGAACTAGCTAATCCTAAGGGCAGCACAAATATCCATGCCCGAGGGGGGATTCGAACCCCCGACCGTAGTGGCCGTGCAGACCGTGACTGGAGCGCCTCAGTCCCCTCGGCCACCGCGGCCGGCGAAACTACATTTGTCTTTCTTTAGTTTTCTATTGACCTTTGGAGGTGTGAATCAGTAAGTTACAATATAGTTTATTTGCAGGTGTCTTATACTTCCTGAAGTCTTCTCTGCTCATATCTTCAAGTGAAATCCATACCCAAGTAGGTGAAATGTGGAAAAAGTAAGGTGATGCAGATGAGCAGGAAAAACAGTCCCATAATGTTCGAATACAGCATTACTAGTGTGCTGCTTGATACAGTTGGTTCGATTAAACATCTGGCGTAACGTTGCAGAGCGATATGAAATGGAACGAGCATACGTTAGTCGTGGGAAAATCAGATGGTGGACTTCGGCATACTGGGAGAATTTTGGGAAGATGTGGTTCATCCCTAAAGAGAACCGGGTATAAAACGCTTTCGCAATTCTGTATCGATTTAAAGGAAGACATAGAAGCAATTCAGAGACATGCTGCTAGGCTTGACCAATGCGCGAGCATTACAGAGATGATTCAGGATATCAAATGAGAATCATTGGAGGGAAGGCGACGTTATTTTCGAGAAACACTGTTGAAGAAATTTAGAAGGTCTGAATTTGAGGCGGACTGCAGAAAGATTCTACTGCCGCCAACCTACATTTCGGATAAAGACCACAAAGATAATATCAGAGAGATTAGGGCTCGTACAGATGCATAGAGGCACTCATTTTGCCCTCATGGAGTGGAACAAAGAAAGGAAGGAAGCTTAGGATTTAACATCCCGTAGACAGTATGGTCATTACAGACGGAGCTCACGCTCGGGTTTTTGTGTAAGGATGGGGTAGGAAATCGGCCTAAGAGTAGCTTGATATGTACTGCCGGACAGGAGGAGGAATGCTGACACCAGAGAAGAACTGTGAGCGCAAAACTCATTTGACCAGGCTAATGGATACAGGAACTTCTATAAGGAGTATACCAAAATAATGGAATATCGAATTGAATGACGAATTCTCAACGAATGGGCACAAGATCTTATGTAAGATCAAAGAAAATACGGCAAGATTAATAATTTCAACTAAGAGATAGTTAACAGGAAAATTAGAAAATGATGCCGGCTGCGGTAGCCGAGCGATCTGCGGCGCGCCAGTCATGTTCTGCATGACCATTACAGTCGGGGGTTCCGAATCCCCCCCTCGGGCATGGATATTTGTGCCGTCCTTAGTATAAGGTAGTTTGTAAGTTTAGGGACTGATGACCCCGTAGTTAAGTCCCATAAGCTCTACCAACATTTGAAAATTTTAGAAAAAGACGAATTCTTAACAGTAGATATCGTACTGACATATTGCTGTTTCATTCATAAGACCTTGTTTCAGATCTTTTATATTTACTGCTTTCTTTGATGACAAAAGGAAAAGAAGATTACGGTTTAGCATCCCGTCGACATAACGATGACTGGAAGGAAAGAATATTAGATTTTAATGTCCTGTCGGCAGTGTGGCTGTCAGAGACGGAGAACAAGCTCCGATAGGTCTTACCAGGACTGGAGAAGGAAATAGGCCGTGCCCCTTGAAAGGAGCCATCTCGGCATTTGCCTGGAGTGATCTAGGGAAATCACGGAAAACCTGAATCTGAATGGCCGAAAGTGGATTTGAGCCACCATCCTTCCCCCTACGAGTCCAGTGTGTTTCCACTGCGCCACCTCGCTCGGTGTTGGAAACGGCTAGTAGTGGTACGAGGAGCCCTCTGCCACGCTCTTTGTGGTATGTACGTACATGTAGATGTAGAATGTTGGCTCACCTGCAGCACGGGATACCACCCGTCCCCTTTGACCACTGACGTCGGGGTGTTGTGTCATATGCCTCGAAACACTGACTTTTTCTATTGTTGCAAATATGTCGTTACTTTTTACAACACAAACTGATCAATTTACGTTAACCGATCCACGAATCTAGCACCACGATTTACTCGATTATGACTCGAAACACGTCATTTTTTCTTTTGTTCCAAATACATCGTTACTTTTTGCAAAACAAACTCATCAATTTACGTTCACCTATCCATGTCCCGAGCACCACGATTTCCTTTAAGAAAAAAAAAAACATTAATCACTTGGAACTTTGATCGTTCGTAATGGAACTGCTTGTCAGAGCTATATGGCGAAGGAAAGTTTCTTTGTGCAATTTTTTTTTTTTTTTTTTTTTTTTTTTTTTTTTTTTTTTTTTTTTTTCCTGCCCATTACCGCATGAGCCAAAGAAGACGGGTGGCATCGGGATCTTAGGTATAGCCGAAATGTTCGTAAACGACATTTTTGTATCTTGATTTATGGGAAAAGTGTCCATATATTTGGACTACGGTATGATCATTCTTTGAACATAAAGTGTTGCTGATGAATTAGTTGCTCAACCTGTTCTACCCGGTGAATTTAATTTAGAACGTTAAAAAAACACAGAAAAATACTTCTGATAGCGGACCGTCTCAGTAACACACTTGCCAAAAGAGCTTAATCTCTCTTAAAGCACGTCGACCAACCAAGAGACTCATGTATAATTTAGAGAGACGTAGTTAACATAAACATGAGCCGGAAACTCGTTGGCATGCGTTCTTTCGGCTTGTGTGATACTAAAATTTTATTGTTACGATATGCAAATACGAATTAGCTCGGCTTCCTTTTCACGTGGAAGTTATGCGGCCACGTAGCGGTACACAGAGCTCTTGTAAAGTGTGCCCGCCCGGCGCACCTGTCAGCACGTCGCCGATTCCACGCTCACCTTCGACTGGTATCTCTCAGTGAAATTCGATTTCCAGCGAGCGGTTCTTCAGATAAGGAGCTCGCCCAAGGCTTCAGAGTCCGCCGGCCGCCGCCATAGCCACAGGCCGGATTTGCATGCTCCGAATCAGCGCTGCCAACCCACGGCGGTTGCGACACACAGTGCAGCCCGCGCTGACGTCTCAAGGCCTCCTGTCAATAACACTGCAAGAGCTGCAGGGTGCCCACAATGGACTCAAGGAATCGGTCGCAACTTTGGCGCGGTCGCTATCGTGAAGCGTAACACGTGGAACCGCGCTATTTCACGTATTCTGTTTTTCATGTGCTCCCCATTCCGTTTTTCCTTTCACCACTACTAATCAATTCAGCACCCTGAACACTTCGTCCAAGGTCAGACAGTGAACACTCGAAAGGTGGCCATGTTTTCTGTATACGTTCACGGCAATTAATAGTAAAGCCGTAATTGTAGGTCTGTCATTGTAAACTTCAGTCTACAAAAATACTACAAGGATTTTCATCGAATTTTGACAAATAACTCTGCCACAACGGGATTCGAACCACCGAACCTGTAGTTCTAAAGCTAAAACGCTTCCACCTGCGCTACACCGACAGATGCAGCAAACAGCAAAGTCGATTTTCTCGAGAATTTTTGAGAGTTGCTCCGAATGACTTTTACTGATTGTTATTTAAGTTCTGAACCTCACGTACCATAAATACAAAAAAAAAAAAAAAAAATAAATAAATAAATAAAATAAAATAAAATAAAATAAAATAAAAAAATCTAAAATCTGATACCCACGTCGTCTCCTTGGTATTTCAAATTTTGTGGTAATTGTGCCAACTGACCTGAAAGTTACTCTCACAGAAAAGTAGGCGAAATAACGAAGCCAATAAGAAACGTTTAATACAGACTTCGTTATTAAGATGTTTTGATTTCCCCTGCAAACAACATTCTCGATCTAAAAGTTGCGACACTGTAGCTCCCCACTATGCATGTGTTACTGCAAATGAACCGTTTAAACATAATCGACCCTAGGGTGACATTTCCCAAAAATTAGTTATTTCCGTGAGTCATTTCTACCTTAGTGCACGATCGAACATCAACATCCTCAAGCCACCTCACGGTGTGTAGCGGAGGGTACTATCCATCTACATCTACATGGGATACTCTGCAAATCACATTTAAGTGCCTGGCAGAGGGTTCTTCGAACCACCATTATACTATTTATCTCCCATTCCATTCTGGAATAGCGCGCGGGAAGAAAGAACACCTGAATCTCTCTGTTCCAGCTCTTATTTCTCGTATTTTATTCTGATGATCATTTGTACCTATGTAAGTGGGAGTCAACAAAATATTTTCGCATTCGGAGGAGAATGTTGGTGATTGGAGTTTCCTAAGTAGTCCACGCCGCAGCGATAAGCGCCGTTGTTGTAATGATTCCTATCCCAGATCCCGTATCATTTCCGTAAAGCTGTCTCCCTGTATCGTGACAATAGAAAACGATCTGCCCTTCTTTGGTCTCTTTCGATGTCCTCCGTCAAACCCACCTGATAAGGATCCCACACTGGGCTGCAATACTCCAAAACTGGACGGACAAGCGTAGTGTATACAGTTTCTTTTGTAGTTCTGTTGCATGTTTTGAGGGTTCTGCCAATAAAACGCAGTCTCTGGTTCGCCTTTCCCACGATATTATCTACGTGTTCTTTCCAATTTAAGTCTGAAGTAATAGTAATTCCTAGGTATTTTGTGAAGTTTACGGCCTTCACTTTTGATTGATTTATCTTGTAAACAAAATTTAACGGATTTCTTTTCGTACCCATGTGGACGACTTCACACTTCTCATTATTTAAAGTCAATTGCCAATTTTTACACCATATTGATATCTTATTCAAATCGTTCTGCAGTTGCTTTTGATCTTCAGATGATTTTACTAGATGGTAAATGACTGCAAACAACCTAAGAGAGCTACTTAGATTTTCCCCTAAATCGTTTATGTAAATAAGGAACAGCAGATGACCAACAACACTACCCTGTGGAACGCCCGATATCACCTCTGTTTTAGTCGATGCCTTACCATCGATTACTACGAACTGTGTCCTCTCTGACAAGAAATCCCCTATCCAATCGCAAATTTGGGGCGATATACCATAACCACGCAATTTGATTAAAAGCCGTTTGTGAGGTACGGTGTCAAAAGCTTTCTGGAAATCAAGAAATACGGAATCGATTTGCGAACCCTTGTCGATAGCACCCATCACTTCGTGTGAATAAAGGGCTAGTTGTGTTTCGCATGAACGATATTTCCCAAATCCGTGTTGACCTTGGGTCAATAGATGGTTCTGTTCGAGATAGTTCACAATATTTGAATACAGGATATGTTCCAAAACCCTGCTGAAAATTGACGTCAATAAAATAGGCCTGTTGTTTAGTGGGTTACTCCTACTGCCTTTCTTGAATATAGGTGTGACCTGTGCAACTTTCCAATCTTTTGGTACAGATCCCTCTTTGAGAGAGCGGTTGCATATGGCTGTTAAGTAAGTGAGTGTCCCTTCAGCATAATCAGATAGAAATCTAATGGGTATACAATCCGGACCAGAGGACTTGTTCTTGTTAAGTGATTTTAGTTCTGCACTACTCCGATGATATCTACTTCTACGTTACTCATTACGGCATCTGTTCGTAATTCGAAATCTGGAATATTGGTTTCGTCTTCTTTGGTGAATGAGTTTCTAAAAGCTATGTTTAGTAACTCTGCTTTAGTAGCGCTGTCATCGGCAAGATCGCCATTACTATGCATTCCGTCGTCCCTTCCCTCTCATATTCCAGTAGCGTATGGTGCGCGGGGGAAATGATTGCCTGTATGCCTCTCTGATCTTATCCTTGC
Organism: Locusta migratoria; assembly: GCA_026315105.1. Taxonomy (NCBI): domain Eukaryota; kingdom Metazoa; phylum Arthropoda; class Insecta; order Orthoptera; family Acrididae; genus Locusta; species Locusta migratoria. Next base: position 56,777,743 of record CM048746.1, on the reverse strand, counting down.
GGTCGCTTCGCGAGATGCATGTAGGAGGAAGCAATATGCTGGTTGACTCTTCATGAAACGTACGCTTTCGGAAGTTTGACAGATGCCAGCCAGAACCACGGTGCAGAACGCCTATCTTGCAGCGTCTGACACAGGTTTCCTGATCACCTCCGTGACGCTGTCGCGCTTACCAAATGAGCCCGTAACTAAGCGTGCTGTCCTCCGTTGGATCTTTTCTGTGTCTTCTATTAACTCTACATGTTTCGGACCCCACACTGATGACCAATACTTAAGCTCTGCTGAACGAGAGTTTAGTACCCTACTTCCTTTGTTGACGAACTATGCTTCCTGAAGATTCTTCCAATGAAGACATCTGCCTTTTTCCCTCAATTGATTTTATATGATCTTTCCACTTCAGATCGCCCCCTTACGTCTACTCCCAGATATATTATGGAAGCAACTACACCCAGTGTTTCTTCTGCTGCTCCGTAGTTACGATCTTTCTTTCAACATAGGTCTTAAACTGGTAGGACTTCAAATTTCAATGTTCACGTAATATTATTGGAGGTTTCAGTGTGTGACAGAGAAGTTCAAAATGTTCAAATGTTTGTTAAGCTTATGGGACTTAACTACGGGGTCATCAGTCCCTAAACTTACAAACTACTTATGAACTACTAACGAACTAGGACGGCACAAATATCCATGCCCGAAGGGGGATTCGAACCCCCGACCGTAGTGGCCGTGCAGACCGTGACTGGAGCGCCTCAGTCCCCTCGGCCACCGCGGCCGGCAGACAGAGAAGGCAACCACAAAGTTACAAAAGCAGCTACATTTTTTTAAATTTTTTTACCAATGTTAACGGCTGGGTACACACATGATTTTTATTGTACAATTAATATAAGAAACTGTACTTCATTTTCCTAATCGAGAATTAATATCATTATATGCGTTTACGTAACGGTCAACTAAGTAGTTTTAATCCTCGGTAACAAAGAAACAGCAATATTTTAAAATGTGCTTAATATTAGTTGGCACTGATGAATTCGCTGCAAGACAAATTATCTTGTCTGCTTATAGCAGAAACAGTGGGGTATGAACCGCCGCCAGAGTGGGGCTACAGGATGAGAGAGAGAGAGAGAGAGAGAGAGAGAGAGAGAACAATTTTGTTGTTTGTCTTCCACAGCCGACAACTCACTGGAACGCATGACTCGTTCGATCAGCTGCTGGACTATAATTTTAATACGTAATATGTCGTGAACGTGCATCACAGTGAGGGCGATCATCAAATGGTGATATTTATTTGTAGCAAGACCAGATAGTTCTAAAGTTCCTTTCGTCACGAGATCAAATCGCGCCTGCATTACTTGCAACTAACTGCTTTATATTTGACTAATAAGCTGAAAGCTACTTAGTAGGGAAAAATGCTACTAGAGACACATTTGGTTTGATTTCTTACCTAGAAACGTGTAACTGTTCTATCAAAACGCGAGGGGAGAATCCATTTACAAATAGAAAATAATTCTAAATGACTGTCACGTCTCTTAAATACATAATAGTAAAAATGTTCTTTGTTGATAGACCCACTTTGTTCTGGGATCTCGCAGACATATTGCTAAACTTCCATTAAATCGCAAAAATTATTCTAAGCGCATCTATAGTACGTTGTTCAAATGTTTGTTAAGCTTATGGGACTTAACTGTGGAGTCATCAGTCCCTAAACTTAAAAAATACTTATGAACTAACTCATAATAAAGACAACACAAACATCCATGCCCGAGGGAGGATTCGAACCCCCGACGGGGAACGGCCTCGCGCGCCATACAGCAAATTACTAGCTTTAAAGAACGATAAAGTAGAAAAATTCAGATTGAAAATAAAAAAAATTTCTACCGAAATCGGTACATTTGCATCATATTCGTCTCATAGAACCTCGTCTCTGGTAATATTTGCTGAAGAATAAAGACATTGTCAAATGATTCATTATTATTAAAGATGGATACTTCTAGAACTGTTTAGACGTACAGAGCAGGATCACTATCAAAATTTCAGTAAGGTAAGGAAGTGGTGGTGGAAAAGTGCAGTGTCACCGTAAGGTACAAATGATGAACTTAAATTGTGAGTAGGTCTATGAACAAATGAGCATTGTTTGCTTCTGTAAACAGTTTACAGAATACTACAATAGCTTTCAGTGCCTTGATTAGTATTACCATTATATTAAAATGTCTCAATATTGTACAAATATAATATTTTTTTACCATTATTACAGCATCTCTTACATGATAGCAAAAATTCGACTTCTCGTTCTTCACCGTGGTCAGTAATTAATAATAATAATAATAATAATAATAATAATAATAATAATGATGCCGGCCGCGGTGGCCGAGGGGACTAAGGCGCTCCAGTCACGGTCTGCACGGCCACTACGGTCGGGGGTTCGAATCCCCCCTCGGGCATGGATATTTGTGCCGTCCTAGTTCGTAAGTAGTTCATAAGTAGTTTGTAATTTTAGGGACTGATGACCCCGTAGTTAAGTTCCATAGACTATACAAACATTTGATTTGAATAATAATAATAACTCTTTAGTAATGAAAGTCTTAAACAAAATTTTAATTTCGCTGCCCCTTGTTATCTAATGTGTATATTGCAAGCAATTTTTTACGCTAATTGCACTATTACAAAGCCGAAAGTTGAAAGTCGTAATCGGCACACAGATTGAAAGTATAATCCAAGGACGGATAAATAAATGACATCCGTATGACGTTAATAGAGAATTTGTAAATGAAGTAAGAGTTGAAAAGAAGCGTTATAAATGGAGCCGTAATGAAAGAGCCACAAGCAAGTGAAGTGGAAAAGTTCGAGAGTTTAGGACGAAAATTACTGCGTGATTATAGACACTAAGACAAAACACCGTAACCGGTAGGAAAATGTTTGCACTCTTATTATCATTTAGAAGCAGCCGTCATTAAAAAAAAACAACGCGAGTTGCCATAAAAGGATATTCAAAGGATGGGTAAACGACTTCCGTGAGGCATTCACACAGAATTAAAAAATGAGCTAACTGTCGAAAACAAGCGTAGCAAATGAAGCCGAAATGAGAGTCGCAAGAAAGCGACGCAGGAAAAATTCCAAGTTTAGGGCGAAAATTGATGCGTGCGTATTATACACTAAAGCAACGCACCAGAACTGCAACGAAAACTTTCATACTCATTTACACATGGCCCTGACCAAATAACTTCGCTGGTTGCTAGCAAATCACCAAGCGTAAAAATAAACGTTTAAGCGAACGAGTAATTTAAATTTCTGAATCGGCACTGAGATGTTCGCCTGAGGATAGGGCTGTAAGACCTTCTCAAGCCACAGAAATATCGCCGTCGATTACTCAAAAGCTTAACGTAAACCTGCCGAAAATTTCGCCACCGGAGACCTTCGTTACGTATGAAGGGAAACGCTTGGGTTACTTTGTGTCCGTTTGTTACGTGGGTAGACCGTTATTTCACTTGTTTGCGGTTGCTTTTTGTCCAGGCTTATCTTCTTCAGAGGTAAAACGTAGTCGTTAAACAAGTAATGAGGTGGTGTACACGGTAAGTTAATCGCATCGTCTTACATTACAGAAACGCCACAAGTTCATGCCTGTTTCCACCTAATCGGATAACAGTGTACGTCAGTTACCTAGAAGAAGCAGGCAGCAAAAACATCTTTGAAGGTTAGCAGTGAACACTCATGACTCTTACATGTTGCTAAATTGTGTGTTTTTTGCATTTAAAATTTCATTTCTCATTGGAACCTTTTCCAGGTCTACATAAGTGAACGGTGGGGAGGGAAAGAGAAAACGGTGTACAGATTCTTCTGCTGTTCTATAGGAACCGTCGGAATGGATAAATATTCAGTTGCTTTGGCAGCTGGCACTCTGCTTCGCAATAAGTGGAGCAAGTCTGATGTGTGAGCTCTTGACCTCGTTGACACACACACACACACACACACACACACACACACACACACACACACACGTAAGTACACATTGGCTCAAATTCAAATTAAAAGTAACTCTCAACCTTCCAGATCCGACAAAGGTTTTACACAAGTTGACAGGTGACAGCAAAAAACACATTTTACAATGAACAGTCAATTAAAATATCCCTGCATTTTCATGAATTTGGGACAAGCGAACATACGTTGGCATTTATTAACGTTCTTGAAATGTCTTGGTCGCAAATATTTTTTATTTTTACTTATCACGCGTTTCGGAACAGGATCGTCAGATATTTGAAAAGGAATGAATACAATAAAACTATTGGTAACCAACACACAGGTATAAGTGTATGACACATATATAGGTTTGTCTACGAAGGAGTACCTAATATATATATATATATATATACTTAAATCTGTGTACTGTCTACCAATCTCTTGACTGTATTCACCCCTTTCAAATATCTGTTCCGAAATGCGTAATAAATAAATACAAAAATATTTGCGACCAAGACATTTCGAGAACTTTATTCGATATCCCTGCCTGACTCTCCGCTCGGAAAGGGAGTTAAATATATATGAAGCACAGAACCAAAATATAAAAATATTACCTTACCGCAGACACTCCGCAAAACGTAAATCCATTATTTACACATAAACGTGTCGTGAAACTAGATACCGTAATATAGGGGAGCCAAAAATTGATGTACGCTTTATTAGCATCTACCAATGCTACAAAACTTGAAATAAATAAGGATAGTAGTGAAATTCCCGATAAAAGTTTCTAAATGTAAGAGATACGCAATAAGCAAATGGAAATGTTGTTTAGAGTAGACTATTTTTTGTGTTGACAAAATGTTCAAATGTTTGTTAAGCTTAAGGGACTTAACTGCGGGGTCATCAGTCCCTAAACTTACAAACTACTTATGAACTACCTTATACTAAAGACGACACAAATATCCATGCCCGACGTGGGATTCGAACCCCCGACCGTAGCGGTCGTGCAGATTGTGACAGGCCCGCCACAGACCGCTCGGCCACTGCGGCCAGCGTGTTAACAATATGGTTCGATTTATTGTTATTCTGAATGATTTTAACGTTCTAATAGCACATACGGTCATTATTCTTTCAAAACATCTGTTATTTTTCTGAAAGTGAAGCTTAAAAAACTTTAAATTTCAAGATTAAGTCACGTGATCGAAAACGCTCTGTCATTGGCTGAAGCTAGTGACATTAAATGACACGAGGAGGACGATGAAGCTGTAAGTATGTTACAGCAGTGTTAGCGGGAGTTACTGGATTATCTAGTTCTTTTACATCACAACGTTTATCACCATTGTGATGCATGGAGAAATTAAGTAACTACTTTTCAAACGCGTACTTGGTTATGGAGTACGTCGTACCAGCAGTGTTGTTTTCTGAACTTTAGTTATCTCAAACTCTCGGTGATTTGGAACATATAGGAGTAAACTTTCGATAAGTCTGAATTGGATGAACATTCTCCGCGATATATTTCCTTCTTTTGAAAAGTAATAATAAACTATTGGCAGCGTGGCGCTTTGCGTTGAGCTGGAAGTCGGCTTCCCTTGCTTCAGTTAGCAGAGCGTTACCCGCAAAAGTCAAAGTTCATGGTTCGGGTTCACCGTCGGAACTCAGTTTTAACTGATTACAAAGTTTCACGCATGTTGTCATTTTAAATTGCTCTACCATTCTTTATAGTCTGGCCTCAGACTGGTATAACATCTGGCTCCTAATTAAAAGAAATTGATTTCGTGAAGCACGCTGAGGAAGAAAATAAGTAGCGCCTACAGTAGGTAATACAACGATAAATCAAGCAACTCTACACGGTTTATTATAATATTATGATTCCACTCCTGACATCCACCAGTCACAACCTGGCGAACCATAACTTCAATCTCCCCAAAGTCTGGAGGCAAGATTGGTGTAATTAAGGACGCACAAGAACTCACAGATTTCTCCAAACCATCAATACACGATGGGTACCTGACCTGCCCCGGAGGACGTGGACCACACAGAACAGAATTCAGGGCAACGGTTTTCAATTAATAGTGAAATGAATAATACAAAAAATGTAATATGTGATGGTGTTTCATTTCATATTCAAAAGTTTGTAAATCTAAGAGTCTTAGTTACGCTGATCATCAGTCCTTAGGCTTACAAGCTACTTAAACTAACTTGAAATAACTTATACTAATATACGTAATATATGGTAATTAACACATCTGAATAGTATCTTTTGATGAAAAATGTACGTCTTTTGTTTAGTCTTAATTTTCAATATTTTATGGACGTTAGTTAACAATGATATATCAGCCGCGGTAGAGTGGCCAAGCGTTCTAAGCCGCCTTGCGGAGCGTGCGGTTGCTCGCCGTCGGAGGTTCGAGTTAAACTGATCTGATGACAACACATACACCCATGCCCCAGGAAGGACTCGAACCTTCGACGGCGAACAATCGCGCGCTCCGCAGCGAGGCGCCTTAGATCGCTCGGCTACTCCACTGCGGCGGGGTAATCTCTCCAAATCGTGGTACGCCTCAGTCTGTATTCGGCCGTGAGTGTCAGTGTGCGTGTGGTTCGTGTTATTTTATTTCAGCAACGAATTGTCTTGTCCTTGGTGCTCTGGTGAATATTATGCTAGCATTATTAATCTAACAGTGATAACAATCAACAAAACAACTTCCGAATTTATAATGTATCGCGATACAAATGTTTGTTATGCCTGAAATACATGGCAAAAACATTATAATTGTTTGGTCAATAAAATTAAAGAACATAATTTTATGTTTAGGGCACTGTATTAAAACATAAAATACTGAATTTTATTTTTTTCCAAAACGGATTTCATAATGGGAGAATAAAAGGATTAAAATGGCCAGACGGAAATTGAAGTTGACCCTCGTTCAGGACGCCCATCGATGTCTACCGCTGACGCTCACGTCCTAATCTCCGAGGAATTTCAACAGAAAGTGACATTTCAGTTGGGTCTTGCAATGCATCGTGTTGCTGCCACGCTCGGCCCACGGCTCATGAGTCGAGACCAGAAAGACCACCGCCTGGCAATCTGTGAATAGCTCATTGTGCTGCGTCATCTTCCCTTTCTCTCCAGACATGGTCCTTGCGAAACATTGTTTTTTCTTTCTTTCTTTCTTTCTTTCTATCTTTGTTCGTATTCCAAAGTTGAAAACACCGTTCAGGGTGCGAAGATTTACTATGATGAGATAAAACGAGCATTCGCAAACGGCGTTTTACGCCATTCAGGAAGAAGCGTACTAGAAGTAAATAAGTAAAAGGTAAGCTTAAAAAATTCTGTGGACAAAGTTCCAGATTTTTTAAGAGACCTCGCACATAAAGGTAACACCGAAAGCATGCTACTGGAAGTAAAATGAGAGGAGCCGGCCGCGGTGGCCGAGGGGACTGAGGCGTTCCAGTCACGGTCTGCACGGCACTACGGTCGGGGGTTCGAATCCCCCCCTCGGGCATGGATATTTGTGCTGTCCTTAGTTCATAAGTAGTTTGTAAGCTTAGGGACTGATGACCCCGTAGTTAAGTCCCATAAGTTCTACAATCATTTGAACATTTAAAATGACAGGAGGGCAAAAGGAGGATGGAGAGACAACTGTGGGTAAAGACGCAGGGGCTGATGGTGGCCACAATTTGCTGCTCCTAGCTCAGACTCAGCGTCTAGTACGCCAGAAACGTCCCACCGTGACAAGCAAGTGAAAGAAAAGCAGTCCTTAAGTTGCAAAGCAGAGTGATTCCCAAACTGGTGTGCGCGGAGTAAGAGCTGAAATATGGTCCACAGAACAATGAAATTCCAAACTTTTGTTTATTTTAAATTATGAAATCCGTGTTAATCGGTCCATCAATCGTACCGTGTGTCCACAATAACTTATCTTCACTGGTGATGACACAAGTGAATAACATCGGTACTATTTGAAATATATTCATCTCCTACCAGAGAGAAGCTTTGAATTAGAAAATGATAGTAATCGTAAGAACGGATTTGAATCCATTCGTCTTCGGCAGTTTGTTGTGAAAAGGCGAAATCATACAATAACATTCAGAAAATCTTCTGCTATGTTATTTTCCCTACGCCTTGTTTAGGTCAACAATGATTTCCTGCTTGAAGAAAAAATAATAATAATAAAATCCCGAAATCGATTCAAAGAAAGTGAGATATGCCTTTAATTTTGACTAACAGTACTAGCGGTAGGATTATCTAATTTAAAATAAGAGGAAAGATCTACAATCACACTACTGCATACCGAATTTAATTTACTACAAAAATTTTATATTATAATACTACTATTAACATATATTGCTTTTGAGTTTAAACAATATGTTAATAGTTTGAATTAGTTTATTTTTAGTTGACTCAGTTTATTTTTCCTTAATCTTTCTTATCCCTGCGGACAACAAAGAAACTATAGTGGTCCCTAGTAGACTATAAGAAAAATCCCACTGTCTTGTTTTAGGGCTCACTTCAAGTTTTCCTTTAGCTTTATGATTTTTGCAACCGTCTCGCACGAAAAATAATAGTCGCGGCGGAACAGCCGTGCGCACTGAGGTACCCTGCTTGTGGTACGCGCGGCCGTTCACCGTCGTGGGTTCGAGACCTCCCTCGAGCATGGGTGTTTGTGTTGTCCTCAGGTTAGTTTAAGTAGTTTGTAAGCTAGGGACTAGAAACCAAGCAGCTGATCACATAGATTTACAAACATTTGAACATTACTTTTTCAGTTTGAAAAATAATATAAAATAATAGATAATACAATTTATAAAAATAATAAATTAATAATATGTATTTACTTTTTATTATTATTTGTTTTTATATTATTTTGTGTCCGAAATATTTGCAAAAGTGATCCGAAAAGCAGGCCAGTACGATTATTATTTTTATAATTTCTGTTACTTCTCGGCCTTTTTGGAAAACCATTTCTAAGAAATTGACATATGGCAAAAGATCATATATTTTAAGGGGGGGGGGGCGTTCGGAAAAAACTAAAGCAATCTGAATAATCATGAATCTATTAATTCTTTTATAACTTTTACTTATTTCTAAAAAGGTATTATTCTGCAATATATTCATCCTTAAATGAAATATCAATTCAATCAATTCTTGGAACTTCAAATTAAGTTACCTACAACGAAAGAATATGAGGGGTAGAGTCATATGAAGAATTATACATTCAGACGTGTTTACCAAATTTGAGAGTCTAAATATCGAAAAGTTTTCAAATAAAAGTTACTCGATATTAAATTCTGCAAACTTTTACTTTTAAAATTAAAAAAAAAAAAATGAATCCTCTAGCGGGGTTCCGTTTTGCCACCAGATGAAGATTCTGGTCGTTGGCGGCTGACAAACACGTCTGTGAGGTTGGAGCAGATCGGTCGAACGGCGTGACCCTAAAAAGTGGGAACACGTTACAGACACACGGTGTCCAGTCGTCATTAATTTTTACAAAATCTATGAAACGGTGCAAGATACGCAAAAAACATGAAAGCAAAACGTTTTAGGGAATTTTCTCCCCTACAAGTCCGTTTATTCTACGAGGGGGAGATGGAAAATACGTTTACCCTGTCGACTGTGGTCAGGGTTGCGTATGAAAGGAAAAAAATATATAACGAGACATTAAAGATAAGACATATCTTTATTTTTCTACATAATTTCCAAGTATATTGAGACACTTGTTATACTGCTTTATAAGCTTCAAAAAGCCTTCCAGGAAAAAATGAGAGTGTCGGATACGGAAGGAGGATACGGTGCGACGCTTGTCTGATTGCGGTAGACGCAGTTAAAAAAAAGGCATATACTTTACTGGAGCACAGACACTTGACGTAGCACTGTTAAAATTGTCATAATACCATCGGGTATGTCCCATTTGCTAACCTAAAATGGGCCAAAAATGTTGAGAACAACTGGCGTGTGGCCGCGTGGAGTGACTGCGTGTTCTAAGGCGTGATGCTACGAACTGGGCGGTCATTCCCGCCGGAGTTTCGAATCCTCCCTCGGTAATTGTTGTATATGTGTTGTACTTTGTGTCAAGTTTAGGGCCTGATGACCACAGCAGTTTGGTCAAGAAGGTTTGCAGACACGGCGTGGAATGTGGGCGTAGTGTTGTAACGCCGGACAGGACAGGGCCCCGCTGTGAGTTTGGGAGGTGACGCCACGCTAGGGCAGCGTTGGCGGCGGCGATCTGGGCTGAGCCACCCACAGCGTGGAGCACGGCCAGCACAGCGCCTGTCCAGCAGACACCGCTGACCGCCAGTGGGTGTCGCAGGTCTGGGCGCGCTGGCTGCACGCTGCAGAAGGTTGTCGCCCCGCGGCCTTGGGTCGGCTGTCGGTACGCCACGTGCGCTGCCCGCCTGCTAACGGGACGCCGACTGCTGGCTGCCGGCTCATTAAGCGCACATTAGCGCCGCCGCCGACCCACTGCACACCGGCGGGCTCAGCGCTACCAAACAGCCACAACTGGGCCTCGTATTTTTAGGACCAGCAACATGTTACCATATGTAGCCGGCCAGCTCAGAACTTTTCGCCATCTTTCTTGGTAGTAAGCAATAATGACTTTATGGAAATACAGCTTTCAAACTTTCGCGCGCACGGTTGAGACTTATCGTGCTCCACCGACCGAGCATGAAGTATCATAGGCTGGGACTGATGACCTACCTATTTGGTCCCTTACCCCCATTAACCAACCAACAATGTGGTGGAGGGACAACCAGAATGTAATATCCTGGCAGATTAAAATTGTATGCCGGAGCGGGACTCGAACCTGGGACCTTTACCTTTCGCCGGGAAGTGCTCTACCGACTGAGCTATCCCGACGCGACTCACGATGCCGCCTCACAACTTTACTTCCGCCAGTACCTCGCCTCCTACTTTCCAAACTTCACAGAAGCTCTCCTGCGAACCATGCAAGACTAGCACTCCTGGAAGAAACGATATGGTGGAGACATGGCTTAGCCACAGCCTAAGGGATGTTTCCAGAATGAAACTTTCACTCTGCAGCAGAGTATACGCTGATATGAAACTTCCTGTCTGATTAAAATTGTGTGCCGAAACCGCGACTCGAACCTGGGACCTTTGCCTTTCGCGGCGAGCGGTACAACGGGCCCTATAGCCGGAGATGGGCTTTCGTGACAACGTGGCAACTTCGTCACTACCCAGAAGAACTAGCAGACCGTTCGGTTGGTGCCGTTGATGGCCAAGAGCGCGCATGCGTACAACTTCCTGTTTTCCACCAATAGGAATCACCGATGCAAACACCAATAAATCGCATCTTTCTTACCTATCAAAACACCAATCAAAATTAAAATGTTAGGACAGTACACTCTTTACAAGACCAACACAAGTAGGAAACAAATCATTATTCCCTGAGGTAGGTTCCTGCAACGGATCCGAAACGTTGGGAATATTTTATTATCATGACGCGGCAAATAGCCCAGAAGAATTTTAACGTTAATGTTAGGTTTGTGTCTCGTCGCCGCCGGTTGTCCTGGGTTTCGGTGACCGAGTGGAGAGAGACAGACACAGGGGAGTAGGATGCACGCGTGTGCAGGTACGGAGTTTGAGGTGACCAGCCAGTGGGACACCAGAAACTAGAAACACTAAGCTAGATCAGTACAAGATATATATTTCGTAGAAATATTACAATACTTAACTTTCATAGCTGCAGACTAGTGGAATGCTTTCTTAACGTACGGATACATAGTTTATCTTGAAGACTAGGTGGAAGCTGGCCTACTGATGACTTATCTAGTGCCTGTCCTACTGCCAAGTGGCCGATAATTTCATTGGTGGCCGCGAGTGGGATAGCAGCGGAGGGCGCTCGCGGCTGACGTCTTAAGATCACGGTGAAAGCAGGTGGCGTGTACTTCAGACTTGTGCGACACCGCAGTTAGTTAATGATTTTTAAAACCTTGCCCATTAACACTTGTTATTTCACCTGAAAAATAGTATCGTTTGACACACAAGCCATTTTACGGCACCTGCCAGCAGTCATTGCATTAAATCAATGGGGGACAGTCCAACACCGTGCTTCTCCGTCACCGCTAATATAGCTTCACCAAAAATAAGAAGACGAAAAGCATCTGTTAAAGAATGGGAAAAATAGTTAAAACAAATGAAAGAAAATCTTTACGTATGCAGAATGTCATAAAAATTTGCCAAATTACCGTTTTAAATCACGAAAGCCGATATGGAATAACTCCTATATAAGATGAGAGGTCACCATCCCCCCAGAACCACAACACACTGAACACTTATCCCGACACCATACTCAACCACGAACACGCAATTCAAATAACGATCACAGCAGCCGAAGTACAAACACCATCTCACTTACTGGTACTTAACACCACCCCCACCTAACACCTAATCTCCCTTCACTACCCCTCACAAAAACCACATCAACACATCAGATCACAACCTGCATATGGCTCACATAAACCAATACAGAGTACAAAACTCTATATAAAAATTCAGTAAATTGTACATATAGTGCATATGTAAATCTTGGCTTGTTGAATTCATCCATCAAAATTAAAAGTTCAAGACGACCTCTAGTACACAGAAATGTCAATTGTATTCCATCATATGAAAAATGCTTTAAGAATTGTATCCAGTTAGTTTAAGTTAGTGTATAAGTTATAGATGTAAGTTGCGATTGTCCCAAAAAATAATGTAAATTAAATATATAATGTGTAATCCTATGGCACCAAAAGAATATAAGCTCTCAACTTGCCCACCCGTCACCCTTCAGGTGCGGGAATGAAAAACATAAAAAATAAATAAATAAATAAAAATCAACCTAAAAGGGAATTGGAACAAGGAGTGGGAGAATTCAGACACCAACCATCACCTCACAAGTAATCCCTCAAAAGCACTAAAAGGGTTCAACTTCGCAAGAAAATACTGGACTATGTTCAGTCGCATACAAGATGCAAGGCGATGCTTTACAAGTGGGGAATCCGGACAACCGAAGTTGTGACTGTGGAGCACCTCAAAAGACGCTCCACCACATCGTAAGAGTGTGCCCAAGAAGAAATTGTAGTGGCTCTGCTGAGGACTTTATAAAAGCCACACCTCAGGTTATGAAGTAAATTAAAGATCTGGACATTGATGCGCAGCCAACAGCTTATCGCGCATGATACATGTCCTAATTTCATGTGTTTTGTCATAAATATAACATTGTTCACTCACATGTACTGATAATGTGCTTTTGTACAATGAAAACCAGGCGTTGCCAGGGTATTTATTTATTCCAACCTTGAGTTAGTACTTTTCCTATCCACTCTGTCCATCTCCTTTTTTCTAAAAACATGTTCCATTTATCAGAGAATATATAAGAAGTCACAGGTAAAAATGCACTCGTTTCGAAGAATCCAATCACGAAATTCAGCAATAATGATTGTAATATCACAGATGGATCACTTGATGTAATGCGCAAAACGTCAAATCGATTGTTTTAAAGAGATGTATTAAAAGAAATTTCTTTTTTACTGATTTATTTATTTATTCTTATATTTCCTTATTCGTATGCTTATCCTTACAGAGAAAGAGCTGAAGACATTGTAGCACGCATAGACCAAAGATATGGTCTGTGGCATCACGTTTCGCTGTATGTAACCTCCTTGCTATAGAGTCGCAAACGTCATCGCTGGCCTTCAGTCCGAATTTTTTTATAATTTGACGACTTTCAACCACCATATCTTCTATCCCGTTATAGCTATCGGCATGAAACAGCTATGGTGTACGAAGGGAGACTTCGGACAACAATTACACACACACCATTCGCTTGCGTTCTGTAGTTTCCGCTGCAGAGCGAAATATTAACACACACACACACACACACACACACACACGTAGAATTTTATATACACCGATAACTTTCCATCCCAACATACTCCACCCTTTTATCATTATCAACTCTCAAGCAACAAGTCAACTAATAAAACCATTTTCACAGAGTAAATATAATTGTCAGTAATTGTTCCGCATTTCGCGTTATATTCTTCAAATTACTAAATATCTATCAGGTCACTATAAAACTGTGCCTAAAACCTTGCTCAGGTATAAATTAGTAACTGTACAAATATTTAAGTCTCTGCGTCTTGTCGTTTAGACGTGATAAGCGTACACCGAACAGACATTCACATTTCACATTTATATATATATATAGATAAATAGCTATGCGATCGCCATAAAACCGTGCCTAAAGCCTTCCCCGGTTAGACATTAGTAACTGTACAAATGTTTAGCTCTTTATGTCTTGTGGTTCAGACATGATAAACGTACACCGAACAGACATTCGTGTGTGTGTGTGTGTGTGTGTGTGTGTGCAATTATATTTATATATATGCTACTGTCATATGCCATACGATAAATAAATAAATAAATGGAGGGCGGTTGAAAATTCGTGCCAGGTGTACGCAGGTGCGCTGAGCACTATGCCACCCCGGACACAGGAGTCGCCATATCAGCACGGAACTACCCCAGCACGCCTCCACACATTCAGATCTTATCTAGGCAGTAGCGACTTGCGTAGTGCCCTTGCCCGTTACCCTCACTGCTCGCGGGAGTAGTCAAACTTCTCGACTATGACAGGACACAGAAAAACAATTTAGTGGCGAGTTCTAATTATGTGCTACCTCGGGCTTCAACCAGAATTTCCCTATTCGGGCCATCGATCGCCTTAAACAAATACACTATCGAGACACGCTTCCGCTTATTTTAAAATTCACAAATTATGGCACACTAAGATCTTAGTGCACCCTTCCTGTTAGTTCCTCTTGCTCGCAGCTTTCACTGTATTACCACAAGTGAACTGGTGTACTTGTGCGTTCGTACAGAAACTGTCATTTGCTTGTTAGGGGCATAGGTACTGTTGCAGATAAGGTGTCCGAAAGAACTGACACCATCGTATAATCGAATAAACCATAAAGTCACAACTTTATATAAATGGTGTAATCAACAGAAAATGTAACTCCTCAGTCTGTATATAAACTCTTTGTGCAAGAATTAGCTGCGCAAAATATTATGTTTTCGAAAACACACAGTCTGAGCGAAGATTTCCGTGCGTGTGGTATTCCCCTTAATGAAGGAGACGTAGAACCCTTAAGTAGATACACAAAAATACTATTTTTAACATTAGCATGTAAACAACAACCTCACCTTTTTCTGATTTTCCGATTTCAGTGTAACCTCAAAGTAGTCACCTAAAGAGCAGAAGAATAATGAAAATCTCAATGCAAACGTCATAGAAAAAACTTACGTAAATATCTGCACTAGGCAATCAGAATGAATGTTTGAGACACGTACTAATCGAGAAAATTTAATAACTTGATAAGTTTTTCACTGTCTCAAACATTAATTTCACAACAAATATTTAATTTGTCGTGTAGTAGCATGTGCATGTGTACACACCTGAAAATATGCGCAGAGAAAAATCAAAAGAAATTTATCGTCATAGATAGAAGAGTCGTTCAAACAATGGAGCAAGATAGCGTTTCTTCACGCAGAAAACAGTCAACAATAATCATGCCCGTGAAAATCTCGCTTCGCAGAATATAGCATGGAAAGAAACGGACGAGATCTCATGGCATCCCTGATCTAAACAGCGTGCGTAAACAATTGGAACAAGCTGTATTCTATCAGTATATTACATTATACTGCATGCAGTTAAAGTGATCGATTTCACTTTTAAAATCATGTGTTAATGTTGTTTCTGCAAAGTGATAATTGTGTATGTCACTAAAAAGCACTACCTCAGCACTACTAATTGTGTTCCTGAGACTTTTTACGTACAATGATCACACATACTACTAAGTTTACCTTCAAAATTATATCCTAGAACGACACATAGTTGAGGATGTATGACGTCATGACCAATGAAAAACCGCCTCACCATGCAAGAGGTTGTAATTTATTACGTTTTTAGTATTCTATTAGCGACACATCTGGGAGAGATTTTTCCGATATTCCGCTCTACGTACGTGGAAAATTACATTATTGTAGAATACAATACTAAGGAGATGTGACGTCGCAAGGGAAGGTGGAATGTGATGATTACATACTCAAGAAACGGAAAGTACAGACCCCAGCACACATTTAAAACGTAGAAAGAGTGAGCAACATGCTCATCTTTATTTTCAAATGTTTTGTTTTAAAAACGACAGAGACAAATTAATTCAAAAACTGTTCGTAGTAATTAACATTTTTTCTTAAATCTAAATTCTGCTAATGATTTCGTGGGTTGAAACTTGCGCTAAGTGACAGATGAGGGAAGAGAAATGATCTCCTGTACACGCCGGAGCCACATTCCAGAAAAATAGCGCAAAAAACAGCTAAACAAGGAATGCGTGACCGCGATCACCATATAGAAAGAGTAGCAGCCGCCACGCTAATCGTTTTAATTTATTCTTTTAATTATGTCCGCCTCTGCTAATAAATTCTGGCCAGAGTCAGCTATTAAATTCAAGGGAAGAGAGTGAAGCGAAGAATTTTCCACCAAAGCGGCAAGTCATCGCAAAGTATAAGGAGAAAATTATGCGGAACCAAAGAGGAGCAATGTAATGAAATAGAGGAGTAAAACGAAAATTAGGCATACATTACGGCTATAAAATTCATTTTCATCAAGAAGTCATGCGAATAATTACATATTTATGTGATGCTTGGGATCTGCTATCCGGTAAAGTGAACCATCAATGAAGATCTTCACATAAGAATGTCTGATTCACGTTAGCGGCACTAAACTAGTCAAAATACGTGCATCTTGTGGAAGAATCATTGAAGTAGTTTCACGCACTGACCGGTCACTCTAGGCACTTGCAGTGGTTCATACTTTTTGTTAAACTATAGCTTTAGATGTCAGTCGATCTGATAATGCGTCTTCCAAAGTCTGAACACGATGCCTAACCTCGCACCTATTTCGCACGCAGTCCTTGAATGTTAAGCAAATACGTGTTAGAGTGGATTTAAATAACTGCCGTGCCAACTGCTACAATGGCCACCAACGTGAGCAGACGTCCTACAGGCCGTTAACGGGACACGACATAATTTAACGCCCTGCGTAGGCAGCTCTACACGGAACGTGCAGCGAAAGTTATTTGACTCAGGCACTTTTAAAATGAGGATGGCCCAGCGGGATGAGAGTCCCGCTTGGAACCAGTTCTCCTGGATTTACAGCTCAGTAGGTACCGCCTCTGCGTCCTTGTACCTTCTGCGAGAAGATAATGTGAAGGACGGGCGAAGGATTTGTCCACTGATGGTCTTAAGGAAAGTGGAGACTTCAACGCATGGTAAAGAGAGGAACTCTTTCTAAAAATGGTTGTGTGCAGGATTACCAATGTAATAAGGGCAATAGCTGTAAATTTCTGATTCCTTTTTTAAACATTTTATGCTTGGAAAATGATTGTTCCTTGCAATAAATCTCTTAGGTGTGTTCATATATCCTATGCCTTCTTCATTACGGAAAAACTAGCATACATTGAAGTCACACGGGGATTGGATAAAAGTGGGGAACACTGAAAGAAATGCATGATGAACATAAATTTAGAAGTTAGCCTACTTTGCAAGTAGCATTATTTGAGTAGAAAATAGAACTGTACGATGCTCTCAATACGTAGCAAGTATCAGTAGTGCTCAGAAAAATGCTCTGGCTCTTCGGACCACACGGCCAACGGGCTGGACGCTACTTCTCTATTTTTGTAGAGAAGTTACGGATTTTCCAACCTGTAACCACATGTCCAGTACTCTGGACAGTTAATTTGCCAACTGTATATTTTTTCTTGGTGTTGTTTAGTTTCTACTGTTGGCTATAATGAGGGTTTCTGCCCAGTGCATCATGGCCGCTGCTTTTGACAATACTCCTACGATGTCTTCCAGAGGGAAACGTAAGTACGAATGTCATAATCAGTTTTCCATTTTTCCATTATTATTTATCATTGTTGTTATTTTTGTTAATAGATCAGAAAATTATATTCCAATCTCTTTAGGAATCTACAACCGATAGTTTTTATTACTTCAAAGAGTAAATAATGAAGTCCAGACTCCTGGACAGATGGTTGCTGTTACTGTCGTTGATCATTGACTAATATCCCTGATACCTGTGCTTTTCATTTCTTATTGATGTGTATGACATTAATTGAGCATAGGAAATTGTAATTCTTTCCTAATTATCGTAAGTTGTGTTTTTAATAATAAATAAATAATATAAAACTTCATTCTTGAATGACCATATATCATCAATAGTAATTTTGAGTCCCAGTATCCAGCCGTCCGGATAATCTCCTTTCGAATGAACGTTAACAAAAAATTGCCGTAACAGTGCTCATTCAGGATACACGTATGAAATGCTCTTTTAATAAAATATTTGAAAAAATAGAAAACTTTTCTTTGGGACTGATGGGGATCGGAGTTAAGTAAACTTGAACGTGGTGAGATTGTAGGTGCTCGCACGTTGGTTTCTTCCGTAGTCGGCAGCAGAAATGTCTGACGTTTCAAGGTGCACCACATCAAAGATTTATAACGCATGCGAAGAAAGTGAAAACCACCATTCAGTAAGGCACAACGCGGATGAAAGTGCGTGCTGAGTGATCGGTCATAGAACACGATTGTGGAGAAAAATAAGCGAGCAGTACTTGCTGAAGTCACCGCACAACTCAATGATGGACTCACAAACTTCGTCTGTGTCAAAACAGCATGAAAGCAACTCCATTAGCAGCGACACGTGGGGCGAACTGGATTTAAAATCTACGTATCAGTGTTGAAAATATGCGTAACATGAAAAAGTGATAGCGAAGCTATAAAACATAGACTATGTAGCTGTCAAATAAAGTCATTTGGATGGATGGACCTAGCTGCACATGGATTGTAACTTCCACCCGACTTCATGCGCGAAAATTAAAACAAGTGGCTCGATGATTACTAGCACAGCGATTTCGTGATAGCACATTGCAGCCACTGCAGTCAACAAGGCTGTATTACCATCAAGGACTACGTAACTATTTTGTCTATCAGGTGATTGTGTTGCTGCCTTACAAGACGACAAGGCCCCTTTTTACACCTTCTAGGACTGGTTTTGTGAACACAACGATGAACTATCACATCTCACCAGTTCATCAATATCATTGAACCTTCGTGGTCTAATTGGAGAGAACTGTGCATTAATGCTATCCACTTCCATCATAGTTACCTGAACTAGCCACTATATCACAGCCAAAATGGGTTAATATTTCTTTGAAAACCATACGGAACTTGAGTTTATCAATTCAGAGACGACTAGATGTTTTGGATACTAATGGGTTTCCTACACCGTATTAGGGATGATGGTCTGTTTTTGTTCATTCTGTGTATTTCATAAATATTTTATGAATAGCTGATGCACAATAGTTCAATGATATGACAATGAATTGTTGGACGTGTTTAAATCCGCAGAGATGTAGAAAATGAAAATGGCGTGACTAAAGACCCATCATATAGTGGCAGTATGCGGAAAGCATTTTATTTGTACAATGACATGCCTATGATAGTGTTCGCGAAAAATATCGTTTTTAAGCTTACTGTGTGATGTGTAGTATGTTAAAGGCATATCCGATGATGACAATATAACCCGCCGAAACCGGTCATCTAAGTAGACAAAAAATTTGCGATTTTGGCTGTTTTTTATGTAATAGCTGTAGGATGTGTCACTGGAGTGTTTGTTACCACTATTCTGCGCATTTCTCTGCTACACTATTAATGAAATGAAGTCTGCTACCCGACCGCGGTGGCCGAGGGGACTGAGGCGCTTCAGTCACGGTCTGCACGGCCACTACGGTCGGGGGTTCGAATCCCCCCTCGGGCATGGATATTTGTGCCGTAGTTCATAAATAGTTTGTAAGTTTAGGGACTGATGACCCTGTAGTTAAGTCCCATAAGCTTAACAAACATTCGAACATTTTGAATTTGAAGTCTGCTATCTGCTTTACATAACGTCTGAGTTTATGAGATCATACCGTGTCATCGTGAAACATTTAAAGCACACTGTGTATTTGCTCTACTCTGAATCCCTTTCAACATTTTTAGAATGGTTGAGCACAGACGAAACACTATAAAGGACACAGAAGATTTTGCACCTTTACCGCTTATAGAAACCAAAGCTGGAGCTGTTCTCGTAACAGGCACGTTGCAACAGCTCTGTTAAGGCGGCGATGGACGCTGAAGGGGAAATTAGTTGCCAAATACGCTGTAAGAGCGAAAGCGGACTCAATACAAACACGGTGGAAACCTTAAAAAAGGAGGTGGTCACACTATTTACTCTTCAGCGCACACTTGCGCTTTCGCTAGCAAACATTTTGTTTCACCTGCAAACAAGCTTTCGAGCTGCCATTGTGCCATTCTGGTCTAGTCTGTTTAATGTTTCCTATTTAATACGCGGTACCAGCTAACACCCGTAGCAACGTGCGCGGTAACAACAAGCAATATATAGGGTTACTGTACTTTTTGTCTTGTGCGCCAGGACAAGAAGTTATGACTCAAATAATCTATTCATAAACCTGCTGCTTTGTTGTGAGGGTGCTCTAAAATATGGGTTTGCTGAAACGGAGACTGATTGGCTTGCTTCATCAATCAACACAATAAAGATGTTGGTCAATAATCTCTGACCGATTTCACGTCTCATTGTACACGTATTACAGCATAGGAAATTGACAAGAAGTGCTGCAAATCCAGCCGATTTTCGGCTGATTTTAATACATTTAAGGAATGTAAGACCGGAAAATAGTTTTGTAAGCCGATAATCGAAAATGTGGCAGTTTTCTTGTATTGCTGCAAATACAATTAAATGTTTTAACTTAATTAACTTAATGCACATGGTTATTAACGTTCAAGCAAAAAAATTGTAGTAAATGAATAATGGGTTTAATATTTTTACGCACTTTAAGAATAGATAACACATTGTTTCAGTCAATATTCTCATTATTATTGGCCAACTGCATGACGTCTGGCGCAAGAAGACAACGAGACAACAGTGAATTACCGGAATAACTATCCCATTTCCTAAAATGCACCGTACAGTGCTGATACTACAGTTCTTATCAACAATACACTGACTTGAGTCTCTAATCGTCATTATTGTATTTCTTTAAATCTTCTAAGTTTGAATGTATATACTTATTCACCAGGCCGCAGTCAGGGTTGGTGTTTTATGTATGTTTGTGCGTGCGTACGTGCGTGCGTACGTGCGTGCGTGCGTGCGTGTGTGTGTGTGTGTGTGTGTGTGTGTGTGTGTGTGTGTGTGGAGGGGTGGATCATAAAACAAAAATTGTGAATTATGACATATATTCTAACTTGTAAAGCGTTAAAACATAGTTTCGGGGGACTACGGCCCGACATTTTTATGTGGATTGAATCATTCCATTATGTGATGTATTAATTATTATCGTGATATGAAACGTGAATGTTCAGTAGTATGAGAAAGGAAGGAGTATTTCTTATAGTCATTTTTGTTCCTTCCTATCTTTAGCAGATGTTGAAAGTTAGATTAGCTGAAATACGTGATACAGAGTAGGCAACAAGGTTGACAAGTGCAGTGACAGGTAGTTCGACATTAGTGTAGGGGTAGATGATAACAAATTCACACCAAATGAAACTCGGGCGACAGAAAAACTACAGCCAAGCAATCGCTTCAGAACACAGAACACACGCTTTGGCAGCAACGCCGGAGTCTTTTCTCGCTCGCGAACTGTCATAAAGGTGCCAATGCCGATGCCAAGCATCTTGCATCTTTTGTTGCATTTCGAAAATGATTCTTGCTGGTCCTCTAAAACGAGCAATGTCCTTTGCTTGTTCAGTTGTACGTCACCAAGAGCACTTCGCGTTGTAAGTGGTCGTGTATTGTCCTCCTGAAAGCGCGTATCACCTCCCTGGAAAAAAGAAAGGGGCAGTGACATAATGATAACATCCTGTGCAATTTATCGGACGTTGGTTACTTAATCAAATCTGGCAGCAAGTTGCCCCCCTCCCCCAAGCCATTATACCTCAGATGGGGCCTCTGTGGCGTGAATGAATGCAGTCTGCAATAGACGGCTCAGCAAGTGACCGCCCATCAGTCACTCATCACGTCTGCTTGGTCACGCTGATCCACTGCCAGCGATTTATTGTGACAACGAGAGCCGCAGGAACGTTTTACCGTCGGGCGGTGTTAAGCCGTGAAACTGATGTTGGCCTTGAACCCGCAGAACGATATGTTTCAAATGCTAATCGTTTCTGCAGAAATTACCAATGTACCGGTAAGTACCCTGTAATCTCGTGTCTGTTGTGTTTCTAGGTGTTCCGTTATTTTATTTATTTTTCAGTATGAGTGTACTATACATGCTTGAGATAGAATATCGGATCTTGGCTCGGAGCCCTAGGAATTAAAATTGATGCGACACCTGGACGACTAAATCAAGGGATATTTATAATTAACCGTTCAGGATTGTTCTCAGAAATCTGTGGAGCATACCATAGATTTATACCTATCGTAATTGAAAGAACTCCAGTAAAACTTTTTATGAAATGATTATCTAGTATAATATAAGGAGTTAGTTAAAATGTAACATTAGAATGTCAATCTAAAATAACTATAAATAGTACAGGTTGCTTTGGATACAACGATAGTTCGTTTTCACGATGTAGGATTAGGGCGTCTTACGTGTCCTTCCGCTACATATGACTGATGAGTGTAGACTTAAGTGGTGTTGGTGCAGGAAAAAGGTAACAAACCGTTGCTGCCAGTAAGACTAACCGGTTAGTCTAGTACATAGACTCCCGTCATATGGGAGATGCTGCATCTAGATACAGCTGGCCACTTTCTGCGTCCTGTTCGGGTGTTGTTTGCGCAACGGTCAGTTGGAAAATGTGTCCTTTGAGGAATTGTTCTCTGTATGATGAAACGTAAACCAGAGGAGAGAAATAGTTGCTGTCACCCGATAACTAGTTCTCGATGAAGTTTTTTGGTTTTCCATTGCCTTCAGCAAACATTTTTATGATAGCGTCAGCATTGACAAATTTTATAAAACATTGTTAAACATTGACACGTTCTTGCATCTGGTGGATATGAAGGGTGAAAAACGTGAAAAAGTAAACAGCTGTGTCTCAGATCAAAACAAAATACATAATTAAAAAAAGTAAGAACGACATTTTTAATAAGTTATCGACTGAGGCTGAAGTAAATAACATTTTCATTAACTAGAATAAGAATTATTAGGGGTTTCTAGCCGTGTTGACTCACAGTGTCTCACAGAAATTTCGGAGAGCATATCATGCAATCCTCTGCCAACCTCTTCAGAAGGAAGAAGAATAACACATCCTTTCCAAAAGTCACGGATACAAAACAATTCGACTCTCAAGAATACCAACAAACTTTTATTGCACTGGCATGACGCGAAAAACTTTCATTCGCCGTTTTATTCGTTAACTAGTAACGGGTTTATGCATATTGCCTTGCGGGTGCGTTTCACATAATGTAGAAGATGACGCCGAATAGAAAATTGTACTAAATACTAAGAAGATATTTGCCACAAATGCAAGGATCTCCATTAAATAAGAGTATCTAGGATTGAGAAGGCTCCTTACACAAATGTTGGAACACTTTTGATGTCTGTGAAATATGTACTAAAATCAATTTCTTTTCAAGGATTCCAGGATGTGTTGACAATTTATAATGTGAAAATGGAGGATCTATGTGTGCAAGTACTGTTCCGCGCATAAAAAAATTAATAATTAATTTAAAGATGCAAGAAATTAAAATTTCCTACAAATCTAACTCCTAAACGTAGTTTTTAAAATCTCATTGACTTATAATGAGTAGAAGAGGTCCACCTTCTCGTAAAAATGGAAGATTTACTTCGTTTCATCGTCAAACATGTTTCATCACAGTTGTGAAGTTTTTAGTTTTACTTTCGATTGTATGTGTCAGTAAAAAAATAATCGGTCACAAGTCTATGTGATTTATCTCATTACTTTTGTGTTTAAAGTGACATCATTAGTCATTGGCGAATTCTGAATGTTACTATGTAGCTCTTGCCCACACACGAATTCAATACGCAGCTGAATGGAGCTGCTACACACGTATGGACTCATTCAGGAAGACGGCGGTCAAACCACCTCTGCCCATCCACATTGATGTTTACCGCGACTTTCCGAAATCACCCAGGCAAATGTCGCGATGGTTTATTTAAATGGGCACGGCAGATTTCCTCCCCAATACCTGAGAAAAACTACCCGGGTGTGTACTCCAATGACCACGATGTCGACAGGACGTTAAACAGTAATCTTCCTTCCTTCTTTCTTTACTACAAATATTCAATACGCCGCAGTCCACAGAGGGTTGTGCTGCTGGCTTGACAGTGCGCAATGAGCACTGCGAGCGAAGTGCAGCCAGCACTGATGCGCGCGACAGGTGGCAAGCAGGTGTCCCGCTGCCATCCGCTTCAGGGTTCCTGTCTGATTCTGCAAAGTAACGGCGTTTCACCTCTCCACCTACCTGACAGCCACATCCAACTTAATGACGTGCTCAGGGTTCACAGTGAAGTGAATCTCTCCAGCTCTTCCCACAAGTTGCACTGACTCCTCTTTGCACGAAACCAATTGATGTTATGATCACCATCATCCGCGTACCAAAAGGTAATTCAACGGTCTGAAACTCATCTTACGACATCGAGCCAGAAACGTATCTCACCACATCTGGAGGCATCCATAGCAGCTGGTCTGCCCCACGCCAACGTTGGAGTAGTCTTAAGATCGAAACTAGTTGTAAATAAACTCAAAAGTCTGCACTATAGACTGTAATATTAAAAAGTCCCTAACAATTTACCGAATTGGAATATCATATGCGTATAGTATCAACTACCATTCTTCGTTCAGAATTTATTTATGCCCGTCATTCGGCCATAAACGTGTTGATACCTTTTCACATGAATCACCGGAGTACAGCCGCGGCGGAGCGGCCGAGTGCATTGAGGCGCTAAGCTACGATGCGCGAGTGTGTTCCCCGTCGGGGGTTCGAATCCCCCCTCGGGCATGGATGTTTGTGTCGTCTTTAGTATAAGTTAGTTGATAAGTAGTTTGTAAGTTTAGGGACTGATGACGCTTAACAAACATTTGAACATTTACGCCGGAGTACAAAAGAGAGCTCTATCTCTTTTTTTCACATGTCATTCCTCTCCCTGACAGGGAGAGGCGGGCTGTATGAGGTCTTGATTGCCCTTTTCAATCTTTTGAGGTTACAAGGTTATGTTTAAATTTATATTTATTTTATTTGTAACATAGTGCAAAAGTTATATTTTACATAAATTTATTAATTTATCATTTAGGATGAAATTGGGTACTAATTTTGTAATTATACTAAACTGTAATATTAAGAGCTACTACTTTAGGGATGAAAATTTTTAATTTTATGTTATGCTTTTGGTAAAGGACTTTAGTAATTGATTCAGTATCTTCTTTTCCTGTAGTCCTTCACGGGCTTCTTCTCTTCGTATGTGATGTCGTCTGGGAGGTTGAAATACTCTGAGGTTCCTGGGTGTCGGATTGGACAGTTGTCCAGACCCCAGTACGACTGGTGTAGCCACCAATGTGACTGCATCCAAATGTTGCCCTGCCCCCATTTTCCTGCCTCACGTTCCCTTTTGAAAGGTGCTCTCTTCTCCTTGTACCATGCTCCCGACTTGAGCGTGTTGTCATGGTCCAATATTTCAGTGGTCATCACTTTGTCTATCATCTTCACATCTGCTCGTTGATTTCTCAATTGTCTTCCTACTCTGGAAGTTGGTGGTACTTTCCATTCTGTCTGGGTTCCGAGCGTCTTCTCTTCTTTATCAGTGCACCGCCCTTTTATAACTTGTTTACGCGACACTGCTGCCATCTATTGTTGTAAGGGTTTATGATAACAAATTCAGACCAAATGAAATTCACGCGACAAAAAAACCGCACCCAAGCAATCGTTTCAGAACACAGAACACACGCTTCGGCAGCAACGCTGAAGTGTTTTTCGCACGCGAACTGTCATAAAGGTGCCAATGCCGATGCCAAGCATCTTGCATCTTTTGTTGCAATTCGAAAATGATTCTTGTTGGTCATCTAAAACGAGCAATGTCCGTTGTATGTTCAGTTGGTGAGTGATCTGGGGTTGTACGATAAAAAGTTCCGTGCATAGAGCAGCTCATTTCAGTTTATAGCGCTTCACAGAGCTATATACGTGGTGTGTCTAAAAAATCGGTGAATGGTGTCATACCTCAACGGCAACTAGACGCACGTGTGCGTGCATGTGCATGGGTCCTCACAGACTTGAGGAGTATCGATACACAGCATGTGACCGGCAGTGTAATCAGACTGCGAACAATTGAACGTAGTCAGAGAGGAAGCGTAAAACCGCAATGTATCAACGTGCAAACGTCAAGTTCTGCTACGATATGGGGAAGACTGCAACGGAGACACATGGAATGTTGGTGCAGCAGTATGGGAGGAAAGCCGTGAGCAGAAAATGTGTTTATGTATGGTTTAAGCGCTTCCGTGAATGGAAGGAAACAAATGTTCAAATCGTCATCTTGGAGAATCGGGTTTCTGCCGGTAATCCGCGTCGTACTTGCACGATATTTCGACTGCTTTACTGGCGATCATCATCAGGTGCTTCCTGAAGCTGAATTCAGTGTGGAACGCGTCCAGTATTTATGCCTGTCTGCGGTGGCTAGGCGTTCTGCCATTGGTCGGCGCTGTGGGAGGCACTCCATCCGACGTCCGCGCCGGCCACTAGGGTAAGGTGGTACAAATTCGATATAGGTTCAATTCCGATCAACATAAGTTTTCGCGCCATTCGTCAATCTCGTAGTTTCTCGTTGTGTGACGTTGTAGTGTAGCAGTTTTCTACAGCTCCTCCTGTCTTTTCCAAGAATACACCGCTTTGTACTAAGGAGATATAAATTTTTCCTGTCAAGTGGTAAGACAAGCTACTTACTCTAAAGCACTCTTATAAATTAACTAGTTAAGGGTGACTGGATTCGCTGCCAAAAATGTAATGTCTGGTACCACGAACTAAGCGTTGATGTCTGACAGAAAAAGTGATTTTTATATGGAAGATGCCCGTAATCAAAATTGTACGAGGATTTGATCACAATTGTATCTAGTGTGGTACATTTTCGATAGATTTTTCTCAATTCTGTAACCTTTTTTCGTGTTTATACCAACATTTGTAATTTTCTAATATTTGTGTTACATATTCATTAATCATCCAACAACAAGTGCCATAGTTAAAATTATTTGTTTTCTCAATATATTTCCAGTTACAATAACATTTGTCCGAAATGATTGAAATTGTACCACTTTACCCTAGTCGCAATACTAGCATTTACTAGGTGTGGCTGTTCCGCCTTCTGAGTGCGTGCTTTTTGGCTCTTGTCAGTTAATAATTTCGTCATGTTACTTTCTGTTCCACCTCCAAGTTGTACTGGGCGTTCAACAGCCACACCTGTTATAGTAAATGCTAGTACTGCGGCTAGTGGCCGGCGCGGACGTCGGATGGAGCGCCTCCCACAGCGTCGACCAATGGCAGAACGCCTAGCCACCGCAGACAGGCGTAAATACTGGACGCGTTCCACACTGGATTCAGCTTCAGGAAGCACCTGATGATGATCGCGAGTAACGCGATCGAAATATCGTGCTAGTACGACGCGGATTACCGGAAGAAATCCGATTCTCCAAGACGACAACACCTCGCCGGGAAAGCCTCAATGTGTACAAATGTTTGTTAAGCTTATGGGACTTAACTGCGGGGTCATCAGTCCCTGAACTTACAAACCACTCATGAACTACCTTATACTAAAGACAGCACAAACATCCATGCTCGAGGGGGGGGGGGGGATTCGAACCCCCGACGGGGAACGGCCTCGCGCATCGTAGCGTAGCGCCTCAGTGCGCTCGGCCGCTCCGCCGCGGCATGTCACCAAGAGCGCGTTGCGTCGCAGAAGTTGTAAGTGGTCGTGCATTGGTATCCCATGAGCTCAGCCACCTCAGTGTAGTTTGTAATTCAAAAATGTTCAATGTTTGTAAATCTATCGGACCAAACTGCGTGGTCATCAGTCCGTAGCTTACAAACTACTTAAACCTAGGTAAACTAACCTACGGACAAGCACACACACTATGCCCCAGGGAGGACTAACCTCCATGGCGAGCAACCACGCGCTCCGCAGCGAGACGCTTTAGACCGCTCGGCTACTCCACCGCGGCTAGTTTGTAATTAATTGCCTTTATAATGTTAGCACTAGACTGCCTAGGCCCTAGGTCACCGCACATGCCCGTCAGCCGTGTGGAGGCGTGGGCGGCGAGCCTCGTGGCGCCCGCCAGACGTTTGCCGCTGGGGAACCTTGGCGACCGCGCTGTGCAGGCCCGTTACAGCCACCAGACAGCGGCCAGCCATTGACATTATTCGGACCAGCTCAGCGGCTATCAAGGCTGCACTAGGCGCCGCCAAGGGCAGTGTCTGTGCAGATTGACGAGATTGCATGCCGCTGCACTTGCCTCGCTCCTGGAGTTACGCTTTCCACCGGAAACGTGACGGAAAGGCCCCTCTTAACACTGGAACCGTCATCGACCTCGGAATTAACTGGGTTACGACTTTTCAGTAATGAACCAGTTAAATCGTAATGTCTTTGCTTACTCGTCCATATCTATGGGATCCGTGTCGGACCATTAGGTATTCCGGCAACACCTTCTTGAAATCTGATTCAAGGCTCTACCTTGTAATCACAATTAAAATCACTGGGCCTGGACTCGAACGTGCTAGTACTCAGCCGACTAAGGAAGGACGGAAGGACGGCTGCGAGTACCGGTAGTAACATGTCCTTGGATAGCTCAATCGGAGTCTGTGCAGTAATTTAGTGCATCCTGCAATAATAAATGTGAGGAAAGATCTGTCGAACACATCGAACAAATATAATCGCACTACCTCAAAGACCTCAACGAAATATAAATAAATAGAATAAGCAGAAAACTTTCTTGGCAGGCAGAAAGGTCGCAGGCTCACATTTCGCATCTGCTACACCACTGACCATTAAAATTGCTACACCAAGAAGAAATGCAGATGATAAACGGGTATTCTTTGGACAAATATATTACAATAGAAATGACATGTGATTACATTCTCAGTAGCCAGTACATTCATCCTGAGAAATCAGTACCCAAAACAACCAATTCTGGCCGTAATAACAGGTTTGATACGCCTGGGCATTGAGTCAAACAGATCTTGGATGGCGTGTACAGGTACAGATGCCCATGCAGCTTCAACACGATACCACAGTTCATCAGGAGTAGGGACCAGCGTATTGTGACGAGCCAGTTGCTCGGCCACCATTGACCAGACTTTTTCAATTGGTGAGACATCTGGAGAATGTGCTGGTCAGGGTAGCAGTCGAACATTTTCCGTATCCAGAAAAGCCCGTACAGTATCTGCGACATGCGGTCGTGAATTATCCTGTTGAAATATAGGTTTTCGCAGGGGTCGAATTAAGGTAGAGCCACGGGTCGTAATACATCTGAAATGTAACGGCCACTATCTAAAGTGCCGTCGATATGAACAAGAGGTGACCAAGACGTGTAGCCAATTGCTCCCCATACCATCACTTTGGGTTATAAGCGATATGGCGATGACGTATACATGCTTCCAACGAGCGTTCACCACGATGTAGCCAAACACGGATGCGACCGTCACGATGCTGTACACAGAACCTGGATTCGTCCGAAAAAATGACGTTATGCCATTAGTGCATCCAGGTTCGTCGTTGCGTAGACCATTGCAGGCGCCCCTGTCTGTGCTGCAGCGTCAAGGGTAACCGCACCCATGGTCTCCGAGCTGATAGCCATGCTGCTGCAAACGTCGTTGAACTGTTCGTGTAGATGGTTGTCTTCCAAACGTCCCCGTCCGTTGACTCAGGGATCGAGTCGTGGCTGCACGATCCGTTACAGTCATGCGGATAAGATGCCTGTCATCTCGACTGCTAGTGATACGAGGCCGTTGGGTTCCAGCACGACCTTTCGTATTACCCTCCTGAACCCAAAGATTCCATATTCTGCTCAAAGTCATTGGATAGCGACCAACGTGATCTGCAATGTCGCGATACGATAAACCGCAATCGCGACAGACTACAATCCGAACTTTATCAAAGTCGGAAACGTGATGGTACGCATTCCTCCTCCTTACACGAGGCATCACAACAACGTTTCACCAGGAAACGCCGACCAACTCCTGTTTGTGTATGAGAAATCGGTTGGAAACTTTCCTCATGTCAGCAAGTTGTAGGTGTCGCTACCGGCGTCAACCTTGTGTGAATGCTCTGAAAAACTAATTATTTGCATATCACAGCATCTTCTTCCTATCGGTTAAATTTCGCGTCTGTAGCACGTCATCTTCGTGGTGTAGCAATTTTAATGGCCAGGAGTGTAGGATTGGCACAGACTCCTTTGTGGAGCGAAAATTCTTTCAGTATTATTGCTGACCAGCGAAACTGACAATCCTGCTAAATATGCTTGGGAACTTGGTAGATACGTCGTACACTTCTTCCCTGCATATCTCTGCCAATCACTTGCCCCCTTTGCCTATTTATTACCTTCCTCTGTGTCAGGGTTCTTTCTCTATCTACCCGTGTCTCCCCTTCATTCTCCTCCTCCGCTGCCGCCTCCTTCTCTCGCCATCTCCTCATGCTCAGCCTTCTCCGTCTCTATCCACCCATCCCGAGGCCAACGAAAACGACCAAATGCCGTAATTTTACTGCATGAACGCCGAAAAAGTAGTAAGCGACAAACATTTTTCCTTTCATCATTTTGCTGGGGTTGTCAGCGAGAAAAAGTTTCCTAAATCCTTGAAGTTTGTTGCCAGTCGCTAAGTGCTCTTCTCAAATAGTGGACTGATAAAGTCACACTATCACGTACCGAAGAACCGAGAATTGTTCATTGTTTATAATGTCAGATCACCTGAACTATCGGCACTATCGTAAAATCCTTTCTTATCCGACGTCTTCTACCTATAAACTACATTCCTGACAAATTTCAGCTTCATAGGTGAAGTAGTTTTCGAGATTTAGTGTTTAGTCAGTGAGTGAGTGAGCTAGTGAGTGAGTGTCTTTCGCTTTTATATAGATAAGGAGAGTCAGGCAGAAGCATAGCAGCTAGACTAGCTGAACATGAACGCAGCTGGAGACTACAGAATCAGGAGTTCACATTTGCTGAGCATGTACTGAGTAAGGGCCATAGCTACCAGCCACTGTTCCAGGTCCTTCACTTAGCAAACAAGAGCCAAAAATTCAACCTATTAGAAGCTCTTGAAATCAATAAGCACCTAGCCCAGAGCCCTGATTTAGTATTAAATGATCAAACAGAACTTAACAGTTTACCCCTATTGGTTTTCACTTAATTCATCCCTGAGTTACATTACCTCCTACACTGTCAGTTCTAGTCTCTTCATACATTTCCTCACAGTACAATCAATTACCTAAATTTTCCATCAACTCCCACACCGGCTGTTCCATTCCTGCATTACAAAAAAAAAGCTAAAAACCTAAATTTAGACCTAGCCTTTTATTTATTTGTATAACTAATAGATCAAAGTCAGACAATCACAGTTTCAATATTAATTCTAAAAACTGTATTCCTTGTTTAAGTTGTTTACCCCCTAAGTCCAAAACTCTTGTGTATTTATTTATTATGATTTATCTTTAAGTTTTGAAAATTTGGTCCTAGGTTAGCTGACAACATAATATCCATTTTCAGCTACTTGAAGTTTTAGAATACTAATTTCATTAGACAGATTTGTTTTAGTTTAATCTAATACAGTAACTATTCATTTTAAGTTCTTGATGCCAATCCAAACCTGGCCTCACAACTGTCTATGTAACACCATCTATAATTATCGCCCAAAATTATTATCAAGGCACTTATATATCAGCATTATCAATTTGTTTATAATAGTAGGTAGTTCCAGTTCCCAGGTTATATTCAAATTTATTCCTTGTTTTATCCTCCACACATTGTATATTCATTTATTACTGTTTAGTTTTTAAGTTAATAATTGTAATAACACGATGTCAAAGAAGTGTTTTACTATGTATGTCGATCTAAGTGTAGACATTTGTCATCTCTTCCCATACTGTATCTAAACATTGTAACCTCTTTGACACAGCATTCAACACTGTGAAGATGGCCTAATAAGCCGAAAACCGGTTAAGTAAACAGAATAAACTAGTAGAACACACACAAAATTGTGTTTCTTTTTAATTTATTCGATTATGTTCTACCAAGAAGCGACGGAAGAATGAGTAAAAAAAGTATTTTTTGAGTATAAGGTATGCCTAATTGAAAAGGAGACCTCCGCTGTTAACGGTGCTGTATGTAATCCCAGAAGGTGGAAGTGTTTGCCGAGAAACGGTGTGATGGTATTCCCACTTGCGCAACCGGAGTTAACGGTATCGCAGCCGTTTCCTCATTTCTGGAGACTCGTTTCCGCAGTTGATAGAAGTATGGGGAGAAGACTATGTAGTACGGTACATAACGTTCCTATGGTGTAAACGTCGTGCAAATGTCAAGGACAGGCCACGGCCTGGGCGCGTACGTCTTATCACCACTAAAAAGGTTCAAATATTTGTAAATCTATCCCACTCACTGCTTGGTCATTAGTCCGTAGCTTACAGACTACTTAAACTAACCTAAGGACGACACAAACACCCATGCCCGAGGGGAGACTCGAACCCCCGACGGCGAACGGCCGCGCGTACAGCAGCACGGCGCCCCCGCTGCGGCTTTGTCACCACTACTGGCACACTGCAGGGTGAATACTAGAATCACCACGAGTGATAGCGCTGTTGTACTGTCTATAAGCAAAGTAAGGGAGTACGAAAATCTTCGTTACTTCATAGCTCGGATACAGAAGGTCTCCAAGCACCTGCCAGGGAAGTAAAACACGGCGAGAAACACGGTATTCCTGATCCATCTGTTGAGATATCACGGAGAAGATACGTATATCATTCCTCAGATTGTCATATCTACCCCTGAAAGCACAAAATATTACATTTATTTTTCAACGAAAAAAAAAAATCCTTATTTCTCCCGGACTGGCTACTTTTACAGAACTACGTGTCACATAGTGCCTCGAATTCTTTTCAGAAATTATGACGTTCGTTATCAAACACCCTCCTTCCTGCTCTGATGTCTGCCCATATATATCACATATGTTAAAACAAACTCTTAGGAATCAGCGGTTCACCTGTGTCGAGGACCAGAACATCGTGGAAAACAGCATTCGTCAGCACTTTCTATAGTCTACTGAACTCATCAGCTCCCTTCCTAAGATTGTTTATTCGATGTATCAATCTCAGTGGCAATTACGCGTAATTTTATTGTTTCTTGTATTTTCGACTTTTTTTAATTTTTTCATATATAACTGTAGACTCTTTTGATTTAAAAAATCATTCGGATACATAGGAAAAAAGTGGATTAAAATTTAAAATTGTGGAACTCCATTCAAGGATAATCACGGGTTCTTTACTTCCAACATCATTTTAATTCTCCAGAAAACTTTTTGCCCTCCTTCTAAGGAATTATTCACATTGTTTGTTACCAACATGTCATAACTTTGAAATTTCCCTTAGAAAATTTCATCCTCGGCGATTAAAAAATTAAGATAGGCCGCAAAAGATAAACAAGTGATATTTCGTTATTTAAAAATTGTAGCACTTTAAGTATTTCAAATGAAATTCGCAGTAATATTTCTTGCGAAACCCACACTGCGATGTTCTAAAGTACATGGCATTTATGTAAGCGTGACAATGCTCTTTAATACGAGTGCATTACGTTCTCGGATGTTTCACGTACAAAATATACCAGTAAGGAAACTGGAGATAATTATTTAGATCTTTCGTGAGGCCATTCATCCAGTGCCATTCAAGCTGTGTATTAAAGCAGGAAGAAATTTGGAAAGGAAATTAAATTTCAGGAGGAGAAATAAAAACTTCGCTGTTTGCCGTTAACATTGTAATATTGTCGGCGTAAGCAAGGGACCTGGATAGTGTTGAAAGGGAAGTACAAGATGAACATTAGTAAGGGCGAAACAAAAGGAATAAAGATGAATTATGTCATACGATGTTGAAGGAAACGAAACAATAACAGAATTAGAGGAGTTTTTTATTTGGACAGTAACATAACTCAAGGTGGCCGAAGTAGTGAAGTTATAAAATAGAAAATGGCAATGCGAAGAAAAGAATATCTGAAAAGGAGAAACTGTTAACAAATGATATAAATTTAACTGCTATTAAGTCTTTTCTGGAGCCTTTTATCCGTAATGTAGCATTGTACGGAAGCGAAACGATGACGTTAATCAGTCCAGACAAGAAAAGGCTACAAGCTTGGTGCTACAAGATGTTGCAGAATAGATGAGCAAATTGGGTAACTAATGAAGAGGTACTGAACAGTACTGGGGAGAAAAGGAAATTGTAGAATAACTTGGTTAAAAGAAGAAATCTATTGAACAGGAAACATTCTGAGACATCAAGGCATCGTCGATTTAGTATTAGACGAAGTCTTACTTTACGTCATTACACCCAGAAGAGTGCGTGCAGCTAAAAGGGTTGTACACTACCTCTTCGTGGACTCCATCGCTCAATCTCTTTCTCGACCTCCCTCTTGATCTTTCGCTTTGGCGTGTTAACTCTAGCATACTTACTGGCCACCGCTTCTCGCTCATTCGCGAGGCGTGTCCAGCCCAGTACCGACGCGTAATGCGGACCATTCCGACTGTCTTCGGTTGTCCATACAGGGAAGTGTTGGGGAGTAGAAATAGCAGAGGGAACCCATGATAAGAGTACAACAAGCATGTACAAATGGATGCCAGCTGCCGTTGTTATTCAAAGCTGAAGTGGTTTGCAGAAGGAAGGATTTGTGTGGAGCGCTGCATGGAACCAGTCTTCGGACTGAACACCACCACCAGAGCAACAACAACAACAAATCTAGTTGTCGGACAAAAGAAGTAGATTCTATATGGTCCATGAGGGTAGCATATCTGAAGATTACACCATGGCATTCTGAAATGAAAGGTCAGTGGAGTCTCAAACAACCGCCAACTTTCGCCCGGTTTTTTTCAAAGCGCAGGTTATGTCCGCACCACTCATCTGTTGCGCAACAATAATGCGAGACGTTAGGTGCTCTGTCACGCTGTGACCCGCTGGGTCTGCGACTCGAAACGTTAGCTCACACCTCCGTTAGTTGCCGCGACGCCCTGCAGGTAGGAGGTAGGACAGTCGGCTCTGCTGGGCTGGCCTGTTTGAGCGCTGGAAAGCCCGCCCACTTTCCGAGTCCGGCTCTTACAGCAAACAGTCCTGGGGATGAGCAGGTCCACACAGCTGCCCAAGGACTTTCTCCATCCGGAACCCACAGTCCCCACCACTTCCTCTTTCCTTGCCGTTTCTAGCAGAGCCGGTCGTGGCGAAATCGTCTCCCAGTAATCGTCCGACTCCCACGCTAAGTCGTGTCCTGATCTTTGACACTAATGTGATGCAACATTTGCAGCAGTTTCCCAGTTGTATTATTTGATACTGTGCATTGTTATAAACAACATCCTTCAGTATCAAGCTGGTATTATCAGCAAACAGAAATATTTTGCAATTATCTGATATACTCGAAGTCATATAATTTATATAAACAAAAAACAGCAGAGGTCCCAGAACAGACCCCTGGGTACCCCACACTTAACTATGCCCTATTTTGACTGCACGTCAGAGCCATTTTCAATAATCAGGAGAATTATCTTCTGCTGTTTGTTATCAAAGTAAGAGGTGCACCAGTTGAGAGCTACTCCTCTTATTCCATAATTATGGTGCAGCTCTTCTATCTTCCGTGCTTGCAGTATTAGATTTATGATTGATTCCGCCTTATGCAAGACACTTTTTTGTTTTAATATCCAAACTAGTTTCGGCACTTATTGTGCCATCTTCCGTGTGTTTCTGGTGTTTATTTTCTACAATAACGTGTTACATATTTTGGTTATACAATCGCTTGGACAAGTTCTTTGGTTTGACAATTTTGTTAGATGTTTTAGGCCTAATTTAATCAAGGTACTTACATTGTGTCATTCGCAGGATTTGCATGAGCATTAATTGCACTGACAAGTTTTCACAGTCTGTCATCTGCAAACAACAATACCCTTTTATTTACGAAAACCGATTGCTTTATTGTAGGCCTACATTAGCCTGCAAATTATATTGAAAATTATTTCTATTGCATTCTCAATATACACACAAATATACACACACAAAACATTGCCAGTAGCAAAATCATTCAAAAATCACGCGTCACATCACAGACACGCCATACAAACAAATGCAACACCATACAGTCACCACGACAAGAAAAATGGCGATATAAACAGTGCTGTTTCACAGCAAAAATCGTACTGAAGATCATAAAACATAAGAACACGCCACAAACAAACAAGCAGCAACACCACAGGTCAAATGTAAGTAAGCCAAAACAGCCACATAGAAATAATTTTCAATATAACTTCCAGGCTAATGTAGCCCTATAATAAATCAATTAGTTTTCGTAAATAAAAACGTCTTGTTGTTTGCAGATGACAGGCTGTGAAAACATCCCAATCCACAATTAATGCACTTGCAAATCCTGCGAATGACACAATGTAAGTGCCTTTACAAATTGGGCCTGAAACATCTAACAAAATTGTCAAACCAAAGAACTTGTCCAAACGATTGTATAACCAAAATATGTAACACGTTATTGTAGAAAATAAACACCAGAAACACACGGAAGATGGCACAATAAGTGCCGAAACTAGTTTGGGTATTAAAACAAAAAAAGTGTCTTGCATAAGGCGGAATCAACCACAAATCATGTTTCAAGTTATGCAACAATATTTTGCGATCAACAAAGTCAATTGTCTTTGTTAACTGAAAGAAGACGCCTAATGTTCGCGACAAGGGTATACACACTCGGACAGCGATGTAGAGTGATTTGTAGCTCGTTTCTGACAAATTCGTCTTTTGAATATAATTTCATCACTTATGGTTACATTTGATATCAACAATAATATGCGTTTTCTCTCAGTAAAATGCCGAAAATGATTTTAGAAAAACATAGATCGTTGTGACAAATCCGAGTCTACCATTGTACCGTACATTAAAGGTCACAGAATTTTATTTGATGCTGTTTGTCTGAGGGTATTTTACCCCTTGTTTTTCTCTACACTACAAAATATTCAAAGCCCCTTAAAATCGAAATGTAGGCCCTATCACTCGGTTTACTCGTGAGGTTTTCCTTCATCTCTAACGATGCCTAGTTTGAAGAGTCGTCAGATATGAGCCACTCTTTCTTCCGCTCCTCATGACAGCAGCCTGGCACACGTGCTGTGTAATTTCCTGTGCGTTGTGGTAGCGCCCAGACGCTGTGCGTGTCCCTCGTGACGTCACCGCGGCGCGTCTGGCACAGTAGGCCCGCGGACTGGAATGCTGTCACAGCGATAATGTGGGCGGCCTCAAAATGTCACCTCGCCGTGTTTGGCGTCTGGTCTCACTCTTACCTTGAAGCACCTGACCGCACATTTCGTACGAACTCGTGGTCGGACCACGTCCAACTGTCCTGCATCTCAACCTGTTCACTTTTGTGAAGATTCCTTCCAATGTGTCATTATGTGCGAAAGACTGTGGTTGAGACTGACTTCTATCACCTTCATTCGGCATAAGTTTTATTATGAAGTAGTAATTACTGAAGATCGAGGAAAATCCTGCGTTTAAACCAAAGAACAGTTTTAGATACATTATTTTAGTTTTTCGGATTTTACGAATTCTCTCACTACTCCTGACCCAAACAGTGAAGATCAGCAAAAAATGGTCGAATTTTCGTGTGTGAATGGTTACAGATGTAGTTCTTTGTTATAAGCGCAACGGTCGGCAGAGCGCATTAATGTTGTTCGTGTTTAATGTTTTCACCAGGAATAGGATGAAGTATGGTATTGGATTGTTCTCTAAAAATCATCTGAAAAGACTAATAATCTATTAATATGCTTTTTCTCGTCAGTTTTACTGTTAAAATTCAAATTTCAAATAATTTGAATCCCCACTAAAATGTTCCATCAGGCTTGATTCCATGTATGAATTGGTGCTCCACGACTGTATTTGATTTGTGGAAATTCTTTCAGCAATCAGTCGTAAAAAATATATTTATTTATTCGCAAATCTAGATTTCGACTATTGTGTGGCCATTATCAATGCTTAAAAACAATTAAAATACTTAAGACGCAACCTCCAACACGGAGGTTTTAAGTATTTTAATTGTTTTTAAGCATTGATAATGACCACACAATGGTCGACATCTAGATTTGCGAATAAATAAATATATTTTTTACGATTGATTGCTGAAAGAATTTCCACAAAATGTTCCATTTCAGTCATTTGATGCCTATAATGTCACTCAACAGCTCTTGCTGCCGTAAAGCTGGCATGAAGTTTGGTTTGGAATTTATGTACCGGAAAATGGTTTACAACTGTCTCTTGTATCATATTGTTCAAATACATCGATAAAAATTCCGGAAAATTTGTTTTTCAGTCTTCCAGTGTTTCGGAGATCTCTATAAGACTATAATCCTTTCAGAATTATTTAATAACAAATCTTTTCCATAACAAACTTTTGATATATGACGCACAAAACTTATGTAAATAATAATTTTTTTTGTATCTTATGTCGTTTCAGAGATATTTGCAAAAATAACGGCGATTTTGGTATGTCTGTCTGTCTGTCCGTAACGTGTTCCCTGTTTTTAAGACGAACCGTTCAACCGATTAGCACCAAATTTTACAGACATAATTGTAGGCCGCCAGAGACCAGAACCTCCTTTTTCAAATTTTTCGGACAAAAAATACGGTAGTAATACCAAAACAAGCCGTTTGTAATGTAATTGTAATTGCAAACGAACCGTTCATCTGACACGAAAATTGAATAACCTAATTGGTAGAGGGGAAATTCTCTACAATTTCGCTCTATTATGTTTTTTTTCATATCTTGCATCGTTGGAGAGATATTTGCACAAATAACGGCGTTTTGACGATGTCTATGTGGCTGTAACGTGTTCCCACTTTTTAGGTCGAACGGTTCAACCGATCGACACTAAATTTTACAGACATAATTGTTGGCTGCCAGAGACCAGAATCTCGGTTTTTGAAATATTTCGGACAAGAAATACGATAGTAACACAAAAAAAGCCGTTTGTAATGTAATTTTAATTGCAAATAAACCGTTCATCTGACGCGATAATTGGATAAACGAATTTGTAGAGGAAAAAATTCTTTACAACTTTGTTCCCTTATGGTTTTTTTCCCATATCTCGTATCGTTTGGGAGATATTTGCAAAAATTACGGTGTTTTGACACCCTCCATTGAATTGACGAAAACCAGTCGTTTGCAGATGTAACGTGACATTCCTCAGCCAGACCTCTATCTGGCATACGCCATCTTGCGTTGCGTATTTGATGATTTTCGTATTGTAACTTACACGTTGTCATTTCAAAGCAATGGCGCACTGAAGAATTAACAAAAACACGTCGTTCTTTGTACGATAAATGATAATCTAATGTCTACAAATGCCATATTAACATCAGTTAACAACTGCAATCAATAGTACGAGATTAAATACCGCAATTCTAAACTTTTAGCTCTAGCGTAGTGGGCAATGCATCGGATTGTGACGCTGAAGTTCAGTGGTTTGGAACCCGGCACTACGTAATTTTTTTCCCTAAAAGTGTTTCGGACACTCTTATTAATTAATTGTTTATTATTTAGATTATTATTTTGGTCCTAAATGACTGCAAAAACTTATAAAACTACAAATCTAAAGTGGGCCGTAAAACACATCAGCGCGATTTTTTCTATGCGTATGAGAATTATTTTGTAAATTAACTTTTATGTATGTTTATTATAAATTTTGGACGTTGAAGAGAAGAGTTGACATTTGGTCCCTGGACATAAAACGTAGCCAAAACAGACTGGAAAATTCCGACTGTCTCACTTTGCCCCTATTGGTGTAGTGCTTACTGAACAGTTTTGTACAAATCATAAACGTGTGTCGGGGGCTCGAGCTATGAATATTAAACTGATATGAATTTGGCAACTAGTAATTCAGGTTCAGACAAGCACGCCCAACAGTACACTCGCATGACACACCTTTCTCCCCGGACGCTGAGTTTCAGCAACTGATGGAAGATTGTTCAACCAGTTCGGGATCGACGCGTCATCCCGCTAACGGGAAGATGTGCCGGGCTGCAGAGGGAAGAGCCAGCTGCCGACTGAAGTCCGGGTTACACAAGCGGCCGCTCCTGACTCACGCCACAGCACACGCCTCGCCCGAGAGAAACCCATTTCGCCTACACCGGCAACCTTGGCATTAGCAAGTTCGTAATCAAGTGCTTTCCAAATTACACCTCTGCAGATAAGACGGTACTCATTTGCCACTGTCAATTTCTGCTCACTATGTTCCCTTTATTGCCTGTCAGACTAAACGTTTTCGACGCCGCTTCATAGTTAATGAAGGAGAAATTAATGTT
Organism: Locusta migratoria; assembly: GCA_026315105.1. Classification (NCBI taxonomy): domain Eukaryota; kingdom Metazoa; phylum Arthropoda; class Insecta; order Orthoptera; family Acrididae; genus Locusta; species Locusta migratoria. Next base: position 56,737,171 of record CM048746.1, on the reverse strand, counting down.
TTTGCCTCTAATATCTGAGACACCGAAAGAGTCAAAGCTACTCGGTCATGGACGTAGGCAATTGATACACGACACAAGGCTCATAAAAAAACCTAAAAGACTCAATAATTAAAATCGTAAAGTAGTTTACTATACAAAGGAAGTGTGTAAACAGTGTGAGGAACTCTTGTGTACCAGGAAAGAAGTGTGCATAAGAAAGCTTTCGAATTTTCAGTTCATATTCGTTCGACAATCATAAACGTACCTACCAGAAAAAAAAGATCCAAGCGCCTATAATGACTGGTTGTTGGCTTGTAAACGATTAAAAAAAGTAAAGCAGTCAACAATCCGAAGATTAGTTTGAAAACCCCAGTGCTTTACTAGGTATGGTCCTGTTTGGAAGTGGTATGCCCAACCAGTTATAGGGGGACCTACAGTTTAACGCGGATCCAGAACCACGGTGCTACTCGATATTTTTCACATTAGCAACACTGCCAGAGGGAGAAGAAGTGGAAAGTGACAGATAGAAATCCCAGGACCTGGTGGGGATCGAACCCGCGACAGCAGGATTCATAGTCTGGCACTCTACCACTGCTATGTTTCGATCCCGTCAGGGGCATGTAGTAGCTTTGTGTGTACAAAAAAAAAAAAAAAAGAGAAGAGAGAGAAAAGCCACGGCATCGAGTGGCCCGGTACTGCTAGCAAGACAAGAAAAATCTGTGAGAACAAGTTAATAGCCGGCCGCGGTGGCCGAGGGGACTAAGGCGCTCCAGTCACGGTCTGCACGGCCACTACGATCGGAGGTTCGAATCCCTCCTCGGGCATGGATATTTGTGCCGTCCTAGTTCATGAGTAGTTTGTAAGTTTAGGAACTGATGACCCCGTAGACTTCACAAACATTTGAACATTTGAACAAGTTAATAATAACTGGTGCAAGTCGATCTGGAAGATCATCAATATCCCGATCAGAAGACAAATATTCTTCAACACATCTCGGAACAAAGAACTCTAAGTCTACAATGCAAGCTGCTATGGAATCGGTATTTCCACGTCACACGGTGACAATCATTTTAAAACGTAAGCAGAGGCGACATTGCCTACTATGCCTGTTCCTTGAGTTCTGAGACAGGAGTATTTTGATGATCGACTGTACGCGCCAATGAATTAAATTATTTTTATCGGGAAGCTGCCACTTACTTTGACAAGTCATTCAGTAGAGACGTGCGGCAGGTTGGAATACTCCCTTGGACATGGGTGTTTGTATGTTATCCTTAGCGTAAATCAGTTTGTTATAACGAAGAGCCAAAGAAATTGGTACATCTGCCTGTTATCGTGCTGGCCCCCGTGATCATACGAAAGTGCCGCAACACTATATGGCATGGACTCCACTAATGTCACAAGTAATGCTGGCGGAAAGGTCACCATGCATCTGCAGGGCTGTCCATAAATCCGTAGCAGTAGTAACAGTTGGAAATCTATTCTGAACAGCTCGTTGCAAGGCATCCCAGATATGCTTAATGATGTTCATCACTGAGGACTTTTTCAACTAGCGGAGGCGTTTAAACTCTGAAGAGTATTCCTGCAGCCACTCTGTACCAATTTTGGACGTGTGGGGCGTCTCATGGTCCTCCTGGAATTGCCCGTCTGAAAGCAGAATGGTCATGAAAAGTTGCAGGTTATCAACCAGGATACGTGTCACGTGACAGAGTCGTATTTAGACGTGTCAGTCGTCCCACATCACTCAAGCAGCACACCAGCGGAAACAGTCCGCAGGGTCCATGGATTCATGAGGTTGTCTCCATACTCGTACACGTCCACTCCCTCAGAACAATCGGAAACGAGACTTTTCAGAACAGGTAACATGTTTTTACTGATCAACAGCCCAATGTCGGTGTTGATGGGCCCAGTAGAGGTGTAAATCTTTGTGTGGTGTAATCGGCAGGGAAACGAGTGGGCCTTCGGTTCCAATAGTCTGTACCAATTGTTCAAATGTTTGTAAATCTATGGGACTTAACTACTCTGGTCGTCACTCCCCAGGCTTACAAACTACTTAAACTAATGGTAAGGAGAACAAATATACCCATGCCAGAGGGAGGTTACCATGCGGTCCCCAACAGGCGCCGTAGAACCCTCGGCCACTCCACCACTGTAGCCCGCATCGATGATATTTCGTTCAATGGCTCGTACGCTGACACCTGTTGATGACCCAGCATTCAAATCCGCAGAAATTTGTGGAAGGGTTTCACATCCGTCATGTGGAACAATTCTCTTAAGTCGTCGTTGCCCCTGCTCTTGCAGCATGCTTTCTCCCGCCTAAACGATGTCGGAGATTTGATATTTTAGCGGGTTCCTCATATTCAGAGTGCAGGCGTGAAATGGTCTTTCGGAGAAATCCCTACCACGGAAATGCTGTGTCCCATCTCTGATGTGCCCAGTATAATACCAAGTTTAAACTCAAATTGCGTGAACTTGATATTATTGCAGCAGTAGCCGACCAACTATCTTACATAGTTGTTGCAGACCATAGCGCCGTCCTCTGACAAGGGGAATACCAAGTATGGTACCAACGTATTTTGATGCGTCGCAGGTATGTTGTGAGGGAATTCCTCCAAACCATCAAGCTAAAAGGATTTATTCCAATGGGCCTTGATTTCTAAGAAATTCGAGATCAAATTCGCAGCAAATTACGACGCGTAACGTGTCTACTTGTACATGGCGGTTACCGCTTAGCAAGACAGCGTGGTGTAATGCAGAACACCCGGGTTCGATACCTAGCGACAGAACAATTTTTAAAAGTTGTAATTGCTACCTTTTTTCAAAAAAATTAAAAAAATAAAGCAAAGAAAAAGATATAAAGAAAGAAAAACAAAAATAATTAAAAGTCAAACGATAAAAAAATAACCAAGAAAATAAAAAATCTTCCCCTTCGGGACATTCATTTTTCACTTTCCTTCATTTCTCCACGCTGCACTACTTGCCGCACGCATAAACGACACGCTACGAATGACTAACCGACTGGCCGTAACATAATAGTCCACTGGAACGCGTCACGTGGGTACAAACGTCATAGGAGGAGATAAAAACAGCACGGTCAAGAACTGTAAACATAGGTATTAAATGTTGCCCAAATATTATAGGTATTAACAAAAGACTGTTTACTGATTTCGAAATATGCTTCAATCGCCTTAAAAGTGTGCTTAGAAAAAACAAAATGAATAAAATAATCGTCGCGCAATACATAACATATTGAGCGAATGTTACATGTTTTTATCCTGACCATTTACTGCAAAAGTTTACATAAGAATGGTTATAAAAATACATAATTATGCACAATCATCGGACAGGTGTGAAAAGTAATTGACCCAGGTCGCCTGCATGGCAGCCTCACATCTTGCCGATTACACCACGGTGTCTCGCTGAGCGGTAACCGCCATGTATAAGTAGACATGTTACGAGTGGTAATTTGCTGCGAATTTGATTTCGATTTTCTTAGAAATCAAGGCCCATTGGAACAAATCCTTCTAGGTTGATGGTCTGGAGGAATTCCCTCACAACATACCTGCGACCCATCAAATTCCGTTGGTACCATACTTGGTGTTCCCCTTATGAGTGTTTGCATATTCTTGGATACGCTTGCCGATGCCAGTTTCGTTTGTTCCTTAGAGTAAGTAGTTTGTAAGTCTAGGGACCGATGACTCTAGCCGTATTGTTCGTAAGATTCACAAACATTTGAACATTTCAGTGGCGTCGAAAGTCTGAGGCCGGTGTGGAGTTCAAAAATGTTTGTAAAGCTTATGGGACTTAACTACGGGGTCATCAGTCCCTAAACTTACAAACTACTTATGAACTACTTACGAACTAGGACGGCACAAATACCCTTGCCCGAGGGGGGATTCGAACCCCCGACCGTAGTGGCCGTGCAGACCGTGACTGAAGCGCCTCAGTCCCCTCGGCCACCGCGGCCGACCGGTGTGCAGTGTTGGACAGGTGAGGAGGAGGGCTGTCGGGAGAGGATGAGGCGGTGGTTGGTGACTCAGCTGACGGCAGGTAACGGGAGAGTCCGCGGCGGCCTTGTGGCTGGTGCTGGGGCGGCCTTGGTGGCGACAGCAAGTAGTGCGCGACCGCTCAGCAGTGGAGGGGACAGCGGGTGGGAAGCTCACGCCCACGCCTCGCGCTGCCCGTCCTGCTCCTCCTCCCGTGTCTTCTCACAGCCAGAGCCCTTCTAATTGACAATGTCGCTTACAACGTTGCAACGCTGCCTACACGAATTATCCATTAAGCCCTCGTAGTCTGGACCATGTAGGTCGTTTGTTCATAATGGAACAAAGGCGCAATTACTTCACTTGAAACAAGATGATACTTTCCCAAGACCACAATACTAGTTTTATTTAAGGCGACGTCTAGTTTCGATGCGCAATCGTACCATCTTCTGGTCCGACGGGATTATTGCGTTTGAACAGTATTTGAGGAGCTCGAGATCTCGCATAATCATCATACGCGCACACATGCTATTTTATACGCAAATTGAATTGAAGTATGTGCAATAAAATTCACCACTGAACGATTCCTGTGAATTGTCGATGCACGCCCTCGCCGGTCCCGCTGTGCAATAATCATACAAGACAACAAAATGGTACAACCGCGCACCGAAACCGCTAGTCGTCAGTGATTAAAAGTGTTATAGCGATCTTGGCAAAGCATCATCTTCTTTAAAAGTTCTATTAGTAATGAATGCTGTTGACACGACTGTTCCTTTATAGAGTGTAGAATAAGATACTCGTACATTACGTCAGCCAATAACGTACAGAATATATATCCGTTTTCTACTAAACACTGATTTCATTAACTTGTTATTTAACCCATTCGGACCCCCTGGCTACAAATGTGTACATAACTTCTACGGAGTCTAAGATGGTTCAGAAGTTTTTTTTCCTCAATGGAAACAACATGTATACGACACCTGAGTGTTCAATCATTTCATCATCCACAATTACTGCCACCTGCGGAATATCACTATAAAAATATTAAGAAGCGGGTGTTGCACAGCGCAGCAGTTTACGAACTTCAAAGAACACGGAAATTGTGGGTTACTTGTATTCCACTGTACAACTGAAAGTAGTTGTTATTTTGCGATGTAGTTATTGAACGATCGCTTTATTTAGTACAACATTTGGAACTACAAAATTAATTAATTTAGTCCGTAAAAATGCCTTGTTTTTCAGTATACGCAGTGTTGTAGAATGAAAATTGCTGCATATTATTGCATAAATCTTGCTTCTAAAATCATTGAAAATTTAACTGAAGTGTATTACAGCATTAAAAATAATTTCCTTGATAGAGAAAAAAATCATGTCTGAAAGGGTTAATTACAAATAGAATTCGGCATTGACCCATTTTCAAGTAATATGCAATACATGATACTCACTATTTCCATATATAATTCTACAAATAACTGTGAAGGCTTCTATATAGTATAATGTTTTGGGGGTCTCTCTTCGGACTGTTTCACAATTTCCATGCGGTTATTTTTTAAAGATTATATTTACTGCACTTTTTTACTGCACTTGTTTTTCAAACAGCTCAGTCTACTCCAATGACATGTGTATATTTGCAATACATTTACCATACTTATTAGTGGAATTTCAGTCCAATTCTCGTTTAAATTTAAAGAATGCATTTGGAATTATGAAGGTAATCAGTCAACATATTTCACAATGGCTGGAATATGCAATGAAAATTCTGCATCAATGTACTCAAAGGAATCATAGTAGATACATTAGAAGAACTCGAAATATACATCCACTCAGACTCATTTCCAGAGAAAATTCTTAACCAAAAAACTGCTCTAAGGCAAAAGCAAAATTATTAGAAACATTTATTAATTTCTTAAAAGGAAAAGGTTAAATTTCGATAATTCATGATTAAAACAGCAGTAACGCAACACAACTTATATAGTTGTCAAATAAAAGTAAAACATTGGATAACACGATATTTGTGTATAGCTACTATCACTGAAATTCCACGAATAGGAGGTATAAATCCACAGTAAACGTGTAGGTTCAATAATTACACATATTACGGTTTTGCAGGGTTTTCAGAGTTTTTTCCCTTTATATCTGAAAAGTAATGAGGTATCGGAAGTTATAAAAAATCAATCGAGAGAGTATTTGAAACATTACGACATTCTAGATTAACATTTTTGAATCGGGGCTATACGTTTTAATTAATTAAGAAATCTTTGGGAATTTTTGGTCATGTTCGCCATCCTTGAATGCGTTTCATGAAATAGAAACTCTAAATGAAATTTAATTTCCTATATGCAAATATATTTTGCTTTGAGGTAATAATTTTTACATTAGCTTTTCCCTAACACTCGTACTATAATGGCCGGGTCTCTCCATGGCCGTCTACAATACAGAAAGCTATGGAATCTGCCTCCTCGTGACCCTCGCAAAGCGATCTTTTATGGCGGTGGCAGTCAGGTCGGGGTCCCTTCGTGGGACAATTCGCAGATAACGGTAGTCTGTATCCGTTGCTGACCCCGGGCGACCAGTACGCATTATATTATCTTTCAAATATAATACGCATTAAATAATATGACTGCAGTTGAAACAATCAGTCAAATCGGCGATCGAGGATCCTGTACAACATGCGCCGACCTCACAATGTTCCTCCAGAGATGGCGATCTTGTGCACTTTGGATACAGTTGTTACAGACTCCTAGCTCACAAAGGTCTTTCTTTAGCTCATCAAGCCAACGCCTTCCGGGTCTTCCGATTGTATGGGTACCATCAGGTCTTCCCGTAAGAACGTGTTTTGCTCGAGAGGTTTCTGGTCTCCTAGCAATGTAGCCTGCCAAGCTTATTCTCCTCGCTTTCAGTTTTTGAACGATGTTCGGTTGCTTCATCAATTCATACAATTCTTGGTATTTTACCTCTCCATGAGTTCCCTTCCTGGACAGGCCCAAAGATCTCTCATAATCTTTCTTTCGAATACCAACAATCTTTCTTCATCCTTCTTTGTTGTGCTTAGGATTTCAGTCCCATAAAACAATACTGGCACTATCACGGAGTTATATGCTTTAAGTTTGGTCTTAATTGACAGATTCTTGCATGACATTATTTTCTGGAGACTGAAGTAAGTTTTGGACCCATTAACAATACGTTGGTTAATTTCCTGTTTTAAATTATTTTGCAAGTTGAACCACGTGCCCAGGTATTTTAAATTTTCCACTTTACCAAATTTCCATATCCCTACCTGTAATAGGATGTCATTAAGGGGAATTCTATATCAGAACGGGTGTGCGACGAGGTGACGTTATTGCACCACTGCTATTTAATCTGGTCCTAGAGAAAATAATCCGAGAAATGAAGAGAGAAAACAAAGGGGTTGAGCGAAATGGTAGGACAGATTTACTGGGTTATGCAGACGACGTCGCAGTTCTAGCAGAATCAGAGGCGGAAATGGTAGAAAATGTAGAGGACCTAGCACCGAATGCAAATAAAATTGGGTTACGGGTCATTGCAGTTTCAACTGTTGTAATGAGGTATCCAGAGAAGCCTCTAATGACATAACAATATAACTGTAAATGACAGGGATTCGACCCAGCACCCCAGTTATGACGGGGCTTAAACAGTAACCGCACGACCAGTGCCGTCTAGTAATCACATTCACAGAGCAAAGATACATAAAGGACGCGTAATACATATCTTGGGACTTACTCGAAATCGCCTAAGTAGTAAGCCTTACTATTTGCACATTATAATCCACTAATGGACTCTTAAAAGTACACGAAGATTGAAGCAAATCGTGATACTGACTGCGTGGCGACCCTCGTTAGTTTGCCGGCTGGACCTCTTAGCGCCTTATACGGTTCTGCCTAACAAGGCATCCTCAGGAGCCGATCGTCCTATCCATATGCGATTATCTAACTTCATGCGCAACAGTGCAGAACCTCCTCTACAAAGAAAAAGAGAGAAACATAAGCTGTTTTTTCCGGTGCATAAAACTGGTTTGAAAGTCCGTTGTTATGCCTGCACTAAAAACTATGAGCGCGTGGGAGAACAGACAGAGACTCGACAGTACAAAAGTTGCTTAGCGTCGATAATCTGTTCTAGTGACACACGGGCTACATTTCTTTTCTACAACCAATCTGCATTTTATACTCCCTCTACTCCAGCCATTGTCAATAATTTTCTCCCAAAACAGGAAACCTCGCCGACTGCTTCCACAAGGGAGTATTACTGAGATGCTTCGGATACTCAAACGGAAATCCTTGTGTGAAGGTAACGTTCTTTACAATGAACAGTATTTTCCGCCACGCAACGTACGGTGGTTTGCTGAGAATGTGTGTAAGATGTAGACGTAATTTTACTGTTTCATTTCCTAATCTATCAGTATGAAATTATTCAATTCGCATGCCTACTTCACTTGTTTCACGTTAGTTGATATTCCTCTAATGAAGCTTTTTTCTCCAGTCTCCGTAGCTCTGTCGATAGCGTCGCTGACCACCCTCAGGAAGCTCAGGTTCGATTCCCGGCTGGGGTCTGGGTGCTGTGGTATGTCCTCATCACCATTTCATTATCATCATCGGCATGCAGTCGCCCATGCTGTGTCAGATAAAAAGACTTGCACTAAGTGGCCGTACTATCTCAGACGGGATATCCTGGTCAAAACTGCCATAAGACCATTTCATTCTTAACACTTTTTCAACATTATGTTGAATCCGTTCAACTTTTATCTCTAGTCCTTGACAAATTAAAACGTTTTCGTTTTTATTTATTCTCTCTGAACTTTAAATCCATTTCCAGTTTCTGTGTGGCCTTTCTCCTCTTTTAGCTAAGACGGCGATTTTTGTGTATTAAAAATATCGTCACACTTGTTGAGAAGTTGAGCAGTCAGTGCGGAAGGTTAGCCTAACCCCTCCAACATATCCAATCCTAGTAAAGCTAAACTTTTTGAAACGGAAATATGATCTGAGGACAGATTTACTTTTCATCTCACATGACAGTCTTTGAGAACTGAAAGGCAATAAAGGGCCATTATGAGACACAGACGCACAGGGGCGCAGATAATTTATTCTTCTGGGGTTTAGGGTGGGGGTGTCAGGTCTGTGTGCAAAATATCTACAGCTGAACTGTCAAGCCGTTTCAATGTTTACTGTTGGAACACTAGTTGTATTAAGAGCAAAGAAACAGAAACAAGACGAACTCAGTGGATATGGATCTCTCCCTGAGTCTTCTCTTCCGTTATGTACTCCCCTGCCAACAGATGTAAATGGCTGAGATCTGAAACTTTCCCATTCTGGTCTCAGTGAATCCTGCAACATTAATGCAAACGAGCAGGCGAAAAGTTTTCCGCTGTACAGGTTGTTCAGGGTCAGACAGCGTTCATTCCTCAGGTGGAAGTGTCAGCGTTTTCCCATCAACTTACAGACCCGTCTGTACGAGGAATCAACCAGGTCGGAGTAAGGTCACGGCGAACTGCATCTATTAGCATCTCGAATGGGAAGACCAGTGCGTGTATAGTCACAGCCATCGGTACGCGCTGTATTTCGTTGCGCACCTTTCATACAGGTTAGTGCGAATAGTTAGTTTAAAATAGCTGTTAGCGTGTTTAGTTATAGTGTATTAAAATGTTTGTAATCCGAAGGGGTCTAACTGCTAATATCATCGGTCTGTAGACTTACAAATAACTTTAACTTGTACTAAGGACTACACACACACTACCATAGCCCAGAGAGGATTGTAATCAACGAATGGAGCGGCCACGCCACAGCCGAAAGGGCAGATAGTGAGGTAGAAGCCGATGGACAGAAAGGGAAGAACGAGATGGACTAAGATAAGAAACGTATAAATACATGTAGTTCATGAGATATGTAACTACAATCTGTTAAATACTGCGGAATGGATTTCACATCTCCATGTTTCTCACATGGACAACTCTATGGCACATGCTCAAGGGTGGGCTCACCAAAGAATTTATTCATACTAGCTCCTGGACAAATAAGAAATATTGTTTATAGTCAAATTATACATCATTTGCATTTTATTACAATTATTCTTTATGTGGATACTGTACTTAAAATTTTTACATTATGTATATTTCTTTGTGTTACTTTTACAAAATTTCTAAGCTCTTTTCATGAATACACGACGATGAAATCTTTTCCGAGGTTTTATTTTCGTTTCTAATATCAGATTGGAAAAATGCAATTTAGCATGAAGACTTTTGTAACTGGTTCTGTTCTCCATCAGCATACTGATATACTTTTAGAAAAACGCCATCTAGAAATTTCTGTCAGTGTTTGAGAATTTCTAAGAAAGAAAAATCAGAAATCAGCAGCCTTGTGTACATCATAGTAAGAGAGAACAATAGTATTTTAGAAGACAGTGCAAACTATCCCATTAGTTTTTCACATTATGTTAATTTATGTACAGAAAATAATTTTTGTAACTACTCCTTGGCGCCAATAAAGTAGCACGAAATATTTCTAAACAACCTTTATTACGTCTTTGGAAATATCGATAAGAAGTTGTTGCTGAGTAACCAGCAGCGTTATGGATGTATTTTTCCTGCCGTGGGTATTCAGTCGGCTTTGAAATTTGCATCAGTTTTGATTCTAATATTTTACTTTTAATAATTGGACTCGCAATAGTTGTTAATTTCAAACTTTTTTTTAATTTCTATGCACTACCCGAGTTTCGAAACATGTATCTCGTCATCAGGTGCATCTGCAAATTAAAATCAAAATAGTGATGTCTGCCTTGTAATAAAATAGCTACCCTACATATTTACTAACATGATTCATTACAGAACGAGTATACGCACGTAGTGAGTCCCTGGATTAAAATAGTGAGCGTCTGGTACATGCCTCAAGTCTGGAGGCACTATTGGTCACTCGGGCGTGACATAGCCACTCACTAAGTACGTATACTCCCTCTGTCCTGAATAATTTTGATAAAAATGTAGGGTACCCATTTGATTACTATTTTATTTGATTGTAATCTGCATATGCACTTGATGATGAGACACAGGTCTCGAAACTCGGGTAGTACATAGAAATAAAAAAAGTTTAAAATTAACAACTGTTGCGGATCCAATTATTAAAGATGAAGATGGACGATTGTGGATGTCCCGAAGGAAGAAAATTGGGCTAATATGTTATGCTTTATTCTTTGCGTGACAGTAGTTATTTTACAGCTGACAGTGACAAAACAAAGTATTTTAAATTATAAACAAAGCATTTAATAACGTAATCATTCCAGGTGGAGGGGCGGAGCTCCTGCTGTTTATGAGTACCACACCATGCTCGCTCCACCAGCGAGTGGGGATTCTTCATACGTAGCACCTGCTCCACTCTACGACAACTTTGGGTACAACTTCGTTTTCAAAAAATGTTCAAATATTTGTTCAACTTAAGGGAATTAACTGCGGGATCATCAGTCCCTAAACTTACAAACTACTTATGAACTACCTTATACTAAAGTCGACACAAATATCCATGCCCGACGGGGGATTCGAACCACCGAACGTAGCGGCCACGCAGACTGTGACTGACGCGCCGCAGACCGCTCGGCCACAGCGGCCGGCAACTTCGTTTTATTTCATTTTTAATTTATTCACACATACTTCTAATCGTAAATATACTACAGAGTAGCCTGTAGATGATCCATCTCTGGAGTGAAACTAGTGCAAATAAATTGAAAATTTTACACTCTATGCTGCTTTATTTTTAGAAAAAGGTTGAAATTTCGTTAGGAGATAATGTGGACTGTGTTCAAGTGGCAAACTTGGTTACAGATGCGGCAGCATGCTGGATCGGATAGGAGAAGGGACACCATAGGATTGTCAAGAGTCCAGTTGGAGGATTATGTAGGATATTCTGAGTCCAGTACGTTTAAGAAGAGGTATAAATTCGACGAGTTCGTACAAGATCCTGGTGGGGAATGGTAAACGGATGCGGAAGGCGAGGCGGAGTGTATTGTGTACGAGGATCTGGAGGGGATAATAGAACTTGGGTGGGGGTTCTGGATAAATCCAGTTGAATGGTAAGGAGATCGTATGAGGACAACGCCTTGAATTATGGCAAGTATAACCACTGTGATGTTGAACCGTCATACTGTAGGCTGCTTTACATCGCCTTTGATTTCCATTCCGAATGATCTGATAACCGTTCCGTGCCTCATGTTTATTGCATCTAGGAAGGAGAAACGGCGACCTCTCACCTTGAGCGGCGAATTTCCTCCCGCAGATAGCGGCCGCATCTTTCCGGCCGCCGATGCGCCGCAGATAGGCGCCGTCCTTCCCTTCGCGGCGAACAATGAGCGGTTTTGACGCAAGACGGGAAGCCGAGCGGCCAGAAGCAGCGCGAGGTCTCGCCTCTCCCGCCAGCCTCATACATATTCACGCGCCTGAGCCGGGCCTTGGAATTATGCCGAGATTAAAAAATTTCGCCGTCCACCGGAATAGCGCGACACAGAGCGGGCAAGAAAACGTGGACCGGCGCGGCCGATCCGGAATGTCAGAGTTCGCCGCCGGGAATGCATCGGAGCAGGCGGGGGATCGAGCCAACAGTCAGGCTGCTTCTACTTGCAGAGCGCGTAAGCTGCGGTTACCCGAGCGTTCACCGCTGCCGTGTGCGCTGAATAACAACTACAGATGTGAAGGCCAAGGATTATCTGTTCTTGAGGATCAAGCTCAAGGTCCTGTGACATCGTTCTGCTGATACCAGACGGCTGTTACTGTGGGCGATGAAATATAGTCGAGTTACTTCTCTCAATATAGCGCGTACTAGGAAGAGGCGGATGGTAAATATGTCGACACTCCAAATGGCACACACACTTAACCCTTTGTGTTATCTTTACTTTAGAACGTATACTTTTGTGTCCCAGCCTCGTCGCCGCTTTTGTGTCTCGTTTCCGTCGTAGGTGTCGGTGGCCGAGTGGAATGAGACCGACACAGGAATAAAGATAGCACGCTGGTGCAGGTACGGAGGGGAGCAGCCAGAAACTAGAAACACTAGAGTAAATTAGAACGAGATATATATTGCACAGAATTTATACAATATTTAACTTTTACATAAATCAGTACTGCAGAATGCTGATACATAGTTGAGCTGGAAGCCTGCCTAGTGCCTAACCGTTAGCCAAGTCTTCACTGGTGCCTATCTGATTACGAAGGTCCTAACTGGTTGCTATCTCAGTCCCAAGTGAACGATGTCGTTCAGAGGTGGCCACGAGCGGAGTTGTAGCAGAGGGCGCTCGTGGTTGACGTCGTAAGAACGCCGCGCCGTGCGTGCATGGCGGCGCGCGGCGAAAGTAGGTGGTGCGCACTTTGGACTTGTTGGACACCACATATACCACATATTGCTGGAGCTTGTGTTACTTAGTACACTTGGCCAAGATGCCCGCTCCCAACTAACGCATCGTAATTGTCGATCTCGAAAGAATGTGCATGTTTTCGTCACTTGAATTCGCTAAAATATTTTTAAGTCATCCACAAACAAATTTAGAAATATTGCTAGCTTTTTTATAGTTGCTGAACATAAAGTATAGGCTTCTGCAGCACAGAGCTATAACATACATATGCAAAGGACCAGATACGAGAGCCGCGGCGGATTAGCCGTGCGCACTGGGGCGCCGTGCTGCGATGCGCGCGGCCGTTCGTAGTCGGAGGTTCAAATGTTCAAATGTTTGTTAAGCTTAAGAGACTTAACTGCGGGTTCATCAGTTCCTAAACTTACAAACTACTTATGAACTAACTTATGCTAAAGACGACACAAACATCCATACCCGAGGGGGGATTCGAACCCCGGGCCGTAGCGGCCGTGCAGATTGTGACTGGCGCGCCGCACAGTTCGGCCACCGCGGCCGGCGTCGGGGGTTCGAGTCGCCTCTCTGGCATGGGTGTCCGTGTTGTCCTTAGGTTAGTTTACTTCAGTTTAAGTAGTTTGTAAGCTACTAACTAATAACCACGCAATTGAGTCCGATATATTTACAAACAGATTCTGAAACCTTTGCTACAGTGCGTTTTGCCGACATGTAAAGTGGTTGTTACAGCAACAAGTCAGTGAAATATGTCTATTTTTTGTGTGTGGTTCACAAAAACGCAGAAGTATATGCCGAATCTAAATGTAAATAAGAGATACCATAGGCTGATGCATGAAATTTCCACACACACACACACACACACCAAATTACTTTTTCACATACAAAATAAAGTGGTAACACAACAAAAATGTGCACGTACATTTGATTGGGGATGTTAATTTCCAATATCGTATGTTGCAAAAATAGTCCTGCATGACAATACAATCTAAATGTACAAAAAAAAGTTTGTAAATACGAGGGACTTAGTGCTGCTGTTAGCAGTCCCTAGGCTTACAAACTATTTAAACTTACTTATGCTAAGGACAAAACACACACACACACACACACACACACACACACACACACACACACGTCCGAGGGAGGACTCGCATCTCCGAAAGCGAGCAACCGCGAGCTCCACAGCAAGGTGCGACGTCGACAGTATAACAAAGGTAATAATCAATCTAATATATACGACTTTTAGACCTAGCGTTGACACCCAGGCTAGTACCGATATATTTTCATTTCAACAGATCATAGAATACAGGGGATGAAACACGTTTGGAAAAAAAGCAGTGTTTTGCATATTAAGCGGACCTCATAATCAATAATTTTTACTGCAAACACAAAATGATGATAGCATTTATATTTACATTCCGTAACTCTTCTTAGATCATGTAGAGCCGATTACCAGCAAAATAATAACAAATTATTAACGAAATACAAAGCGTAATCTCAACTTCTAAGTATATTTTATCTAGTCTATAACAGACATGGATGTATATGAAAGAAAACAGAAGTATTAGATAATATTAGCGAAACAACATTTAGAGCCTTCAGACTGAAAAAATGCCGGCCGCGGTAGCCGAGGGGACTGAGGCGCTCCAGTCACGGTCTGCACGGCCACTACGGTCGGGGGTTCGAATCCCCCCTCGGGCATGGATATTTCTGCCGTCCTTAGGATTAGCTAGTTCATAAGTAGTTTGTAAGTTTAGGGACTGATGACCCCGTAGTTAAGTCCCATAAGCTCTACAAACATTTGAACATTTTGAACTGAAAAAATGTTCAAATGTTTGTTAAGCTTATGAGACTTAACTGCGGGGTCATCATTCCCTAAACTTACAAACTGCTTATGAAGTACCTTATACTAAAGACAGCACAAACATCCATACCCGAGGAGGGATTCGAGTCCCCGACGGGGAACGGCTTCGCGCACCGGAGCATAGCACCTAAATGCGCTCGGCCACTCCGCCGCAGTCTCAGACTAAAGCAAAAAAGCATGACATATAGAGTCAGCGTGGACCGTAACTATAAAGAAATTAACTGAGACCGCAAGCACTGCAGATATGGAGCCTAAGAGTAGCTTGATATGCACCAGCGGACAAGAGGAGGAATACTGATACCAGAGAAGAACTGGGAACGCAACGCTCAAATGACCAGACTAATACATACAGGAGCGTCTGTAACGAGTATACCAAAATAATTCAAGACCTAAGAATATCGAATTGAGCACAAGATCTTATGCAAGATCAAAGAAAATGCGGCTAGTTCAATAATATCAACTAACATCCAGTAACAGGAAAATTAGTTAACAGTAGCTACCGTACTGACATATTTGGGTTTCAATCATAAGACCTTTCTTCACATCTTTTATTTTTATCATTTTCTTTTATGACAAAAGGAAAAGAAGATTGCGGTTTAACACCCCATCGAAATAATGGTCACTGGAAGGAAAGAATATTAGATTTTAATGTCCCTTCGGCAGTGTGGTTGTCAGAGACGGAGTACAAGCTTCGATAGTTTTTATCAGGGCTGGAGAAGGAAATCGGCCGTGCCCTTTCAAAGGAACCATCCCGAGATTTGCTTGGAATAATTTAGAATTATCATGGAAAACCTAAATCAGGAGGCGGCTTTGAAGTGCCATCCTCCCAAATACGAAACCAGTACGTTACCACTGCGCCATATCGTTCGGTGTCGTGATCATTAGACACGGTGCTTTCGTGTTATTCCACTGAGTAACAAAAATTGTTTTTGTACTGTATGAGTTGCATTAACAGTCGAAAGACTGTTAGGGGGGCAACAGTAATAGGCCCTTCGTAAATTTGCAGTATTCAGTGGCCGTTGTTATTGAACGTATAATCTTCTAACGGCCGCATCGTGTTCGCAAAGGAGTAGAAGCGTCCGTTGTGTAGGAATTACACATAATTAGAGAAGCGTTGCACAGCCTAACAACCTACAAGGTTTCACCTTCAAAAACATTAAATTAACAATTACCTTCAAAATTTGCCTTTATCATTATTTCCATTTCGTATTCAGGCATTACGATTTAAAGTAACTACAGGGTGATTCTTATAATAAAGAAGACAGCAACCAACCGCTTATGATTATGCTATTTATTAACTAAATAGCGCCGTTGCAGGTTTCGAACCTTTTGGTTCATCAGACGGCTGTTCACGTCTATACAAATGTCACTTACATTTTTCTTTTATGCAGATAATTTTTTTCTTTTTTCCAAAGACTTTTCGTCAGAACAAAAAAAATGAAAAAGAAGAAGAAAAAGAAAATAAAAAAGAAAGAAAAGAGAAAGGAAAAGAAGAGAGAATAAGAAAGAAAAAAAAAGAAAAATTATCTGCATAAAACATAAAAGAAAAATGTGACATTTGTGTGGACGTGAACAGCAGTCTGATGATGAACTGAAAGGTTCCAAACCGGTAAGGGCGCTATTTAGTTAATAAATAGAATAATCAAAAGTGGGTGGTTGCTGTCTTTTTTATTATAAGAATCACCCTGTATTTCATACAGAACCACGGACTCAAAATGTCAGTTTTTGACAAAATAGCTTTAAAATAAATGCTAGATATTTTCATGTAATTTGTGCTCTATTCTAGTAAATATGAGGAATGTAGTGTTCTTGCTAAGGTGATTTAGGACTTATCCGCTGTAGAACATAAGACAGCTATGACACCAGAAAAATGGCGTTGGGTTTCATTAGTTATTTCTTTTTTTAAGATTTTACGTCCGTTCAAAAACTATTAAAAGGAAGTTATTATTTGTGAGAGCTTGTCAGAATTTATGGCCGGTAAGAGTGTTATGTGGAAAGCGAGCAGTACAGTCATAAAATCTGCCCGTGGGTAATGAGGCATCTTTGCAATAACTCTTTATGTAGTCATAAATACGTTAGAAACAATCAGAGGTCTTTAACAAACACTTCCAGTTGTAATTGAGTCTCATGACGACAGAGCGATGAATTTAACTGGTGAGTTTTTCTGTCAAACTACTGGTACCCTCACCTCTGACAGTGGCCGTCGGACTCACTAAGATGAATCAAACGCTCCAACAAATGGCAAGAGACCGTCGAAGTTGCGCTAAGTAACTGTGCAGAGATGTATAGGTGTTTTGAAGGAACACAAATGAATCACCGAATACAGCCAGTGTAGGTAGAAAATAAATCAGGAAGAAGTTATGGAATATTTTGTCGCTTCAAAACATGAGAATATTTCGAAGCAGACATCAAAATATGATCTTACATTCAATCAAACAAGACATTGGAACAGGTTGTCCGTTTAAAAACAAGATGGGGTCTTAACGGTATTTATTTTGTTCTATTCAGAATTTAAACAGCTATAAGAGTTTAAATACACTGTTCCTTTTTTAAATGCCTGCTAATTAACAGGCTGTGGTCACTGACTTTTTTATTGTCCGCCAGAAGACTGTATATGATGACGCGACAGAGGTTACTCAGCTGCTTTCTTGTGAAGAGGCGCGCTTGTCACGTTATCGTCATTTCTGACCACAGCTCTTTTGAGCTAATTGTGATACACGAATCATACTGTTGGTGAACACTGTACTGAGAAGATCCAATTTGTGTGAGGTCTCCAGTAAAAGACAATTCGCCAATTTTAAATGAACTGCGAATTCACTGACTGTTGTGTCAGTTCTTGACAGTTTATTTGATACATTATGAATCAAACACATGGCATAACAGAGATATGCTGCAAATTTAATGTTTTTACTAACCGGTTTTCGGCTGTTAAGCCATCATCAGCTAAACAATACAACAACTTAAGATCTTTGAATGTAAACTCTTAAATGCATTGCTATATCTCTGTATTGTTTACCTGATGATGATCAAAACCGGTTAGTAAAAACAATAAATTTGAAGAATATTACACATTTATATCGTATGTTTCATTCAAATTTAAAAGATATTATTTAAAATTTCATTTATCGCAATATTTTCAGGTAAGTGCTTAGTTTGACGAACTAGTCCATCGCCTACCCAATACTAATGTTAATTGGACTGAAAGATTAATCTTCCCTTGATGGCGTAACAGCCGAAAACCGATTAGTAAAAAACAATAAATTTGAAGAATACTACACATTCATCTCGGACTTTCCATTCAAAATTAAAGTATTTTATTTACAGTTTCAATTTCCGCAACCTTTTCAGGTAAGTTCTTAGTTTGACGAACTATTCAATCGTCTGCGCAAATACTAATGTCAATTGGACTATAAGATTAATCTTCCGCTGCTTTATTGGAATAGTGTTCTGACTGACGACGTACGACATCGCCAGATATGCCTAACAAAACCCTCTCGCACTTCGTAAAACGACTGATTACGAGTGGGTATTGTCGACTCAACAACGTATGAGATTCGTTCAAAGAACATGCCACTACGATCTTTCAGTTTTACATCCATATCAAGCATGCGCATTTAGCCTGCCTATGCTGCGCTGTTGTAAGAGTCTAACGGAAGGGTGCACCCGAACAGAAAAAGGGAATTAGAATCAGGTGACCCACACACACAAAGTGTGAAGTACTCTGTTAAACTCGTACATTTGCATTTCAGAATTTGTGAGTGCTTTTCTTCTGCATACGACTTTCAGGCGTACAGTACAACATTTACTACCTCGACTCGGTCAGAAGCGTAATTTTCCAACATGTCGTTACAAATCCGAATCCTGCAGTTGTAATGTGACCGTATCGCGGAGTCTGTACTGAGGTCATCGTGGGCCAAAACAACGATGTATTATTTGTTCTTTCAATACTTATTGTTTGGACTATAGTGCATCAGATATAGGCGAACCTCTACCGACTTAAGAAGTTTTAACATTAACGAGGTAAGACTACTTACCTATGAAATGCGCCAAATCTTCCTGCTGAATACGCATTCCCATAATTAAGATTAGAACCACTCCAACTGAAGCATGTCTTTCTGCTACTTACCTGAAACAAACAAACAAATAGAATTACATACAATGCAGAAAGTAAAGTTTACGTTATTAAAAAGAAATAAGTCATACCAATTTATCTCATAAACTGTTAATAATTAAAAAAGAACTAATATATAACTTTTGCAATGTGTTTGTTGTTTCATAAGCGGCAGAGAAAAGTAAGAAAACAGCTTATTAACCTCCATAACTCTTAATAAATTTATTCTGTCTGAGACAAGGTGGTGAATGTTTGCACGGAAAAACGTTTACGGTTTGCGACGGGACCATGATTATAAACAGGCGTGTGAGACGTAGGGAGTGTAGGGGGAATATGGAAGGGCTGCCCAGACAAACGGCCAAACAGCGTAATCGAAATGGCACCATTCTGTTGCTGGATAATGCCCGTCGACATGCTGGCCAATTTGTACAGACTGTGCTACAAAAGTTCCTCTGAAAAGCTCCCACACAACCTCCGTGCAGTCAAAAATGTTTAGATGTTTGTAAATCTATGCGATGTTTGTATATCTATCGGACTCAACTGCTTGGTTATTAGTCCGTAGCTTACAAACTACTTAAACTAAAGTAAACTAACCTAAGGACAACAAACACATCCATGCCCGAGGGAGAATTCAAATCTTCGACGCGGGAGGACTCATTATCCGCAACGTGGCGCTCCAGACCGCTCGGCTACTACCGCAGGGCGCGATGTAACTACTGTGGTTATCAGTCTCTAGGCTTACAAACTAACATAAGGACAACAGACACCCATGCCCGACTGAGGACTCGAACTTCCGACGGTGAGCAACTGCGCCGGCCTCGGTGGCCGAGGGGACTGAGGCGCTCCATTCACGGTCTGCACGGCCACTACGGTCGGGGGTTCGAATCCCCTCTCGGGCATGGATATTTGTGCCGTCCTTAGTATAAGGTAGTTGATAAGTAGTTTGTAAGTTTAGGGACTGATGACCCCGTTGTTAAGTCCCATAAGCTATACAAACATTTGAACATTTTTTGAGCAACTGCGCGCGCTGCAGCAGGGAGGGCGCCTTAGAGCGTTTGGTCATTCCACCGCGGCTCCGTGCAGTCATCCCGACCTCTCCCAGTTAAAAGTTACGACGATCCCTTTTTAAAATAATTAATAGCTTCATCCTGTTCCTCATATTTATCGTTTTCATTTTCAGTCCCGTCATAAAATACTCATGATGGTAACGAGCTGTAACTCATTCGCAGTTCCGCTATGGGAACTGCTTCAGCGAACTGTCAAACCTACCGAAATTTTACGAGTGCACCGAGAATATCGGGAATCCGGTGAAACATCGAACCTCCGATATCAATCCGGCTGGGAAAAGATCCTGCAAGAATGAGACCAACGACGACTAAGATAATCGTTCAAAGTTACAAAAATGAACTTCTGCAAATTGTAGCATATTTCAATGTTGGGCCATCAAAACGTGGTAGTGTGGGAGCCATTCAACGAAACATTCATCGACATACGCTTTCGGAACCGAAAGCCCTCCCATATACCCTTTCTGACTGCACGATACAAACATTTACGCCTCATCTGGGCCCGTCAACACCGGCACTGGGCTGCTGATGAGCGGAAACGTGTTGTCTGGTCTGATTAGTTTCGTTTCCAATTGTATCGACCGGAGAGACATGCACGGGTATGGAGACAACCTCATGAATCCGTGGACCCTGCATTTAAGCAGAGGGCTCTTCACGCTGGAGAAGGCTCAGTAGTGGGTGGGGCATGAGCAGTTGGAGTGGTAGGAGACCCCTTAAACATCTGACCGGTGACACGTACGTACGCTAACGTGGCTGATCACCATTCTTATCTATTATGCATTCCGACGGACTCTGGCAATTCCGACAGGACAATGCCATATCCCACACGTCCAGAATAGCGAAACGCAGCTTGCCGTTTATTCACATGAAGGGATAAGTGCCATCGACAGGGATCTCAAATCGATTCCAAATTTCTAGATTTCCGGAAGGCTTTTGATACTGTACCTCACAAGCGGCTTCTAATGAAATGACGAGCTTATGGAATATCGCCCCAATTGTGCGATTGGATTAACGTTTTCCTATTAGAAAGGACACCGTTCATAGTAATTGACGGTAAGTAATCGAGTAACACAGAAGTGAATTCTGGCGTTCCCTAGGGAAGCGGTATAGGTCCCTTACTCTTCCTTGTGTTTATAAACGATTGATGAGACAATCTGAATAGCTCCCTTCGACTGTTCGCGGATGATGCTGTCGTTTATCGGTTAGTGAAGTCAACAGAGGATCAAAAGCAACTGCAAAAGCCATTTAGACAAATTTCCTTTCTGGTGGGTTTAACGGAGGACATCGAAAGAGTCCAAAGAATGGCAGCTAGTTTCGTATTGTCACGATACTGGGGATACAGCGTTACGGAAATGATATAGGATCTGGGATGGGAATCATTACAACAACGGCGCTTATCGCAGCGGCGTTGTCTACTTACGAAACTCCAATCGCCAACATTCTCCTCCGAATGCGAAAATATATTGTTGACTCCCACTTACATAGGTAGAAATCATCTTCAGAATAAAATACGAGAAATCAGAGCTAGAACGGCGAGATTTAGGTGTTCCATTTAGCCGCGCGCTATTCGAGAATGGAATGAGAGATAAATGGTATAAAGGTGGTTCGATGAACCCTCTGCCAGGCACTTAAATGTGATTTGCACAGTATCCCATGTATATGTAGATACTCTACACGTCGCACTAAAGTGCATGTCGGAGGGTTCATTGAACCACTTTCATAATATTTCCCTGTAGTTTAATTCCCTCCAGCTCTACTTCAAACATTAGTCGACTCCATTGCACGTCATACTACCGCTCGCAGGGGTCCCGCAAGAAATTACGCAGGTTTACATGTTTATTTGGCTCTGAATAGAAGACCGTAGCGTTATCGGCAGTCTGGCTTCCCACGGTCGCAGCAGTTGCCTTTTCTTCCGCTCCTTACTAGAAAGAGCCCGGCCCAGTCACGGCTGACGGCCGTAGCTGTCGGTGTCCGCCTGTCGGCTATTAAGACAACGGCTTCCGCGCTAATGCTACTCCTGTATCGGTGGCGAGACTGCCGAGTCGTGAGCTTAATAAGGAAGGAACAGCTCGGTCCTTGGGAAACACCTGTCGAGACAGGATCTCTTTAATGATCCAGGTACTCTGTGTCCGCGTCCTTATCCATAACTTCCAATAATTGGCGGAACCTGCTGCTTATCATACATCTTAGGAAATCGTAATTTCGTCAAGACTTCTGGCTGCGATCTTTATCTGCATAAGTCCACCAGTAACCGTTAAATTAAGTACGAAACGTTATTGGCATTGGCATAATGTACATGAATGTTGCATTAAGTACGCAGTTTTGTTGCTGTCTTGCCGTTTGTCTAGAAAAACACCAGAAGTGCCTGCAATGAAATCTTTTGGTTGTAACATAGTCAGACTTCAGTTATCTCGTACCAGTTGAGGTAATTGTGTGAAGCACCAAAAAGCTACATAATTTGGAATGTGCAGTTGATATGTGATCTACATTAAGTGAATGAAACGTTTAAGTCTGAAGGGAGAATTCTGGGAAAATACTGTGAATCCTCTAACGACACCACATAGTGTGTTCTGGCATGACCTGGTCTAGAGTCCAACAGGTCAGTGTAAACCATATTAAAATATAACACTTAGTCGAAAGATAACCGATGACGATTTTACGGAACACTGTTGGTCATACCGTAATAAAGGTAACATTTGCTCTCTCCATTGCATATATTTCGCAGATTGCCTGCAGCCGCATGAACTTTTCCTCGATATACACCTGAAGTAGGGTAAATTTCAGATAGTACTACTCCCATCACCTACTAAACAGTGTCATTTGCATTATATGCCTCAATGTAGATGTAAATCTGTGAACTATCAAGTAAGATCGTCGAAATAAATCTAGCGAGTCACGTTTTTGTATGCAAAACACTACACTCTGTTGTAGCTGCGTATGAGAGAAAAACTGCAGTAATACGTAACTAGAAAACAATAGTTGTCAGTCTGTATTTTACTTGAATATGCTAACGCGTTACTAAGTAATGCAGGAACAAATCTGAACTCGCACTTTCCTACTGGCTCGAAACCAATGTGTCGAGTATCAAGGCAGCGAAGCACGAACTTACTTAGAACGTTTCTGGAACATGAAGTGGCGATTTCCATGAGTGCTTACTCATACAAAGACAGCGTTGAGAATATATTTTCGCTCTCCAGCGGAGTATGTACTGATCGAAACTTACTGGCAAATTAAAACTGGGTGCTGGCCCGGGGCGGAAGAGCGAGATGGACAGAGAGAGGAGACACTACAAAATAGACAGGGATAGGAGGGAAGTAGAGACGCGCTGTCAGAACGCTCGAATAAGTTCATTTAGAGTTATGTTGTCGTTGGTGTTGTGGTGTTAGTCCAAAGTCTGGGTTGATGCAGCTCTTCAAAAACCCTACCCTGTGAAAGCCTCTTCATCTATGAATAACAAAGACGTCTTTGAGCCTGCTTAATTATCTTCCGGTCTTCCTCTGCGATTTATACGCCACACATATCCTTCCACTGCTAAGTTGACGATTCCTTGATGTCTCAGAATGTATCCTACCAATTGATCCCTTCTAAGTCAAGATATGCCAAAAATTTCTTTTCTTCCAAATTCTGTTCAGTACTTCCACATTGCCTACGTGATCTACCCATCTAATCTTCAGCATTTGTCTTTAGTACCACATTTCATAAGCTTCTGTCATTTTTTGTCTGAACTCCTTATCGTCTCACGTTTTATCCCATACAATGCTACATTCCGTACAAATACTTTCGGAAAGAATTTCCTAAAACTTAAATTAAGTTTAGATATCAACAAACTTCGTTTCATTAGAAATGATTTTCTTTCCATAGCCTTACTTCTTCGTTAGTTCACCCATCAGAAGTTATTTTGCTACCCAAATAAAAAAAAAAATAAATAAATAAATAAAAGACACCTCATCTACTTCAAATGTTCTAATGTTTGTAATTCTATGGGACCAAACTACGTTGATCATCAGTCCCTAGACTTACAAACTACTTTAACTAAGTTAAACTAACCTTAGGACAAACACACACATCCATGCCGGAGGGAGAATTCGAACCTCCGATGCGGGAAGCCTCGTGATCCGCAACATGGCACTCATCTACTATATTGTCTCATTACCTAATCTAATTCTTTCAGCATCGCTTGACTTTCTTAGATTGAATCGCATGCCCCTTTTTCCGCTCTTGTTATAAACTCCATGCAGAAACACTTCCAGGCCCTTACTGTCTCTAATTCAACTACAATGTCATCGGCAAAAAGCAAGGTTTTAATTTCTTCTTCCTGAACTTTAATTCCTTCACCAAATTTCTCCTCTCTTTATTTCACAGCTGCTCAATTTACAGATCGAATGACCCTGTGAAAGGCTGCAAACCTTACTCCCTTTCAGACGACTGCATCTCTTTCATCTCCTTCGATTCTTATGTGGTACAGTCAATAAGTTCTGAGAGTCGACACCTGCAGGACAGACACTAATAAAAATCAAATGTTTGTAAATCTAAGGTCTGAGGTTGTCAGTCCATAGACTAACAAACTATTTAAACTAACTTAAAGTAATCTCTGAACAACACACACACACACACACACACACACACACACACACACACACACACACATGCCTGAAGGAGGACTCGACTCTCCGATGGGGAGCAACCACGTGCTCTGCAGCTAGGCTCCTTAGGATAGACACCCACACAACTCTGTATTTTGGACACACTGCCACATTTCAAGGCATTATTCGGCAGCGTGTGCAAACATAGAGAGACGTTTGGGTGCCTATTCTCTAGATGTCAAGTCTCAGAACTTACTGAGTGTACCACGATTAACTGCTGTCAGGTTTTAGTACAATTTTAATATAACTTTTCGTTTCCTGTATTTTTACCTGCTACAGTTATTTACCATCAGTAAGGTTGACAGAGAATCTGCAGATTCTAATGATCACAAAATAAACAGTCCTATGCTGAGCGTTAGGGCGATTCTTGAGAAATTCGGTGGTAACGTGGGAAGCGGTGAGGCGGCGGCTAGCAGCTCGGCCGCTGACGTGGCCCCCACTGTCGCCACGAGCGGCCGATCCGTGGCAGCGACATAACAGGAGCTGCAATCACACTCAGCGCTCGAGGCCGCGCCGTTAATGGAAAGTAATTGCCGGGTCACGAGCGGCGAACAAAAGCCTGGTCGCCTCTTGTTCCAGGCGCGCTATCAATACTCTCAAGGTGCTCGCGCCTAACGGTGGCGTGTGTCTGGAAGCATGGTGTAAGCTGCTTTTACTGTGTCTCCAAATACTATATCTGCTACCGTTGTTTGTAAAACCTGTGGTTAATAACATTGACTCAACGTAACCTACATTAATTACATGATTAATAGCATTGACTCAATAAAAAGGGACTGCAATATTCAGTATACAATCTGTCGGAACGATTTCCTGCAAGTAAGAAATGCAAATGCTTAAAGATTGTATGAATGAGAGTAAGATAGATACACCCTACAAAGGCGTTTGGAGATAAAAAAAAAAGCAGATTTATAAAAAACACGAGCTCAGATGAAAAATCAGTACTAATCAGGGAAGCCACAGCATAGTTGGAAGGAATGTGGACATTAACCAGTTACTCAGAAACTGATATTTAAGGATTTTTAAAGGTTTTGGATATTTGTCGAAACCTTGCCTAGAAAGCATCGATAGATCATTAAAAAACCCTACAACTTCTTCATTTAGCATTTTTAGATCAGAGCTATAGTTTTTTTTCTTAAAAGAATTTTTTTTTCAAATTTGTGAATTTTTTGGACCATGTACACCATTTGGATCGAGTGTCATGAAATATGCAGAATTTCATTTCCTACACGCTCGTAGTTTTTTCAAATAATAGTTTTTACAATCGCTTCTCCTTATGCTTGAAATATAATTCCAGTAAAATGGTAGATCATTAATATAAAGGAAGAACAATCGTGTTGGCTAAAAAGTGTTTTTTCTTTTCTTCTTTTTTTTTTTTCCTAACTTGTGAATTTTTTTTTTTTTTCTATGTATGCCATCTTGGATCGAGAGTCGTGAAATAGGAACACTATTCAGAATTTCATTTGCTACATGCTCATAATTTTTTCAAATAATAGTTTGTTACAATCGCTTCTCCTTTATGCTTGGAGTATAATTCCAATAAAATGGCAGATCATTAACATAAAGGAAAAACAGTCGTGTTGTGTCAACGATCAAGCCTTGTAGGAATTTCTCCCTATCAGATGATGTCAAGACCCTCCTTGCATTACTCGAAGAAGGTAAAGTAGCTTACTCCATTGTTTATTAAACCAGAACTAATATGAACGTATGCTGTTCTACGTATTCCATAAAAATCGTAACATCTCTAATTGAATATTATGACCGATGCGATTATATGTAATTGATATTTCATAAAAGATTCCGACTGATACTATGTCAATTCAAAACGTTTAAAACACTAAATGCATATTGGCGTTAGGCCTCCTTAACATGTTAACACAGTGGGGCTAGTTGCTGTATTTGTTCGCGTATACAATTAGAGAAATTCGCGCTACGTTACTTCATGCCGTGTGTAAGCAGTTTCAACGATTGTAATTTTTCCAGATAGGGTATTATTTATTCATTTTTAATGGCGTTTGAATTACAAGATACTTTGAACGACCTCTCAGAGCTACTCTCACCGTGAAGATTGGTTTTCCTTCAACCATTATCAGTTTACAAAAGTTGGTTGAAGAAACTGCTCGTAACGGCATGCTGCTGCAGTGATACAAACCTCGCAGCGGTTCAATACACAAATTTAAATTGTAGTGTCCGTTAGTGCCCTGATGCTTTCAAAAGCAATGAGGTAGCAAACTACTTAACCTCCAGCAGTGTAGTGAACACTGTAACCTCAATTCGAAGCCCATTGTTCTCCCGCTCTAGCTTTTACCTGGATGCCTGTATTTTCCGTTACAAAGTAGTAGAGCCTTGTAGCAACTCAATTATCCTAGCCTTCATGTCTTACATGGAGGCCGAAATACTTCGCTGCTGGAGTAGATACCGTTGTAAAACTGATCATATCTCCGCCTGAATGTCTCGTCCTGTGTTTTTCACGGTTGCCTGATACCATTTACCTAGTAAGCCGCAGCCAAATTCTCGAACGAAATGTCTCTTAAATATTTCAGACAAATGGGAAATACATGCAGTGGCCACACAGAACATACACACTTGAATAAGTTATCAAGATTCAATTTATTTTACTATTTACATTGACGTCACTGTCCGGTAAAACTTAATTGTCATCTTTGTATTACATCCTACATAACCATGCGCCGAAATTCAGCGAAGGTACAAACAGAAGCAATGTTTAAAATAAGGTCATGTGTTTGTTGTTTGTAACCTTTAATGTAAGACAACGGCCGTGTCGCCATCGATGCAATGGTTTCGGCGAGATACCCGAAGTTAAGCACTGTTAAGCTTGGCAAGAAAGTGCGGATCTGCACAGCGTTATTGGCAATACCACCTAGAGAGAAGGCCGCGACGCTCTCGTGTAACGTCATGCAGCATAGGCTGCGCCCGCTGGGGCACGGCCCACTACGCCGAAGCAGCCAGCCAGTCAGCTACGCAAGCGCAGCCTACGCTACATGACGTCACACGAGAGCGCCGCGTTCTTCTCTCTAGGTGGTGATAGTTGTTGGAGAGCGGGGTGCACTCAGCCCTTGTGATTACAACACAGACGCTACTAGATTAAGAATTAACGACCCCAGTCAGGAAAAGTGAAAAAACTGCATAGAGGGCGGTGTGTTGCCCGCATTCCCCTGTATACAGCATCGTCGACGCCGTCGGGCTAATGATGATACGGCGGTCTGTTTCAGATGTTCAGATGTTTGTGAAGCTTATGGGACTGAACTACGGGGTCTTCAGTCCCTAAACTTACAAATTACTTATGATCTAGCTAATACTAAGGACGGCACAAATATCCTTGCCCAAGGGGGGATTTGAACCCCTGACCACGGCCTCTTTCTATGGGTATATCAGAGCACAGTGACAATCCAGTGATTAGTGTGGTATACGATCTGGGTTTTTTAATCTGGGTATACGTGAAATTTCACTAACAAGCTTGAATGTAATATATTTCTAATATACATACAATAAATAAACCGCATAAACAGGTCACATTGGAATGTTAGTGCAGTATTAAGTTTACTTTTGATTACAAGAATAATTTGCGTGCTACAAATTATCATTTAAAAGAAGTGAATGATACTGATTCTCCATTCAAAGGTATTGATATATTTCCTGCGACTTAAAAAATTTTTCATGTATTCTTGTGAAACAGAAGACAATTTAGAGTTGAAATGAACGTAATTTCGCCAGTTCCAGTATCAACAATCTATTTTGTGTGTTTATATACATCTAATATAATACTGAATTTCAGGCAACTTATACCAAATTTTACAGATGTGGTTCCCCGTCGGGTGTTCGAATCGCCGCTCGGGTATGGATGTTTGTGGCATCTTTAGTATAAGCTAGGTCATAAGTAGTTTGTAAGTTTAGGGACCGATGACCCCGTACTTAAATCCCATAAGCTTTACAAACATTTGAACATTTTTTTGAATTCAAGGTAAAACCTGTTATCAGTTGTAGCTGTATTTCACTCGATGACGAGCTCAATTTAACGATGGATTGCTATAGTTAGTAAGTGTCACAATCCGTATCAAACCAGTAGGTCATTGTTTCCATTCCCATTAAAATTGATTCAAATTACATTGATACTTGACATTACCGTAGTAAATATACATTCTTATATGTGTGGTATTCACAGTATGCAAAAAGGGGTAATTTAAAAATCAAACAATCGTATGAAAGTATCTTTATTCAACATGCTTAACTTTATATGGCATTTAAGGGTTCCTGTGGTTTAAGAAAACATTTTTCCTAAAATTCAATGACGGATGCAACCAGGTCTTAGTAACAAAATATTTGTACAGGAACTTCGATCAGACGTCCATTGCGATCAGTGATCTAGGACAACGAGCTAGAGTTTAATGGAAAATGATTACTGGATGTGAAGCTGAATTACATCAGGGCCTTCTGATCAAATGTTCAAATGTTTGTAAATCTTTCGAACTGCTGGGTTATTAGTCCGTAGCTTACAAACTACTTAAACTAAGGTAAACTAACCTAAGGTCCACATAAATACCCATGCCCGAGGGGGGACTCAAACCCCCGACGGCGAACTGTAGCGCACACCGAAGCACGGCGCCCCAGTGCGCACGGCTAAACTGCCGCGGCGGCTGATGATCCAGTAGACACGCGTCAGCTAAGTTAAATGCGGACTCGTCGAAGATAACGGCCGTGCACATGTAAATTATGTGCACTGAAACGCTTCTGAGTTAAACAATGGACAATAAAGATACACAGATGAAAGATTATTGCCACGCATACTTTCCACAATCATTAATAATGGCGCACGTTCAATACCGTACTAGATGATGTCATACTTCCGGCGACTGCAGTTACAGGAGATTGTAGCTATGGCGTTCGTAACGCGGCCATCGGGTTGTACTACTTATTTACACTCTTCAGCTTTGAAAACTGACCGTTAAAACTGAAGACGCAACGTCTTGTTGCAACATAATTTTCAAGTTAGAGCCTTCATGCGGTAATACTATTTTATTTTTATTTAAACACAAAACTAAAAGCAGAAATTAAGTTGAAAGAAAAAAATTGACGGCTGTTGGAAGATTGATTTCGATATTCCTATCGATTTAACATTGAATACGTAATGAGAATATTGTACCATAATAACAATAATAATAAAACACTACTAGCCACACACTAAGCAATACTCATATTATTACTCTACCAACATAGTATATTGCATAGTAAAAAACTAACCAACATAAAAGTATCAACATTCAGAGATGTTATAATGTAGCGATTCCACGGAGATAAAAAATAGAGGAGATGATATGACATCACAAATTTGAACCCAACATCCGACATGTTAGTTAACCTAAAATATTTGCAGACTACACTTTACGACTGCTTAATTTACCCGTTCGGTTAGCCATGTGGTCTAACACACCGCTTTCCGAGACGGAGAGGCGTACCGCCCACGATTCGAATCCACCCGTCGGATTAACGAAGGGGTTCGGAGCGCCTGCCAGGCTATTGTGGATTTTAGGCTGTTTACGAAAGTCCCGCCTCAGTTCCACAATTCGCAAACATTTCGTAACACTTTACAAAAATGTTCAAATGTTTGTAGAACTTATGGGACTTAACTACGGGGTCATCAGTCCCTAAGCTTACAAACTACTTATGAACTAGCTAAGACTAAGGACGGCACAAATATCCATGCCCGAAGGGGGATTCGAACCCCCGACCGTAGTGGCCGTGCAGCCCGTGACTGGAGCGCCTCAGTCCTCTCGGCCACCGCGGCCGGCAACACTTTACACTTTTACACATTCAACACTATACGCAGACATTTGGGGGTATACATTTCCTTCCAGGGGGCATGTGGTGGCGACAGAAAGGGCATCCGGCCAGCCCGTAAATATTAACACGCCAAATACAGATTTAACAAAGCCGACCTTGCATGTGCGGGAATATGGCCAAAAAGAAAGGAAGAAAAATAAGACTTTACCATTGTTTAATTTATGACGTGTGCACAAAACAGCTGTTTTCAGTACTAAATAGTACAGTGTTTATTTGAGTAACTGAAGTCAGAAAGGCAGCTTCGAACTTTTTCTGGTCTCGAATGGGTATTTGATACGGTAATACGACACATTTAGCTTCTTTAATGGGACTTTTTTGTATTTCAGAAAACTAGGAATTACGTTATGTTATGTAAAAAGGATTTATCTCCTATCACTTTGATTGATTAGTGTCATGATTCTTTTATTAAAAATAACACCTTGTGTCGTTTAAAGTTGTATTTTAATTGTTATGATCGTAGTGTATTGTTGAAAGAAATCAAGTTTCAGTCATAAGTGGAGTAGCCATTTAAAAATCATGATAGTGTGCTTTGTTTCATTCCTCTTTCCACATTCTTATGGGCTAGCAAAGCAAACATAATAAGTAATCGTAAATAATACTCTATTATTGTTGGCATAAACTAAGTTGGCACCCAGTGCAATGGCTGATGGGAGCGAACTTTAAGTCATTTCCCATTTAGAATTGCTTCAATCACGCACCGCGTCGAGTGTCAACTTAGTTTGCGTATTTAAAACATTTTAGGTTATCAAAGACGGCGGCAGGCTCTGCCCATTGCTTTCAAAACAACGTTCAGCGAAAATTTGTACCATCTCCCTTCGTTAAACCACAGTCTGGTTAAACCTCCATGGATGATTCGTTATTTACTCTTCGTTGTTTATTTTTCAGTTGTTTTACGGCGTTATGTTTGGTAAAGTATCTAGGAAAAACACATCTCTCTGTATGTCACATTTATATGTTAGCAAATGACTATCTCACAGTTAAACCAAACATTCTGCAGCATACAGAGACGTGTGTATCCCAAGATACCGAACACAGAGGGCAAAAGAACTGAAAGCCTCAATGTATAAATAACAAATCAGTAGGCCTACATTATATCATCTTCGAACTTTGACACTTTGTGTTGTGATATGTACACTGACGCTACAATAGAACTTGTACCGTGCAGCTGATGAAATTTGCAGTACTACGGTTAAATTTTACTTACCGTACTGGCGGCCTCGCGTGATAATGTTGGTAATCATGTGACGTTGTCATTAGCCAATCGCGTGACAACGCAAATGTTTTTTCAAGAAATCGTCCGTTTTACGAGGGCAATTACTTTTACCGGTAAAATTTTACGATGCTTCTCGCCGGGCTCCAGTGGTTGTGTTGGCAACAGATGAACATTGAAGTGTAGAACTGCGTTTATATTTTTCAGGAGCTACAGAGTTAATGATATTGCTGCTCGGTTAAAGGTTTAATACGCGTAGGCATAATTCCTCCGTACTTAATTCCGACATACCTTACTTTAAAATATGTGTTTTGCAAATGTATTTCAAGCGCCGTTACATTTAATCTGCCCACTTTCGTAATATTGAAGTGTAAATACAAAATCCGCTAAATACGGCACATTGGAATCCGATCACCTGAAATGGAGGCTACGCAACGCGATGTTCATTTGTTGTAGACCACGTGATTATGTCGGCAGCGAATCGTCAGTCAATGGTAACCAAACCTTACCGCCGCAGCAACACGCAAATAAGAATTTTTGACGTTGGAAATTAAATATGCGATAATGCGTTGTATAGACGAAAGCACGCAATGTGAAACTTAACGTGTTAACATGAAGTTTCAATTATTTTATTTTCGAAATCACTTCATTACACTTTCAGACAGATGATAAAATAAATAAAACATGCTGTACCTGCTCTATGGTTGACAGGTTCTTGTATGTACCCTTGTCCGTTCAGAAAAAAATAATATTCGTTTTAATTGAAGTTGTCACGAAAAAATATGTATTGGTCATCTGAGTTGCCGTCATTACCATTGGTGCCAACATAACCACTGCAGCCCAGCGAGAAGCGTTGTACAATTTAACCCTTTTACCGCACGGGCAAGGATATATACAAGAACTTGTCAACCATAGAGAAGAACAACAAGCATTATTTACTTACTTCATGGTCTGTACGAAACATTAATCAAGTTATTCTATGTGGATTTCTGAGAATATTAATATCTTGGCAACGATTTTCTACCGTGTTATTTACGTTGCTAACATAATTACGTGAGGCTACACGCATGGTAGGTAAAATTTTACCCTGTACTACTGTAATGCCTAGTGAGACATTTTGGAAACGTTATTCTTGAAGTGGATTTAAAAATGTTTGTATAGTCTATGGGACTTAACTACGGGGTCATCAGTCCCTAAACTTACAAACTACTTATGAACTAAGACGGCACAAATATCCATGCCCGAGGGGGGATTCGAACCCCCGACCGTAGTGGCTGTGCAGACTGTGACTGGAGCGCCTTAGTCTTAGTCCTTAGTCCCCTCGGCCACCGCGGCCGGCGAAGTGGATTTATATTAATTTATTATTGTCTTATGATGATAGGTTGGACTTAAGTCACCAAAAATAAGTTCGTTAATTTTTTTTATGAATGTACATCGAAGATAGTAGGAAAATAGTCATTCAGAAAATGCTGAACTTACCAGTATTTTTACTGTGAACGTCATGAATTTTAGTGGCACACCGATATTTGCTCATGTTCTCTGACAGCCTGTCATTGCAGTTTCCTGTTATATAACCAAATGTGATAATTGTCTCTTCAGACTTCTCAGTAGATTGCCTCTAGATATGTATTTATACGTTTTGCTCCAAGTACCGTAATATGAACGTCAGAATCGTAGATAATGTGATCCGAATCTGAATTTTCGCTCACTGCCTCGCATAGCGACTGTCCGACACAGACTATAGACTGCTCTTTATCAACAGTAATAATATCTTTATGGCCGGTTTCCGAAACAGTAGTTACCTGTCACGTTATAGTTATCTGTGGGTTATCTGACCGTTAAGTACAAAATGGGTTTCCGAAACAACAGTTGCCGTCACAGCCGTAGTTACCTGTCCGTTAAAGATAAATGCGCGTTCCCCTGGGGTTACCTACACGTTAACTTTAGTTTTAACTATATCCGTTACGTAGCGCTAGTGGGCTTCTAAACGCAAGTCCAGAAAGTTATTTAACAGTAGTAATTTGTTTTTGTTTTTATGACTGGGTTCCATATAATTTTCATACAATTTTAAAATTTTTGAAGCTGAAGAATGGAAATTCTTTCATCATCGTCGTCTTCTTCTTTTTCTCCTGATGCTTCGGAACAGTTGTCCAGAAGAAAAAAAAACTTAGCTGTACTCGGCACTGTTGAATCAGCACGACGCGTTTTTCGTGTTAGATGACAATCATTTGATCTGTGTAATGAGAGGGAATTTCATATGCGTTTCAGAATAATAAAAAATATACTGACCAATGACATTGCCGTGGCAAACGGGGAAAAACGCGGAAAACAACATTCCGGGTTAAATTTTACATCGCGCTCGGTGGTCACGAGAGACAGGCCTAAAAGTGTTGACAACGGGTGATGTTTGCACTAGCTGCATTTCCCTTGTGATTGGTCAAGCAACATCTCGACACTGGCAACAGCGGCCAACGTTATCTCTCGCGATCGCCGATCTTGATGTAAAATTTTACCACATCTAAATCACAAAGCCATGCTCTCATAATAAAACTTTCAATTAAGCATAAAGATACTTCCCTTTGCAATAGTGTTCTGCCATGCAATTGCCAATGTTTCAAGTGATTAGTGTTTTATTATTATTATTATTATGACAACGTGGTGCTCCGGTAGGTGGATGGGTAGAGGTAAATTGACCAGTCTGTGTTGTAAAAAGAAATGTCACATTCACAGAACAATGGGAAGAGGAAAACTTAAATTCATAAAAATATATGTTGACAACAGAAATAATACGTATAATTTTATTGTTAACCCTGTCTTCGTTGTTGTTTGTCCTGTTTTTCTTTTTAAAAAAGAATACAGCTCTCTGAGTTGCCTTACCATTTTCCTCTTGTCTGTTTAACGAATTGTACAGTTCTGTGACAACTTCCAAGGCGTGTGGTTTTTCCAAAATAGTCACAACATCTGCCGTTTCATTTACTATAACTACTTTCTAAAATCAAGTCGGTCAAAAGATTTTTCTCAAATAGAGTCAAATGTTTTCCTCACTTGTCGTCCATTGCCTTTGAAAACATAAACAGAAAACTCGTAACAGCTATACAAACTAAGACGCGTCTTCGATTTCACTTAATAATCGATAAAATTCGAGTAATTGCGATTTGCGTTAGTAGTGCCATCTGTTATCTGTTGAGACGTACTATTTGCTTCGACAGAAGGCGTAGTTACCTCACAGTTAACTAACGGTCGTTGAAATGAGCTACGGGAAACCCAAGGAAGTTATCTGGCATGTTAAATTATAACGTGGCGGTAGCTAAGGACACGGTAACTATAGTTTTCCAGAAACCGGGCCTTAGACTGCCAGCCATAGACCAAAGATAACATAAACTGCGCATGTACCTATCTCTGCCGTGTTGCCGCTCCAATGCGCGAGGCCGTTCCCCGTCGGGGGTTTGAATCCCTCCCTCGGGCATGGATGTTTGTCCTGTCTTTAGTATAAGCTAGTTTATAAGTAGTTTGTAAGTTTAGGGACTGATGACCCCGCAGTTAAGTCCCATAAGCTTAAAAAACATTTGAACATTCTGCCGTGCAGTCGTTTGAAACCAACATATACCGTTTTCCCTCAGTCTCGTGCCAGGTTTCGTTAATACGAGCAACGGTTTTTCTCATTTATAGCTGAAACCACGATTGACTTTGACAATAGAAGACATTCTCGTATCCCTAACGCAGATGTTGAAGGTAATGTAATTTCTTCAAGATTACCAATATTAATGCAGTGATTGTCGTTTTTACATTTGACCAGGTGAAACTTACTGAAATTTCATTCTACAAGAAATAGACTCACATATCCTCAGTGTATGTGTTGCAGTATGAATCTTTTACTTTTTTCTCTGTCTTCATCTATGGATGGGATTATCAACATTAGGACTATCTCACATGATGTTTACTGAGTTTACACGTCAGCAAGTAATTTCTGGTGTATATATGCTTTTAATAGCGTTTCACATAGCTTATGATGAATACTTACTTATGTGGACCGGGAGTTAAACCTGAATCTTTCTCCTTTTTTCTAACGCCATTGCACCGATAACATTTCCTCATCACGTTATTGTAATTTAAAAAGTAAACATTTTGCTAGATTTACTTCTTAGTATAAGTGCATGTACAGATCCCATAAAATGTAAAAGCTGGTAATCGTATAAAAATCGGACATTATTGATAAAAACCTATTTTTATAAAACGGTAAGGAAACATGTCACATGTACTGTTGAGGAGTCGTGAGAAATAATGACGCTGGTTGTTAAACTGATTTTATTCCTGCGAAAGCTGCAATGTAAAAAACTTGTTGTGTAACAGAAACAAGTAAACACTTGAGAACTGCAATCTGCTTCTTGCCAGAAGAACTGTCCATACGTTTCACCAAGGCACGATGACCATCGGATTAATATTAGAATTGCTGAGAAATAATTTTTACTAATACGTGTGTAGTAAGTATACGATTAGGACATTTTATTGTTAAAATAAATATTTGATTTCAGTTATGCAGGAGAAAAACTGCAAGTGTGCTATCCACTTATCATTGCTCGTAAAGACGAAAACGACTTACTGCCCCGATTCACGTGACTTAGATGTTGATTTCAGTATAATGACGTCATGCACAGTCTACTTCATATTAGTTCTACACTGCCAGCGTTCCTTGACATGTTAATGAAGTTGCTCTGCCTTTATTTTGTAATAGATGGTCTTAAATACGTGTTAATGTCCTTAATTTAGGTGTGTAATTATACATTACAGAAATCTTCACGTAACGTTAGTCCTTAAAACAACAAAGTAATCTAACGCTATTGTGAAACTCGTTTGTGACATCGCCTATGACTAAAGACGAGAAAAGAAAACAAAACCTACGACGTCCATGAGTAAGCGGGTAAAATTAGGTGTAGATAGTGTGAGCTGAAGGCCGTTAAGAGTAAAATAAGTCTGTTTTCTTGTTTGTGCATTGAAATCCGAGAAGATGTAGCGCTATTATTTTCATTGCTATTAGTAGCGTGTAATCGGATATTTTGTGGGTTGATCACTTGACAGAACTTTCCACAATATTCAATAGTAGCTTCATATCAAAGGCGGAACACCATTAACTACGCCAACGATATTATTGAAGTGAACAGCGTGAAGTGGAAATTCGAAGATCTTCCAACGTTTATGAAATCACACTGAACTTTGCAAGCTATGGGAATGGGCAGGGGTTGTCGTCCCCCACAAAATATTCTTACTGCGACCTGTGTAACACCAATGCGGCATAAATGAACCAATCTTAAATGAAGTTCAGAAATGAAACAGTACTTCGTGAACATTGGCTTGTCAAACCAGTGATACACTGTTAGCGAAGGGTCTAGTTCGGAGTAAGGTAGCCTCTATTTCGGGAGAATGTCAATATTCTTGCTTAGCTGTAATTCTGTTAGCAAATTTATAATTGCGATGCTGCGATGGCACTTTACTCTGTGAGGAGTCGCCTCTCCTTAAAAAGTATTTAACATTTCTTACACCTTGACATCGAAATATAATTTTTTATTGAATATACATCGTTTTTAAGATCTTTAAGTCAATATCGATTTTTTTATTTACTACAATAAATAAAAAGTGTGCGATCTTGGCTTAAAGACTCCTTAAAAACAACGTGTATGCAACAAGAAACAGTAGATCACTTTCCAGCAGGCAAAACATGTCAGAAGATTATCGAAATATAAGTATAGCCAATAAGGGCTGCTGCCCTCTTGGCGGTTGCGGAATAATGTACGTACTTCTTGTATTTCGTACCCAACAGAACAATCACTTCTTTCGTCTTAAAGATACTCCTGCAGACCTCGTGACGATCATCTGGAATCCAATAATGTGACGATTTGATTCTCCTCATGTCGGCAAGCATACTGAATATTCTCTCTCGTGTCTGTCAGTTCTACTGTTAGAACAGGTGTCCTCTGAAGCAAAACTTTTGATTTCTACTGGCAACCAGGAGACTGTAATAATGCTATCGCTAGCAGTGTATCAGGGTATTTGGGCCTGTTCGTTTGTCCACACTAGAAGATATAGTATCGTGTGAGTCTTTATAACTTTTAAATCTGTTTTTGGTTTTTGCTGGATGAAGTCTATTTGTCTCCAACATAAGAGTCAATTTAAGGAGGAAATTTATAAAAAGTGACTATACTGAGGGATAAATTCAAAGGAAACATTTGAGATGTAGTGTTATAGAGGTTGTTGAAAAAGTGACTGATTAAATCGAAAGTGAGGCCGCTGAAAGAGGAATCAGCTAGGAGAAAAATAAAAAAGAGGAGAATGGAAAGCACTAATCGAAGCATAACAAGGGTGATAAGACATGTAGCAATACATGAGGAAATCTATTCGTGATACGAAGGAAACAGAAGTTGTGAAGGAAGGTAGAGGTTGTACGTAAAATATTCAACAATTAATGGAAGAACTTGTGTGTGTTTTCGTGAGGTGAGGTTGACACAGAAGAGGCACACTCAACGAGTGGCATCAATGTAGTCTGCAACATTTACTAGTCTAAGGCATTTAGTATGGAGTCTGCTTCCTGCTCAACGCTTCCACGCGAATTCAGCGTTTCCATCGAGTTCTTCTCCAAAGAACATCTTATGAGTGAAATCATAGGAGTTGAGGGATACGCTGTAATTGGCAGCAGTTATTGCTTTAAGGTATTCAGCCAAGTATGTGACTATAATTTTACGAGACCGGTAGTGCTTATAATGAAACACATATACAGCTGCAGCGGTAATGTTTAAATGATTTATTTGATTTTGTTCGTAAAAAGAAATAAAAATAAAAAGATGCGTTCGGTCAACAGCGAGCGTCGAATGGAGGACGGGACAAGCTGTCTTCCTTTGGGCTGACCAGATGTAGGTAGAAGGTCGTATGTTCGTAGTGACAGAGTTTTCGTATTTTCGCGTTTCCCGCGAGCTATTAAAGAATGGAATTATAGTGAAGTACAACCCTTTGAAGCCGTGCACGCACAACTGCGCGAATATGGTTTTTCTCGCTTTATCTCTTTGTGATTCACGCTAGGAAGTTCGGGCCCGCATCAAATTATACCATTGTGGATGGACTGTGGTAACGTGCGCAACTTGTTTTAGTTCCATGTTTCTACACGGGGTGACACCAGTAGTCGGCAAAGTTGTCAAACTTCCAGTATACTTACAATGGCGGCAAGAAAGACTTGTTGACAAGCTGTTGATAGCCTTGTTTTGACATGTGAAGCTATCATACCTGACAGCCAGTTGATTTTATACGAGCCTGTTATGTTACTATGTCATTTCTTTCAAAGGCATGTTACTGTAAGCTGGTGCAGCTCTTAAAAATTTGTAATGAGGGCCCAAAATAAACAACTGCGTGGGTTCAAGATTTTTGAAAATAATTTTTTTTTTTTTTTTTTTTTTTTTTTTTTTTTTTTTTTTTTTTTTTTTTTTTTGTAATGAATTACTGTATGTATATCGTATCTTAAGCGAACCTCTCTATATTAATGTCGCAGCACCTACAACCTTTGGTCTGAAAGGAATCAAAGTGGATAGATGAACCCTCTGCCATGCACTTCAATGTCGCTTGCAGAGTATCCATTATCCATGTAGATGCAGATGTTGATACTGCGAGTGCGTAGAAGTGAGGCGTAACGTGTCTTACAAAATAGAGACGAACGGAAAAAGAACTGTGGATCTAGATCAGGGGTTCCCAAACAACAGTTTTGTCTCGTAGACCCCTTGTCAATTTATTTATTATTATTATAATTTTTTTTTTTTTTTTTTTTTTTTTTTTTTTTTTTTTTTTTTTTTTTTGCCCTGTGTAGACCCCCTGCCTTAATTTTTTACGAATCCCTATTTTCAAATGTGTATACAGAATCGTATCGATGCAACGAGGTTGGCACGCAATCGAATGAGAAACTGTTTGTCTTGGAGCTTATCGGGAAACCAGCTGCCCTTTGTAGCTCGTGCTGTTTAATGTCTAATTGCAGTTTCTTAGCTGTTGCTCTTGTTCCTGTTACAGCACATTTTTTATTGGCGATCCTAGTGAATGAGTTCACCCATGTACGACATTTTTAGCACCAAATACCGATCTTTTTCGTGGATTATATTTTATAATCCTTGTACAGGATAGGGTAGCGTGGAGAGCTGCATCAAATTACGTCTGCGGACTGAAAACAATAACAGTAACAACAACAGCAACTGCTACACAAAATGCAGAAAAACGTAAGAAGCCCAAATTCACGCAGTCCACAATACGTTAATATATTTCTTGATGAATGACGAAACTTTGACTGGTCCTTCATGGGCAGCGTCCGATATTCCTCCCTCTCCTCGGAGAAAGACATGAAATAGTAGTTTACGTAGTGGAGCTTTGAAAATAGTAACGTAGCTAACGGTATGGTAATTGAAAAATATCCTCATTTTCCTCTTTGGAGAT
Organism: Locusta migratoria; assembly: GCA_026315105.1. Lineage (NCBI taxonomy): Eukaryota > Metazoa > Arthropoda > Insecta > Orthoptera > Acrididae > Locusta > Locusta migratoria. Next base: position 56,696,659 of record CM048746.1, on the reverse strand, counting down.
TTGCATTTAATAAAATTTAATATTATCTCTATTGAAATACATGTGCTCCTTAATATTTACTTATGTTGCAGTGCTTTACAAGTTAGAATCCATACGTCATAATTGATATCCCCACCCCCCACAAAAAAAAAAAAAAAAAAATAAAAATAAAAAAAATAGTGCGGGCCTGCAGCAGGAGACCGAAAATACAGAATTCCTCCACTCTCTCGTTTAGCCAAAGAGGCGTACAGTGACATACAAAGGATCAAGCTTCAGCATTGTGAGAATTATTCTGAAGTTTAGCAAAGATCTTCCTAAATGTGAGCCACTATCGTGGGCCCCACAGACATACATTACTAGACTGGCAATGCCATATACAATATCATTGGTGTCAGCGAAGTCTCGCCGCCATATTTCTATACTATAAACGAGCAAGCAGTCGTTTGCGTTATTACGGAAAACTGTGGTAGAAATGCAGATGAACGGGCGTAACTACGCTGTCTTTAGACTTTTGAAATATGAGAAATTCGTGTGTTTTATATGGCTATAATTTTTTGAGCTGGAGTAAGCTTTGACACATGATGAATTATATTGATTTGCTGTTATTATTAATTTGTACCAACTGCATTCAACTTTGGAGTTTCTTTCCTTAGTATGGTCATCAAAAAGTGTTATTTACTATGGATAACACGTATTATTCTTCTTTTGAGAATTCTTACGAAATGTACAATCTGCTTTGACACATACACTAATGAGTCGTATTTCCTGTTTTTATTAATCGGTTACCAGTTTCGATCAACTTCGGTTTTTTAATAGTATGGCCGTTATAAATGAGATATTTGTCATGGATAACATACATATTTAATCTACTGAGTGTTTTCCATATCATTACAATCTGCTTTAACTATAGGCCTACGTAACAGTAAAACTTTACTTACCGTCCCAGCGGCCTCACATGATTATGTTGGCAACACCAACATAACGGTAGAAAGCCCTCACCAAGATATTAATATTCTTAGAAATCCACACAGGATAACTTGATTAGTGTTTCGTACAGACTATGAAGTAAATAAATAATGCTGTTTCTGCTCTATGGTTGACAGGTTCTTGTATGTACCCTCGTTCACTCAGTAAAGCTAATTGCACTGCAAAACGAAGACTTCATGACAAAACATTTGCGTTGTTATGGGATTGGCTAATGCCAACGTCACATGACTGACAACATAATCACTCCAGAACGTCAAGACGCTAAATAAAATTTAACCGTACGTAACACATTCTTCTTATAACAAGATTCGACAATGTACGCCTATGTGTTAAATTATTGCGGAAGTATTAGCCCAAACGCAAATCATGTTCAAACCAATTAGTAAAGCTTACAACGTCATATCGTATCAGAAGATCATAGTAGTATCGTACGAAAGCTTTTTGACGTGAGGTGAGGTGAGGTGAGGCAAGATGGCGGCGTCAGGCTTCAGTCACAGAGGGACGTTTGCCAGTCGAGTAATGTAGGTCTGTCGTGGATCCCCATTTGCAACATATAGACCCCCAATTATTTTTTCGCTGTCGTGGCCATCCTAGCAGGCTGGAATAGACCCCTGGGGGCCTAGACCACTTTGGGAATCATTGATCTAGATTTTCGATGAGTTTAGTCGCAGTTGGTGTGATCCAGTGGTCGATGTGAATTACTATCCGTACTAGCATGTATCTGTCATCACAGGCCGTCGTAGCTGTGGAGGTGTGAGTGGGCTGGGTGGTGTGGCATTTGCATAGCGCGCCCTGCCGGTCGGTTAATTAGAGCGATGTCGACTGGTGATGGCTGCCGGTGTGTTGAGGTGTGGTGTGTGTCTCCAGGGAGACGGGGAAAGCCGCCGACGGTCGCGCCACGCGGCGAAAGCAGCGGCCGGATGCTGCAAGCAGAGGCGGCGGGACCTGTCTCTGCTCTCTGCTAGCAGGCCGCTCCTACCTGTAGGTCTGTGTGTCTGGTGGGGGGGGAGGGGGGGAAGCACCGCGAGTGGCTGAGGGGACTGAGGCGCTCCAGCCACGGTCTGCACGGCCACTACGGTCAGGGGTTCGAATCCCCCCTCGGGCATGGATATTTGTGCCGTCCTTAGTCTTAGTTAGTGCATAAGTAGTTTGTAAGTTTAGGGACTGATGACCCCGTAGTTAAGTCCCATAGACTATACAAACATTTGAACATTTGACTATGGTAACGTGAGCAACTTGTTTTAATTACATGTTTCTACACGGGGTGACACCAGCAGTCGGCAAGGTTGGCAAACTTCCTGTACACTTACAATGGCGGCAAGAAAGACTTGTTGACAAGCTGTTGATAGCCTTGTTTTGACGTGTGAAGGTATCATACCTGACAACCAGTTGATTTTATACGAGCCTGTGATGTTACTATGTCATTTCTTTCAAAGGCATGTTACTGTAAGCTGGTGCAGCTCATAAAAATTTGTAGTGAGGGCCCAAAATAGACAATTGTGTTGGTTCAAGAGTTTTGAAAATAAATTTATTTTCTTTTTTGTAATGAATTACTGTATGTATATCGTATCTTAAGCGACCCTCTCTATATTAATGTCGCAGCACCTACAACCTTGGGTCTGAAAGGAATCAAAGTGGATAGATGAACCCTCTGCCATGCATTTCAATGTGACTTGCAGAGTATCCATTATCCATGTAGATGTAGATGTTGATACTGCGAGTGCCCCCATTCGCAGAAGTGAGGCGTAACGAGTCTTACAAAATAGAGACGAATGGAAAAAGAACAGTGGATCTAGATCAGGGGTTCCCAAACAGTTTTGTCTCGTAGACCCCTTGTCAATTTATTATTTATTTTTTGCCCTGTGTAGACCCCCTGCCTTAATTTTTTTTCGAATCCCTATTTTGAAATGTGTTTTCGCGCCTGATATGGTGCTACCAACTTTGATAACTTTAACTGTCAAAGGGTGGAATGAAAAACAAGAAGAAGGTAAAGAAAGACGTTAAGTATCATATATTTATTGAGTTAATGACAGAAATGAATATAGGTCTGCGTGTCTGGTGGGGGGGGGGGGGCTCACGATGTTCCCCCAGCACCGCGAGTTCTCACACCGATGCAGGTATATCATCCTGATCCACAACCCCAACTCTAATGGCTGCTCCACCAGGGCATTCACATTTTCGCAGACGAAGCTTTGCGCATAGTCGTCGAAACGCATCTACCTGCACATGTATACTTGGCAACCACCTAGCGGCGTGTTGCAAAGGCTACTTTGTACCATTGGCTTCTTCCCCCCATTCCAGTCGCTTGTGGTTACTGGTAAAAATGACTGTCGGTATTTCTCAATGACGAGGCTCTCTACCTTTAATTTTATTCATCTAGTGCTTTAGCCAGATAAGCAGGAGGAAACAGTATACAGATACTTGACTCCTTGTGAAACGTATGCTTTCTGAACTTTGACAGAGGCTCGTACCGCGATTCAGAACGCCTCTATTGCAGCGTCTGCCACTGGAGTTGACGTTTTCGCACTTACTGAATGAGCCCATAGCGAAGCGTGCTGGTCTCCATTGGAACGATCTTCGCTATGTCTTCTGTCAACACTACCTGGTAGGTATCCTACACTGATGTATAACACTCAATCGTTGGCCGAACGAGACTTTTGTACTGCACTCCTGGGCATTAAAATTGCCACACCACGAAGATGACGTGCTACAAACGCGAAATTTAACCGACAGGAAGAAGACACTGTGATACGCAAATGATTAGCATTTCAGAGCATTCACACAAGATTGGCGCCGGTGGCGACTCTTACAACGTGCTGAGATGAGGAAAGTTTCCAACTGATTTCCATACACAAACAGCAGTTGACCGGCGTTGCCTGGTGAAACGTTGTTGTGATACCTCGTGTAAGGAGGAGAAATGCGTACCATAACGTTTCCGACTTTGATAAAGGTCGGATTGTAGCTTATCGCGGTTGCAGTATATCGTATCGCGGCATTGCTACTCGAGTTGGTCGCGATCCAATGACTGTTAGCAGAATATAGAATCGGTGGGTTCAGGAAGGCAATACGGAACGCCTCGTATCACTAGCAAATGTTCAAATGTTTGGAAAGTCTATGGGACTGAACTCCGGGATCATCAGACCCTAAACTTACAAACTACTTATGAACTAACTAAGACTAAGGACGGCACAAATATCCATGCCCGAGGGGGGATTCGAACCCCCGACCGAAGTGGCCGTGCAGACCGTGACTGGAGCGCCTCAGTCCCCTCGGCCACCGCGGCCGGCTATCACTAGCAGCCGAGATGACAGGTATCTTATCCGCATGGCTGTAACGGATCGTGTAGCCACGTCTCAATCCCTGAGTCAACAGTTGGGGACGTTTGCAAGACAATAGCCATCTGCACGAACAGTTCGACGACGTTTGTAGCAGCATGGACTATCAGCTCCGAGACCACGGCTGCGGTTACTCTTGACGCTGCATCACACAAAAGAGCACCTGCGATGGTGTATGCAACGACTAACCTGGGTGTACGAATGTCAAAACGTCATTTTTTCGGATAAATCCAGGTTCTGTTTACAGAATAATGATGCGTGTTCGGCGACAACATGGTGAACGCACATTGGAAGCGTGTATTCGTCATCGCCATACTGGCCTATCACCCGGCGAGTACGTATGGGGTATCATTGTTGACACGTCTCGGTCACTTCTTGTTCGCATCGACGGTACTTTGAACGGTGGCCGTTACATTCCAGATGTGTTACGACCCGTGGCTCTACTCTTCATTCGATCCCTGCGAAACCGTACATTTCAACAGGATAATGCATGACCGCATGTTGCAGGTCCTGTACGGGCCTTTCTGGATACGGAAAGCGACTGCTGCCCTGTTCAGCACATTCTCCAGTTCTCTCACCAACTGAAAACGTCTAGTCAACGGTGGCCGAGCTTGTCACAATGCGTCCGTCATTACTCTTGATGTACTGTGGTATCGTGTTGAAGATACATGGGCATCTGTACCTCTACACGCCATCCAAGTTCTGTTTCACTCAATGCCCAGGCGTATCAAGGCCGTTATTACGGCCAGAGGTGGTTGTTCTGGGTACTGATTTCTCAGGATCTATGCACGCAAAATGTGTGAAAATGTAGTCACATGTCAGTTTTAGTATAAAATATCTGTCCAATGAATACCCGTTTATCATCTGCAGCTCTTATTGGTGTAGCAATTTTAATGGCCAGTAGTGTATAAAGTAGATATTTATTAAATCCGTCTATGCAACTGAATAGGGAAATTTTTACATTGCCATATGAATTTCACCTTTATTTGCAAGGCATCATCAGTGGCCTGTAATATATACATGTGACCACTGGTGGGTGGTGGTTTAAATCCACCTCCGACCATCCCTAAATCACTCCAGGCAAATGCCGGGATGGTTCCTTTCAAAGGGCACGGCCGATTTCCTCTCACATGCTTCCCCAAAAATCCGAGCTTAAGCTCCGTTTCTAACGACCGCTTTGTCGTCGGGACGTTAAACCCTAAACTTTCTTTCTACTACTTACTAGTTCATTCGCATAAGAATTTGCAGTATCAGAAAATATCTCACACATTTTGCAAACTTAAGTTTTTATTTAATTACGAAAGTCTACCTAGGACATACACAGGTGACAAGTTATCGGATACATCCTAATGTTGTGTCAAATCTCGCCGAAGTGCAGCAATTCGACGTTGACTCAGCATGTCGCTGGACCTACCCAACATGAATATTGATCCGTTCTGTCTCTACAGAATCCCATAACTACCGAAGTGCTGCAGGTGCTGAACTTTCAATCATGTCCCATAAATAATCGATGGGACTCATGTCGGTGGTCTGGGTGGCTAAGTCGTTGGCTCGATAGTCAATAAGCCAATCACGAGTTGTACTGAGCATGCAAGACTTGCTGAACCTTTGCTTATATTATATTGCGATTCGGTCTACCTTGTCTGAAATTACCGGACATGTCTACGTTTCTACTCTTCTTACTCGTCGAATTTTAAAGTCAAACTTTAGTATGGTGACGACGGCTGTCGTTAGAAACTGCCTCTAGAATGGCGCAATGTTCACTTGTAACGGTAGCTGATTTATTGCACAATAAATCCGTTAAAGCTAAAACCGTACATGAAGTCACGCAATGAGTTTATAGTCTGTGGGCGCATACTACAAGAACTTAACTGCCACTCCAGCTCAACGGGCAAAGCCGTAACGCTGTCGGACCCGCTGTCGTAGAGCACGGTGTGCAGACCCTGTGGGAGTGAACTCCGATTCTGAAGAGCCAGGCTTCAGTTCCCTCGTCCTAGCATCCAAGTCTCATCATCATCATCATTAGAGACTGATTACGCCTTTCAGCGTTCAGTCTGGAGCATAGTACCTTTAATAAAATTCCTCCATGATCCCCGATCCCCTATTCAATGCTAACATTGATGCTCCTTCTGATGTTATGCCTTTTACTTCAAAATCATTCTTCACCGAATCTAAGTCCTTTCTTCTTGGTCTACCTCGATCCTCTTACCCTCCACTGCCGAGCTCATGAGTCTCTTAGGTAACCTTGCTTCTTCCATGCGTGTAACATGACCCCACCATCTAAGTCTGTTCGCTCTAACTGCTTCATCTGTGGTGTTCATACCCAGTTTTTCCTTAATTTCCTCATTATGGACACCCTCCTGCCATTGTTCCCATCTATTAGTGCCTGCAATCATTCTTGCTACTTTCATATCTGTAACCTCTACCTTATGAATAAGGTAACCTGTATCCACCCAACTTTCACTCCCATACAACAAAGTTAGAGCGGTGCACTGCTAACTTAGTCTTGGTACTTACTTCCTTCTTGCAGAAGAGTGTAGATCTTAGCTGAGCATTCACTGCATTAGCTTTGCTGCACCTCGATTCCAGTTCTTTCACTATGTTGCCATCCTGTGAGAAAATACATCCCAGGTACTTGAAAGTGTCTACCTGTTCTAGCTTTGTTCCTCCTATTTGGCACTCAATCTGTTTAAATCTCTTTCCCACTGACATTACTTTCGTTTTGGAGATGCTGATCTTCATATCATAATCCTTGCATCTCTGATCGAGCTCTGAAATATTAGTTTGCAACCTTTCGATTGAATCGTCTATTACAACTAAGTCATCCGCATATGCGAGACTGCTTATTTTGTTTTGACCTTTTTAATCTCGCCCTGCCAGTCCACTGTTTCCAACATATGATCCATGAATAGTATGAACAACAGTGGTGACAGATTACAACCTTGTCTTACCCCTGAAACTACCCTGAACCATGAGCTTAATTTGCCATCTATTCTAACTGCTGCCTGACAGTCTACGTAGAGCCCTTTAATTCCATGCAGAAGTTTGCCTCCTATACCATAATCTTGTAGAACTGACAGTAGCTTCCTCCAAGGGACACGGTCATTAGCCTTTTCTAGATCTATGAAACATAGATACAATTCCCTGTTCCACTCATAGCACTTTTCCACTACCTGCCGTAAGCTAAAGATCTGGTCCTGACAGCCTCTAAGAGGCCTAAACCCACACTGATTTTCATCTAACTTGTCCTCAATTAATACTCGCACTCTCCTTTCAACAATACCTGAAAATATTTTGCCTACAACGCTAATTAAAGAGATTCCTCGATAGTTGTTACAATCTTTTCTGTTTCCATGTTTGAAAATTGGCGTGATTACCGCTTTCGTCCAGTCACTCGGAACCTGTCCCGATTCCCATGCCTTCTCAATGATCCTGTGTAACCATTTGAGACCTGATATTCCACTGTATTTGGCGAGTTCCGTTAATTTCATCCACCCCAGCCGCTTTACTGCACTGTAATTTACTGACCATTTTCTCCACTTCCTGAAATGAGATACTGTTTCCATCGTCGTTCCTATCCCATTCTACCTGAAAATCTGACACATCATTGAACGTTTCACCTACATTGAGCAATTCTTCAAAATATTCCCTCCATCTGCTCAAGGCATCCACAGGATTGACTAGCAGCTTTCCTGTCCTGTCCAAAACACTTGTTAATTCCTTCTTCCCTCCCTTTCGAAGATTGCTAATTACTCTCCAAAATGATTTTCCCGCGGCATGACCCAGAGTTTCTAGCTTATTTCCAAAGTCTTCCCATGATTTCTTCTTGGAGTCTGCAATTACCCGTTTGGCTTTGTTTCTTTCTTCAACATAACTTTCTCTGTCTGCGTGATTTCTAGTATGGAGCCAATTTTGAAATGTCTTCTTTTTCTTTTTACAGGCTGCCTTGACTGTGTCATTCCACCAGGCTGTTGCTTCTTTCTACCTTTACACACTACTTTTCCAAGACATTCTGTGGCTGCTTCCAGTAATGTGTCCCTGTACCTTGACAATTCCTCTTCCAGTGACTGTAAATCATTACAATCAACTAACTGGTACCTTTCCAAGATCATTGCTATGTATTTCTGCCTAATTTCCTTGTCTTGAAGCTTCTCCACTCTTATCCTTCTACACATGTACTTGACTTTCTGTTCTTTTGGCCTCACAAAACCAATTTCACTGCAGATTAAAAAATGATAAGTATCATCAAAGTACCCCCTGAAAACACGTGTGTCTTTGACTGTCTTCCTGAATTCCTAGTCTGCTATTATATAGTCAATGATAGATCTGGTTCCCCTTCCTTCCCACGTATAGCGGTGAATGTCCTTATGCTTAAAGAAGGAGTTTGTGATAACTCAGCCCATACTCGAACAGAAATCCAAGAGCTGTTTTCCGTTCCTGTTGGCCTCCATTCATCTCCAAACTTACCCATCACCTTTTCATAACCTTCCGTTCGATTTCCTATCCTGGCGTTGAAGTCACCCTTGAGTAAAACACTATCCTTATCCTTCACTCTAACAACTACATCACTAAGTGCGTTGTAAAATCTGTCCATCTCATCTTGATCAGTCCCTTCACAGGGTGAATATACTGCCACAATCATAATTTTCTTACTGGAGATAGCCAAATCTATCCACATCAGTCGTTCATTTACATACCTTATTGCAATTATGCTGGGTTCGATTGCTTTTCTGATCTAAAACCCTACACCCCACTGTGCTCTTCCTACTTTGACTCCTGACAGGAAGACCTTGTATTCTCCGACTTCGTACTCTTTCTCTCCCCTTACTCTAACGTCACTAACAGCTAAGACATCTAACCCCATCTTACTTGTAGCCTCCGCCAGCTCTACCTTCTTCCCAGTGTAATCCCCATTGATATTAATTGCTCCCCACAACATTCCAGATCGTTTGCCAAGTTGTATCGGAGGAGTCCCTGGTCTGTCAATTACAGGTGGAACTCCATCACCTCCAAAGGTCCGAGGCATTTTGATATTAATTGCTCCCCACAACATTCCAGATCGTTTGCCAAGTTGTATCGGAGGAGTCCCTGGTCTGTCAATTACAGGTGGAACTCCATCACCTCCAAAGGTCCGAGGCATTTTGCTCTGATTGTTGCCAGCATGATATTGAAGTACCTGGGAAGCAGATCGGTAGCCTTACTTGCCCAGGGCCCCACTGGGTTTTACCCATAACGGTTGAGGGACTAACTGGTGGATTTTATAGCCTTTGCCGTCTGAGCACAAAGGTGGCCACGACTCAGAATATGTCCGAGATACCCAACCTTATTCCAAAGTAACTGCTATACCAACTGTCAGGACTACTTACTTGGCCACTCATACGTTGCCCGTGGTTCATGAACTAGGACATGACTACAGGAACCCACACCATGAACAGTCTTTTCCCCCCAAATCGCTTAAGGTAAATTTCGGGTTGGTTCTTTTGGAAAGGACGCCACCGATTTGTCAGGGTTTGTGTTCCGTCTTTAGTGACCATTGTTGAGGGAGACACTAAATACTAATGTTCGTACATTTTTCATGCCATTTTGAGAAAATATGGGGCTCATATGATCCTTGAAAGTTATGCGAAACGGTGGTTTGACAGTTTGGAGGCACAAGAATGAAACTGGCCGACCTTCTCTTCTTTTCTTGTCGTTCTCTTTCATTCTTAGTATGCTAGAACCGTTTCCTCACTTTGCTATGCGCTTCACGTGAAGTAACATAGTCGCTATTCTCTGTAATAACGCGCAATTTGTAAACGATTCCCTTACTAATAAGTGTTAATGTAGGGTGTGCTCATTATTATTCCCCTATGTGATGGCGTGAACTCTGCAGTGTTTCTGAATGACTGTGGATGAATGGCAATCCGTTCTTCTTCAATGGTCAAAACTAGAAAGGTAAGTGACGTTGGACGCTGCAGTCTTAGGTCACAAGCTAACTCATTCCAAAAGTAATATAATTATACTATGTATCGACATACCACTATTTTCCTTTCCTGATCCATTCCCCAAACAGAGCGAGGGAGGAACGACTTTCTATGTGCTTCTACAAACACTAATTTCTCTTACTTTACGAAGTCTATTCAAAAAGATTGCGGAACATTCCCAATTTCGCGTCAATGAAGTTAGAGCATAACGATGCGTCGCTTAGTTTGCGAATTCAGCCGCGGTGGCCGAGGGGACTGAGGCGCTCCAGTCACGGTCTGCACGGCCACTACGGCCGGGGGTTCGAATCCCCCCTCGGGCATGGATCTTTGTGCCGTCCTAGTTCGTAAGTAGTTCATAAGTAGTTTGTAAGTTTAGGGACTGATGACCCCGTAGTTAAGTCCCATAAGCTTAAAAAACATTTGAACATTTTTTTAGTTTGCGAATTTCAAAATGGCAGAGTACCGGAGCGTCGCATCAAATGTGAGTGAAACTCAAATAAACCTTTACAGAGGCGCATCAAATGACACAGGAAGCCAGCTAAAGTCGCACATATGATTACGAATTGTTCACACGTTACTTGTTCGGGAAGTCTCTCCGCATAATCATTTGCAACCATTGGTTTCTCGATCTCGACAATTTATAATTTCGAGCCTAAATTTGTGAGACACCCTGTATATGGAAGTCAAGGACGACAGACTCCGGGTGGCGTGGGCCTTGTCCACGGCCGAGTGAGACAGCAGAACCTGGAAAGGAATATTCACGTAAGTGGGACAGGGACGAAAGCACCAAGTCAAACAGGGAGGAACCAGATACGTCGCGATTGCTCATTATCGGCAAACGGTTATGTTGGTAGTAATAGCTCCTTGCGATTAGCGATTAAATCGCCCTCCACACTTTAGTACAACTAAATACATCACCAACACTCTCAACGATTATCTTAACCCTTTAATGCATAGTGTAGCTGATCAGCAACATACCTTATTTTTTCAATTACCTCTCAAACTGATCAACATTGTACCTCAAATTCATTTGTAGCTGCTTCTGTACATAGATTTGAACATGCAAGTAGCTCATACTAGAAATTATAAATTGCAGAGTGCTACTGAATCAGTTCGACGGTTAGCTGCATTGTGTGTTTGTTTACTTTAGTATTCCTTCTTTGCCATGTAAAGGTAGTCAATCACATACTACTGTTGCATTATGAGTTACTTTCTGGTAAGATTAGAAGCATAATAATGACCTTTACTGCATCTGGTACATCATTGAAATTTTGTTGCTTGTAGTGCATAATAATTTTAAGGAACTACTTTTTCAATATATTTCTCAGTATAAACACACTATACATTAATCGTGGTAGTTGCCATAGCTTCAAATAGTCATGCATTAAAGGGTTAAATTTTACTAGAAGACCTTGCTATTGCGAAAATCCCCACAATGATGGGGATTATTGGCCCAGTGGAGGAGTTACTTTCCGGATGTTGCAACAATCGAAGTTGTGGTCTTCTGTATCTTCAAATTGCCTGTATATGGCGCGCTTGCACAATTAATAACAGTAAGGTAACATATTTCCTAGAAACTGTCTTCCGAATGCAACTTTAAATAAGGTACGTTTTCATAAATACAAATGAAATTTAGCCAGTTTGTAACATGACACACTGAATGTGTAATATAAATACCTGCAAAGCTCCTAAGCAAATGTTAAATCCCAGTGAAATTTTTATAGCTGTTTTTTTAGTATTTCTTTAACGAAATCTGGAACATCAAAAAACTTTCTAACTGATGACATGAGTCTGATTACAAACTAAAGAGTGGCAAAGATTCAAAGATTTCTGAATGTCTGCTCAGACTCAAATAAATAACCTAATAATGGAAAGTCCATGTTGGAATTAATAATATAGTAATAAGGACAGTTTAAAACTCACCGCAAAAACGTGGCGACGAGCTGTGACAGGCGCATACAAAAACACACACATACAACACTTTGAAGTGCGGCAGCCGGAGGTGACGGTTGTATGACTGTGTTGCGTGCCTGTGTGATTGCGTGAGTGTTTTATTTTCTGAAGAAGGCCATGGCCGATAGCTGAAAGCGTCATATGTGTGTGTCTTTTGTATGTACCTGTCGCAGTTTGTCGCCACGTCTCATCAAATAAATACTCGATTGAGACGGAGAAGTGCAATGGACTCACATTCGTGAAGGCGGAAATTCAAATCTCTTCTCCGGCCACGTTGATTTCTTTAAATCGTTTCAGCCAAATGCCGGGATGGTTCCTTTCAAAGGGCATGGCTGGTTTTCTTCCCAATGTTGAACAAAAACGATCTAAGCTAAATAATCGACTACACTAAAAAATAAAAAATAAAGAAAAGTAACAGTTGAAATATTTAAACACAGTTATACAGTGTTAGGTTACAATTCGAAACATTTTTAATATGAGAGGTGGCATGATGAGGTATCAGTTTGACCTTACGTTTAGCTAACGTTGGAGTGTTAGAAAACCAGATTACTATTGCCAGAATATTTGTTTTTAAAGTGCAACTACAAAAACTAAATGGTAACACAAAGGCAAAAAGTACAGGTGAAGGTGGAAGAAACTTGATTTCCTTCCACAAATGCTTGAAGAAAGGAAGGCAAGAAATTGAAAACGTTACTGTAGTACGATATTAAAGTTTTGGTGTCATTCTGTTCTGCCTTCGTATAATAACAGTAAAATTTTGATCACGAATCCACTTGATTGTCCAACTTCCAGGGAAAATATTTGGTAAATGTAGAGTCACAGTTAATAAAGGGAAAAACTTTGAAGAGAGTATACATTTCAAGTAATATTGAAAAGAACCACAAAGGAAAAGAGAGGAAGGATGCGTCGAACAAACATAATGTATGAAGGTCACGGAGCGGTTGACGTACTACAGAAATATAATTGTGTGACTGCAATCTTCACGTAAAATTAAATTTCATTCAGAATGGTGACACGCGAATTGGGAGGGAATCACTTTCTACAGAGGAATTCGAGAAACGAGGAGAACAGCTCGACTATATTCCGTCAGAGCTCTGAAACCTGTTTCTAAGTGGCGAAATTTAAGGCCTCGTTAACGTCGCTGCGACTCAACTTCGGCGAGATCAACCAAAAGCGTCGTAACTCGTAAAATCTCGGCCTCGAAACCGACTGACTTCCGTTAATGCGTGACCCCTGACTGTAGCTTGGGGCCTCAGCCCCCTTTAGGCCACACTAGTGAAGGGGTGCGAGGGAACTTCTCCCCCTTCTGATAAATAAATTTCACGGACGTCCATGAGGACATCCAGGAGCAAACTTTCACATTTTAATCTAACGTACGCTGTTCCTCGCATTATTAGCAATCATTCATCGAAGCAGATTTCCTTACAGAACTGACATTTTGGCCCACTTTAGGTTACGGAAGTATCACTGAAAGTGGGCCTTTGCGATCGCCTTTTGACAGCTCGAAATTTGAATCAACATAACGACTTAACCGTTCATCTGACACGAAAAGTGAATACCCGAATTCGTAGAGGAGAAAATTCTCTACAACTTGGCTCTGTCATGTTTTTTTCATATCTTGTACCGTTTTAGAGATATTTGCAGAAATAACGGCGATTTGACGATGTCTGTCTGTCTGTTCCTCTGTCTGTCCGTAACGTTAAAATCTGTATGTGTGTTGTTTGATGTTGAACCTATAGTTAAATCAGACAACAAATCGTTCATTAACACAGTAATTTGGTTTAATTATGGCCCTGATATTGATGTATATACTGTTAAATAAGAAACAGTGCATTAAACTGATTATGTGCGCAACGGATCTTTTAACAAAACAACTGCATTAAACACACACTGACTATACTCAAAAAATTTGACTGCGAGAAAGATATTAAAAACACAGACTACTTTCTTAAAGTTTGACTGCGAGAATTTTACGTAGATCAGTAGCTGATGATCAAAATTCAGTATCATAATTAATTAACTGCAGTGTTGCATAACAATCATTTACTATGGCACAAATAACGAAATCTGTTCAACAAGATTACCAAAATCAATACTGCACTTTAAATCCACAAACAAATAATCATCAAATAAAGGAAGTAGGTTAATCTTCTAACTACGTCAATGAAACAGGAAAGAAAGATCAACTTTGTTACTTATTATTAATAATCACCATTACATTATCTACATAATACAACTTTTTTCTAATGACATGAAATGTAATTACCTTCATTCCAGCGGTGGTACAACGTTTTCATAGTAATAAAAAAAATACAATATATATTCCAAATACAATCAAATCAACTTGCTGGCACAGCAGCCTCTGCTCTACATCGGAGTCATACACACAACTCAACCGCTCTCTAAGCGAGCTGAACCACAAGTCCCACTCTGCGCGCGAGCTACAATGCTATGCGATACATGATCTTTGCCAAAGATGAAACTTCACAGACTGAAGTACACATATCGATACACATAGTAGAAGCAATATTATACATTTTCTTGCAAGCAAGTTACTCGACACAAAACAGGAGGCACAATATTAGACATTTTCTTACAAATTTTTTAATGGACACGTTTCAACGTGTTCCCACTTTTTAAGTCGAACCGTTCAATCGATCGGCATCAAATTTTACAGACATATTTGTTAGCCACTGGAGAACAGAATCTTCCTCTTTCAAATACTTCGGACAAAAAATACGTTAGTAACACTAAAAAGGCCGTTTGTAATGTAATTATAACTGACAATAAACCGTTCATCTGACATGTACATTGAACAAACGAATTTGTAGAGGAAAAAATTCTCTACAACTTTACTCTTATGTTTTTCTTTTTTTCATAACTCGCACCGTTACAGAGATATTTGCAAAAATAACGGCGATTTGACACCCTCACTTGAGTCTACGTAAACCAGGCATTTGGAAATGTCACGTGACATTCCTCACCCAGAATTGTCTGTAGCGTACACCATCTTGCTTCCTGTATTTTATGATTGTCTTATTATAATTTTCGCGTTGTCATTTCAGAGCAATGGCACTCTGACCAATTAACCAAAGCCGTGGTGGAGTAGCCGAGCGGTCTAAAGCGTCTCGCTGCGGAGCACGCGGCTGCTCGCCGTGGAGGTTCGAGTCCTCCCTGGGGCATGGGTGTGTGTTTGTCTATAGGTTAGTTTACCTAGGTTTAAGTAGTTTGTAAGCTACGGACTGATGACCACGCAGTTTGGTCCGATAGATTTACAAACATTTGAACATTTTGAATTAACCAAAACACTTCGTTGTTCTAATAATCTAGTGTCTAAAATGCCATATTAGCATGAGTTAACAACTGCCATCAGTAGTAGGAGAATTAGAAACGGTTTGGCAGTAATTCGCCGTAATGAAGTGGGAAGCACGTGAGATCGCAATTGAAAGGCACGTGGACGATGGTCCGAAAGCCCCCACTCCCAGAAATTATTTTCGCCTATTTTCCTAAGAGGGTTTTGGGTACTCTTGTTAATTAAATAGAGCAAAGTTCTGCAATACTTATAGATGTGCGTATGTAACAATGCATCCTCTAAAATGCACCTTTGTTCTATTTCGTGAAAACGCCGTGAAATACGTAACAACGAATTGAACAACGGTTTCTGAAGCATATGCAAGTAAATTGGGAGGATACTATAATAATGAATATTCTAAACAATGTGTTAATATTGGTAGTTTCATATATAAGGAAAGTCCTAGATTTCTTTGGCAAAAGTCGATCCTTAACGAAACGGAAGTGAAGTGTATATATTACAACAAATTACCTTGTTTATTTTTTTATCTAAGCAAAAAATCATAAAACTACAAGCAAATCTAAAGTGGGCCGTAAAACACGTCAATGCGATTTTTTAATTTGTAGGCGTATTGTCGTTGTGCGTTGAAAATCAAATAACGTTGGCTGGAGTCCCTCTCGCGAATCATTGTGAATTTTAAATGTTTTGTTGCTGTTATCAGTGTGTACTATATAGAAGTAGAGTCAAACTACTAGCAGTTGGCCGGATTCTTTACACTAAATCGAGAAACGAGACATTAAATCTGATAATACTTTCATTTCGAATAACTTTACTCGCTGGTTGACGTATGTCACGTGGTGCTACTACAGTGTTGCCACACAGGCAACCGACTGCCGCTCGGCCATAGGCGACACACACACACACACACACACTTTACAACTGCTTTTAACATATTTTATAACGCGGAGCAGTGTTGGAAGAGACCACTAAGTGTTAATGGCGACAATCCGAAAATCTCTGGTGACAGCAAATTTTAAGTGATCAATGACAAATGCAGCAGAAGACGCGTTTTGTACTTCTCCATGTGTAGTGGGACGAAATATTATCCCTGCTACTGCCTTACATCAGCTCAGTTTTGCAGGTAAAATCATGTTTACATATGTTGTTGTTAATCATTTTAATGTTAATAATTCTTATTACATGATTCGTAAAACAATGCAAAGCAATGTTACCGAAGTGGAGGAGGGAAAAAACCCGGAATGCAAGCATCACCTTATGGTGCGCCCCAGTGCACGTTTATGTGGCTACCTGTTTGATGCCTCATAGGAAGTTCCTTCATGCTCTTCACGCCGTACTAGTTTCGTTTGTATGGAAAAAATGCCTGTTTTTATTGTAATCGACTTGAGCAATCCTGCTCGTAACATTTTTGACGTCATGTGTTTCATGTAAGTACTGGTGTTTTCACTGTTTCGCCTCTATATATATATTCTTTCCTTATGTAAGTTATCTATTCTGTGGTTATCACTTTTAGGTAACTGTTTTTATTCTTCTGATGAAATTGACCCTAATAACAACGAAACCTAGGTCAAGCAACTAAAAATTACGCAACCGGTTGGCTGATATAAAAATATTGGATTACGATTGCTGTTAATCAGCCATGTTCAAAGTTGTAGTTCATAAGTAGTTTGTACGTTTAGGGACTGATGACCCGCAGTTAAGTCCCATAAGCTTCACAAACATTTGAACATTTTTGACACTTGTGGTTTCCGGCCACGGTGCCGCAGGGGGCTTAGCTGTTTGGAAAAACCGCGCCTGTAACGGAGCTTTCACCAAGGCTTGTCTGTCTGTCACCATCAGTACATGTGTTGTCACTGTTTCTTAGTGTCGTCGCCGATACCTTTCGTTCGATGCACTTTCATACGCCACTTCTTTTCTCTACATTGTGATAATAACGAAAGGGAAACGTATCTTGTCAAGGATTGTCATCGCTTTTGTATCCATAGAAGAGTATACAAACTGGCTGTGCATCAGTTCAGAAAGTAGTATGTGCAGAGGTAGATTAGATTAGATTAATACTCGTTCCATAGATCATATATACGACATTTCGTAATGATGGGGAACGTGTCAGTTTAGTAAATGTTGTCTATACTTGACAATCAATATTTTAAGGATTTTTTTATTATTTTATTTTATTTTATTTTATTTTTTAAAGTTTTATCTAAAAATTCATCTACATTGTAGAAGGAGTTGCCATTCAGAAATTCCTTTAATTTCTTTTTAAATACTGGTTGACTATCTGTCACACTTTTTATGCTACTTGGTAAGTAACCCTAGACTTTTGGGGCAGCATAATTCACCCCTTTCAGAGCCAAAGTTAGATTTAACCTTGAATAGTGAATATCATCCTTCTTCCTAGTGTTGTAGCTATGCACAGGGCTATTACTTTTGAATTAGATCGGATTGTTAATAACAAATATCATGAGTGAATATATATATTGTAAAGCTACATTGAAGATCCCTAGATCGCTAAATAAATGTCTGCAGGATGCTCTTGGGTGGGCTCCAGCAATTATTCTGATTACACGCTTTTGTGCAATGAATACTTTTTTACTCAATGTTGAATTGCCCCACAATTTGATCCCATATGAAAGAGTGAATGAAAGTAGGGGTAGTAAGCTGATTTACTGAGATGTATATCACCACATTTTGCAATGACTCTGATAGCATAAGTAGCTGAACTCAAACGTTTCAGGAGATCTTCAATATGTTTCTTCCAGTTCAGACCTTCGTTAATGCAGACACCTAAAAATTTTGAATATTCTACCTTAGCTATAGATTTATGTTCAAAGTCTAAATTTATTAATGGTGTCATGCCATTTACTATATGAAACTGTATATACTGGGTTTTATCAAAATTTAATGAGAGTCCATTTGAGAGAACCACTTAATAACTTTCTGAAAGATATCATTTACAATTTCATCAGTTAATTCCTGTTTGTCAGGTGTGATAGCTATACTTGTATCATCAGCAAAAAGTACTAGCTTAGCATCTTCGTGAATGTAGAATGGTAAGTCATTAATATATATTAAGAACAGCGAAGGACCCAAGACCGAACCTTGTGGGACCCTATTTTTGATAACTCTCGAGTTAGAGGAATTAATTGTTTCATCTATATCATGTGAACTGCTTATTTCAAGTTTCTGCACTCTTCCAGTTAAGTATGATTTAAACCATTTGTGCACTGTCCCACTCATACCACAATACTTAAGCTTATCTAGAAGAATCCCATAATTTACACAATCAAAAGACTTTGAAGAGATCGCAAAAAAACCCTACATGAAAGTGATGACAACAACGAAAGGGCAGCGTATCTTGTCAAGGATTGTCATCGCTTGTGTATACATAGAAGAGTATACAAACTGGGTGTGCATCAGTTCAGAAAGTAGTAGGTGCAGAGGTCAACGTCCTAGCGAATGAACAACCGTTTCAATAACCCCAGGGTAGCACAGCCCAACGATACTGCAGTAGTTGTCCTCCCCTAGCCGTCGAACTGGTGACGCTGCTGTATCGAAAACCCTATGTCACCGTGTACATGTCGGGGCGGACGATATGATCCGGGAGAGGCTGGAGGATGAAGTTTGTTTGGGAGAGCGTTCGGTTGGAGGGGGCAGCTCCTCCAGTGCTCCGCCCCTTTACACTTCGCGGGACTGCCTGTCGCTGTTCCATAACTTGCCACCTCGGTGTGACTCGTATCGCAGATTCGTGTCAGTCACCGCTAGCCAGCCGCACCTGCGTTTCGGCACGAGGCGTCTCCATCATCAGGACGACGCGATGCGCTCGGCCGAGTGAAACCGCCGGGAGGTGGATCGGCTGGTCTAGTGGCGACGCCGCCCTGGGACAGGGAAAGCCCACACTTGACCCGCCAAGCTGCAAGTAGGCCAGGCAGCGTGTGTGTAACGCATGTCTCTACTGCCCCCCCCCTCTCCCCAATCTCCCCCCCCCCCTCAGCACCCTTTTTGCCTGCCGCTCATCTGCCGACGTTTCGCCAAACTCGTGTTTTGCTGCATCACTGCCGGGTTTCGCATCCGCAGGCGACCACCGTTGACATTTAAGGCGTCCGTTTTATGGACGCCCGGGCTGACATTGTTTTTGTGTGTCTGTGGCTTCCCGTGAAAACTGAATGCTGCTGGGAGTGGTGGACGGGGAGGGAGGCAGAGTGGACGATGAAGGATGAGGGGCACATCAATCACAATTACCCAATTCTCGTGATGACAAGACTTTCACCGACAGATCATGTCTTCGGCTTTCCTAATGTCCTCCGCCACAGTATAATACAGGTACATAGCTGATTGAAGACGTGTCTGTCCTAATAAAATATTTATTAATCATTTTTTTCTACTCTGGAGT
This sequence comes from Locusta migratoria, assembly GCA_026315105.1. Lineage (NCBI taxonomy): Eukaryota > Metazoa > Arthropoda > Insecta > Orthoptera > Acrididae > Locusta > Locusta migratoria. The sequence goes on along the minus strand of CM048746.1, from coordinate 56,676,742 downwards.
AATCAAAGGGTTGAGCCTCGCACGTTACGACGTTCAATACGGTATCTCAGTGTCCTTCGGGGCAAACTAAATACCGTATCATCTCTGGGCTACCCATAGACATACATTAAGGGAAGACGGAAGGCATCTGGGCTCAAAAATTCGATTTTTAGATATTAGCGTATTTTAAATGCCTGGTATTTCCAGCGTGAAACAGTTTTTGTTTTATATAAATCCGACAATTTTTTCGTGAGTTATGATGGTTTTTATGACGCTCTGTGCAATCTGGCCACGCCTTCCGTTTTGCGCCATGCGGAGAAAATGCACACAGCATCTTTTACTCCTTGTATATTATTTCATGCTTCTATTGTTTTTATCGCCTCAATGTTTCCTACCCTGCATCAACCATCGATACTTTTTGTTCCGATCGTGTTTGTTATTGTTTTCGAACGTTATTGGTTGAACTTGCTGAAGTTTGTTGTGAGTGAAGTACGTCTTGATTTGTATTTTCCCGCGTGTTTCCATAAAAATGCCGCGAATAAAGAAATTCTCACCTAAATTAAAATTCTTCTACAATTATTGGGTATCCAATCTAGTGGAAATACTACAAAATCCTTGGTGAAAATAGATAAAGAGAGAATCCGCAAAGCTGATATTGCTAATTTAAAATGCACAAAAGAAGCTAGACAGAAGAGAAGAGGGACCAAGAGAAGAAAAGATCAGTATGATTCAGATGATTCTCAATATGATGCAGCAAAATATTAGTGGTAAGTAATTCTCATCAATAACTGTACTAGAATTGCAATATTAAACTTTAAATTGATTTTCCTCAAAACTACATTTTTTTTTTACTTTCAGGTACCATTATTTGATAAATTAATGGGGTTAGAAAGATGAAATTTGGTCTTTTTGTACTGAAGATGGTAATAAATCATTACAACTAAATTGAGAACCACAAAAAATCATCAACTGTTTTATAATAATAAATGAACTAAAAAAGTTAAATTTTACTGGTGAAAGAATAAAAAAATTCTTCAAAACCATTAGAGTTTCATGTTAATTTTACTTGTAAATTGAGACATATATGTTATATATATATATGCAATACAAATTTCGTTGTTTTACAGTTTCTTTGAAAACTGTATCTATTCAAAGGGTAATATAGTATTGGCAGAATAGCGATAAAAATTGCCTTCCGTCTCCCCTTAACTAGACTGGCTATGCCCTGTGCATTATCTTCGGTGTCACTGAACCAGTCACCATATTACTACCCAAAGGGCTTCTAAACAACTACTAAATTAGATATAACATATTTTCAAGTAATAGGACTAAAGAGAGAAACGTACGCCATCTTTATAGTTTTGACGTCTACATGTGAATGAGAAGTCTCTTCAGTGCTGTTACTGTATTTATTAAGATGTCTCCAGTTTGAAACAACTTCGTCTTTTTCTAGAAAGTATGGTCGCTATATAAGTGCCTCAGTACGCAGAAATAACTGCATGTTGCTGATAACAAGTGACCGTATTCATTTGAGTGTTATTACGAAATCTGAAGTCTGCTTTAGACATGGACATATGTATTTTAATGTTCATCTCATCACACGATTCTACAATTTGTGTGTTAAATTAAGCTAGTACGCAAATATTAGCTCACTTTCAGATCGTAAACTTTACCTTTTTGGCGTTTGTGCAGGTACGTTGGCGGCGTCAGGCTTCACTAAAACCAGCGACTTTGCCAGTCTGTGGGTCTACCCAAACCCAAGTGCCGCATCTACATGACTACTCTTCGCCTTGTAGAGGGTTCATCTAATCATTCTGAGGCTGTTTCTGTACCGCTTTCTTAATGATTGACATTCCAACACAAGTATCACCTCCGTAACCCACACACTCTCTCTCTTCTATATCACAAGAAAACCAGGTATTCCCATATTGTTGAGTGACACAACAGCCGTTTGCAGTCGAATTTCTTGGGTGAAAGACTGTCTTTGTTGTCAAATCGGTTTTTATTTAAATATAACGCGTTTCGCCCGGTTACCGCATCTTCACATATCTAACAAAGATATATCTCAATATTCCAATGTTTCTATAGTTCGTTCAGTTTAACCCAATATCCATTTGTTTTAACGGTCAATGCTACCATAGCGAGGGGGATTTCATTATTATTGTTCCATATGATATTCTATTCCATAAATTTCACTTATTGTGCGTGGTCGCAAACGAAATAGTCTCCTCCACAATTGATACACCGTTAAAAACGCCGTTTCCACTTCCGGAAAGCCTTGATATACAGCTCGCTGGATCACGGATCTGCGAATTTTCTGTTATTTGGTATGTCGTCACAAATCGTAGCCCTTTCAACAGTGTTTGGAAAAAAAAGGAGTCCACGGCGGCCAGAACTGAGTAAAGATCATGGTTTATTTTTTAAATGCATCCATTGCGGCGTCGTAATATCGGTCGGCGTACGCGCAACGCAATCCTACAACGTGATCGTAGAGTAAATGACAATGACGAAGATTGTACACAGCGCTCGGAGGTAAATCGATAAAGAAATTATCAAGCGCGATCCATTATGACTCTTGAGCAATTGGTGCAGTCGAGTTTAAGCACTCAGTTGCAGCTTACACCCAAAATAATTTGGATCGTCGACAAAACAGACGGCCACGTGTGACGATTATAACTGAACTTTTGGCGTTCACATACGATCCATCAGTCGATTACGCAGCGGATGTATCAGTTGGCTTCGGAACAATGAACAATGTTCGTTAATATTGTAATGATTTGAGATTTTCTGGAGAACGTCGGGATTATGTTGTGCGGGTGGAAAGATCAAATTATCAGAATTAGCCCCGCCATCAGAGCCACTGGCATCATCGGTTTCTGGAAAGATCCTCGGTGGAAGCGTTTCTTACATAATATACAGAAGTACAACAGTTCCTTCCAGATGGCATCATTTGGGGCGAATATTATCAAAGAACAAGGTTTTAATCCTACATTTGAGGTACATTTTTTTCGAAGGCTTTAACCAACTTTTGTTAACAATTCGCAGATTATTACCAGGCTCATAACTAAATAATTTGCCTTCATTTTTATAGGTTCACGGATAAATCCATCATCGTGCAGGAGCATTGTTGCCGCCAGCGAATTTACTTCCTCTTAAATTCTGATAATGAAATCAGTCAGCGTTGTTCCATTAATCGTGCGGTAAAGCGAGAGGTTGTTGCTCAACTGCAACAACTCTTCGATGAACACAATCAACTGGTCAAATTGTTTAAGACTGCACTGAGGGAGGATGGTATAGACAAAGGGAGAAGACTAGAAAAGATTAGGGTATATATCCCATTCACATTCACCCCGTTTACATGGGCTCCCAAAACCGGATTTCGTAAACCGATTTTCCAATTCCGATTTTGGTTGGTCATGTAAACACTCCAAAATCGATTCTGGAAATCCGCTTCTCCAAAGCGGTTTTCCAGTTCCACAATCGATTTTCGTGCCCATGTAAACACAACCGTTTTTGAAGCGTTATTGGCTTGTCAGATTGTGTTTTCTTTTTCATAATTTTTGGCTCATATGGAAAGAGTGATATTTTCTAATGTGAAATAAAAGAATAAACATTAGAGTGAACATAAATCTGTGTATTTAAATAAAGAAAAATAAGTGATTGAGCAGACTAAATAAGGAATTGAATCAGCTGTTTTCCAGCCGCCATGTTAAGTGAGCTAGGAAATCCGATTCAGGCTTATACCATGTAAACACGACAGCGAAAACTGGTTTACAAAATCGGTTTTCGTCTTTCGGAAGATGTGTTGCATGTAAACGTAGTGAAAAACTACTGCGAAACGTTGCTAGGTTCAAAATAAATTTTTACAAGTTTCTTACGAATCTCGGCATGGGATGAAAAACATTTCAGTATATCTCCTTAAGCTGGTCTCTCTGACCTAAAAAATGTTCAAATGTTTGTATAGCTTATGGGACTTAACTATGGGGTCGTCAGTCCCTAAACTTACAAACTACTTATGAACCAGCTAACACTAATGACGGCACAAATATCCATGCCCGAGGGGGGATTCGAATCCCCGACCGTAGTGCCCGTGCAGACCGTGACTGGCGCGCCGCAGTCTCCTCGGCCACCGCGGCCGGCATGTTCAAATGTTTGTTAAGCTTATGGGACTTAACTACGGGTTCATCAGTCCCTAAACTTACAAACTACTTATAAACTACCTTATACTAAAGGCGGCACAAATATCCATGCCCGAGGGGGGATTCGAACCCCCGACCGTAGTGGCCGTGCAGACCGTGACTGCCGCGCCGCAGTCCCCTCGGCCACCGCCGCCGGCTCCCCGACCTCAGTTTTCAAATGTTCAAATGTTTGTAAAGCTTATGGGACCCAACTACGGAGTCATCAGTCCCTAAACTTACAAACTACTTATGAACTACTTCCGAACTAGAACGGCACAAATATACAAGCGAACCCCCGACCGTAGTGGCCGTGCAGACCGTGACTGAAGGGCCTCAGTCTCCTCGGCCACCGCGGCCGGCATGTTCAAATGTTTGTTAAGCTTATGGGACTTAACTACGGGGTCATCAGTCCCTAAACTTACAAACTACTTATGAACTACTTACGAACTAGGACGGCACAAATATCCATGCCCGAGGGGGGAAGCGAACCCCCGACCGTAGTGGCTGTGCAGACCGTGACTGAAGCGCCTCAGTCTCCTCGGCCACCGCGGCCGGCATGTTCAAATGTTTGTTAAGCTTATCGGACTTAACTACGGGTTCATCAGTCCCTAAACTTACAAACTACTTATAAACTACCTTATACTAAAGGCGGCACAAATATCCATGCCCGAGGGGGGATTCGAACCCCCGACCGTAGGAGCCGTGCAGACCGTGACTGCCGCGCCGCAATCCCCTCGGCCACCGCGGCCGGCTCCCCGACCTCAGTCTGCCCTTCAATATTGTTGACTGGAGCACGGTCTTACTGGAACACCTTGTGTAGAACCTATGCAGCTTACAGTCTGACTGTTCCTTAGAAAGCGCTGTTTGGCTGCAGTGCTTTTACTTTTAGACAGGTACTGTTGGTACCGGCGGTCGTGACGCAATGAGCGGACGAGGCAGCGCTCGCCTGTGGAGAGAGAGAGAGAGAGAGAGAGAGAGAGAGATGGCCTCAGGCGGCTGAGGATATCCGGCAGCCATCAGCGAGTGCGTGAGAAAGGCGCCACGCGGGAATGTGGCCAGCCAAAGGCCACGGCGGCTGCGGCCTCTGACAACAGCAAAGGCGCTCCAGTGTGACGTCACGCACAGTGGGCCGCGAGCGGGTGACGGGTGGGTACGCTCACGCTGGCCAGATGCCGAAGGGAGCAGACACGAGGGGATGCGGAATGATACAATACACTGCCGAAATCAAATTGCTACTCCTGGAAGAATGACGTCATTTTTGATCCGATGACGGCATATGTCATCTGGGGAAGAGTCCGTCACAGATAAGGGTAGTCTACATGTACATCTGCATGCGATACTCTGCACTCTGCATTTAAGTGCCTGGCTGAGGGTTCATCGAACCACCATTATACTATTTATCTCCTATTCCATTCTCGAATAGCACACGGGAAGAAAGAACACCTGAATCTCTCCGTTCGAGCTCTAATTTCTCGTATTCTATTCTGATGATCATTTCTACCATTATACTATTTATCCCCTATTCCATTCTCGAATAGCACACGGGAAGAAAGAACACCTGAATCTCTCCGTTCGAGCTCTAATTTCTCGTATTCTATTCTGATGATCATTTCTACCTATGTAAGTGGGAGTCAACAATATATTTTCGCATTCGGAGGAGGATGTTGGCGATTTGAGTTTCCTAAGTAGCCCACGCCGCAGCGATAAGCGCCGTTGTTGTAATGATTCCCATCCCAGATCCTGTATCATTTCCGTAACGCTGTCTCCCCTGTATCGTGACAATACGAAACGAGCTGCCCTTCTTTGGACTCCTTCGATGTCCTCCGCCAAACCCACCTGATAAGGATCTCACACTGGGCTGCAATACTCCAAAAATGGACGGACAAGCGTAGTGTATGCAGTTCATTTTGTAGTTCTGTTGCATCTTTTAAGGAGTCTGCCAATAAAACGCAGTCTCTGGTCGCCTTTCCCACGACATTATCTATGTGTTCTTCCCAGTTTAAGTCTAAAGTAATAGTAATTCCTAGGTATTTTGTGGAGTTTACGGCCTTCACAAAGTTTAACGGATTTCTTTTCGTACTCATGTGGACGTCTTCACACTTCTCATTATTTAAAGTCAACTGCCAATTTTTACACCATATTGATATTCTATTCAGATCGTTCTGCAGTTGGTTTTGATCTTCAGATGATTTTACTAGACGGTAAATGACGGCGTCATCTGCAAATAACCTAAGAGAGCTATTTAGATTTTCCCCTAAATCGTTTATGTAAATAAGGAACAGCAGAGGACCAACAACACTATCCTGTGGAATGCCCGATATCACCTCCGTTTTTGTCGATGCCTTACCATCGATTACCACGAACTGTGTCCTCTCTGACAGGAAATACCCTAACCAATCGCAAATTTGGGGCGATATACCATAACCACGCAATTTGATTAAAAGCCGTTTGTGAGGTACGGTGTCAAAAGCCTTCTGGAAATCAAGAAATACGGAATCGATTTGTGAACCCTTGTCGATTGCACCCATCACTTCGTGTGAATAAAGAGCTGTTTGTGTTTCGCACGAACGATATTTTCTAAACCCGTGTTGACCTTGGGTCAATAGGTCGTTCTGTTAGAGATGCTACATAATATTTGAATACAGGATGTATTCCAAAATCCTGCTGCAAATTGACGTCAATGAAATAGGCCTGTAGTTTAGTGGGTTACTCCTACTGCTTTTCTTGAATATAGGTGTGACCTGTGCAACTTTCCAATCTTTTGGTACAGATCCTTCTATGAGAGAGCTGTTGTATATGGCTGTAAAGTAAGGGGCTATCGCTTCAGCATAATCAGATAGAAATCTAATGGGTATACAATCCGGACCAGAAGACTTGTTCTTGTTAAGTGATTTTAGTTGCTGCACTACTTTGATGATATCTACTTCTACGTTACTCACTGTTCGTAATTCGAAATCTGGAATATTGGTTTCGTCTTCTTTGGTGAATGAGTTTCTAAAAGCTATGTTTAGTAACTCTGCTTTAGTAGCGCTGTCATCGGCACATAGTGAGGGTATTGTTTGTGTTTTGTCCCTAGTATATTTAACATATGACCAAAATCTCTAGTGAGATAGCTGCCAGAGCGCCATCTGTGTGTAGCCTTTAATAGGGAATGTTGACAGTCACCAAGAGATGAAATATGGAGAAGCATGAGGGGCAGTGTGTGCCAGAGAAGTATGTGAAGTTAGTGAAGGAAATGTACAGAGGCGCACTGACAGAGGTGAGAAGTAGTGTGGACGTGATAAAGGAGTTCCCAGTAAAAGTGGGATTACACCAAGGGTCTGCGCTTAGCCCTTACCTCTTTGTCCTGATTATGGATGGCTGATGAAAGATGTGAAAAAGGAAGCGCCATGGAATATGATGTTTGCGGATGATGTGGTTCTTTGTGAGCATTTCATCGATAGATTTGAAGAAAAGCTGGAGGATTGGAGGAAGGCACTGGAAGAAAGAGGGATAAAAATTAGCAGGACGAAATCAGAATATTTAGCACCGAAGGATGGGCAGATAAGGTCTTGCAAGATCCAGGAGGAGGAACTGAAATCGGTCTGTAAATTTAAATACCTGGGGTCGTACATACAGAGGGACGGAGGACTGGAAAGCGAGGTACAGCACCGAATAAACTGGTTGGATCAACTGGACGAAAATGAGCGGAGTGTTGTGTGACAAGAAGGTGAGCAATGGGTAGAAAGGGAAAGTGGTGGTAAGGCCTGCTATGATATACGGGGCAGAGACATGGCCAATCACAGTAGCCCAGGAAAGGAAGACGGAAGTAGCAGAAATGAGGATGCTGAGATGGATGTGTGGGGTAACAAGAAAGGACAGAATTAAAAATGAATTTGTTAGACTAAGGTGGTATGGACACTTGCAGATAAAAGGGAAAGAGTACATCGGAAACAGAGTTGAAGATATAATGATTGAAGGAGTGAGAAGGAGAGGAAGACCGAAGATGGGGTGGAGGGATAAGATAGCGGGGGACCTAAGGGAGAAAGGATGGAAGAAGGAAGAAGCAGTGAATAATTATGGAGTAGAAGGATCCACAAGAGCAATACCGACCCTTCTGGACGTGGGACAACGCGATGATAAAGAAGAAGAAGAATTGACAGACACCAAGCTTAGTGTGATATCAACGCGTCAAGCAAACAGGCGCCATGCCATGGAGAGGCGCTCGTGCTCCCTACAGCCGACTGAATGATTTCAAAAGGGGCGTGACTGTGGCAGGGTGGCATTGCCACACAACTTGGCCGTTCTGCGCCAGTCGAGCAACTATCCTGGTCGCAACTGTCACGTTAGCATTCTCACACCCATAAATGAGGTTGTGCACGTCCACACAGCACAGACGTCCGCCAAGATCATAGTATTGTTAAGTGCAACTACCACAGCACAGATAGGAGGATCAACACGAAGTGTTGCCAACAGGTTACTAGCAGTAGGACTGCGGGCACGCACGCCTCTAGCCCATCTTCCAATCACGCCACACTATCGAGGTGCACGGCTCGACTGCTGCCGTCAGGAGAACACTTGGAAGATGGAATGGCAGGCCGTGGTCTTCAGCGATGGAAGCAGACTCTGCCTGCGAGCAAGTGATGATCGTTCGCGCGTGCAACGCAGACCTGGCGAGCGCTGTCTCGTAGACTGCATTCATCCGATACACACTGGTGCAGTCCCAGCCCTTAAGCTGCGATAAGCTGTAACTCTCGTTCCCCTTTGGTATTTGTGAAGGGAACACCCAATAGCACTCGGTACGAGCGGAATGTTGTAAGCCCCATTCTTTGGCATTCTCGTAATAGAAAGGTGATGTGCTGTTCCAATGGATAATGTTCGCCAACACATTGCGCGTGAAACGCAACTTCCCTGACCGCCATGATCTCCGGACCTGTCTCCTATAGTGCACGTGTGAGCTATCATGTGACGACATCTCGTCTACTCACATCTCTTGCCGCGGCGGAGAGGCCGAGCGCATCAGGCGCTATACTACGTTGCGCGAGGTCGTACCCCGTCGGGGGTTCGATTTCCCCCTCGGGCATGGATATTTCTGTCGTCTTTATTATAAGCCAGTTCCTAAATTCTCCTCCGAATGCGAAAATATATTGTTGACTCCCACTTACATAGGTAGAAATGATCATCAGAATAAAATACGATAAATCAGAGCTCAGAGATTCAGGTGTTCTTTCTACCCCCGCGTGCTATACGAGAATGGAATGGGAGATAAATAGTATAATGGTGGTTCGATGAACCCTCTACCAGGCACTGATGACCCCGCAGTTAAGTCCAATAAGGTTAACAAACATTTGAACATTATTTGAACATTTCACATCTCTGGCAGAATTACGTGAACACTTCGAGAAGGCGTAGAATTATATATTCTAACACAGGATTCGCCATCTCCTGGATGGAATGGTTGCCAGAATCAGCCCTTGGAGGTTACACCACGCACTGATATGAGTTTTTCGGCACGAATTGACACCTGGTATCTCTTTCCTTGTACTCTATATGTACTCTTTGAATGGGCACTGAAAAATTCTAAAAGTATCTACTAATTTTTATCTCCAGAAATGCGTTTTTACGCCTTGCAGATCTGGCCATTCCACGCAGCTTAGTAGCCATTGTGTTTAATGCAGAAGAATGATGTCAACACCATAATTCAGTTCTGTACGCCTAGAATGTTGCTTGAAACGTATACCCATATTTGACTTGCCCGTGATTTTTCTCTTAATGAAATCTTCGACTAATGTGAAAAAAATGATGGTGACAAAATACGAGGGGAAGTTGGAAAATAAGTTTCCCCTGTCGACTGTGGTCAGAGTTGTGTATGAAAAAATAAAAATAGAATGACACATTAAAGATAACACATATATTTATTTTTCTACGTAATGTCCAAGTACACTGAGACATTTGTCATACCGCTTTATATCCTTCAAAACGTTTTCCAGGAAAAAATCAGGGCGTTTCATACGAAAGAAGCGTTGAACGGCTTATTTGACGTCAGCATTGCTTCCAAAGCTCCTTCCGCCAAGAGTCGTCTTCAAAGCTAGAAACAGATGGAAGTCACTTGGTGCGAGATCAGGACTGTGTGGCGGATGGTGTAGGCGCTCCCAACGAAGAGTTGCAATATGGTTTTGCGTTGCCGTCGCCGAGTGTAATCTCACATTGTCATCCTACAGCAGAACGCAAGATCTGAGAAGTCCAGGCCGCTTTTACCGAATCACCTGTTTCAATTTCGACAGAGTGGCACAGTACCACGCAACATTGATGGCTGCATCCTACAAAAAGTTCTGCAGCAAAACTCCTTGGAAACTCCCAGAAAACGGTGAGTAGCACTTTACCTGCAAACGAAGTGCTTTTGAACTTCTTTCGGACAGGTGATGACGGATGTTTCCACTCCACAGCCGTTCAACGCTTCTTCCGTATACAACGCCCTGATTTTTCCTAGGCGGCCTTTTTGAAGCTTATAAAGCGGTTTGACAAATGTCTCCATGTACTTGGAAATTATGTAGAAAAATAAAGCTATGTCTTATCTTTGTTTCATTCTATTATTTTTTTCTTTTATACACAACTATGCCCACAGTCGACAGGGGAAACTAGTTTCCAACTCTCCCTCGTATATCGTCGTCCAAAGTCTGTAGTGGAGGCGCGTCCTACGTGTTCACTGGTTCAGAGAACCCCCGGAAAAAAAAAAGCTCGTCGTGGGAAAAAAAGCAAATAAAATTGTTTTTAAACTATTATTCTTCTATCACATCATTTTATATGCACATTCAAAGTATTTTTGACGCATGAGAAGCGTTTTACATCGCGGAGACAGCACATATACGAGTCGTAGCGCGGCCGCTTAATATAGGCGGCAGTGGCCGCAGCGTTGTAATGCGCATGCGCGGCTGAGCTGCAAATTCTCTTATGAACCCCCAAGAGGTATCAAGGCGCTCCTGCGGCAGGGAGTGGCGAGGGGAAACGCCGCTTTTAACACTGGCGTTGGAGCTGCTAGAGACACCAGCTCCCGGCAACTCGATCTCTTGCAGTTATGTGCGAATGGTCCCGAAACAAGACAATGCAGCTACTGCACACCTCGCATTGCGCATGCGCAAATCCTATATGAAGCCAACATCCGCCCTTCAATTTGTTTTACACACATTGAAGATTTATCAAAAACACGTCATACTTGGTAAAATATCTTGCAACTATCAAGTAAAGACGCATCAACTGTAAAAGCTTTCAGAACGCCACATTAAGATTAATAATGAAGTCACTACTCTCCACCTAACAAGAATAGCCGTGTGGCTATCGGCATCACGCTGCGGTGTCAAAGGTTCGTGTCTCACTTCAACCAATTTTTTAAACCGAATCTCCTTTTTTACACTTACTGGAACAACAATGGCTTTTGTATTGTTACTTGCTACGTATCTTTGGACGTTTTTGCGAATGCCTCGCAATTTTGAAGGTATATGACATTTATACACTTCGTTGTAAAAAAACTGTTTGAAAAGAGGTGGTGGAGAGCATCCTTTGCGCATGTGTAAGGTTAGGAGGGGGTGCTGCTTAGTGTCACATGACCTGAAGGTAGCTTATCTCTTCATCGTAACAGATTCATTTTGCTACAGTCACTTAACGGGGTAATCAGTTACTGTGTTTTAGTGTTCATTTACATATTCATATTTTCTTTTTTTTTTTTTTTTTTTTTTTTTTTTTTTTTTTTTTTTTTTTTTTTTTTTTAATCAAAGAAAAATGAACAACGTTCGTATCTTCTAGAAACAATTTTCTCCGTTTTGAGCTTGGAAAAAAAAGTGTGAAATAAAGAAGCTTGATAGACCGATGCCTCAGCTCAAGTTGAAGCAAGCCGAAACAATCAAGTATTTTACTTGACCATTCATCTATCGTCAGATCGCCATCCCCTCCAGAAGTGGCAGAGTTCTTACGAGAAAAGATTTGTTTTGACTCAACTTTGACCACTTCTACACTAACTTAACAGTTAACAATATTACATAGAAAAATTAGAAACATTGTCACCTTTCCAAATAATTGATTTGTAAGACCGGTCATTTCAGCTTTTGTGCCAAATTGAGATTCTAGAACAAACCGGGGCACTTTTCTCTGGCGCCACTCGCAGAGGTGCGCCAAATAGTCTCTTTGGAGGCCGAGTGGAGGGGTGGGGGGTTACTATCAAGTTTACGCCCCTGTTTCGAAATATCTTAGATCTGACAATGAAAGAAGTGAACCCCCAGTCATCTGAAGCATCAGCCGCCACTGGGAGACTCTCAGAGTACTAAAGAGGAAGGGGAGTTTCCGTCTTCTATTCTGACAACTCGAATCTAGACACAAGTTTCTCATACATGTCTGAGATGTTTCTGTTTGATCGGAAAATAGTCTTTGGAATATGTCACAAACATTCAATACCTGGGAGCGTCATTTCGGCTGTGACTTAATACAAAATGACCACTCTGCATCGGAGAAATCAGGCTCTACAAGGGATTTAGCAGAAGCAGCTTCTGGTCATACATTTACTCCACGAAAAAGCCACTTGTGATTCTGTCATTTCTACAGTAGTTTTTAGGAACTTTCGATCCTTGTCAAATTCTGTCAACGTAAGAAACGGTTAATTTTCGAGAATAGCTGCACACGTCGCCACGAAGAAGTTCGTGTCCTGACGAAGCGTCGAGGTCTCCAGTGGGGCTTCAGTGACGCGGCCGTTTGCGCCCCACTTTCCTCCTCCTGAGCCATAAATCTGCCCGGTCGTCTCATTCCTTTCTCTCTGCTACACCTCTTCGGATATAATTATAGAGTGAAGACGTTAAAGTGCTTGTACATCTCTTACAAGGACTCTGCACTTCTCAGGCACTCCCACAAAACTACTGGTAAATTCACGGGTTCTAATGTTTTTAATAACGCTCTCAGCCTGTAGTATACTGCGTAGCATACTTCCGGAAGCTCTGAATAGATTGAGTGTCTATGAGTAGATCTAAAACTAAAAACTGCGGATAAAAAATCTACAGTTCTTCAAACTAAAATTTAAAAAAAAAAATTAAAGTAGCAGTAGAAAGTAGCTCATAGAAAAGCTACTGATTCAGAGCAGGCGATAACTAAACATTCAAAACGAATAAAGAGTTTACTAATTAATTTCAAAATTAATAATCAGGAATAGTCCGAGGTGAACTGATGACCTCTTCTACATCTGCATCTACGTAAATACTCTACTAGTCACTTTGAAGTGTTTGGCAGAGGGATCATCAAACCACTTTTATGATATTTCTCTATAGTTCCATTCTCTAATAGCTCGCTGGGAAAAAGGAACGCCTAAATCTTTCTGTTTTCGATTTCATTTGTTTTATTTTATTATGATGATCATGCCTCCCTATGAAGGTGGATGCTAATAATATATGTTCGCATTCGGAAGAGAAAGATGATGAAAGAAATCACACAAATAGATCTCGCTGCAACAAATAACGTCTTTCTTTTAATGATTTCCATCCCAACTAGTGTATCATTTCCGTGACACTCTCTCCCCTATATCGCGATAATACAAAACGAGCTGCCCTTCCCTGAACTTTTTCTTAATCGCCCGTCAGTCCCAAATGGTGTGGATCTCACAATGCGCAACAAAACCCAAAATATGACGCACAAGTGTAGTGTAGGCAGTTTCTTTAGGAGAACTGTTGCATCTTTTAAGTATTCTGCCAATGAAAAGTAGATTTTGGTTCGTCCTCCCTACAATATCTTCTATGCGTTCTTTCCAATTGCATTTGCCTTAATTGTTACTCCTGGGTATTTAGTTGAATATTTAGTAGATTTGACTTATTTATCGTATAACTAAAGTTTAATGGATTTCTTTTAGTTGTGATATGGATGACGTCACACTTGTCATTAATAAGGTTCAATTGCCAATTTTTACAGCATGCAGATATCTAAATCATTTTGCAGTTGCTTTTGATCTTCTGGTGACTTTACTAACCGATAAATGACTGCGTCATCCGCAAACAGTCTAAGAGAGATAGCCAGATTGTCTCCTAAATCGTTTATAAAAATAACGAATAGTAGGGGACCTATAACACTTCCCTGGGGAATGCCAGATATCACTTCTGTTCTACTCGATGATTTACTATCAATTACAACGTACCGTGTCATTTCTGACAAGAAATCACGAATCCAACCGCACGACTGTGATGATATGTCGTAAGCACGCTGTTTCTTTAACAGACGCTTGTGAGGTACAGTATTAAAAGCCTTCCTGAAAACTAGAAATACGGAATCTATTTTACATCCCTTGTCGCTAGCACTCATCATACAATACGAGTAAAGCAGTGTTTAACAGAACGATACTTTCTTAATCCGTGTTGACTATGGGTCCGTAGGTTGTCCTCTTCGAGGTAGTTCATAATATTTGAGGAACGTATATGTTATAGACTCCTGCTACAAACCTACGTCAATGATATATGCCTCTAATTCTGTGGATCATGCCTATTGCCTTTCTTGAATATTTGAGTAACCTGTGCAACTTTCCAATCTTTGGGTACGAAACGTTCACTGAGAGAGCGGTTATATATGATAGCTAGCTAGGTTTGGGGTATTGCATCAGCATACTTTGAAATGAACCTAATTGGTATACAATCGAGACCGGGAAACTTGCTTTTGCTAAGTGATTTAACTCATATCTAAGCGAAATGCCTCATAATCAAATTACTCTCTGCCTTGCAATTCACTGTGATTTGCAGTGTATCTATGTAGTTGCACATGTAGACGTAAAACTACAAAGATGAGACGTAATAACTGCAGTCATATACGTAAGTGGCTTGATAGACAATAGATGGCGTCTGAAGGAACACAGGAGGGATCATAAATTAAACCTGAAAGCATACGGTAATGAATACTACCTTTAGTTTTTAAAGATGTTCAGATGTTTGTACAGCTTATGGGACTTAACAACGGGGTCATCAGTCCCTAAACTTACAAACTACTTATGAACTACTTACGAACTAGGACGGCACAAATATCCATGCCCGAGGGGGGATTCGAACCCCCGACCGTTGTGGCCGTGCAGACCGTGACTGAAGCGCCTCAGTCCCCTCGGCCACCGCGACCGGCTAGTTTTTAAAAGAAATTAGTCGTAATGAGAAACACATTCTGGAAGGTTTTGTTATCCATAGTCGGTCTTGTGCACTCGAGGCTGTTAATAATTGTTCGTGAATAACGGAACCAGCCCCGTCTTAAGATGGCTACATTTTCTTTATATATCTATGTCTTTCAGTAGCATATCGCATCCTTACCAACCCTGGGCCTCTGCCACGCCTCTACCACGTTATACCCCCTTCCCTTCATCTCCACACCCTCCATGTCCTCTCCCAGGGTAATTTCCGCCGCCTCCCCCTTCCTGATGACGTCCTCCGTTCCGACATCTACCCGTCCTACCAGCTCTGATCCCCCACCCATAGATAAAGTGCCCCCTCTCCTCCCTCCCCTTCCGCTCTCCCGCTTGGCTACCCCCCCTCCCTGCCCTGGAGTCCCTACGGCTCTTCCCTGCCGCCCCCCTTTTCTTCACCGCCGTTTTTTCTTATCTTTTTTTTTTCTTCCCTCTCCCCCACGCTTTGCTCCGCCCCCTTTTTATCGGGGTCCTGGACCGACAGTTTTACAAGTGCTACGTCAAGTGTTGTGTATTGTGCTACAGTGAAGTGTGTGTTCTTTAACTGCGTCCACCGCAACCAGACAAGCGTCGCACCGCGTATTTTACTTAGTGTCTCCGTGTACTCGCCGTCCTGTGTTCTTGTCGTCCAACATGTGCTTTTTAAGTCACCGTGGCTCCTCGTTTTTAACTGACTACATCCGGTTTTTGTTCACCTGTCAACTGTTTGTACCTCCGGTTCTCGCCATGTATGTGTCATTGTTCCTCCGTTGATTTTTCGCCTGTCATGTATTTTAAATTTCATCTCATCAATGTATTTTATTCTCTCGGCTGAAGAGCAGCCTCTGGAGCTGCTGCCAGTCTACTGGTGTAATCGCTGGTGTGGAAATACAATAAAGAAAAAAAATAGCATATCGTCGGCTTCTTTACTGACACACACACACACATACACAAACACACACACACACACACACACACACACACACAAACACAAACACATACAAATCAAAACCGGCGTCCGGCAAGGCGATGGTCTCTCACCCATTCTATTCAATGCAGTCTTAGAGAAAATTATTCGTACATGGGAAGGAGAAGTCAAAGGAATTCAACTAGGCAGAAATAAGGAAAAGATAACCCACATAAAATGCCTCGATTTTGCAGACGACATGGCCATACTCTCGAATACCAGAACGGAAGCACAACATGCTCTAGAAAAACTCGACGAGATAGCCGTAAAAACCGGTCTACAAATTTCTTATGAAAAAACACAATTTTTTTTATACAAAACGACCAGATAAACTCCCACTAAAAACAAAGTACGGAAAAATTCTACAAGTCAGTGAGTTTAAATATTTAGGAGAAATCATGCAAAAATCTGGGCTAAACACAAAAGTAAACGAAGAAAGAGTCTCAAAATTTCAGAGAGCCTATTAACTCACCTGGTCCCACTACAATAAAAAATGTATTTCCACGGCCGCAAAACTACGGCACTACAACACAGTAGTCTTACCAGAAGCTCTCTACGCATTAGAAACTACGAGCACCAAAGGAATGGCAAAAATCAAGGAGATGGAAAAACAAGAAAGGAAAATTCTGAGAAAAATCCACGGTGGAGTTTTTAGAGAAAATATCTGGCAAGAAAGACCCACGGAAGAAGTATACAGACACACTGAAACAATCACGACACATATCAGGAAACGCAGAGCAAAGTTTTTCATGCATATCGCCAGAATGAATGACACCAGACTAACTAAAAGAATATTTAACATAATTTCTACATCGAAACTGGGCACATCTTGGTACAAAGAAACCATATAAGACCTGAAACATTAAACATCTCTATAGAAGACATACAAGACCGCAAAACCTGTAAGGAAAAAAATCAGAAACCAAAAAGTTGACTTTAAGTCACGACACAAAAACAACAGACGAAAACGAAAATGGACATATGAACAAAAGAAGGCACAAAGTGAAAGAATGAAAGGTTTTTGGGAAAAGAAAAAGACGGGAATAAAAACTAGATTTTTTTTTTGTTTTGTTTTTAGCGTAGCCCGAGGCCAGTGATGACTTTGAAATAAAACATTTTAAAAGCATAAGTGGCTGGTTGCGTTATTCACCAAGATTGTGAAAGTATTATTCACACTGGAAACATATAATTTGTGCTAAAAGTTGCTGTTTTTACCGTTGTCTTATGAGCTTCAGTGGTAATTTATGAGCAATGTATCTTAAGTGGTACACTGAGGTATTACTCTTGATCTAAATCTAATTATTTTGCACCATAATTTCACATGTCGAGGTCGGTGTCGTGCCATACGTAAACCCGCCTAAGGTGTCGTGCCATGGTTTGTTTCGAATCCGTTGTTGTGATCTCACACTTAGGTTTAACTATAGCTGCTTTCTTGTAATTTTTGACACCGTCCACAAGATTAGATGGCTTTTACCTGAGAGGAAAGACTGCGAATCAGTAAATTATTCTGTTACGAGAGTTCATTGTAGACCTTTCGAATAAAAAATGCCGATTGGGCTAGGTGTCAGTTGTAATAGTCTTTCCAGCTGCTATATATCATAGAAATTGCACTGATAGCCCCCCTAGCAATTGCCTGGAAACAGGTAGGGGGAGAGATACATTTACGGAGATCCTTACACATTCTCACGGGAGGTTACATCAATCCGCAACGATGTGTGCACACCAGTATTGCGCGATTTTCGCTGCATCGTGCGAGCGAGGCGTTAATTCGCGCATAAGTCAACCAAACTGCCGTGGCATCGGCCTCGTGGCGAATATGACCGATTTATGGGCCTCTCAATTGGGGCAATTTACGCACGAAGTCACGCGCGAGCTGAGTCGGCTATCATTACCAGCTTTCAAACCACGCGTTTCTTCCCGGCAATCCAGGCTAAGTTACGACTTGCACGTCCATGACGGGCGTAATTATCGCGTCAGTCGAACCTAACGAGACGTTAGGTGGCGCATAACGGCCGACATTACACTCACTTCCTCCTATGAATCGAACCGCAAATTTACGACAGTACACATAGCCAGTAATCCGTGCAGATTCGACCTAAGCTGTGAACTATACAAGAAATCAAGTGGAGTTTTAGCCACCTTTAAAAATTTTCGGTATTGCTACCACACAAGGAAAAACATAGAATACGCTGATTTAGATACGATATTTAAAATTAGACCGTGAATCAGCTCCATATACACGTACGTATTTATTCCACAGTGTCATGAAAAATTTTTAGTTATAAGCCCTTACCACGTATATAGTCATTTTTAATTATCTATATCTATAAATATGAATGACTGTTCGGTATACGTTTATCACGTCTGAACCACAAGATATAAAGAGCTAAAAATTTGTACAGTTCCTAATGTCAAACTCGGGGAAGGCTTTAGACACGGTTTTATGGTGATCGGATAGCTATATATATATATATAAATGTGAATGTCTGTTCGGTGTACGCTTATCATGTCCGAACGACAAGTCGCAGAGACTTACATATTTCTACAGTTACAAATTTATAACTGAGGAAGGTTTTAGGCACGTTTTTACAGCGATCTGATAGATATTTAGTAATATGAAGAATTAACGTGAAATGCGGAACAATAATTACTCTTTTAAATTATATTTACTCTTTAAAAATGGTTTTATTGTTTGCATTGTTGCTTGAGGATTGATAATGATAAAAGGGTGGAGTATATTGGGATGGAAAGTTATCGGTGTATAAAAAATTCTACATATGTGTGAGTGTGTTAATATTTTCTCTGATTCGTTTATCAACCAACTCTGGCAGTGTTACGAGACTCCGCCCTTGCGTGTTAGTGTTGCCGCAACTGAAGTCCATAGCTGTTTCCTAAATCTGGCAGCTTGTTCCGTATTACATTTCGCTTTATAATTACAGAAACTATGATAAGTGGCATCAGTATTTCAGAACTCGTGTGTTTCGTTTAACGTCAACGGATTTGATTGCCTTAGTAGAGGCAGCGGAAAAGATCTGAACGCTAATAATTTGTGAGTTATGCCTTCACTTGACAGCACATGACCATATAGCTACGCTACCCTTTTTTTATGTCCCAAGGCCACCGCGCAACTGCGTTCCAAAGCGAGCCGGCTTGTACGAGTTTTGCCTCGTACGTGAAACAAATATTGAGTTCCTGAGAACAAAACCGCTGGAGCAACTGTGAAAACCAAAGGAAGAGAAATTGAAGTAAGGAAAAAGTTGACTACAGCGGGACAAAAGAACAATCTAAAGCTAAAGAAACGAGTTAAACACTCTGGTCTAGGATCATCCTAGGACGCAGCGCAGTGAGGAAGCAGTCGTGGAAATGGTGAGAGGTGCGACAGCAAGTGTCTGAAGTATGACGTTAAACAACCAGAGGCTAATTATCCGTTTTACTGAAGTATCGCAAATATACGAAATAACTAAAAGAATTCTATAATTTTCTATAGTAAAGTATCCAATGAAATGAAAAGGCCAATAAAGACGAACGAACGAAGAACTGATAACCGATCTCAAACACAATCAGGAAAATAAGGACCATGATCTGTGGACGGACCTGGGGAAAATGACGCTTGAGATAACACAGTATATCTGTAGCCGATGTATTCGACTCGAAAGAAAGTGTAACAGAGTGTGTTAACAAAAACAGTTCGCCACGTGGAAAAGGTCGCCAGGTCTAAGACGCCATGTCACGGATTGCGCGCCTGCTTCTGTCGGAGGTTCAAGTCCTCGCTCGGGCATGGGTGTGTGTGTTGTCCTTAGCGTAGCGTTGATTAATTTAAGTAGTTTGCAAGTATAGGGACCGACGTCCGTAGCAGTTTGATCTCTTAAGTTTACAAACATCTGAACATTTTTTTAATGAAAAAGTACACGTTCATTCTTCTGTCTCTGTTGCACATTTTAAATTACATGAAACGTTTCTACGGTTATGGATCATTTTCAGGCATATGTCATTACATCAGCAGCCCGACGTGTCTACTTGATATCCTCATATTAGAGTAATTTCTACAGAGATTTGAGGATGAACTAGAGCAATCCGAACCGTCATATAACTGAAAATAGGGAACGGACGTGAGATTGAGGAATGAATGTGAATTGTTTTTAAGCAAAGTTTCTACGCTGGGTGTCTAAAGTATAAAGGACTCTGGAAGCAATGGGAATAAAATAATGGGAATAAGGAAACTTACTTATAGTCTCCTACGCAATATAAATAATGTCTCATTTATCTAAACAACCCACAAATATTTTTGTCAACAAACAAAATTAGAAATGTATAGGGAAATGTTGTATATCAACCAGTGGCATGTGACTAGTGGGACTGACTACTTGTATCTTTGTTCATTACGAAGGCATGTACAGCAGTATTTCTTTTTTAAATATCATTCTGTGTTTTTCTGTTTGATAATGGACTTCCTCCTCCACGTGCAAACGTGTCACAGTGTACCCTTCAACTAAACTTGACGTTTTAAAAGCGATCGACAAAATTGTATTTCACAACAGTATTGGTATCTGGGATAAGGTAAGTCGCCTACTTGTTAAACAATAAATAACCGATAAGTAAAATGCACAGCCGTCATTTAGTGAAACGTCTTGAGCTGATAGTATGTTTACTTACATCTATCATGTTCCGCAGGCAAGTCATGGAACGAGTCAGTCATCAGATTGTAATGAAGATGTAGTATTCGATAAAGTGAAACGTGTAAAAATCCTATGCACATGACTGGTCTAAGCATAAATACATAAAGAAGAAAAAACACCAAAGTAACACCTAAATTAGCGTAATGTTCTTGGGAACACAATGTATACCAACGAATAGAAGGTACAAATGTAGCAGAACAGGAATTAGAAAAGAGTTTCTTATTCTTGTTTCAATTTACACCCTATGGTCCCCCGAAGTGTGGCTGCTATCATTGGTCCAATCTCGAGAAGATAAGAAACCTTCATTCGATGTCTTCGTTACGTTACGATCATCCGGAATAGGTTTCCAAGACTTTTTAATTCAAAACAGCAGTAGGAAATATTCTCCATTGACTTCCATTCGATACTTGAGATGAAATTTAATTCATACTGGAAGAGTAGGAAAGTGACTCAAGCACATTACGTCTGAAGCGAATCAGAGATTCTCTCCATATAAACCGATGGGAAAACAACGGAAAGTGGACGTGTAGTAACTTGTTACGTATCCAGGATGCTGTAGTAACGGAATGCCTGTCGTAAAGGAGAGCAATAGGCAAAGGTCATCTCAACCACAGTGCCGTAAGCTGCTACGGCACAGGGGCAGCACGCAATCATATTGCTCGCCAGTTCTGGATTAAAGCCAAGCGTACCTGCATTCCAAACACGAGTTAGAGATACGAGTCACCTCTTGAATTCAGAAACATGACTCTTAGTGGATTTATGTTTTGTCTTCCTACAATAAGAAAATGACATAGAACGTGATTCTAGGTTGTCGTCTAGCCTAGTGCAATTCCAAATATCAAATTTTGGGGCTCGGCCTCGCAATAGGTCTAGGTTATTTTCCTTACACTTCAGGTTCCACCCCTTTGCCCATAGTTTGCATATGAGACAAATAACAAGTTGCATAGGTTCTCTAATTCCACGATAAACTGCATATTCCACGAAGACTGTCTGGTTCAATTGTTTCTCAGTACAGTAGTTGGCTAGCGAAGTAATCTGATGTTCAGAATTATCTTTAAGATAATGATTTCAAAAATTTTCAGCGTCTTTTGTTTAACGCCGTCCACAAATACTGTTTCGATAACTCTAAGACAGGATTACGTGGAATTTCTGTTTTCTGCCGCGGGGGAGTAGCCCAGCTGTCTGAAGCACCAAGTTACGGATCGCGCGGCCTCCCGCTTCGGAGGTTCGAATCCTCCTTGGATATGGATGTGTGTGTTGTCCTTAGGTTAGTTTAACTTAGTTTAAGTAGTTTGTAAGACTAGGGACTGATAACCAACGTAGTTTCGTCCCATAGAATTTTCTAAAAAATCTGTGTCTCCTCATTTATTTCAAGTGCGAAGGAAGGAGAATGATGAAGAAGTCGAGGTAGCACGCCACAAATTTCCTTTTGTGTAGAACAGACTTCCGTCTCTGCTGACACGCTTTCAACAACACCACTACATACAAGATTAGTCGTATTGAAACAGCACCTGATCTGGTCGTCTGAAACCGTGAACTTCATTTCTTATTCCAGTTCACGTTCACAGGGTCTCTGTGCAGTACCATACCTCAAAGGAACTGATGCTCAGGTTTTGTGGTTACCCACAACCAGTGATTCACGACTGTAAGCTGCTGTTCTCCTTAGCGTACGTTATCAGAAATTACTTTCTAAAATTAAAACTTATTTGCTTGCGAGTATCTCTGGTTAATAATGTTCTGTCTTCCTGTGCTAGACTGATTATTACGCCCTCCTTGATTCATACTCCATGAGCAATTTTACATACAAGGTAAAAGATTTTTCTTCGTGTTCTCAAATTCTGAAGTTAAATTTGTCGGTACTTTCCTTTCTCCTTCTCTTCAATACTTATTTTTTTCATTCTCTATCCATATTGTGACCTAAGCAGACTGTTCGTTCCATTTAAGTGATGGTATAACTCTTACACTTGTTCTCAGAGTACCAAAATCTGAACAGAGAATCTCATTGTTCGCACCTTTTCATTTTGAATTTTAAACCACTCCTGAACCAACGTTTAATTCCGGAGTTGTATCTTCGATGTCGTGATTTATCAGGAGGAGCGGAAGACTACAGTCATGCCTTATACCTTTTGCAATACAAACATTTCATTCTTCATGTTACAGCCTTATTTTTCCGTCTCTGTACTGTACAAGTTTCTTACCCATGTTTACGTATAGTGCGCACGTATTCTGCTGGTGAATTCGAACGCCGTCACTTTAGGTATAACGTTAACAGATCCCATGAGAGCATTTTGATTATCCGTCAAGTTATAATTCCATTATCAACTGTAACTTCAGAAATTACTGGTAGTCATCTACCAGATCCTGATCTTTATTTTTCGTTCCCATATATCTTGTTCGTCTGAAAAACGTTGATGAATGAGCTGTGAAGCTGACTGCGTACTAATTTTCAAAAAGCTCAACAATCCTGCAGGAGATTCCCAACTACGGTACTTGTTGAGGTCCGACACTATATTGGATCTATTGTAATGGAAGGGATTATTAAGATCCATCAAATAATTAAATAATAAACTATCAAATGTATCAGTTAAATGGGATGTTTCATGTATTATTTTAATTTTAAATATATTCTGTTGTGTGTGTTTGTTCAAGGTGTTCTTCTGGGCTCTGTGCGGCGGCACAAGTTGCAGCAAAGAGATTTTTTTATCGTAATGGGTTCCGAGGAGCACCGAGAACAAAGAAGAGAACATTTAAGAATATAGAGTTACTTTCCACTCCCATGAACCACAGACATTGCCGAGGTGGGGTGGCTTGCGTGCCTCAACGATACAGGTAGCCGTACCGAATGTGCAACCACAGCGGAGGGGTATCTGTGGAGAGGCGAGACAAACGTGTGGTTCCTGAAGAGGGGCAGCAGCCTTTTCAGTAGTTACAGGGGCAACAGTCTGGATGATTGACTGAGCTGGCCTTGTAACATCAGCTAATGTAACTTTGCCACACAGCTACTGCGAATGGCTGAAAGCAAGGGGAAACTACAGCCGTTACTTTTCCCGAGGACATGCAGCTCTACTGTATGGAAATATGATGATGGCATCCTCTCAGGTAAAATATTCCGGAGGTAAAATAGTCCCCCATTCGGATCTTCGGGCGGGGACTACTCAGGAGAATGTGATCACCAGGAAAGACAACACTGGCATTCTACGGATCGGAGTGTGGAATGTTAGATCCCTTAATCGGGTAGGGAAGCTAGAAAATATAAAAATGAAATGGATAGGTTGACGTTAGATATAGTGGGGATTAGTGAAGTTCGGTGGAAAGAGGAACAAGATTTCTGGTCAGGCGAGTATAGGATTATAAATACAAAATCATTTGGGGGTTTTACAGGAGTAGGTGTGATAATGAATAAGAAAATAGGAATGCGGGTAAACTACTATGACCAGCACAGTGATCGCATTATCATTGTCAAGATAGATACGAAGCCAACACCGACCACAGTAGTACAGGTTTATATGCCAACTAGCTCTGCAGATGATGATGAGATCGAAGAAATATATGAGGAGCTAAAGGAAATTATTCAGACAATTAAGGGAGAGGAAAACTTAATTGTTATGGGAGACTGGAATTCGGTAGTAGGACAAGGAAGGGAAGGGAAGATAGCAGGTGAATATGGTCTGGGCAAAAGGAATGAAAGAGGAAGCCGCCTGGTAGAATTTTGCACGGAACATAATTTAGTTATAACAAACACCTGGTTTAAGAATCACAAAAGAAGGTTGTATACGTGGAAGAGACCAGGAGACACCGGGAGATACCAGATAGATTTTATAATGGTAAGACATAGATTTCGGAACGAGATTAGAAACTGTAAGACGTACCCAAGGGCAGATATAGACTCTGACCATAACTTGTTAGTCATTAACTGTAGGCTGAAACTGAAGAAACTACAAAAAGGTAGGAAGATAAGGAGATGGGACCTGGATAAATTGAAGGAACCTGAAGTTCTTAAGAATTTCAGAGGGAGCTTTAGGCAACAGTTAACAGAAATGGGGGGAAATAAAACAGTAGATGAGGAATGGGTAGCATTGAGAGATGAAATAGTGAAGGCAGCAGAGGACAAAATAGGTAGGAAGACAAGACCTGCAAAAAATCCTTGGATATCACAGGAGATACTAAATTTAATCGATGAAAGGAGAAAATATAAAAATGCAATAAATGAAACAGGCAAAATGGAGTACAGACGACTAAGAAATGAGATTGACAGGAAGTGCAAAATGGCTAAGCAGGAGAGGCTAGAAGGCAAATGCAAGGATGTAGAAGAATGTATAAATAGGGGAAAAATAGATACAGCCTACATGAAAATAAAAGAAACATTTGGAGATAAGAAAAACAGCTCTATGAATATCAAGGACTCTGATGAAAAACCAGTTCTCAGCAAAGAAGGGAAAGCGGTAAGGTGGAAAGAGTATATAGAGAGGCTCTATGAAGGAAATGAACTTAGCGGCAATATTGTAGAAAGGGGAGAAGAAGTAGATGAGGATGAAATAGGAGATACTATACTGAGAGATGAATTTGACAGACACTGAAAGACCTAAGTCGAAACAAGGCCCCTGGAATAGATCATATTTCCTCAGAGCTACTGAAGTCTCTGGGAGAAACAGCCATGACAAAATTGTTTCACCTGGTGTGTAAGATGTATGAGACAGGTGAAGTACCCTGAGACTTTAAGAAAAATGTTATAATCCCCATCCCAAAGAAAGCAGGTGCAGTCAGGTGTGAAAACTACAGAGCCATCAGTTTAATAAGTCATGGTTGCAAAATATTAACACGAATTATTTACAAAAGGATGGAAAAGCTGGTAGAAGCCGACCTCGGGGAAGATCAGTTTGGGTTCAGGAGAAATGTAGGATCACGGGAGGCAATACTCACTTTACGGCTTATCCTAGAAGATAGATTAAGATAAGGAATAAACTCTTTCAAGTTCTGAAACAAGCAGGAGTAAAATATAGGGAGCGTAAGGTAATTTACAACTTGTACAAAAACCAAACAGTGGTTGTCAGAGTTGAAGGGTATGAAAGGGATGCAGTGGTTGGAAAGGGAGTAAGACAGGGTTGTAGCCTTTCTCCAATGTTCTTTAATTTGTACATTGAGCAAGCTATAAAGGAAAGCAAGGAGAAATTTGGTGAAGGAATTAAAGTTCAGGGGGAAGAATTAAAAACATTGCGTTTTGCCGACGACATAGTAATTCTGTCAGATACAGCAAAGGACCTGGAAGAGCAATTAAACGGAATGAACAGTGTGCTGAAAGGGGCATATAAGATGAATATTAACAAGAGCAAAACTAGGGTAATGGAGTGCAGTGTAAGAAAATCAGGTGATGCTGAAGGAATTAGATTAGGTAACGAAGCAATAAAGGAGGTAGATGAGTTTTGTTACTTGGGCAGTAAAATAACAAATGATGGTCGTAGTACAGAGGATATAAAATGCAGAATGGCAATGGGTAGAAAAGCGTTCTTGAAAAAGAGAAATCTGTTAACATCGAATATTGATTTAAGCCTAAGGAAGTCCTTTCTGAAGGCATTTGTATGGAGTGTTGCCTTGTATGGGAGTGAAACATGGACGATCAACAGTGCGGACAAGAAGAGGATAAAGTTTTTTGAAATGTGGTGCTACAGAAGAATGCTGAAGATTAAGTGGGTGGATCGCGTAACTAATGAGGAGGTACTGAACAGAATTGGGGAGAAAAGGAATTTCTGGCATACCTTGACTAAAAGAAGGGATAGATTGGTAAGGCACATTCTTAGACATCAAGGAATTGTGAATTTAGCGTTTGAGGGAAGTGTGTGGGGTAAAAACCGCAGAGGAAGACCAAGAGATGGATACAGTAAGCAGATTCAGACAGATGTAGGTTGCCGTTCTTATGTGGAGATGAAGAGGCTTGCTCAGGATAGGGTATTGTGGAGAGCTGCATCAAACCAGTCTCCGGACTGAAGACCACAACAACAGCAGAGTTACTTTGCAAATAAGACAACGATTGGGCAGTGTTGAGATAGTCTTGAAATGGACTTGAGATGTATAAATATTGTTAAAAATTTGGTAATAAATTAGTTAATGAACTGAAGATTACCTATGTTACTGAGTCGTCATTACGTAATAAATCAGTAAGGATAAAGAAAAAAAGTGAGTCTCCGTACGAGAGTACAGGGCCTAGTGAAGCAAGAAGTCATTTTTCTTTGGATAGTAATGATTAAAATTACTGTTACGTGCGGACCCTCGCACTATCCCACAGGTTTTGTCACCCTAGTACATTTTTCGGTAGGTTGTTGTAGGTAGTTCGAGCTTATACTCGTAAGGGCGGACGCATTGGAGATGATGCTCGTTAGAATAGTATCTCTGTGTCGGCGTAATAGAAACGTGACTGCATAAATTATGGAGACGAAGGCGATAGTAAAGTGAGAGGAAATGTGTAATTAAAAGTCATTCTCTGAGGTGCAGCAAATTCTGACGGCATTGTGAAAAAGGGGTTCTTATACTCCCCATCACAGAGCTTTAGCAAGTAGAGAAGTTTGTCGTCAACCCTTGCTACACCAAATTTTATTACTTTATGAGCAAAAACACTTCGTTGTATATTTGTATACATAACGATTCGAATAATGTATATTGTTAAAATTTTTATTTTTTATTTTGGTAGGAAGTTTGGGATGACACAATATGGCTTGACTCTATATGTTATGATTGGGCAGGATGAGTTTCCTTTATCGCAACTAATATCCGTTATTAACTTTCTAAACTATTTTAGACATTTGTCAATCATTTATTAATGAAATTTTCAAATTACTTTGTTTCCTTTAGTTTGGTATAATAATTTGAAAGTCTTGCTCCATGTACTCCAACTTCGACGTCAAGCAGCAAGACATATTTTGTCAATGAATTCTAGACTATGCTATCTGTTTCCTCGAAGTAATGGTAGACAACCTAGCCACAATGTAGTTTGTTAAGTCCTACGGTGTTGTTGATAATCTTTCGGTAAATTGTTCGGCTTAGATAAACAGACATAGATGACGCTGCCGTATGGCATGGCTGGGCTGGAAGCCTTCACCGCCTCTTCAAATGTTCAGATGTTTGTAAAACTTATGGGACTTAACTACGGGGCCATCAGTCCCTAAGCTTACAAACTACTTATGAACTAGCTAAGAAGAAGGACGGCACAAATATCCATGCCCGAGGGTGGATTTGAACCCCCGACCGTAGTGGCCGTGCAGACCGTATAATAATTTGAAAGTCTTGCTCCATGTACTCCAACTTCGACGTCAAGCAGCAAGACTGGAGCGCCTCAGTCCCCTCGGCCACCGCGGCCGGCTCACCGCCTCTTACGTAGCATAAACGTACCCAGATGCGGAGTGTGCTCGGCTCAGAACCAGTAGCTAGGTGGGGTGCTCCGGGTGAAAGGACGTCAAACGGATCCGCCCTATCGACACGAGCAGCATTAGAGGTAGGGACGAGAGCCGACCAATTAGGAGCACTTTCTCCGCTGCCGGCGCGCGCGGCTTGTAAACATTTTAGAGTCGGGAGCAGGCCGGCCGCTGGAACCGCAACAACGCCAACTGCACCATTACCGGCTAAACGGAGTGGCGGTCTGGCCACGAGCTGCGTGCTCGAGGGCCGCCGCAGGTGGGCGTGGCAGCGGCAGTCTGCTCCTGAGTCTACCGTCTGCACGCCTCGTTACCGTTTTCACCTTCCCCAGCGGCTGTCCGACCAGTCGGCGACGCTCAGAGGAAATGGGTTTTACTTTTCCGCGCAATGTTTCGCGCGCCTTGAGCGAGGAAACTAAGTGGTATGTTGAGCGCCGACGTTCACTAAAACGGCAGCTATAAATCCGCTGCCCTGACGTAGCGAGGCTAAGCACATAGACTTGTCTTACAGTCCTGTCGGCTCGCGCTTGCATTTTCGCCGTTAACTGCTCGTGAATCGAGCGAAATGTTGGCACGCCGTAAATTCTACCAATTAATTTCCGCTATTGGCCATTCAAAACACACTCCTGGCCATTAAAATTGCTACACCATGAAGATGAGGTGCTACAGACGCGAAATTTAACCGCCAGGAAGAAGATGCTGTGATATGTAAATGATTAGCTTTTCAGAGCATTCACACAAGGTTGGCGCCGGTGGCGACACATTCAATTTGCTGACATGAGGAAAGTTTCCAACCGATTTCTCATACACAAACAGCAGTTGACCGGCGTTTCCCGGTGAAACGTTGTTGTGATGCCTCGTGTAAGGAGGAGAAATTCGTACCATCCTGTTTCCGACTTTGATAAAGTTCTGATGATGATGATCGTGTGGCATTTATGACCGTTAGACCCCAACTGGGGTCGTGTGTCAGCCTGCCTGGTTCAAGTCTCTTTATCTGACGCCACTGCGGCAACTTGCGTGTCAATGATGATGGAATGATGATGAGGACGACACAACACCCAGTCCCCGAGTGGAGAAAATCTCCTACCCGACCGGGAATCGAACCCGGGCCCCCTGCGTGGCAACCAACCACGCTGTCCACTGGACTACGGAGGCGGACTGATAAAGTTGTGATTGTAGCCTATCACGATTGCGGGTTATCGTATCGCGACATTGCTGCTCGCGTTGGTCGTGATCCAATGACTGTTACAGAACTGGAATCGGTGGGTCCAGGAGGGCATTACGGAACCCCGAGCTGGATCCCAACGGCCTCGTATTACTAGCAGTCGAGATGACAGGCATCTTATCCCCATGGCTGTAACGGATCGTGCAGCCACGTCTCGATCCCTGAGTAAGCAGTCGAGATGACAGACATCTTATCCTCATGGCTGTAACGGATCGTGCAGCCATATCTCGATCTCTGAGTCAACAGATGAGGACGTTTGCAAGACAACAATCATCTGTACAAACTGTTCGACGATGTTTGCAGCAGCACGGACTATCAGCTCGGAGACCATGGTTGCGGTTACCCTTGACGCTGCATCAGACAGTAGCGCCTGCGATGGTGTACGAAACTACGAACCTGGGAGCACGAATGGCAAAACGTCATTTCTTCGGTTTTATACAGGTTCAGGAATGGAAGTAACTTAAGAAATACTTGCTGAACCAATATTTGAATACTGCTCGTCAATGTGGGGTTCGTAGTAGGGGGAAGGAGTAGTATGTTTCGTTAAGAGCTGATTCACGAAGCGTGACAGCGACAGATATTTGATCGGTTAACTCCAGTAGCAGACGCTACAAGCGAGAGAGAGAGAGACGGACAGAGAGAAAGAAAGAGAGAGAGAGAGACAGTGTGTGTGTGTGTGTGTGTGTGTGTGTGTGTGTGTGTGTGTGTGTGTGTGTTTCAGAGAGAGAGAGAGACCACCTGCATCATATTATGGACAACCGTCAGTTCAGAGAGCGTATTTTCATAGTAGAGTCGAGGTGAGATACATGTCATTTCAGACGAGTGAAAATGTTCTATATTCAATTAAATGAAACGGGTCTGTTAAAAAAAGATCGCATCCTATTGTAGTTGCAGAGATGGGCGAATTACACCCTTCATAGTTGTAAAGCAACTAAGGTCATCATAGCCACACAAATGAATTTTAAGAGCAGTGTGTTCTCCATCGCTTTCTTGTTGCTCGTAAAATTTTCAGGATCTAAAAACGCCACACGACTGGTTGATGACGGCCGTCAGTGTACATTCAACTCCCAGACGAAACAACCATGAAATGAGATTACAATAAATGAGACAAACGCAAGCAGTAAGAATGGAATGCCAAGGTGACGCTGTTTTCCACAAGTTCTGCCGCTGCTACAGAATATGAAGCAGGCGGCACTCTTTTGATCTCAAGGCGGTCCCTCTTGATCAGTGGTCCTTTTTTTCTCTCTTTTCTTTAGACAGGGACTACTCTGATATCTTTAGTGTCTGCAGGCACCGCAAGTTTCAAAAAACCAAATGTGATAAAGTAGTAATTCAATTTAATATTCGATAAATTCTAAAGAGTAATATGCATGAAAAGTATTATTACAAACTTAATTTCGGTTGCACGAACGTGAGTTTGGGGCTTATGCCATATTTCAAATTCATTAATCCTAGGACAAATACTATTGCTCAAAGCTACATGCAAATCATCAGTTACCTTCAGTCATTTATGGATTTTTTTATAGTAGGTAACAATTGTTTATCTAAATAAGTCACGGAGAAAATCGTAAGGTGGAGGAACGTGATTCACGGAATTTTATTGTATAACTTTCCCTTTTTACAACAGGAATTCAAAAGAGAAGGGTTTGAAATGTGTTGTTGCAGTTTCTATGAATTTCGAATTCGATAAGCGTTCGCAATACTGGGTGAGATACGAATATATCTCAAATGATACCAGTGTTATCCATCTGTGTCATTTTATCTTAGGGCACACGGTACGACTGCTCGATCATGAAACACCGAGCGAGGTGGCGCAGTGGTAACACGCTGGACTTATGTCATCATAAGGGAGCGACCATTAATTACGTTAGGCTATTTTGGCGTTTTTCCACTCCCCCTTCCTGTCTGGTGACATGTCATTTTGCTCGACCTTCTGACCTTCGCCAGTCTCACATGACATTTTTCAAAATGAGTACTTCAGTGTAAATACGGCAGTCTGTCTTTATTACGGTTTATTTTCGTTAAAAGAATTGCAGTCAGCTGCCTTTTTGGATGTTTTTTATTTAATCCAGAACTAGTTTTCGAGCCACTTCAGGCTCATCTTCAGTGGATACTTTACAGGAACATTTATCTTCCGGTAAGTATAGGTTATGCTTTCATGTTGGTTCTGGTAACGTAACTGAATTTTAGTAAGCGAGAAAAGAATGACCGGAACTAAACGTATTGTAATTTAATGTACTTACTGTGTTTTTATTGTAGGTGTACGTGAAACCAAGTTATGCATTGGGCACTAGTATCTTTCTGCATATATTTTGTAAATGTGTAACGCTAAGTGCAGTAAAAATAATCTCATTGTTAAAAAACGTCAGACCTATCTTTAAAGATCTACACTCCTGACCATTAAAATCGCTAAACCACGAAGATGACGTGCTACAGACGCGAAATTTAACCGACAGGACGAAGATGCTGTGATATGCAAATGATTAACTTTTCAGAGTATTCCCACAAGATTGGCGCCGGTGGCGACACCTACAACTTGCTGACATTTGGAAAGTTTCCAACCGATTTCTCATACACAAACGGCCTCGTATCACAGGCATCTTATCCTCATGGCTGTAACGGATCGTGCAGCCACGTCCCGATCCCTGAGTCAACAGATGGGGACGTCTGCAAGACAACAACCATCTGCACGAACAATTCGACGACGTTTTCAGCAGCATGGACTATCAGCATAGACTATCAAGGCCGTTATTACGGCCAGAGGTGGTTGTTCTAGGGATCTCAAGATCTATGCACCCAAATTGTGTGAAAATGTAATCACATGTCATTTCTAGTATAATATATTTGCCCAATGAATACCCGTTTATCATCAGCATTTCTTCTTGGTGTAGCAATTTTAATGGCCAGTAGTGTATTTCATAATAATACCTGTAAAATTATATCATTTTGAGCAGCACGTCTGTAATACTTTTATTCATGAAGATGTAGAAGACTACGAAATATTTTTCGAATTTCTCAAAATCTAAAGAAGGAGACCAGATGTGTTTCACAAGCAGGAGTCTTTCCTTGAAGTAGTGCTGCAGTAAATAACATCCCTTATAAATGCGCGTGAAATGATCACTTTTATGGCCGTAGCCGAGCGGACTCTCCTAGTCTTCTATTCACGCAGCTTCACTCGTAGAGGCGCCCGCGTGGCCAGCCAGCACTGTTGCCGCCGTGCGTGTTTTGTTTGAACTCCGACCAAAACGCTCGTGTAAGAAAACGTCGCGTATCCTTAGAGAAACAATGGAGGGGCTACTCTGTTACTGTGTAATGCTTGCATAACCACGATAAATAATGATGTGTAGGATTTAGCCACGTTTTATACGTGAAATATGTTTTACTTAACCCACTCACCTCGCAGTTTTACACTGTTTCTTGCGGGGAAAAAATTAATGAGAGCTTTCGAGACTCTTCCCCCTACTCCCCACTTAGTTTTGGTGAGATTCAGGTCGACCCCTAACCCCCCTAAACATCTCACGTAATCAATGGACGCTCCGTAACAAGTTTTGTATTATGTTTGACAGGTGTGATTATAATACCAGTGCCGGCCGCGGTGGCCGCGGGGACTGAGGCGCTTCAGTCACGGTCTGCACGGTCACTACGGTCGGGGGTTCGAATCCCCCCTCGGGCATGGATATTTGTGCCGTCCTAGTTCGTAAGTAGTTCATAAGTAGTTTGTAAGTTTAGGGACTGATGACCCCGTAGTTAAGTCCCATAAGCTTAACAAACATTTGAACATTTTTATAATACCAGTAGACCTATCGTCAGAAAAAAGTACTACTTATGCATCTTCTTGATTATGGAATGGCAAGTTGTTAATACATGTTAAGAACAGCAAAGGACCAAAGACCGAACCCTGCGGGACACTGTTCTTAATAGTTCCTCAGTTTGAGGAAACACTTCACGTAATGAATGGACGACCCTTAACAGGTTTTCCTTTCTGTTTGACAGGTGTGATTATAATACCTGTAGACCTATCGTCAGTAAAAAGTACTACTTATGTATATTCGTGATTATGGAATGGCGAGTTATTAATACATGTTAAGAACAGCAAAGGACCCAAGACCGAGCCCTGTGGGACCCTGTTCTTAATAGTTCCCCAGTTTGAGGAAACAGGCTTATTTTTACGCATTATGTGGAGCCCGTTATTTCATACTTTTGCATTCTTCCAGTTAATGAAGAATTCAACTATTGTGCACTGCCTGTCGCTTATCTAGAAGAGCTGCATGATTTACGCAATCGAAAACCTTTGAGGTATCACAAAACAGTTCGACAGATGTAATTCAGTAGATTTTCCCGGCGTAATAATGGTTGTTGTTCTTCACGGGTTTGCGGCCGGATTATGTCGATCTGCTGATACGATATTTTGGCGGTCCACCTGGCCGCCATCTTCAGGTGTGATTGGTTCACAATCACAATCACGCCGGTGTGATTGTGATTGTGCACCAGTCATACCTGAAGATGGCGGCCAGGTGGACCGCCGAAATATCGTATCAGCAGATCGACATAATCCGGCCGCAAACCCGTGAAGAACAACCCCAACAGATGATATCCAGTTGTTTGGGACATTTAATACTTGATCAGTGAAAGCGCAGATAGCAATTTCTGTTGAGAAGTTTTTGTGAAAACCGCATTACAACAAGTTAAACAAGCGCAAGCACTGAGAATGGAATCCCAAGGTAGTGTCGTTCTGGACAAGTGCTGGCTCTACTACAGACTGCGAAGTGGTTGTTGACTCGGTAAGTGCGGTCCCACTTGTTGGACTCGGAGTAGGCCGGGGCATGTGAGTGCGTGTGGGTCCGGCGCCTTGGCATTTGGCCGGGTGCTCCCGCTGAGCCGCCACTGGCGAGGGCCGGGCCGCTTGCCCAACGGGCGAGGCTCGCTCGAGCTGATCCTCGGTCCCCAAAGCGTGTCCTAATGGCCGGCCGGGGCCCACCTTGACATTTCGCCGCCGCCGTCCGTCGGGTTTCCCACTGCGCCGGCTGGCAGAAGCTACTTAGGCGCAATGAATAGGAGCGCCCCTATAATCACTCGGCGGCCAGTAATGATGATAAATGCCGCAGAGGCGGCGCAGCTCGTATCCTTCCCTGGGCAGCCCACTGCGCCGACCTCTGACCTCCCGGCGCTTCTTATTAGTCTCCCCGATCGGACGCCTCCCGAGACATCCCGAGGACGTACGGTTTCGAAACGCTATGGCACGGCAGATGCCAGTGTGAAAGGCAGGAAGTGGACGCACGAGGGCTACGCACGAGTGCGTGTCTCTTCTCTCGTCCGTGACTAGCTGAAAAGGTACTGAAGTGACATCTCGCCTACAAAAGCAGTACTAGTAACCCACTAAACTACAGGCCTATTTCATTGACGTCAATTTGCAGCAGGGTTTTGGAACATATCCTCTATTCAAACATTCTGAACTAGATGAAAACCCGGCGTGGCCCGGGTATTTATCTATTTATTCCTGCCATTTCTTAGGTATATATTTATTTGTATAAGGGTTGTATAACTGTAAAATATATTGAGAATACAATTAGTAGTAAAGAAGTAATAGATTAAAACTTGGTGCATGATGGGGCAGTTTTCCGTGAAAGTTACTGTTTATGTGCTCATATCTCATTAATTACGTGTCGTACTTTGGTACAATTTAGAAGGTACACTAAACTATATGCGTGTATACTGTCTGTAAAATTTCCTGCAGCTACAATTTTTAGTGTAAAAATTATAAATTGTAACGTCATACCTCGTAGTTTTAGTCCATAAACAGCGGAAAAGTAGTAAGCGAGAAACTTTTTTCTTTCATCATTTTACTATGGTTGCCAGCGTGAAAAAGTTTAATAAAGGTTTGAAATTATGTTTAAAGTTTGTTGCAAGTCGCTAAGTACTATCATTCTCAAACAGTGTATTTCGAAAGTCTCGCCGCATTATATGACATTTTTTGCAATTTCTATTGGTTGTGACGTAATATATTTTGAACCATGTGTCGTATATGATTATTAACCCTGCAGCAATTGTACCTCACGGCAAGGAATGTGTGTACCAAATTTGGTTGAAATGGGTTCGGTGGTTTAGGAGAAAATGAGCAGTATTGTCGCAAAATGCAGCAGTTTTGCGCGCATCTCATTGTTTATGACGTTATATCTCGTGAACTATATATCGTATGTGATTCTTACACTTACGGAGTCCGTTCTCATGCATTGAAGCTTACGTGTGCAAAATTTCATAAACATTGGAACAAAATTGGAGATTACTATGCAACACGTACAAGTATACGGACACACTGCTTTATAAATTAGATTACCCCGAACAGAATAACCCAAGGTCAACACGGATTTAGAAAATATCGTTCATGCGAAACACAACTAGCTCTTTATTCACACGAAGTGATGGGCGCTATCGACAAGGGTTCGCAAATCGATTCCGTATTTCTTGATTTCCAGAAGGCTTTTGATGCCGTACCTCAAAAACGGCTTTTAATCAATTTGCGTGGTTATGGTATATCGTCCCACACTTGCGACTGGATAGCGGAATTCCTGTCAGAGAGGACACAGTTCGTAGTATTCGATGGTAAGGCATCGACTAAACAGAGGTGATATCGGGCGTTCCACAGTATTATTGGTCCTCTGCTATTCTTTATTTACATAAACGATTTAGGGGAAAATTCTAAGTAGCTCTCTTAGGTTGTTTGCAGATGCCGCCGTCATTTACCGTCTAGTAAAATCACCTGAAGATCAAAACCAACTGCAGAACGATCTGAATAAGATGTCACTATGGTATAAAAATTGGCAATTGACTCTAAATAATGAGAAGTGTGAAGTCGTCCACATGAGTACGAAAAGAAATCCGTTAAACTTTGTTTACAAGATAAATCAATCAAAAGTGAAGGCCGTAAACTCCACAAAATACCTAGGAATTACTATTACTTCAGTCTTAAACTTGAAAGAACACGTAGATAATGTCGTGGAAAAAGTGAACCAGAGACTGCGTTTTATTGGCAGAACCCTTAAAACATGCAACAGAACTACAAAAGAAACTGCATACACTACGCTTGTCCGTCCATTTTTGGAGTATTGCTGCCCAGTGTGGGATCCTTATCAGGTAGGTTTGACGGAGGACATCGAAAGAGTTCAATGAAGGGCGGCTCGTTTCGTATTGTCCCGATACAGGGGAGACAGCGTTACGGAAAAGATACAGGATCTGGGATGGGAATCATTACAACAACGGCGCTTATCGCTGCGGCGTGGGCTACTTACGAAACTCCAATCGCCAACATTCTCCTCCGAATGCGAAAATATATTGTTGACTCCCACTTCCATAGGTAGAAATGACCATCAGAATAAAATACGAGAAATCAGAGCTCGAACTGAGAGATTCAGGTGTTCTTTCTTCCCGCACCCTATTTGAGAATGGAATGGTAGATAAAAAGTATAATGGTGGTTCGATGAACCCTCTACCAGGCACTTAAATGTGGTTTGCAGAGTATCCCATGTAGATGTAGATGTAGAACCGATACCAGAGAATTTTCAGATCTTCAAGTGCCGCTACTCCCCACTCTCCTCCTTCCACACCATCCGTGCGCTTTCAGAACTCGTAAGACATCCTGTTCCCCAATACATTTTGACATCTGACATTTGCTTGTACTACGAAGCTGGATAAAAAGATCGTGTAATACAGTTTTGTACCTTCGGCGTCAAAATAAGGATTCCAACTTTCCCTAGGATGTCAGAGACTTCCTAATTGCTTTCGATACAATGAAATACACTGAAGAGCCAAATAAATAGGAAGGAAGGAAGCTTTGGGTTTAACGTCCCGTTAACAGCGTGGTCATTAGAGACGGAGCTCGCGCTCGGATTTTTGGGTAAGGATGGGGAAGGAAAGCGGCCGTGCCCTTTGAAAGGAACCATCTCAGCATTTGCCTGGAGTGATTTAGGAAACCTAAATCAGGATGACCGGAGGTGGATTTGAACCACCATCCTTCGGAATACGAGCCAAACAAATTGCTACATTGCTCTAATATCGTGTAGCACCCTCGCGAGCACGCAAAAATGCCGCAACACAAGGCATGGAGTCGACTAGTGTATGAAATAATGCTGGATGAGGGATTTGACAGTGTGCATCCTGCAGGGCTGTAGGAATATGAGGGGCCGGAGATCTTCTCTCAAGGCATCCGACATGTGCTCGATAACGTTCAATTCGGGAGAGTTTGGTGGCGAGCGTAGGTGATCAAACTGAGGAGAGTGTTCCTATAACCACTCTGTACCAATTCTGTACGTCTGGGTGTGTCACACTGTGCCCAAATGTCCACAATGGACATGAAGGGATCCAGGTGATTAACCAGGATGCGTACGTAGGTGTCACCTATCACAATCGTATCTGTACGTATCAGAAGCCCCAAATCACTCAATTTATACGCCCCGCAACATTAGAGGACCTTTACCATGTTGAGTAGGCCTACTCCCCTACTTACACGCAGGGTCTATGGACACTAAGTTGTCTCCACCAGTAAATGTTCACCCGCTCAATACAACTGGTATATGGCCGTTGCGGAATTGCCGTGCGCACTAAGGCGCCTTCCTGCGGTGCGCGCGGCCGCTCACCGTCGGAGGTCCGTGTCCTCCCTTGGGCATGAGTGCATGTGTGTTGTTCTTAGGATAAGCAAGTTTTAGTAGTTTGTAAGTTTATGGACCGATTACCACTGTTGTTAGGTCCCATAACTTTACAAAAATTTAAATTGGAAATGAGACTCGTCAGACCAGGCTACATGTCTGTAGTCATCAACAATCAAATGTCGGTGTTATGAGCCCGGGCGAGGCGTAAGGCTCTGTGTCGTGCAGTCAATATGGGTTTATGAGTGGGCCATCGACTCCGAGAGCCCTTACCAATGACGTTTTAATATAAACAGATATGCCAAGCTCGCAATTTTTATTTTTCTATTTGTTAGCCAGGATGAACGGTTTCGACTCTCAATGGTGTCATCTTGGTGATCTTGGCATATCGCTTCATATTAATATACACTATTGGCCATTAAAATTGCTACACCAAGAAGAAATGCAGACGATAAACGGGTGTTCATTGGACAAATATATTATACTAGAACTGACATTTGATTACATTTTCACGCAATTTGGGTGCATAGATTCCGAGAAATTAGTACCCAGAACAACCACCTCTGGCCGTAATAACGGCCTTGATACGCCTGGCCATTGAGTGAGACCTTGGATGGCGAGTACAGGTACAGTTGCCCGTGCAGCCTCAACACGATACCACAGTTCATCAAGTGTAGTGACTGGCGTATTGTGACGAGCCCATTGCTCAGGGCACCATTGACAAGACGTTTTCAATTAGTGAGAGATCTGGACAATGTCCTGCCCAGAGCAGCAGTCGAACATTTTCTGTATCCAGAAAGACCCGTACAGAACCTGCAACATGCGGTTGTGCATTATCCTGTTGAAATGAAGGGTTTCGCAGGGATCGAATGAAGGGTAGAGCCATGCGTCGTAACACATCTGAAATGTAACGGCCGCTGTTCAAAATGCCGTCGATGCGAACAAGAGATGATCGAGACGTGTAACCAATGGCACCGCATACCATCACGCCGGGTGATACGCCAGTATGGCGATGACGAATACACGCTTCCAATGTGCGTTCACCGCGGTGACGCCAAACACGGATGCGACCATCATGACGCTGTAAACACAACCTGGAGTCATCCCCAAAAATGACGTTTTACCATTCGTGCACCCAGGTTCGTCGTTGCGTACACCATCGCAGGCGCTGCTGTCTGTGATGCTTCGTCAAGGGTAACCACAACCATTATCTCCGAGCTGATTGTCCATGCTGCTGCAAATGTCGTCGAACTGTTCGGGCAGATGGCTGTCTCGCTGTTGACTCAGGGATCGAGACGTGGCTGCACGATCCGTTACAGCCATGCGGATAAGATGCTTGTCATCTGGACTGCTAGTGATACGAGGCCGTTGGGATCCAGCACGGCGTTCCGTATTGCCCTCCTAAACGCACCGATTCCATATTCTGCTAACTGTCATTGGATCGCGACCAACGCGAGCAGCATTGTCGCGATACGATAAACCGCAACCGCGATAGGATACAATCCTACCTTTATCAAAGTCGTGATGGTACGCATTTCTCCTCCTTACACGAGGCATGACAACAACCTTTCACCAGGCAACGCCGGTCAACTGCTGTTTGTGTATGAGAAATCGATTGGAAACTTTCCTCATGTCAGAACGTTGTAGGTGTCGCCACCGGCGCCAAGCTTGAGTTAATGCTCTGAAAGCTAATCATTAGCCTATCACAGCATCTTCTACCTGTCGGTTAGATTTCGCGTCTTTAGCACGTCATCTTCGTGGTGTAGCAATTTCAATGACCAGGAGTGTAATAAGATCTCTTCAGATCTCGTTAGTCCCGTTATTGCAGGATCTTTATCCGGCTGCAACGATGTCGATGAAATGGTCGTACCTTTATCCTTCGCTACCTCACAGATCCTGTCCCATTTCTCGTACTACGACTACAACACCTCGTTCAAACTCACTTAAATCGTGATAACCTGCCATTGTAGCAGCAGTAACCGATCTAAGCCTGCGCCAGTCACCTGTTGTCTTATATAGGCATTGCCGACCATGGTGCCGTTCTCCGAGTGTTCAGATATCTCTGTTCTTGCGTACACATGGGTTACGTGTTTCATTCGCTCTTCAGTGCACGTGTCTTGAAAGGATATTGTAAGAAGTTCAATTCCCTGCTTATTAGGTAAATAGTTGTTCACGACAGCTGTTTCGGCACTTTTCTATAATGAAAACTTACATACAATATTATTCTGTGTTATTTAGCACCTTAATTGACAAAATTATGTGTTACTCGTCTTACGCCCATGTTGTCCTGATGTGCGTTATGAATATCTGGTGACACTGTATCTGGTAAATTTAGTCTAATTATAATAAAGTCTGAAATCTGTGTGCATTTCTATACTGCTATTTTTCTTCAGCGTGAAACAGTATTTTGATCTTACAACTGTTAAATGTTTTATTTTATTTCATAGAATTTTATAACACCTGCACTAGGAATGCTATGTATTAAAAAAAACTTATTCTTTTCATTCTCCACTCCGAGGAGTGGAGCGGGCTGTTTGAGATCCGGCCCATAAAGAGTCGCGGTTCTATTCAGCCGATTATCAGACAAGCTGATAGTGGGCCAAAGGGGAATCCCAATTGGGAATAAGTGGGAGGGGCTTACCAGTTCCGGCATACGCCTTACAACCAAGGAAAACCTCCCGAAAACCTTGGTCGAAACCGGGGGGTTGGGACCAATTCAATTTATCTCCGGGACTTGCCCCGGACTAAAAATGGATTATCGAGAGAACACGAGTGCACTCACGAGAATCAAGGATCGGACGCCCGAGTTACTCTCGTAATCTCGCAGAGATCAGCTCGACCAACAGTGGACAAGCATCCCCCTACAGGAACCGCACCCGTGGGCACGGTATCCTATGCCAATGCTATGTATTTCTTATTCTTTTCATTCTCCACTCCGAGGAATGGAGCGGGCTGTTTGAGATCCGGCCCATAAAGAGTCGCGGTTCTATTCAGCCAATTATCAGACAAGCTGATAGTGGGGCAAAGAGGGAATCCCAATTGGGAATAAGTGGGAGGGGTTTACCAGTTCCGGCACACGCCTTACAACCAAGGAAAAACTCCCGAAAACCTTGGTCGGAACCGGGGGATTGGGACCAATTTAATTTATCTCCGGGACTTGCCCCGGACTAAAAATGGATTATCGAGAGAACACGAATGCACTCACGACAATCAAAGATCGGACGCCCGAGTTACTCTCGTAATCTCGTAGGGATCAGCTCGACCAACAGTGGACGAGAATCCCCCTAAAGGAACCGCACCCGTG
This sequence comes from Locusta migratoria, assembly GCA_026315105.1. Taxonomy (NCBI): domain Eukaryota; kingdom Metazoa; phylum Arthropoda; class Insecta; order Orthoptera; family Acrididae; genus Locusta; species Locusta migratoria. The sequence continues at coordinate 56,635,231 of CM048746.1, read as the reverse complement.
GGCACGGTGTCCTGTGCGTCGAATGCTATGTATTTACAGAATAATATATTTGTACTGTAGTCGAACATAATCGACCTGCGAGAGTCAGAAATTGCAAAATATTTCAAATATTTATTGATGATCAGTAAGCAGTTGCCCCTTTTATTTATTTTTTTATTTTTTTATTTTATTTTTTTTTTTTTAATTTTTTTTTTTTATGTTTCGACCCGTTAGGATAGGATTATATTCAGAATCTTCGTAGTTGAGCCTGCAACACCTCTCGTCTATGTTACGACAATTACTGAAATTGTCGTAACATAGATGAGACGTGTTGTAGTCGCAACTACGAAAATTCTGAAGATCATTTTTCATGGATCGAAAGATGAAAATAAATAAATAAACAATTGCAACTGTTGACTGATAAGCAATAAATCATTCCACAATAATTATGTGATAACGTCTTTATGTATGTTGATAGTCATATCCTAACCTTGGTTCTCAGGCTTAATAAAGCTATTTATAAGAATTTTTAATATATGTATGTAAACTCATAAGCAGTCAATTGGATCCTTTCTTACTATGCCAGAAATATTTTAGCTGCTTGTTGTGAGCATTGAACTAATGAGGCAGTTGAAAACTTTTGCCCCTTATTGTGACATGCTAACAAAATGTAGGTGAGCTGGTACATTTTTAAAAGTTTTTATGTGGCGCTTGAAATGAAAGATCCGATGACGGAAGTTGCATCTGACAAACCAATAATTAGTGACCTTCGCTATTTCACATTAATTGATGATCATTTTGTGATGGTGTAGCTCCTATATCTTCCGTGCTTGTTGTCTTAAATGTGTGGTTAAATCCGCCGTATGCAAGACACCTCGCTTTAACACCAAAATATCTTTCGGCACTTATTGTGCCATCTTCCGTGGGTTTTTGTCTTTTGTTTTGTCATTTGCATCTGTTTTAATTGAGGAATGACAAGTTTTCACAGCAAGTCATATTCGAGCTGTGGTGTTGCTGTTTGCTTGTTTGTGGCGTGTTCTTATGTTTAGTGCGCAGTTCGTTGTGAACTGGCACACCAGTGGCAGATGGCACAATAAGTTCCGAAACGTGGTTGGGTGTTAAAACAAAACAAGGTGTCTTGCATAAGGCGGATTTAACTGCACATCTAAACTAATTGAATTGTTCCTTTCCCTACCAAGTGCGGCAAACTATTATTAAAGAGATGTCGGATCGTGTGGCAGCGAATGGAGTTTACCCAGAGAGTGTTGGTTATGAGGTAGAAAGTTCTCCCCGGGAATAATAGAATGTTGATATCGATCTCAGCGGAAGTTTGACGAGTAAGGAACGCCAGACTACGCCACGCTAGCGCCCAGATACCGTTTGCCTGACCATAGTGGAACTGATAGGCGTCCATGTCGTCCACATCACAGCGAATACAGAGGGGCGAATCGGCGAGGCGTATCCGATGCGGTCCATGTCGGTTAACTTGTTTGCCCTTCGCCTTGAGATACCGCGCTGATTGGACGTCTGATTCGAGAAAGCATGCATTGGCCGCTTTCCGTAAGTGCCGCCACAGACTACGGATACTGAATCTGGTTGGGTTGGTCGGGTGACGCTGTTGTGACAGATCATATACGGTACCATTCTCGGTTGTTACAAACGAGCGAGTGGTAATAATTGCCATACACAGCTGAGGTCGATGGAGGAAAGTCGGATACGGTAAAAGGAGATAGGAATGGTCCAAATCATAACTGGGTGTCAAAGAGATCGGAGCACAGACTTCGAATAGCAGTCGAGTGAGGCTCTGCGGACAACGGAGTTCCCTCTGATCCTTTCAAGAACTTCAGCTTCCTTCAATTTATCCATGTCCCATCTTTTCTCTTTTCCCTACCTTGCTGCGGTTTCTTCAGGTAAGACTCGTAAACAAATCATGAACGGAGAGCAAGGCCACATTGCAGTCATTTTGTAACGAAGTACTTTTTTTTTCATATTGCTCAAGGTTGGTGATTGCATCTTGTTCATTTAGTTATCGATCAGTTCCTGAAACAGCTTTCAGGCTATACATTTAATTCATCAGTGAATCTATACATATGTATTTATGTGTGTGTGTGTGTGTGTGTGTGTGTGTGTGTGTGTGTTTTGCAAGTCTCCTCCTAAACTACTGGTACGACTTAGGGTAAAAAAGACCTACATCATTTAGCTCAAAATATATGGCGTCATAAACAATGAACCTCGCGAAAAAGTGCCACATAATTCAAAATGTTCCGCATCTCCTCCTACCAAAAGGGATCGATTTAAACCAAATTTTATACAAATACCCTTTACCATTACAAAACAATCGCTATGTGGGTAAAACCACATATGACAGATGGTACAAGAGAAATGCCACCAATGATAACTGTCCCATGAATACCGATACTTCATTCATCCACTACTTGCCAATGAGTAAGCTTAGCTTCATGCACCTAATTTTAAATCTTAGGGAGCTTTCACTTGCTGGTAAACCAAGAAAAATTACGCGTGGGAATTAGCGCTTATTTTTTTCCGTCGTTCATGCAGTAAATCTACGCCAGTGGGTCTGACGTTACAATTTACTACTCCTTTATTACTAATTGCATTCAATAGACATTTTACGGAGAGCAAACACATATATATCTCTATATGTATCTCCGAAACTAACCATAAATATTCAAATCTTTTTTAATCTATTAGACCAAACTGTTATTGTCATCAGTCCCAAGACTTAAACTAACTTACACTAAGGACAACACAAACACCTATGCCCGAGGGAGGTTTTGAACCTCGGGCGGGAGCGGCAGCCCATTCCGTAGCATGAAGCCTTAGACCACATGGCTACTCCCTCACGGCAACTATATCGTAGAAAGGCACATCGTTAATGAGATCATTAAGAAATTGATTCATGAAAAATCGCTGCATGACGTATGAATTTTCGTTTTATTATGTCTTTACTACTTACTCTGTTCGATACATATACCACTAAATGTAGCTTCAAAATATATCAGAATTAATACATATTTCAGGAGAAATCTGTGAAAAACTACCCAAATACGCTTTATATAATTTATTACGTCTTTACTACGAAGTTCCTTCGCAACATACTTCGCATACAGTTACCTAATATTCCACTCTGCAAACCTGGAAAATTATGTGACAGTAGGACACGTAGTTCAGGAGAAATGAGGTCATAAGGAGTGAGCTGCATCAAAACGAAACTGAAATGGAGACGGAGCAGAGTAGAAGGCTATGGACAAGGAGGGAGAGACAACGTAAGAAAGTAATGAAAAAACCCGGGATACGACGAGAACTGCCGATAGTTTATTACAAAAGAACCAACGTTCTATTCAGTTCAGAACAGTTTCTTACCAATGTAAAACAAACCTGCCAGAAGTGCTAGCAAATAACTGACGAAGATTCGTGGCTGAAAATACCCTAACTGTATCTCAGAAAAAATAAAACAAAATGACTATATCAGATACAACAACGTAACACCTCAAAAACTAATAAGATTCAGTTACAACAAAATAACCGCCCTTCTGAATACCAAGAAGACACCTGACGACGGCTCTTCTGCCGATATATATATATATATATAATGAGTAAGTAATAAATGTTAATGGATGTTACATTGTTCTGGTTTAACCTTATATAATTATGTACCACGCAATTTTAATTAAAATCGATGTCGCGTTTGTGAGGAGTATGCTTTTGCATTACGGAACCCATAGTATTGAAGAACGCATTGCTGATTGCATTGGTTTATTCATACTTCTCCTACCGTGACCCGCTGAACCTAGCAATACTTCGGAAATCGGAACCCTCAGCCTCTCTCCCCCTCCCCACCCCGGTGGTCACGAGTCGCAGATTCAAAAACACGGATGTAGATTATTTCCAGTCGACACTAGTGTTTGTGAATGATTTGCATCTCCGACTTATTGTCACCCTTCTGCATGTCCTTCATTATCTTGTTGATTAATTACTTTTGAACAGTGCAAAAGTTTTGAAATTGTGCCTCTCCTTAACACATGGCGCCCCCTCCCATCCCCACCATATAGAGGCGCTGCGTACCTCGCGAAAGCTTCGGCAGGAAACGCCACAGCTGTGGCCATTAAGGTCGAAATACAAAAGAGAGAAAAACGTTCTCCACTCGTCAGATGCGCAGCTGATGAGAAGATGACGATGCGTTAAACGGCGCTGAGTAGGACAGATTTCTGGGAAAACTTTCTCCAAATATGGCCACATCTGCATGCGCAAATCACTGTGAAGAGTTTGGCAGAGACGACACTGCACATATTGCTACATACAGTGTCCGATTGAAAGTGTCCAAATGCCTTTTACTGGACGTTCTATGACTGTCCAGGGGTCGAGTTTCCAGGAGGTTGAAGAGGGGATGACACAGAACACTCATCCTACTACGATGGCAACCATCTGAAACCAAATCCGAGCAAGACGCAAGTTTTTCTTTTCCATACCCATCACAGACAAGCCTGCAGGAAGCTAAACATTAAGTGGAGAGGTGAATATGTTTTTTTTTTTTTTTTTTCGGACGCCAAAACTCTTAGGAATCATGCTCGACCGTACATTGACACTGAAACAGCGTTGTATAAAACCAAGGGGAAGGTCAGTTCTCGCAATAACGTGCTGTGGAAGCTGACGAGCTGGACCTGTGGTCCTGACCCACGTACTCTGAGCAGTCAGTCTCTCTGCAAAGTAGTACGCTGCACCAGTATGGAGCGGTTCTGTTCTTACGAAACAACAGTAAATGAAACGGTCCAGATTTATCTGGATGTCTGAAGCCAAAACCACTAGAAAATCTAACCACTCCAGATATCCCAAGACAACGTTCCATGCCTCCTGGTAGTTGCGTTTTCACTACAAAGGTGATCGCAATATCTCGTGGTCTTGAACGCCTCCGGTCATGCCCCAGGAAGTCGTATGTCATCTGTAGCGACATCCTGTGTGGCCTACAAGCCTTCGACCAGTGTTTTTCTTTCCATCCTTTGGTGCAATCAGTTCACAGCTCCATCTTTGCACTCGGTAAATCTGGCTGTTGGGTAGACTTTGTTTGGACCCCTGGCCACATTGGCATCACAGGCAACCGTCACCTCCCAGCTCCCTTGATATTGGTGTCCTGGAAGGAGTTATTTGATTGGGGTTGCACGGCAAGGTCTTTGTGGCTTGGAATGGTCTATCTTGAGCATGTCAAACAACAAGCTGTGTGCGATCAAGCTTCTACGGCCGTTTGAAAGTCCTTCTTCGGGCCTCCTTGTAGGGCCTCGGTCATCCTCTGTTGTTTGAGTACTGGTTATACATGGCTAACGCACGGCCATCTTCTCCGTCGTGAAGATCCGCCCAGGTGTCTCTGTGTTGCTCTCCTGACTGTAGTCCACATCCTGCTGAGCTACCACTTTTTGAAGACGATGCCTCTATGGTTGTCTGTGTTTTAAGTTTTAGTGACGCAGCCGGTTTTTATCATTCAGTTTAATGATGGGTACCTTGGCTTGATCTCTAAGGCACCCTTCAAAAATTTTCTTCTGTTGTTGTTGTGGTCTTCAGTTCAGAGATCCGTTTGATGCAGCTCTCCACCCTACTCTATCCTGAGCAAGCCTCTTCATCTTCTCATAAGAACGGCGATCCACACCCATTTGAATTTGCTTACTGTATTCATCTCTTGGTTTCCCTCAGCGATTTTTACCCCACACAATTCCCTCCAGCGCTAAATTAACGATTCCTTGATGTCTAAGAATGTGTCCCACCAATAGATCCGTTATTGTAGTCAAGGTATGTCAAGAATTCCTTTTCTTCCCCATTCTGTTCTGTACCTCTTCATTATGTAGAAAATTCTGATGGAGGATAATATACATGTCCTAAAATATATTACGGGTGTTACCCTTCATCTCAGAAAAAACTGAATCTGTTGTTACTTTTGTCTTGACGGTCCCGCTTTTGACAGATGTTTTCGAAGGTGCAGAGTGGCTGGCTCATCTCCCTTATTATCCTTGTGATCAGCAGTCACGGTATTCTGTTATAATTATTTTAATTCACTCACTCTTTAGGTCACGCCCTTTGTGTTTTCTCCTCTTGTTTTATCAGTGTAGCGGTCATTGTAGCAGTCTGTACTCTTTTTGTTTTCCCCTATAGCTGTTGGATGTTAGATATATCTTTGTACAATTTTCGCTCTGACGTCTTCGATTGGAACAAGAAACAGATGACCTCACAGTTCAGTCCCCTCAAAATTACAACAAAATATCCGAAGGGAGACTGCAGCAGTTCTATACAGATCAAAACTGAAGACTACCTTCACCAACCAATGTTTGGGGAGGAGTGCGTTCCATGTCGCCTCAAGTCTGGAAAAAGTTTTATGAGTGGAGCTCGCGTTTTGGAAGATACGCCAGAAGTAAATAGAATCGAAAAATGTAGGAACCATCTCAGAAAACGTAATGTTCAATTTTCAGATCGACTGCCTCCTGGTGGTGATAAGCCCTACACAGTATGGCGAACCCTCATTCGTATTAGGGTGGCGGTACCAAGGTGCAAGACCAAAATGTGATGGTTGGGCCTACTGCTGAAGGAAGCGGATGTACTGTGCGAATGCGGCGAGTCCAAGACACAGGGCATCTTCTGATATGCCCAAAAGTGGACAATCCTTGCACAATTATATATTTTTTTGACGACTTACAGCGTTCATGGAATGAAATAAATCGCAATTTGCGATCAGTTATGGCTTCACTGTACTAGGTTTGGATGGAATACCCAAGTGGGGCGAATGAAATTTGTGCCCGGCCGGGATTCGAACCCGGAATCTCCTGCTTACTAGGCAGACGCGTTGACCACTCCACCACCGAGGACACAGTGACCAGCCCGACTGCAGAGGACTCTTCCCACCACGTTTCCCGCAACACCCAAATCTCCATTCGCCACGCTGTCTCTTTCCTATTACCACAGCCTATATGTTCTGTGAAAGAGACAGCGTGGCGAATGGAGATTTGGTTGTGGCGGGAACCGTGCAGGGAGGAGTCCTCTGCAGTTGGGCTGGTCACTGTGTCCTCGGTGGCGGAGTGGTTAACGCGTCTGCCTAGTAAGCAGGAGATCCCGGGTTAGAATTCTCGACGACCGTGGTGGCCAAGGGGACTGAGGCGCTCCAGTCACGGTCTGCACGGCCACTACGGTCGGGGGTTCGAATCCCCCCTCGGGCATGGATATTTGTGCCGTCCTTAGAATTAGCTAGTTCCTAAGTAGTTTGTAAGTTTAGGGACTGATGACCCCGTAGTTAAGTCCCATAAGCTATACAAACATTTGAACATTTGTTCGAATTCCGACCGGGCACACATTTTCATTCGCCTCACTTTGGTATTCCATTCAAACCTAGTACAGTGAAGCCATAACTGATCGCAAATTGCGATTTATTGCAATTTTTGCACAGTCGAGGACATTCTTTTAGCAAATGACAAGGCGATATGAGCCATCAGTTATTGTAAATTTTGCGTTTGACTGGATACGCAAAGTAAGTACGGGATATGTCTCACCAACCTTCGGCTACACCACGACTTTGCTCGGGGCACTGTGGACGAAGGGCAGTCCTCTCTTCCTACAGAGCACAACTCAGAGAAGGTAGAGATGTGAGACCAGAGGGAACCTCGGAGAAACGCTGTGGGATCCCAGCGAATGAAGTGCGGTACGTGCTCACTGTTGGTGAAAACGCAGGAAATGTTAGCCACGCGCGTGGAGCGCCCGGGCGGTCCGCCTTCCGCGGTTTCGCTCTTCCTGCGAGTGGAGGACAATGGCGCGTGGCGCGTGCCCTGTGATTACCAGGTGGGCGGCGGAGCGCTTTCCTCTCCACGTCACGTCCACCCACGTGCTGCCCTGACGACAGGGCGCCCTGCTATTCTGCCCTTCTCCCATTACGAAAGACGTCGCTCTTTATGCGCACTCCGATTCGCTGCACTGCCGACAAAACACCACTTCCGTAGCGTGTCGCAATTATCGCGAAGGATGTCTAAAGAACAACGGCATAAACGAGCTAAGCGTTCGAATAATAAACGAACGATGCCTTGGGTGGTGTCGACAAGGGTTCGCAAATTGATTCCGTATTTCTTGAGTTCCAAAAAGCTTTTGACACCATACCTCACCATCGGCTTTTAATCAAATTGCGTGGTTATGGTATATCGCCCCAAATTTGCTATTGGATAGTGGATTTCTTGTCAGAGAGGACACAGTACGTAGTAATCGATGGTAAGGCATCGACTAAAACAGAGGTGATATCGGGCGTTCCACAGGGTAGTGTTATTGGTCCTCTGCTGTTCCTTATTTACATAAACGATTTAGGGGCAAATCTAAGTAGCTCTCTTAGGTTATTTGCAGATGACGCCGTCATTTTCGTCTAGTAAATTCATCTTGAATATCAAAACCAACTGCAGAACTATCTTAATAAGATATCAGTATACTGTAAAAATTGGTAATTGATTCTAAATAATGAGAAGTGTGAAGTCGTCCACATGAGTACGAAAAAAAATCCGTTAAACTTTGTTTACAAGATAAATCAATCGAAAGTGGAGGTCGTAAACTCCACAAAATACCTATCAATTATTATTACTTCAGACTTAAACTGGAAAGAACACTTAAATAATTTCGTGGGAAAGGCGAACCAAAGACTGCGTTTTATTGGCTGAACCCTTAAATATGCAAAAGAACTAAAAAAGAAACTGCATAAACTACGCTTGTCCGTCGTTTTTTGGAGTATTGCTGCCCATTGTGGGACGCTTATCAGGTGGGTTTGATGGAGAACATCGAAAGAGTCAAAAGAAGGGCAGCTCGTTTCGTATTGTCACGATACAAGGGAGACAGCGTTACGGAAATGATACAGGATCTGGCATGGGAATCATTACAACTACGGCGCTTATCGCTGCGGCGTGGGCTACTTGCGAAACTCCAATCGCCAACATTCTCCTCCGAATGCGAAAATATATTGTTGACTCCCACTTACATAGGTAGAAATGATCATCAGAATAAAATACGAAAAATCAGAGCTCGAACAGAGAGATTTAGGTGTTGTTTCTTCCCGCGCGCTATTCGAGAATGGAATGGGAGATAAATAGTATAATGGTGGTTCGATGAACCGTCTGCCAGGCACTTAAATGTGATTTGCAGAGTACCCCATGTAGACGTGTAGATGTAGAACGCACAAGGCGTAGAAAGCAGCTTTTAATACAGTACGTAATGGTGTTACAGTGGACTGCCATACAGCCTAAGCATGATATCACAAGTACAGTTATATTTCACGTGTTCTGCTCACATGCACAACAAGCATTATTTACGGCGTGAGAGAACACTGAAGAGACAAAGAGACTGGTACATCCTAGTATCGTGTGTACGCACAAGTGTCGCAACATGTCGTGGCACTGACTTATGTCGAAGTAGTGCTACAAGGAACTGACATCCATGCATCCTGCGTGATTGTCCATAAATCCGTAACAGTACGACGAGGTGGACCATTGGAGATATTTAAACTCAGAAGGGTTTTCGTGGAGCCTCTCTATAGCACTTCTGGACTTTTGGAGTGGAACATTTTCCTGTTGGAATTGCCCACGTCCATCGCATTGTACAGTAGATCAGTAGATGCGGGCGATCAGGAAGAATGGGAACGTACGTGTCATGTATCATAGTTGCGTCTAGACGTATCAGAAGTCCCACATCACTCCAACTGTGTACGCTCTACACAATTACCCATTCTCCAGCAGGTTGAACGGTCCCCTGCTGACATAAAGGCTTTATGGATTCATTAGGTTGTCACCATACCCATACACGTTCTTCCGTTCCAACAAGATTCGTCAGACCAGGCAACAATTCGCATTCGCAAACGCAGCGTTTGTTTCGCCTCCACCACGATATATTCTGTGTGTTCTTTCCAATTTTAGTTGCCTGTAATTGTAATTCCTATATGTTTAGTTAATTTTTTGGCCTTTATATGTGACTGACTAATCTTCTAAATGACGTTCAATGACTTTATTTTACTGCTCATATGGATGATTTCACACAATCTTCTTGATCTGGGATCAATTATACTTTTTCGCACCATACATATGACTTATCTAAATTATTTTGCAGTTGCTTTTGGATTTTTTAGTGTCTTTACTAACGGATATACGACTGAATCATCCGTGAACGGTATAAAAGAGCTGCTCATATTGTCCACCAAATCGACTATAAACACAAGGAACTGTATGGGCCCTTTGACACTTCCCTGGGAAACGCCAGATATCACTTCTGTTTTACTGGATGATTGTCCGCCAGTTACTACATACTGTATCACTTCTGAGAGGAAATCACGAATGCAATCGCACAACTGTGGCGATATTCCATAAGCACACAATTTGCTAGAAGCCACTTGTGACGTTCAGTGTCAAAAGCGTTTCGGAAATCTAGAAATATGAAATACGTTTGAGATTCCTTGTCGGCAACATTCATCACTTCATGTAAGTTAAAAGCTAGCTGTGTTTCACAAGTTCTTTTTGAATCAGTGAAAATTATGAGTCAATAGATCATTCTCTTCGAAGTAGTTCACAATTGTGAGATGAAATCCAGCAGGAGGGTTCCACGGATTTACCACCAGATGGCGGAATGCTCTGCTTTGATTCCGACGTGAAATGCAGTATCATCTTATAATCGCCAGTCACAGTTCTGTCCGGCAAGCCTTCGCCGTCCTTGGAGTACCGTTCAAGATGATTCAGTGAACATTCGCTGGCTTTTCAACGTGTCATCCAACTGCTTAAGCACCTGTCGACATGAAACCTTCCGGTACCCTAATGACCCATGGAGAATGTCGTAAGCACTGCCATGCGATATGTCAAGCGCCCGAGAGATATTCGTGACGTTCACACGCCGATCTGATTTTACCGTTGCATGCACGTGGAAAATGTCAAGTCAGCGAAGAACGCCGCCTCCCCGAAGGCTCACTGTGGTAAAAGACCTCGCGGCCTTTCCGGAATTCACAACACCACCACCTAAAACTCCTCAATGCGGAAGTTTTCCTCACATGTAGGCTGCATTTCAGTGTCGATCTTTATAGGCGTTTGTCCCTTGCTCCATAGAAAGCGACTAACACTTCGTAAAGCCCTGAAAGTGTGAAGTCAAACTGCCATCTTAAACAACTGACGGTAGATGACGCCGACCAGAATGCTGGGGATGGATACGTTGAATTCGCATTTACAGCAGTCATTTGGCTAAAATAATAGGGGAAAACGCTTCCTGATTTGAATGTACGTGGGGACAATGCTATCTACTTTGATGATTGCGCTTGAATGTTAATAACCTGCCTCCCCAAGCTTTTATTATAATTTATGTTAATTTAACGGATGTAGCATGCCGCCCGCCTTTGTGCATTGAAAATTAGTAACCTGAAAATGTATTTAAATAGACGTGCTATGCTGTACTAACCGTAAGTAAGAAAATAAACGGAAGATTGCATGTAATAAGCAAGACTCTGCTGTGGTAACTACGTAAAGCCTAAATTTAATAGCCTTATTCTCACTACTTCTTTAGTTAGTTTCATCAGGTCTCTTAGAGCATTATCTAGAAAAGGAAGAGGCGTCTATATTCTGATGCCACAGGCAGTGAGAATCGGACGTCAAATGCAATAAAACCAGAAGCACAAAGAAATAAGTTGCACAGATAACATAAAAGACGAAATTTCCTGAAAAATCTACATGTGCTGGAAGTTATGGAATAAGAAATCGAAATGATACGAACGGGAAAGCTTGGGAAATAGCTCTCTTGTCTGCTTTCACTCATTGCAATACAAATTTATGCCGTCGGGTGAGAATATCTGCGACCTTTCTCTGGGGAAGGCAGACGATAAACTGTAACGTCGCAGTGACAGATTTTGCTGTGGAGCGTTGTAGCGCAAAGATATATATAGACTCCTCACTGATTCAGAACTCCATGGGTTCGTTACTTTCATCTGTGGTGAGTCAGTTTCCTTCTCATGGGCTCACTGTAAATTCACACACATATATATATATATATATATATATATATATATATATATATATATATATATATATCATAGAAGATAGAAGACAATCTGAACGTAATCAAGAAAGAATGTATACAGCCGTTGTCATTCGTGTCTTTTTTTTTTTTTCCTTGCCTTGTCATGTGCAGAAACTTCCCGGGTTATCCGTCGTTCCATCATTAATCAAAACACATTGTCTGGCTGCTGGTACAAAAGAAAAATTTACATCTTCAGAAAGAGAACCGTAAATAAACATCCACAGTCCTACGTCTCAACATAAGAAGAACTAAAATGATGACAAAGCGGATCACAAGCTTAATAAGGCTACCCGAAGAAGGCGAGACGATTACTGTACACGTTCACGCTTTTTAAAATGAATAATCTAACCAAATAACTGCAGCATAATTCCAAGACAGCACCTCACTGATAACTATGAATTAATCCTTCCACACTTCTTGCAAAATATGAAATGATGTCTCGTCAAAAATACTGAATGGTTGAAACAACAAAATTATGAAGAAGTAACTATAAAAACTATATACCAGATGTAACAATTCCTTTTTGTTTTACCCATTGTACTGAGTACTGCTTTTATAGATGGTTTTATTTACTGGTAGATATAATGTTGTCAATGTGTCTAAAAATGACGAACAAGTTGAAGACAGGAGAAAACTAAAAGGCCTAATGACAATTTTATAAATCCGTCATATACTTTATTACTTGCAACCACCGTACACCATCTTCGAATTCATCCCATTCCATTTCTGCGTCGTGTGGTACAGCAACCGTGTTAAGTCGAACATTGTTCGACATTTCAACATTGTTTTGTAGCTAAAAAATATTATATATATATATATAGGATCATTTTTTCTTATTCATTTTTTCTTCTTTGTCAGAAATCTGAAGATTCTCTAACCGGGCGAAACGCGTCATTTCAATAAAAGCTTTTGCAACCAAGACATTCTTTTATTCAAGAGTTCTTCGAATTCAGGTAAAAATGATAAGCATAAGGTCAGAAGGTGTACTAGAGACAAACAGCGGTCTTGATGTAATAGCTAAAATCAAAATTAAAAACATTCCAGATCGCAAAATTGAGCAGTTCATTTTGTGCGGCCTGCTGTGTCCACCACCACCGCCTGCCATTATGGTGGTATCCATCTGAAGATGGTCTGTATAGACTGAAACCGATGAAAAAATAATATAATAAAGAACAATTTTTTGATCTGAACTGTTTTTTTATTATTATTTTAAAAATGATAAATACGAAACCAAAAAGCATAGACGCAGAAATAAAATTCCCGCACCAACCACGTCACTAACACAAAACGAAAATAAAAGGCAATGGAGAAAAGTTGACGTTTTAGACACTCAACAGTTACCGCCATCACCCGCCCCCCCCTCTCCCCTCCCCCTCTCCTTGCATTCAACGCACAGAACTTTGGTACAACCACGTGTAGCTGCCAGCAAATTCTTACCCGAACTCTCAACAATAATGTTTGATAAATAAAACAGTCAAGAAGAACATAAAACATATGCAGTTATTAAAGAAAGAGAACCCATATATCCCCATCAATTTATAATTATTAAACCACCAATAACTACTCTCGTATGAGCAACAGGACAATAAGCAATTAAATATTTACATACAGCCGACTCCAACAGGAGCCAGATCTTTGCTCGTCACACAGGCTTTAATGTCGGTTATACTGTCAAAGCGTTGATTCTTATACGAATTTCTGCACTTTGTAGTTTTGTAATTGGCTCTTATGGACAACATTAAGTTTCGTCACTCGGTATGTTTCAGAAAAGTGTGTTTCGTATTTCAGTGAAGTAGCGACAGGCGTCGACAACAGTTTTTGTTCGGAAGTCAAGATCTGGAGGACAGTCGTCACACACACTTTTTCTTCTTCAAAACATTCTATAGAATGTCCAGAAAACTTTATCTACCTCTGCTTACACACGGATACTCTGCAATTAACTCTTACGAGCCTGGTGGATTGTTTATCGAACCATTTTAAGACTATTTCCGTACCATTCCTCTCACAAATAACGTGAGGGAAAGAGAAATACTTCAGTGGTTCAGATCCAGCTCTCATTTGGCTTCTTTTTTACTATTATTATTAAGATAATTCAATTCTTTCTGTATAGGCGGGGATCAACCAAATTTATTTGCATTCTGTGCAAAAAGTTGCTGATTGAAATTTCGTAAATATATACAGGGTGTTACAAAAAGGTACGGCCAAACTTTCAGGAAACATTCCTCACACACAAAGAAAGAAAATACGTTATGTGGACATGTGTCCGGAACCGCTTAAATAGTCTTAAAATGGTTCGATAAACAATCCACCAGGCTCGTAAGAGTTAATTGCAGAGTACCCGTGTATAAGCAGAGGTGCATGTGTCGCCGATGCAGTCTTCCCCATATCGTAGCAGAACTTGATGTTTGCACGTTGATCCATTGCGCTCTGACGCTTCCTCTCAGACTGACTACGTTCAACTGTTCGCAGTCTTTTTACACTACATCTATATCTACATCTACATGGATACTCTGCAAATCACGTTTAAGTGTCTGGCAGAGGGTTCATCGAACCACCATTATACTATTTATCTTCCATTCCATTCTCGAATAGCGCACGGGAAGAAAGAACACCTGAATCTTTCCGTTTATGCTTCAGCATAATCAAATAGAAATCTAATGGGTATACAATCCGGACCAGAAGACTTGTTGTTGTTAAGTTATTTTTGTTGCTGCACTACTCCGATGATATCTACTTCTACGTTACTCATTACTCTGTTCGTGCCGGGCGCGGTGGTCGAGGTGACTGAGGCGCTCCAGTCACGGTCAGCACGGCCTGTACGGTCGGGGGTTCGAATCCCCCCTCGGGCATGGATATTTGTGCCGTCCTAGTTCGTAAGTAGTTCATAAGTAGTTTGTAAGTTTAGGGACTGATGACCCCGTAGTTAAGTCCCATAAGCTTAACAAACATTTGAACATTTGAACTCTGTTCGTAATTCGAAATGAAATTCGTAATTCCTAAAAGCTATGTTTAGTAACTCTGCTTTAGTAGCGCTGTCATCGGCATGATCGCCATTACTATGACTTAGTTGTGTTTTGCCCCTAGTATATTTAACATATGACCAAAATCTCTTTGGGTTTTCAGTCAAATTTCGAGAAAGAGTTTCGTTGTGATAAGTATTGTAGGCTTCTCGCATTGAAATACTCGCTAAATTTGAGCTTCTGTGTAGGATCGCAAATCCTGGGGATTATGTGTTGCCGTTGTGGAGTAGCCGAGTGGTCTAAAGCGCCTCGCTGCGGAGTGCGCGGTTGCTCGTCATGGAGGTTTGAATCCTCCCTGGGGCATGGGTGTTTGTGTTGTCCTTAGGTTAGTTTACCTAGGTTTAAGTAGTTTTTAAGCTACGGACTGATGACCACGCAGTTTGGTCCGATAGATTTACAGACATTTGAACATTTTTGATTATGTGTTCGTTTAAATTTAGTATGCCTTTTCCTTTGCTTTTGCATCTGTGTCCTGACCTGTATTGTGTACCAAGGGGTGTCGCCTCCTTCTTTTATTAATATTGTCGCGTTGCAATGGAAGCAGGCTTGACTTCGAAAGCTACTAAACACAGCACTTATACTGAAAGCACGTTTATTACGAACTCAACACTGACTGCCTCTCAGGCAGAGTGCTCTGCTGTTTATACACAGACAGAATTTACTAGAAATTAGAAGAACAGTTAACATAAGAAACAAGTAGAATATACAAGTAAACATAAGAAAGATGTAGAACCTTCTGGAATTGTTAATTACAAAGAAATAAATTTTTGCCGGTGGGCGGGACTGAACCGGGGACCTTCTGCACCACAGTCCGTGACGCTATCCCATGCGCCACGCCGGCAGTCAGTGTTCGTGGTCTCTCGCGGCATTGCTCCCTCTCCTGGAGAAACAGCGACCCGCTGTTATGATCCTTGTGGAGCTAGCTGCAATGTCCTGGATCTTGACCGTGTCATGGGTCCTCTTTATGACAGTTCAAGAGAATCCTTCACTTCTCCGCGATTATCGACGACAGACGTTCCTGTCGCGGCTTCATCAGGAACATTACTGTCCTTAAAGTCCTTGAACAAGATGCCATTGTCGTCTACCTGCTCTCCAGGATCGTAGTAAGGCTTCATGCGCAGGACGTGAACAATGTCTCTTCGTTTTTGACGTTTCGACGACTGCTCATAATCCTCAACTTCGTATGTGACATATGACAGGCGGCGTATGACACGATACGGACCAAAGTATCGCTTCAATAACTTTTCTGACAGTCCAACCTTCCGTACAGGGGTAAAAATCCATACAAGATCTCCTGGGCTGTACACAACAGGTCGGTGCTTGTCGTTATACCGCTGACGGTCCTTCTCCTGGGCGTCCAGTGTCCGTATGCGAGCTAGCTGTCTTACTTCTTCGACCCTGGTGATGAGCTGTTTAACATAGTCATCCTGATTGTCGTCCGGTTGGAAAGGGAACAGCGTATCCATTGTCGTCTCAGCTTCACGGCCATGGAGCAGGAAAAACGGAGTGAAGCCCGTGGTGTCTCGTCTTGCGGTATTGTAAGCAAATGTCACGACTGGCAGAATTGTATCCCAATCCTCCTGCTCAACATCGACGTACATCGACAGCATGTCGGCTAACGTCTCGTTAAAATGTTCCGTAAGACCATTTGTCTGAGGATGGTATGCAGTTGTCATTCTGTGGACAATGTTGCACCGTGACATTACCTCTGATACTAGTTTTGACTAGAATACTTTTCCATGATCAGATATGATACGTGGTGCTCCATGCTTCAAAATAATGACTTCTACAAGGAATTTTGCAATCTCTGGAGCTTCTGCAGTCGGCACAGGTTTGGTGAAAGCGTAGCGTGTGAGGTAGTCAGTGCAGACTACTATCCAACGGTTACCGGTTGTCGACTTCGGGAACCTCCCTAAAAGATCGATCCCAACTCGGTGGAATGGAGCTGCTGCCGGCAGAATCGGTACGAGATGTCCTGGAGGTAATTGCGGCACATGCTTCCGTCGCTGGTACTCTTTACAGTGACTCACATAGTGCTTGACAGATCTGTAGAGACCTTTCCAGTAATACCTGCGTCTGATTCTGTCTAGGGTCTTCACGAATCCCAGATGACCGGATATTGGAGCATCGTAGAAATATTTGAGAATAGCTGGCTGGAGATGAGCTGCAACAACAAGTAGCCATTTGGGGCCCAATGGATCCTAGTTGCTCTTATACAATGTTCCGTTTATAAGTTGGAACTCTCCATTGGTCGGTTCTCCTTTCACCAAGGCCTCTATCGTTTTTAATAGTGCTGGATCTTCCCTCTGTTCAGCTGTAACGTCATCTAATTCAGTGAGAGCTGAAATTTCATTAATGCTGTTGTATTCCACTAATGGATTCCTCGAAAGGTAGTCGGCATCCTAGTGTTTTCGCCCGTTCTTGAATACCACTGTGACATCGTACTCTTGGAGTCTTAGTGCCCACCTTGCTAGTCGACCTGATGGATCCTTCAAGCTAGTCAGCCAACACAAAGAAATGTGGTCTGTCACGACGGTGAATGGTTTTCCGAATAAATACGGCCGGAACTTGTTGATAGCCCAGATAACCGCGAGACATTCTTTTTCAGTTGTAGAATAGTTTATCTCGGACTTTGAGAGTACTCTTGACGCATAGGCTATCACTTTTTCAGCACCTTCCTGAACTTGTACAAGCACTGCACCAATCCCATAACCACTGGCGTCTGTGTGAAGTTCCGTTTCTGCATTCTCGTCGTATAAGGTTAGCACTGGTGCGGAAGTTAGAGCCTCCTTAAGTGCCCGGAAAGCTCTTTCTTTTGTCTCATCCCAGTAAAATTTGGCGTCTCCCTGCAGAAGTTCTTGTAATGGACGTGCCTTGTTACAAAATCCTTTTATGAAACGTCGGTAGTATGAGCACAGCCCGAGGAAACTTCTCACATCACGAATGTGCTGAGGAGTTGGAAATTCTGTGACTGCCCTTACTTTATCTGTTCGTGGTCTCTTGCGACAATATATTTGGTATAAAACTGTCAATAGCTGTCAATACGACTTCTTTGCTGCCGGTCTTATGCTGTGTATCGATTCTCCTCAAGTCTGTGAGGACCCGTGCACATGCACGCACACGTGCGTCTAGTTGCCGTTGAGATATGACACCATTCGCCGGTGTTTTTAGACACACCACGTATAGCGCTATAAACTGAAATGAGCTGCCCTATGCACGGAAGTTTTGCTCAACGGGCAGTTAACGAGGCGCCTTTGAGCGTGACGACAAAAACGGGCGGTGCACAAGAAGGGGACGCGGTGGCGGCTCTGGTGAATGGCCGGCCGCCTTAACGATCCACTTGCCGCGTGATCGGCTGGACGTAGGAAACAGGTAATTAGAGGCTCGCTTGTCTGGAATCCCGGCTGTCTCTGGGCTGTGCCACTCACAATCGCCGCTGCTTTCCCTTCACCTCCGGCAACGCGAGGGACTCTGGCGCCGGCCCCACTACCACACAGCCCGCGCCCATATGTGCACCCTAACAGGGCAGCAGCCAATACATCTACATCTACATACATACTCTGTAAATCACATTTAAGTGCCTGGCAGAGGGTTCATTAACCACTTTCATAACTTTTCTCTACCGTTCCATTCTCTAATAGCGCGCGGGAAGAAAGAACACCTAAATCGTTCCGTTTTCGATCTGATTTCTCTTATTTTATTGGGATGGTCATGTCTCCCTAAGTAGGTGGGTGATAGCAAAATATTTTCACATTCAGAAGTAAAAGTCGGTGATTGAAACTTCGCAAACAGATCATGCCTCAATGAATAACGTCTTTCTTGTAATGATTCGTGCAACATTTCCGTGACGCTTTCCCCCCCGTAACGTGATAAAACGAGCTGCCCTTCTCAGAACCTTCTAAATGTCTTCCGTCAGTCCCACCTGGTGAGGGTCCCACACAGGGCAACAGTACTCCAGGAGAGGACGCACAAGTGTGATGTGGGCAGTCTCTTTGGTGGAATTGGTGCAACTTCGAAGCCTTCTGCCGATGAAACGTAACCTTTGGTTCGCCTTCCCCACAATATTTTCTGTGTGTTCTCTCCAGTCCAAGTTGTTCGTAATTGTAACTGCTAGGTATTTCGTAGAATTTACGACCTTAAGATTTGACTGATTTATCGCGTAATTGAAGTTCAGCGGATTTCTTTTAGTGCTCATGTGTATTACTTCACACTTTATTTATACATGTGGCGTCTGTTCCCAAAGAACAGACGTCACTTCTGATCCTACAGTTGTTATTATTTAATATTCACAGAATGTATGACATCAACTGCTATTGGGCAAAGCTGAAAATGTGTACCCAGCCGGAATTCGATCCCGGGTCTCCTGCTTTCTAGGCAGTTGCGCAGACCCCTACACCACTGGGGACACAGTGATCACCGCACCTGCAAGGACTACCTAAGCACGCCTCCCATCAGATACAAATTCCCACCTCGCAGGTGCGGTGATCACTGGGTCCCCAGTGGTGTAGGAGTCAGCGCAACTGCCTAGAAAGCAGGAGACCCGGGTTCGAATCCCGGCTGGGTACACATTTTCAGCTTTGCCCAACCGCAGTTGATGTCATATATTCTGTGAATATTAAATAATAACAACTGCAGGATCAGAAGTGACGTCTGCTCTTTCGGAACAGACGCAACATGTATATGTATATAATATGCCGGTGACGGGCAATGATCCTATCGTTAGTGGGAAGGGGTGGGTAAGTTTGAAGCCCTTACTCTTACGGGAATTAGTTTCATAACTACGAGTTTGAGTACTGTGGGCAGGGCGAAGCTGAGAATTTGTATCTGACGGGAGGCGTGCTTAGGTAGCCCTTGCAGGTGCGGTGATCACTGTGTCCCCAGTGGTGTGGTCAGCGCAACTGCCTAGAAAGCAGGAGACCCGGGTTCGAATCCCGGCTGGGTACACATTTTCAGCTTTGCCCAATCGTAGTTGATGTCATATATTCTGTGAATACTTCACACTTTTCTTTATTTAGTGTCAGTTGCCAATTTTCGCACCATGTAGAAATTTTGTCTAAATCGCTTTGCAGTTGCTTTTGATCCTATGTTGACTTCACTAACCGATAAACAACAGCATCATCCGCGAACAGTCCAAGGCAGCTATTCAGATTGTCTCCTAAATCGTTTATAAACACAAGGAAGAGTAGGGGACCTATAACGCTTCCCTGTGGAACGCCAGATATCACTTCTGTTTTATTCGATGACTTACCGTCGATTCTGGTAGGAAATCGTGAATCCAATCGCCCAATTGGGGAGCTATTCCATAAGCACTCAATTTCATTAGAAGCCGCTTGTGGGATACCGGGTCAAAAGCCTTCCGGAAATCCAGAAATATGGAATCGATTTGAGATCCCTTGTCGATGGCACTTAACACTTCATGTGAATAAAGGGCAAGCTGTGTTTCGCAATGCTAAGAATGCAAACTCTACACCTGTAACCTGCCGCCACGTTCCACTGCGAAGCCATTATTTGTTGTACACGCAGTGGTGGATTAAGAGGGACGGGGGAAGGGGGGGGGGGATCGGACCGCTCCGAGCCTCGCGTCATGGGGGACCTCCAAATACCTCGAAACCACGTGTGGTTGCTCTCTTAGGCTCTCATTCTGGGACCTCCTAATCTTGAAAACTCCATTTTCTTAGACTGTCCTCAGGTATTAGAGGGGGCCACCAGATCTCAAGAGTTACTCTTTTTTATAGTAATACATGTACGAGGCGCGTCCAGAAAGTAAGTTCCATTTCAATTTATCTCCGCCGCAGCGCTGCGAATGCAGTTCCGCACATGCGCTGTAGACGGAAATGATACACGATCTGGGATGGGAATCATTACAACAACGGCGCTTATCGCTGCGACGTGGGCAGCTTACGAAACTACAATCGCCAACATTCTCCTCTGAATGCGAAAATATATTGTTGACTCCCACTTACATAGGTAGAAAATACGAGAAATCAGAGCCCGAAAGGAGAGATTCAGGTGTTTATTCTTCCCGCGCGATATTCGAGAATGGAATAGAAGATAAAATAGTATAACGGTGGTTCGATGAACCCTCTGTCATGCACTTAAATGTGTTTTGCAGAGTATCCCATGTAGATGCAGATCGCTGTCAGTTACGTACGCTTTGTTGCGCTTGTTTGAAATGTCGGCGTTGATTGAAAATCCCGCCGCCTGTGAAATCAGGTCGTTGATTCGGTTTCTGAGTGCGAGGAAAGTGAAACCAAGTGAAATTTATCGGCAAATTTGCGATTTTTACGGACCAAATGCGATGAGTGATTCGATGCTGAGAAGATGGGTCCGAAAGTTCAATGGCGGGCGTAGTGATGTGCACGATGAAGAACGAAGTGGGCGTCCACCTTTAGTTACAGAAGAACCAGTTTATGTATTTTTGAACGACCTCAAAAATGCTACCCCTATCATATCTGAATAAAAATGCAAAGCTGTTGCAAAAGGAAACTCTCGAACAGTCCATTTTTATCAGTGTAACGATTATCTCCATGAGTTGCCTGTGAGTAGCAGAAACGTCAATGTGTTAAAGCCAGTGCTTTAGTTGGAAAACATTTTAGGTGGTGCTCTGCTCAGCGGAAAAAAAATCTGGCCAGTACTCTGCTCATTCCACATGGGGTTTAGTGTAGATGAGGATACCATCATCGGCTTTGGACAACGACATTTTATCGTAACTATTCGGGAGTTCCAGAAGATAATAAGAGTGTGTGTTGCAGCTGGGAATTAAAAGCAGACTAATTTCACACGAAAACCATTACAAAATTCGGACAATGTGTCGTGGATTCAGTTATTAAGGCTTTGAATAAATCATTGTAATATGAAGATTGCAATTAGAAATATATATAATCCTGTACAAAAGTATCTGTACACATATACGGGACAGTGAATGGATATTCGTAGCTCCCAAAGGTGAAGGATTAACAGTTCTTTGTGATGATTTACCACCGTCCGACGTAACAGTACGCGGTACGTTTCTTGGGAAAAGTAAAGTCTATGGAACTCAGATCATGTTACAGTAAGAATATCCAGGAAAACCGTAGGTTTACAATTAGTGCTCTCGCTCTGGACTTCCCCCGAATTTCACGATCACTGATGCATGAAATTGTTACCAAACAACTGAAGTTCCGTAAACTTTGCTCACGTTGGGTACCAAAGATTCTCACTGAGCGACACAAAACACAATAGTTGGGTAGTGCATTTGAGTTTTTGACCCGTTATGCTGAAAGCGGCGAAGAATTTATGAGACGGATAGACACAGGAGATGAAACGTGGGTTTCTTGCGACACCCCTGAGAGTAAGCGGCAATCAATGGAATGGAGGCACACTAACCCCACCAAAGGTAAGGCCGAAGCAAATCATGACACCTCGGAAAATGATGTGCATAGTGTTCTGGGACTAGAAATGCATCAATTCATTGACTTCTTACCGCGTAGTCAAACAATCAAAGCAGACGCTTATGCGAGACACTTCGGAAATTGCGCCGTGCAATTCAGAATAAGCGCCGGGGACTGCTGTTAAAAGGTGTTGTTTTGCTTCACGACAACACACGACCACACACTGCAAATGTGACGAAAAATCTCCTACACGGATTTGGCTGGGACGTGTTTGACCATCTTCCGTACAACCCTGACCTCGCCCCTAGCGACTTTCATCTGTTCTTACATCTCAAGTCTTTCCTTGGCGGTCATCACTTCACCAATAACGACGAGCTAAAAGAAACTGTTGCCAACTGGTTGAAGACACAGGCGGCAGATTTCTATGAAGAAGGTATACAAAACCTGGTGCCACGGTATGACAAATGCCTGCAAAATTTCGGCAGTTATGTGGAAAAGTAGTTTAAGAGTTGTAGAATTTCATGCAATAAAGATTTCTTCTGCATCTGTGTACAATTTCATTTTATTACTTTCTGGACGCTCCTCGTATTTCCAAATGGACGGGCGGCCACATTTTATTTCGCCGCCGCTACGGGCCTCCGACAGCCTCAGCACAGGAAAGCTGCTTTCGTCTTGCTGCCACTACCGAGCGAGGTGCTTACAAGCGAGCCGCGGCAGAGTGCATTGAGACGCTATGCTCCGAGGCTGAAGGCCGTTCCCTGTCGGGGGGTCGAATCCCCCCCTCCGGGGGGTAGTTTATAAGTAGTTTGTAAGTTTAGGGACTGATGACCCTGTAGTTAAGTCCCATAAGCTAAACTGACATTTGAGCAATTCTTGCTTACAAGGAAACCACCGCACGCCCCTCAGATTCAGTGGTAAAGTCGGCGCAGTGCGTAACCCGTCCAAAACTGAACTCACAAGGGAGGGTACTCACAGTTCTCGCTGACTTTTGAACAAGACCAGTTTATTTATGTTACGAACATAAGAAAAGACCCTGGCGGCAATTTCACATGCTGTGGGGAAGAAAGGACGTGAGCGAAACCAGTCTGCTGGCTGTGTATTAGAGTTGAATGGAGTGTGTTGCGTGCACATGCCTTTACAAAACTAATCCAGCTGTGCTAGTTAACTTCTTAGTAGATGTCTTCGTTATTTTGGAGGAAAGACCAACTAGAATAGACCTTACAGTTTTCGAACAGATAAGAAAACAGCTACACGGGGAAGATATTGTTGTTGAGGAGTTCACAACACTTGTGGCAGATCAAGATGTCATCGATGACGAAGATATTGTAAGCGATAATCCAGCGACACAGCTAGAAAGTGAGCAAACTTCGCAAGAAAGTGACCCACCATTGTGTGAAGTGACGAGAGCAGCGGTTCCTCTAGTGGCCCATCACCACCAAAGAAGATTGTTACAACAAATTTTCCTGAAGGTTACACGTCCTGGACGAAGCAATCAAAAGGAAATAACACTCCACATAGGTATGCCACCTAAAGTCAGATTCACTACGGTAACGAATTTTATTCCCATTATTTAAAGATTACTGAATGCACTATCTCAACCATCTACAGTATTCAGGCGCGTTTGGACTAATCTGCTTGAATATTCCTGTCTTTATCTGTACACATAACCTATATTTCTATGCTGATAGTTACTATGTTTCTTGTCCATAGCAGCGTCGGATGTCGCGTCCCTTGACTTTCTAAAAGCGGTCGCCACAGGCCTGTTCTGTCGCACGGGCAACAAATACGGGCTAACGCAACCTTGGGCCAGTTTTGTGTTCGGAAAGCAGAATTCCTTGTAGGGAGAACTCTGCAGGTTGATCGCAGGCAAAAGCTGGGTCTGAAGAGTGAGGAGGTAATCGTCAAAGATAAAAAGTGACTTTGGTCGCACGCCTAAGAACTGTAAGAAGCCTGTTACTGTTCATAATGCGTATTATCACCTTCTGTATTCCTCTGGAAAGTTCTTCCATATCTTCATTGATAATGCTGATGCATATATCCCGGTCACAACGGCAGAGAAATGGAGGACGCTCAGTGGGAGATGTACGCTTGGTGCAGCGGCTGACGGTTTACACTTACAAATCAATATTCTGTTATATAAAACGCTTGAGTATATACATAACTAGCTTAAACCCGCTGCTCCGCTCGCGTGTTGGTTGATTATGATAGATAAGCTATATTTCAGTAATGTGCTATGAGACAGGTTTTGAAGGATGAAATAACAATTAAATTAATGTAATTAATTTCACTCATTTTGAGGAAATGTCGCTGATAAAGCGGAACTGAAAAATATTCATATCACATTGCAGAAGTCTATGTACTTACCGTTTATCAGGAAAGTAAGTAGTGTAGATCAAATCACACGTAAAATGCACTAGTTTCGAAGAATCCAATCACGAATTTAAAAAAATAATGATTGTAATAATATCACAGATCGATCACTCGAAGAAATGCGCGAAACGTCAAATCGATTTTTTAAAGAGATATTTCCTTATTCGTATGATTATCCTTACAGAGAAAGAGCTGCAGACATTGTAGCACGCATAGACCACAGATATGGACTGTGGCATCACGTATCGCTGTATGTAACCTCCTTGCTATAGAGTCACAAATGTCATCGCTGGCCTTCAGTCCGATTTTTTTTTTTTTTTTTTTTTTTTTTTTATAATTTGACGACTTTCAACCACCCTTTCTTCCACCCCGTTATAGCTATCTGCATGGAACTTCTATGGTGTACAACGGGAGACTTCGGACAACAATTACACATCATTCGTTTGCGTTCTGTAGTTTCTGCAGAGCGAAACATTAACACACACACACACACACACACACACACACAGGCGTTGAGATATATAAAAACAATTTTCAATACAAACTGTAAACTGTGGCCGCACGGTACAGCGCGTATTAGACTGCAGTCTGTGTTGCAAAGTAAGACTGGATAAATGCTTTGTGTGTGTTTGCTCTTAGGTTACAGTACTTTAGTTTAAGTAGTTTGTAAGCTACGGACTGATGATCACGCAGTTTTGTCCGATAGATTTACAAACATTAGAACATTTGAAGAACAGAAAGGGACGCTTCGCGGAACTCACGGACTTCGAACGTTGGTCAGGTGAATTGGTGTCACTTGTGTCAGAAGTCTACTCGAGGTTTCCGCACTCTCGAACATCTCTAGGTCCGCTGTTTCTGCTGTAATAGTGGAGTGAAAACATGAAGGGACACTTCCAGCACGAAAGCGTACAGGCTCTTTATTCACACGAAGTGATGGGTGCTATCGACAAGGTTCGCAAATCGATTCCGTATTTCTTTATTTCCAGAAGGCTTTTGACACTGTAACTCACAAACGGCTTTTAATCAAATAGCGTGATATTGGTACATCGCCCCAACTTTGCACTGGGATAGGGGATTTCCTGTCAGAGAGGACACAGTTCTTAGTAATCGATGGTAAGGCATCGACTAAAACAGAGGTGATATCGGGCGTTCCACAGGGTAGGGTTATTGGTCGTCTGCTGTTCCTTATTTACATAAACGATTTAGGGGAAAATCTAAGTAGCTCTCTTAGGTTGTATGCAGATGACGCCGTCATTTACCGTCTAGTAAAATCACCTGAAGATCAAAACCAACTGCAGAACGGTCTGAATAAGATATCAGTATGGTGTAAAAATTGGCAATTTCTAAATAATGAGAAGTGTGAAGTCGTCCACATGAGTACGAAAAGAAATCCGTTAAACTTTGTTAACAAGATAAATCAATCAAAAGTGAAGGCCGTAAACTCCACAAAATACCTAGGAATTACTACTACTTCAGACTTAAATTGGAAAGAACAAGTAGATAATGTCGTAGGAAAGGCGAACCAGAGACTGCGTTTTATTGGCAGAACCCTTAAAAGATGCAACAGAACTACAAAAGAAACTGCATACACTACGCTCCTCCGTCCTTTTTTGGAGTATTGCTGCCCAGTCTGGGATCGTTATCAGGTGGGTTTGACGGAGGACATCGAAAGAGTTCAAAGAAGGGCAGCTCGTTTCGTATTGTCACGATACAGGGGAGACAGCGTTACGGAAAAGATACAGGATCTGGGATGGGAATCATTACAACAACGACGCTTATCGCTGCGGCGTGGGCTACTTACGAAACTCCAATCGCCAACATTCTCCTCCGAATGCGAAAATATATTGTTGACTCCCACGTACATAGGTAGAAATTCTCATCAGAATAAAATACGAGAAATCAGAGCTCGAACAGAGAGGTTCAGTTGTTCTTTCTTCTCGCGCGCTATTCGAGAATGGAATGGGTGAAAAATAGTATAACGGTGGTTCAATGAACCCTCTGCCAGGCGCTTAAATGTGATTTGCAGAGTATACCATGTAGATGTAGATGTTGGCCGACCTCGTCTGCTGCCTCATAGAGACCGCCGATAGCTGAAGAGGATCTATATATACCATCACACAGAAATTCCAAACAGCATCAGGATCGAATACAAGTACTATGACTGGCAGGAGGCGAGGAAACTTGGATTTCGTAATCGAGCGTCTGTCCATAACCACACATCACGCAGGTTAATACCAAACGACGCCTCGCTTGTGGAAGGAGCATAAACGATTCAACAGCGGAAAAACGTTCTCTGGAATGGTGATTCACAGTAAAAAATGTGGCGATCCGATGGCAGGGTGTGGGTATGGCGAATGCCCGGTGAACGTCACCTGCCAGCGTGTCTTAGTGCCAACAGTAACATTCGGAGGCGGTGGTGTTATGGCGTGGTCGTATATTTCGTGGAAGACAGTATCACAGCACAGGTCTGCATTGACTTTTTAAGCATATTCTTGCTTCTCGCTGTTTAAGAGCAATTCGGGGACAGTGAGTGCATCTTTCAACACGATCGAGCACCTGTTCATAGTGCACGTCCTTTGGTTGAGTGGATACACGACAATAACATCCCTATAATGCCCTGGCCTGACTTGAATCCTATACAATAGCTCTCGGATGTTTTGAAACGCCGACTTCGTGCCGGGGCTCACAGACCTATATCGGTACCTCCCCTCAGTGCAGCATTCCGTGAAGAATGGGCTGCCATTCCTCAAGAAACCTTCCAGCACCTGACTGAACGTATGGCTGCAGGAGTGGAAGCTATCATCAAATCTAAGTGTGACCAACACTAATATAAAAGGCAGAGTATGTTTGTACGTGTTACATACAAATCTACAGTTTTTTTTCCAATCTTTATGAAATTTTGTACACGTAACCTTCAATCCATGAGGACGGTCGCCTTAAGTGTAAGAATCACATACGATACATAGTTCACGAGATATGACGTCATAAACAATGAGATGCGCGAAAAACTGCTGCATTTTGCGACAATGCTGCTCATTTTCTCCTAAACCATTGGACCGATTTCAACCAAATTTGGTGCACACATTCCTTACCGTGAGGTAACAATTGCTGCATGGTTAAGAATCACATACGACACATGGTTAAGAAGATATGACGTCATAAACAATAGGAATCGCAAAAAAATGCCATATAATGCGGCGAGACTTTCGAAATACATTGTATGAGAATGACAGTACTTAGCGACTTGCAACAAACTTTAAACATAATTTCAAACCTTTATTAAACTTTTTCTCGCTGGCAACCATAGTAAAAAGATGAAAGGAAAAACGTTTCTCGCTTACTACTTTTCCGCTGTTTATGGAGTAAAACTACGGCTCTCGGTATGACGTCACAATTTATAATTTGAACAGTACAAATTGTAGCGACAGGAAATTTTACAGACAGTATACACATATATAGTTGAGGGTAGCTTCTAAATTGTATCACATTCCGACACGTAGTTCATGAGATATGAGCACGTAAACAGTAACGTTCATGGAAAATTGCTCCATCCGGCTGGAAGTGAAGTATATATCGTATGTGATTCTTACACTTACGGCGACCGTCCTCATGGATTGAAGCTTACGTGTACAAAATTCCATAAAGATTGGAACAAAATTGTAGATTTGTATGCAACACGTACAAACATACGGACACTCTGCTTTATATATTAGATTTTGAGAGTAAACTTATTTCTTGAAGAAATTCAAGTATACTGAAATGATAAAATTATTTACTTTATAATTTAAAAAGAAATCGAAAAATAAGTGGTATCAATAAACCTTTGGTTTGAAATTTGTGTATATCCGGAAAGTCAGAATCGGAAGCCTGGAAACTGATTTTTATAATATGTGCTTTCCATCTACACCTACTGCAGTTTTACATGCAGCCTGGCAGATATTTAACATCCCGGGCAACGCCGGGTTTTCAGCTTGTACTAGATCTACCGATTGAGGGCGCCACGAATTTGTAAGTCATTTTCAGCCAGATGTCCGGACACATTTGATCACATAGTGTATCATCATTATCTCCTAGGCGACTTTCTAGACAGACCTGAAGTTAACAAATGCGCACACAAGAAATAAATACCCAAGAATGTTAAGTGGGAGAGACGGAGTCCATCGTATATTAAGAGAGAGAGAGAGAGAGAGAGAGAGAGAGAGGACCAGGTGAGATGCCTGGTCCTGTTATGTTTACCGTGGCATCCTCCAAGGTGAGAAACTGCGGAGGTGAACCGGTCACCCGACTGGAATTGCGGGTGAGGGGAGGTCAGAACACGCCTCGAAAAAGTGAAAAAGGCGACGCGTTCCTTCTGGTGACGAATGATTCTCGCATTTAAATGCTGGCAGGTGTTTTTGGTAGGGAATTCTTCCAGCACATTCCTGCAAATCTCAAACGTCTTGTCAGTTCTGGAAGAGTATTTATGACGACTCAGTACTCATTCCAAAATGCTTATGAAATCAACGGGACAGTTTTTCACTTCCTTCATGCGTTTCTGTATCATTTAACTCATGTCCATCCAGAGCCCAATTAGGAAAATAAGTCTCTGGTTGCGCCCATAAGGGGGGTGGGGCATTTTACCACAGAGAAACACAATGTTTCAGTTTATACGGGTAATTTTCTTTGCATTAGCAAAGCTCTTTACTTTCCGTATATTGGGAGAAGACGGTAAGGTGTTCTTCATTTACGTCAACTTTTCGTTATTAGACTACCGTTTCGGTATCGTCACAAAATAAACGTATACTCAGCACGGCTTCGTCATACATATATGGTGCAGCGCAAAGATTTTCAGCTGGATATAGGCTCAGAATTTCAGACGGCTATTTCAAGAAATATATGCCTTTTTTTTCAGATCACTATTTTATACAAAACAACTTACTTGTTTGCGGCCAGGTATAAAACTCGACATCAACCGATATTTCGGCAGGAGCACACCCCACCATTCTCAAGGCAATACTGTAGCGAGGAAGGAATCAATGACTACAACAATACGACATACACCGAGCAATCAAGCATATAGCGCCATCACACGACCAAAGATGAAAAGCGTCAGCAATGTTGATAAACAACATCAGTTTCCAGCAGGTGAGGTGTCACTAATTCTGTCCTCCTGTGTTTGTGAAAGAGCAGGATTCCAAGCAGAAGTTAATCAGAAACCTCCGTCCCTATTCAACAGGTTAGGAGGAAGGTAGAGGGTACGGTGAGACATGATGCTTATAGGAAACCAAGTCACAAAGATTTGTAACTGCAGGCTAAATTGTGGTCACGACCCAGCTCAGCGTGATGGGGTTCTACTTACCTTAGTGTTCAGGACGCACGTTATCTCAGACCAGAAAGATTGTCTACCGAGTTGTCCCATGGTTATAGTGAAGGGCAAATTGAAAGAGCGTTGCACTATCAACGAAACGTGTAACGGGCTAGAGATCATAGCACAGAGGCGGCACCCAAAGCAATGGCCCTTCTGCCATATGTTGGCAGCATTTTTAACAAGATTGGCCGTATTTTACGTAAATATTACGTGAAGCATGTGTTTCGACCAGCTTCTAAAATTAGTGCTGTTAAGGTCCGTTAAGTATGATTTCGGTCTGCTCGAGACTGGTACCTACCATATCCCATGCAGCTGTGGCATGTCATATATTGCTCAGACAATTAGGACTGTCGAGGACAGATGTATTGAGCATAACTGTCACGCACGTTTGCAACAACCCAAGTCTGCTGTTGCCGAACACTGGTTGGACACAGGTCACCCGATGGAATACAACAAAACGGAAATTTTGGCATGCACTTCCAGGTACTGGGATTGTGTTATCAAAGAAGCAACTGACATAAAACTAGCAGATAACCTGCTGAATATGGGTGCAATCCTGTTCTCTCACTTGCCCAAAAACAGAGAAACAAAATTAATGCCACCTTACCCGCTGGGAACTGATGGTCATTATCGACATTGCTGTTGGTTTTCATCTTTGGTTGTTTACTTGCTTGCTCGGTGTGTGTTGTCTTCTTGTTTTCATTGAAAACCGAGGTTTTAAAATCGTTGCACATTGCTCCCTCGCTGCAGTATTTCTATATCGGCCGATATTTTTTATACCTTGCTGCAAACCCGTAAGTTTTTTTAATACACCATACGCCGGGGGAAATTAAGGAGTCCCACTATTTTATAGTTCTCCATTGTGAACAGTACGTATCGAACGACTTGCGGAAGTCACCAAGATGACCGCTGGCATCCACTACTTTCTGGATCGATCGAGGTGGCGCAGTGGTAACGCAATGGACTCGTATTCGCGAGGACTCTGTTTCAAACGCACCTCCGAGCATACCGTTTTCCGTGATTTTCCTAAACCACTCCAGGCATATGCCCTGATTTGCTTTCCAAAGGACGTCCCTAATGACCACGGTGTCGCGGGGCGTTAAACCCTAAACTCCCTTCTACTGTTTTCTGGACCCCTGTTTTCAGTAACTGGCCTGAAAGTTTTCTGGATTTGCCGACAGGGATGCGTACGTTAGAATTCGGAGCCTCCTTATAGTAGTCTTATAGTAGTCTTGTTGGAGTCCCTGGAACGACGGAAGTGTTCAAATGTTATCTTGGCATTCAAACTTCTCAGTCACACCGCTGTTGACTGTTACGCCTTCCAGTCCACAATTCACGCTCAATGAATGGATGTTCAAAAAAGATGTTCAAATGTTTGTAGAACTTATGGGACTTAACTACGGGGTCATCAGTCCCTAAGCTTACAAACTACTCATGAACTAGTTAAGACTAAGGACGGCACAAATATCCATGCCCGAGGGGGGATTCGAACCTCCGACCGTAGTGGCCGTGCAGACCGTGACTGGAGCGTATCAGTCCCCTCGGTCACCGCGGATGGCGAATGAATGGATGAACAGTACTATAATACACTCCATGGTACTATAAATAGCAAGGAAACTGGATAGTCGGCATGGTGTAATGACCTAACTTTCTAATTTGGCATGTCCGTTATCTAGTTTGGGTGACGGCTTTGTATATCTGACACTATAGTAAGCTCGATCATCCAGTCGTTCTTTCGTTGCGACAGCGAGATTTTCTCGAGGTCTGAACTGAAAAGCCCAAATCATTTTCGCAAGGACTACAGGGATTCCCTTCAGGTTAGTGGCTCCTAAACACCCCGTCAAATCACAGCCACGAAACTTTTGGCTTCCCGAGTACAGACCGTTACTATCACATTCCAAACTTACCTGGTGTGTAAACTCTAGTTGTATCTTTATACTTTCAGCGATTTTTGATAGATGCAGTCAATTACTTCCTGTGTACCGTGTTAATTGAAGTGTCATTATAACGTTTAAATTAAATATTTGTAAACCTATTGGATCCAGCTGCCATAGTCTTCAGTCCCTAGACTTACAAACTTTTTAAACTAACTTACACTAACAACAACAACACACACACCTAAGCCCTAGGGAGGACTTGGTACACACATTCCTTACTATTAGACAAAATTCGCGGTAGTGGTAAGAATCATCTGTGACACACAGTCCCAAAAGATATGAAGTCATAATCAATGAAAATCGCGAAAAACTGCCACATCATGCTACGATACACACTTTCTCAAACTAATCGATAGCTTTGTACCAAATGTGGCACAAATATTCTTTACTGTCAGGAAGCAATCACTATTTGTGTAAAAATCACCTACGACACATCTGCCCCATCATGCTACTTTATTCGACCACTATTTGAGAAAGAGATCATTTAGATTGTTGTGACAAACTTTACACATCATTTCAAACGTTCACAAAACGTTTTTCGCTAAAATAATAATAATAATAAAATTATGATTAAGCAGTAAAAGTATGGCATTTGGCATGAGGTCGAAATTTATTTCGTCTACGCTACTAATAGTGTTCATGAGACATTTTACAGACAGTGTACAGAAATACCACAGAATGTGCCTACGAATCGTTCAAGAGTTATGATGTCAAAAACAATTAAATTCATGAAAATGCCTCCCATCATGCATGAATGTCTAATTTATTACGTCTTTTCTACCGACTCGCAAGACACTTCGCAAATAATTTCCTAATGTTTCATTCAACTAACATGGAAAATCATGTTATTGTAGGACACATAGTTCAAGGGATATGACGTCATGACCAACACCCGGACAACGTAGCAGTAGTACCCGAGGGAATTTAGCTTTTATACTGACGGGATTGGAAGATTAGTTGCCTCATGACAGCTTGACTAAACAGTGGCAAAATGGTACACCAACTTCACCGAACTTGTTGAAAGTATTGATACAATTTAATGTTAGTAGTATAATGATAGTATAGAGAAGAGCGACACATTGTTTTTTATCAAAAGCCTGTCTCGAATACCTACTGGTGGAAGGCCATATTGTTAAAGCCCAACATGGGTTACTGGCCGATTCGAAATTATAGGGGGAGTATGATATGTAGCTGTTTGTATTAATTTAAAAATAAGATGCTCAGGAGCTACACCTACATCTACATAGACGAGCCCGACCGATTTAAACCTTCTAACATCAACGCGGTCAGTTGTACAAATGAGAATTTGTTCATATTTCTAAGTACTTACTTGTGAACGAAGCCCCCAATCTTCCTTTGAATAGGCTAGGTATTGCTATACTTACTCCAGAACCATGCCAGGGCAAACATCAGTTTCTGTGTTTGAAGATGTGGTACTTACCTGAAACAAACAAACAAATAGAATTATATAAGACCTAAAAAGTAAAAGTTTCAACCTGTAAAAATAAAGAGAAATTTTACTAAGGTATCTTATTAACTGTACTGATCATGTTGATAATATTAAAGAGTTGATATACAGTCATGGTAACTAAAAGTATTACACGTATTTCTAGTCCGAAGACTACCAAACAGATTCTCCGTTGGTCCATGTGTATCAGTAAGAATACATTCCTATCGATGTAAAACACAGAGGCAGTTGTCAACTGTGTCTATTGTTACTGCCAATGTAAACGTTTAAGCAGTGCTGAAGTGGACGCTATAATAAACGTATAACGGAGACAGGTGGAGAAGTTCAACATGTTCAAATGTTTGTATAGCTTATGGGACTTAACTACGGGGTCATCAGTCCCTAAACTTACAAACTACTTATGAACTAACTAATGCTAAGGACGGCACAAATATCCATGCCCGAGGGGAGATTCGAGCCCCGACCGTAGTGGCCGTGCAGACCGTGACTGGAGCGTCTCAGTCCCCTCGGCCACCGCGACGGTGGAGAGGTGACTGACTTTTTTAATGGCGCGTTTCGATACAGTCATCTTCAGATAATGTAAAAAAGTTGCAAAATTCCTAGAGACTTAGTAAACATAAATTTATGATTTGATATATTACAAGCTATGAATAACATTTACCAAAGTATGGGGAAGGAATGAAGGAAGCTTAAGGGTTAACGTCCCGTCAACAACTTGGTCATTAGGGACGGAGATAACGCTCGGAGTTTTGGGTAAGGATGGGGAAGGAAATCGGCCGTGCCCTTTTGATAGGAACCATCACGGCATTTACTGGAGTGATTTAGGGAAATCACGGAAACCTAAATCAGGATGGTCGGAGGTGTATTTGAACCACCATCCTCCCGAATGCGCGCCCAGTGTGTCCAAAGTATGAGGAGGACCCTTACACAAAAGGTATGGTCAGGACGAACAGCCGCGGTGGAGTAGCCGAGCGGTCTAAAGCGTCTCGCTGCGGAGCGCGCGGTTGCTCGCCGTGTAGGTTCGAGTCCTCCCTGGGGCATGGGTGTGTGTGTTTGTCCTTAGGTTAGTTTACCTAGGTTTAAGTAGTTTGTAAGCTACGGACTGATGACCACGCAGTTTGGTCCGATAGAATTACAAACATTTGAACAAACAGGACGAACAGCAAAGGGCGACCACTATGCGTCACTTCCAAGCACGGTAATAACGTGAAACGTAAGCGGCAAACACGTGGCTTAGAAGCATGTAAAAAGTTATTAAAATGTACCGAGTGGATCTGTTACTGCTGTTATTCGTCATCTCAATTTTTTTTATTACTTTACAATGATGGATGTCAGAAGCGTTTTAGCTTCTTGTTGTTGAACATCATCTTAAATTCAATGAGATGTTGAAAGCTTGTACTCTGGGTGGGGATCGAAGATGGTGTATCCACTAAGCCACCTGGATTAGGCGGATATCGCAGCCGCAGGAAGTACCATATCAAGCTCTCGGCTAAACACAAATTTTCAGCCTGTAGCCTACACTACCGTGGTAATGTCCTAAGTCCATTAGTATAGTTTACCCGCCGCCAAAGTTAGCCGACACTCGTAAAGAGATAAAATCTCGTATGTATCCGCAATGAAACTTTTGGGTCTGTTTGCCCGTCGTTCTACCGGAAATTTCCGAAATAAGAGACACCATGTACATTTGTATTTCAATATTTTAACAAACATACATGTGAAGCCCCCTCTTTCCTATGTGGGTAATTGCCCTTGCACCCACCACCTAATCCTTCCATATGTCTTACTGATTCATTCAAATTCAAACCTTTATAAATCTATGGGATTTGACTGATCTAGTGATCAGTCCCTAGGATTACTAACTAGTTAAACTAACTTCTATGGTAAGGACAACAAATACACTCATGCCCGAGGGAGGACTCGAACCTCAGAAAGCTAGGAAAGGCGGGCTCCGCGGCTAGGCGCCTTGGAACGCTCGGCCACTCCACCGCGGTTACTACTGATTTGTCGCTTAATGTTTAAACTTCGTTTTATACACTCGAGAATCCAAAGAAACTGGTATAGGCATGCTTATCCAAACACAAAGATTGCCACACACACCTGTAACACCACAGTAGTAGCATAGTAGGGATTAATAACAACACAACAGATCAGCTAACACGGTGTAGGGGTGTCCAGTGGTTTGCTAATACATACAGAAGTAGTTTAAGTCACTAGCCTAAACAAATATTGTATACATATTAAGACCCATTTTATGATAGGGGATATTGTATGTTATTATCATAAAAAAATAATTAAAAAAACACAGAGGTATGTAAACACTTGGAGAACAGCGCTATCTAACATTAACCCCTTCAGTCCTTATTTATTTTATAAATAGAATAAAGCACATTCTTGCACTTTTTCATGTCTATAAGAACCTATCTATTGTACATTTGAGCAAAATTAAAAATCTTCGTACTTCGTTTCCAAAATTTATAAAAAATGTCAAATAAATTGGACACCGGGTCTGGAAAACAGTTAAGTATCTGAAATCAGAAGTCAACAGTTATATATGTCACTCGATACTGACTGTGGAACTTATATCTCAAATTGGATATGTGCAAAATTCATAAATGAATGAATAAAATAATTTCAACTACTGATATCACGTCTGACGCACTCCGCACTAGGTCCGGCATGTTCACTGTGTTTCATTGTAGCACGTCGTTCTGTTGACAGATGGCAGCAACAAGCACGAAACTAAAAGCTAGAGATGTCCAGTAAAGAGGCCACTGGTTCTCAAAGTAAAGCGAAGTCGTATACTGTTCTAAAATTAATAAAAGTCGATGTCCAGTATATTGGACGCCAGGTCCCAAAGGGTTAAATAAATATCGCTTAGGAACTTGTTTTTGTATACTGAACCCCCAGTTATTTCATGGTGCAAGTACTTGCTCCTGTGGCGGCGAACCCCCGAGCAACGCGACCCACAGCTTGAAAAACGCTAATCTAGAGCATAGACGCCAGGTGTAGCTCTCTGATTTCTAGGCCTGAATTGTCATCATCATCATCGTCATCATCATTAAAGACTGATTATGTCTTTCAGCGTTCAGTCTGGAGCATAGTACCTCTAATAAAATTCCTCCATGATCCCCTATTCAGTGCTAACATTGATGCCTCGTCTGATGTTATGCCTTTTATTTCAAAATCATTCTGCACCGAATCTAAGTACTTTCTTCTTGGTCTACCTCGACTCCTCTTACCCTCCGCTGGCGAGTTCATGAGTCTCTTAGGTAATCTTGCTTCTTCCATGCGTGTAACATGACACCACCATCTCAGTCTGTTCGTTCTTACTGCTTCCTCCATGGTGTTCATTCCCAGTTTTTCTTTGATTTACTCATTACGGACACCCTCCTGCCATTGTTCCCATCTATTAGTATCTACAATCATTCTTGCTACTTTCATATCTGTAACCTCTACCTTGTGAATAAGGTAACCTGTATCCACCGAACTTTCACTCCCATACAACAAAGTTGGCCGAAAGATAGAGCGGCGCACTGCTAACTTGCTCTTGGTACTTACTTCCTTCTTGCAGATGACACTAGATCTTACCTGAGCACTCACTTCATTAGCTTTGCTGCACCTCGATTCCAGTTCTTTCATTATGTTGCCAACCTGTGAAAAAGTACATCCCAGGTACTTGAAACTGTCCACCTGTTCTAACTCTGTTCATCCAATATGACACTCAATCTGTTTAAATCTCTTTCCCACAGACATTACTTTCGTTTTGGAGATGCTGATCTTCATATCATAATTCTCGCACCTCTGATTGAGCTCTGAAATATTAGTTTGCAACCTTTCAATCGAATCGGCCATTACAAACTAAGTCATCCGCATATGTGAGACTGCTTATTTTGTTTTCACCTATTTTAATCCCGCGCTGCCAGTCTACTGTTTTCAACATACGATCCTTGAATAGAAAGGTGAACAGATGGGGCCGCGGTGGAGTAGCCGAGCGGTCTAAAGCGTCTCGCTGCGGAGCGCGCGGTTGCTCGCCGTGGAGGTTCGAGTCCTCCCTGGGGCATGGGTGTGTGTGTGTTTGTCCTTAGGATAGCTTACCTTAGTTTAAGTAGTTTGTAAGCTACGGACTGATGACCACGCAGTTTGGTCCGATAGAATTACAAACATTTGAACATTTTGAACAGATGGAGCATAACAGCTTTGAGAGAATTGCAGAACGACATATTGACCATAGCTGTTCATTTTTTCTCATTGCTACCGGTTTCGGTCATTTACCATTATCAAGCGTTGGCAGAGATTAGCTAATAGCTTAACATGTCGTGATACAAGAATTCAAAATTGTAACATAAGTATTTGCTGTCATTGCTCTAGTCATTGATATTATCACAGTGGCTGAAGGTATGGTCAATATGTCGTTCTGCAATCATCCATGAATAGTATGAACAACAGTGCTGATAGGTTGCAGCCTTGCCTTACCCCTGAAACTACCCTGAACCATGAGCTTAATTTGCCATCTACTCTAACTGCTGCCTGACAGTCTACCTATAGCCAACACCACCTAGAAGACAAGGCCTACGTCACACTTAGAGGCCGCGGCCGCCATCTGACAGGCCGGCCGCTGCGAGGCGGTAGGCGTCCCCCAGCCAACAGCCAGTGTGACGTAGGCACGTCCTGTTGAAAGGCCTTGTCTTCTAGATGGTGTTGATATAGCCCTTTAATTGCCTGCAGAAGTTTGCCTCCTATACCATAATCTTGAAGAACTGACAGTAGCTTCCTCCTAGGTACACGGTCATAAGCCTTTTCTAGATCTATGGAACATAGATACAATTTCCTGTTCCACTGATAGCACTTTTCCATTACCTGCCGTAATCTGAAGATCTGGTCTTGACACCTCTAAGAGGCTACATTGTAACTCTCTGAGTTTCAAGCGCACTGCTCTTAACGGGCACAGTGTGGCTGGGTTACGCATTCCCTCCGCCGCCTAGCTCCGCGGGAAACGCGATCCATCCTCGCAGTGAGTGGGACGGTTTGCGGTCGGCCGACGCGTGGCCCAGGTCTGGCCGACACGCCTCCGCTATTGTCGACTCCCGACCGCCGAGCGGCCGCCGTTCACCTGTTACTACTGCAGTGACAGCGCACAGCCAAGTAGGATTACGTCACTGGGGGCAGCGGAACGGCTGACAGGTGGCTCAACATCAACGCGCTAGCTGCCAACCCAGTGGGCATCTACATCTTCAACCATACTGCTCAAGCCACCTGACGGTGTGTGGTGGAGCCAAATATCTTATAAAGGTAATAGCGCAAACTCAGCCGTTAAACGGGCGACTGTAAAACTGTGTATAGGGAAAGTATGGCCAGCCTGTCAGAGGCAGCCATGTTGGGCCTATTCCGCTGCTGCTTGCACACCGACCGCTACGAAGTTCCCATCGCTTAACAATACTTATCAACCAATTTTGAGAAAACCAACCAATAAAAAAAATTTAATTTTTTCACGTGTTATAGTGTGATACATTCTCTCGATAATGATCTCAATTTCTGTACATTATTACTTATAGTTTCCGTGCTACATCAAATTAAGTAAACTACTGCGCAAAATTTTGAAGAGTTTGCAGAGGAAAAGTCGCATTGCGTAGATTTGCGTATGGTTGATTTTAGCTCATACAATGCTGCGGACGAAATGTAGGTAAGATATCGGAATTTTATTTAAGGTTCAGAGCAGAACGATTTTTCATTCTCGAGATACAGGCTGTTATATCCGACGTGTGTTTCTGTTCATGCGGACCAGGCTGCTGCTCTACGGAATACTTATCGTTCGAATTTAAGAAAAATATATCTAAAGAGTTCACCTATAATTCAGGCTGACCTGTACCGTAGCCAAATATTTCAATAGACCGCGAACATGTCATCATCGGAGCATAGTGTAAATTAAGAAAACAATTTGAGATCATGGAAAAGTCTTTGATGAGTATTTTCTTGGGTATTATGTACTTATGATACGAAAAATGCAAGGAGATACCCACTACATGTCTTTTACCAGAAAAAGAAATTAAAGGTGTCTTTACAACGCCAATTACATTTGAATGTCTAATATTTGTCTTGTTTCAATTCTTTGTTTCCTGTTATGACACACTCTAACACACGAAAGCCAATGAGAAAAGCTTGTTTCAGGAACTGTATGTTAATTTCATATCTAAACGGGAATCTAGTTCACTCACTAATATGTAAAATAAAATTGTGTGTTTTCTAAAATTACCTGCAGATAAAATCAACGACGCGTGAATAATTTAACCTCACGACATTGTGCAGGAATTTTCTTCACAAATTTATTCAAGTTAAAAATATATAGCTATCTGCTGCGTGATCCATTCGTCAGTGAATCTTTAATCTATTAATTTACATTATGAATTAAAATCATCACAGCACAAGAACCGAAGTTCGTTTCTGGACTCCTAGTTTTCTCTGACGATTTTCATCAGCCAGACTTCATCTTCCTGCATTTCTGATACCTAATGGAAGTACTATAATGTTTACCTCCCTTCTTCGCTTCTTAAAAACACCCAGAAGTACAACACTGTGGCATTATTCAAACCAAAACATTCGAATATTCACAAGGTTTTCATGGCAGCCAAACAACGTATAGGACCAAGATGGCGGAAAGAACCACGTGACTCGATTTCAGCCAATCACGAGCTGCAGACGGCGGCAAGCGGCGCGGAAAAGGATGGCCATACTTTCCCTATACAGAGCTTTAGGCGACTGCGCACCCGAACACCTCCTAGCGGCTCGAGTTGTCAACTAACACAGGTCGTGAACAGCCGCTTCACGTTGTTTCACACGGAAGACTTTCTTGACCGTCGTCTTAGTTGATAGAACTAGGAAACGGTTGGAAGAGGAAGTATATGTCCTATATACGGTTGTAAGAACTGTAAACAGCAAAGCGCTCGAAAATCATTCTTCAGGTTTCCAAAAAATAAAGATGTCAGTGTGACAGCTGAAGCAGGCAACCATTAGGCCTACTCAGATCATTTGCTTTTACGCTCTGATTTACCTTCTTTTTTTAAATAATTTGTTTATAGAGGCAGCCAGTGGGTGATTCTTAGTCGAAGAGCTGACTTAGATGAAATTTTGAAAAACAGTACCGAGCATTTGAATAAAAGCTACGTAGTATGCTCAGACCATTTTGTGGAAAAAGATTTTAAAAAG
Organism: Locusta migratoria; assembly: GCA_026315105.1. Classification (NCBI taxonomy): domain Eukaryota; kingdom Metazoa; phylum Arthropoda; class Insecta; order Orthoptera; family Acrididae; genus Locusta; species Locusta migratoria. The sequence goes on along the minus strand of CM048746.1, from coordinate 56,594,474 downwards.
AAGAATTTTCAAAACCAAGGGTAAGTGTTGTAATTTGTTATTTACGTATGTTTAAAAACAGGTGCTAATTTTAATATAACAACAAAGTTTAATCGCAAGTTTTATTTTAATCCCTTTACATATTTAAATAGTAGATACCTTCACTGGCAGCAGTGGTCAATAGTTTGTTGTCTCCCTCAGAAGACAGTAACTGTGAAGTAGATGCGGCAGCATTCCTTGTAAAATTAAATGAATTGGAAAAAAAAACTTCCATTCAATGCAGCCGTGAGTGAAAATTCTGCTTTTTTATTGTGGCATCTAATTATAAAAATAAAGCTATTTTTAAAAAAAATCACAAGAACTTGACACCACTAACACTCCATTCCCATCACCAACGCAGGGAAATATGACTGCCTACCGTGACGAAGCCGACACACGTCATTTATTAATTCAGATACCGTACTTATTATTTTCTTTATTTTCATTATTTCGAGGGGGTCATGCCCCCTTCCCCCACCTCCCAACCCCCCCACACCTTACATACGCGCCTGCGTCGATAAGCTGCAGAAGCTCGTGAATTTCTCGACATCTCCCAGCCTTGCGACTTTTTCTATACTACAGAAAATACTCATTGAACTTTCAATATTACTTACTAGGTCATTTATATATATTACGAAAAGTAACCGTCGTATAACATTATCATGACGCAGGCGTGAAATTACTCTGACTTCGGAAGACTTCTCATAATTGAGAATGATATTCTGTACTGTCTTCGCTTGAAATTCTTCATTACAATCACACAGTTCGTCTGATATTCCGTGAGCTCGTATTTTGAACATAAAGCGCCAGTGTGGAACCGTAACGAAACACTTTCCGGGAGTCAAGCAACACGGCATCTGCCATAGAGCGTGTATCCACTGTTTTCTGAGTCTCGTGAACGAATAGCGCCGGCTACGTTTCACGTTATCGCTGCTACAATGGAAATTTGTAAACAGGAAGCCCAATTGCATTTTCCAATTGCGGTTCTGTACGCTTCCTCTTACGTATATTGAACATGTCAGAGCGCACCGTTAACAGTGGAATAGGCAAGGTTGTCAATATTACCACCAATGAAGGAGCGTTTCTGAAAGCCCGTGACACCACCGAGGCTCACGATGGAACTTGTTATCGACGGAGACTGTCAGAAGCCTACGCCTCTTCACTTTCTGGACCCGAAGAGGTGTCTCACTAACATGCTATTTCATCATGTTTCCCGTTCATAACCTCGTAGTTGAGCGCTCCAAACCCACACACACTTCTGTTTGCCCTCCAGCAGCCTGAAGTACCCGAAGAGCTAACATTGGGTCTGGCTGCTCTGCCACAATCCTAAAAGCCGAGGACTGTGACTGTTTGCTGGCTGGAGGTCAGGCGACGTTCTTGTTCCTGTGGGTGTCCATTAAAGATCTTGTCTCTCCTCCCGACATGTTCCTCGTAATTTGTGTGTCGAGGTCTTGCGCCTACTCAGACAGCAACCAACAAACCAAGATGCGTTACACGAGCACAGACTACGCAGGGTCAGCTCTTCAGCTTTCGGTTCCGAAAGTCCATATCGGTGATGTTTCGTTGAATGGCTCCTACGCTGATACTTGTTATGGCCCAGCATTGAAATCGGCAGCAATTTCAGGAAGGTTTCCTCTTCTGTGACGTTGAAAGATTCTCTTCGGGCGTCGCTGATCCCGTTCTTGCAAGTTCTTCTTCAGGCCGCAGCAACGTCGGTGATTTGATATTTTATCGGATTGAGGATATTCGCGCTGCACTCGCTAAATGGTCGTGCGGGAATGATTCGCGAACAGTTCGTATTCTCTTCGTCGTAAACACGCCGACTGAAGAGGTATACTATCGACAGCAGGCGTTCTAATTTGTAATCACGTTAGATTGATGTTTATTATAGAACGACACTGCAATCAATGCTAACTATAACCAGTGAACAGCATTTGAAAAAGCTTAAAGATCAATCTGATGATGTACAAAAGCATCATCGAATAGAAACGAATTAACAGTTTATAACTATTACATCGATAGACCGTATGTTTTCTACATCTACATCTATATTGGATACTCAGCAAAATCACATTTAATTGCCTGGCAGAGGGTTCATCCAACCACCGTTATACTATTTATCTCCCATTCCATTCTCGAATAGCGCGCGGGAAGAAAGAACACATCAATCTCTCCGTTCGATCTCTGATTTCTCGTATTTTATTTTGATGAACATTTCTACCTCTGTAGGTGGGAAGTAACAATATATTTTCACATTCGGAGGAGAATGTTGGCAATTGGAGTTTCGTAAGTAGCCCACGCCGCAGCGATAAGCGCCGTTGTTGTAATGATTCCCATGCCAGATCCTGTATCATTTCCGTAACGCTTTCTCCCTTGTATCGTGACAGTACAAAACGAGCTGCCCTTCTTTGGAAATCGTGCGCAGGGCCTCACCTGATTTATACATGCCAAAAATCTCTTTCCATAACATTTTACACAAACGTTTATTGTTTCGTGCGTACAAAGTGCAAATCGTTCAGCCCTTGTTGGCCAATGACAGTACACGTCGATATTACTTTGCAGTCGAAATGCTATCACGTATTGAGGACGATGATATCTCAGACGAATTGCCTTTTCCAACGAAGTGACCTTTTTTGTCAGTGGAGTAGTGAATCGTCATAATATGCTCATTTGGGGTTCACAACCCCCTGGCGAGGTCATGGAGTACACCAGAGGCATTCCAAAGGTGAATGTTTGGTGCGCGCTATTGCACGATCGAATTATCGGGCCATTCTTCTTCACTGAGGCTATCATCACATGTGCAATGTATCTGGACATGTTGCAACTGTATGCTGTTCCTCAGCTGCTTCAGTATCACCCCGATGTCTTGTTTCAGGCTCATTGGAGTTTGGACGTCCCTGCCTATCTCGATATGACCTTTCATGGGCGATTGATTGGTCGTGATGGGCCAACGGTTTGGCCTCCACGCTCTCCTGACATATCCCTATTAGATCTCTTTTTATGGGGTTATGTAAAGGACGAGGTCTACCGAACACGTGTAGCAGATCTTGAAACTTTGCGGCAACGGATAACCACAGTCGTTGGGTAATCTGTGGACGGAAATTGAATATCGCCTAGATGTTCTACGTGCTACCAAGGGTGTTCCTGTGGAAGTTTACTGATGTGTGAAAAAAGCCTTTAATAGTTTGTAAACAATTAGACACCAGATTCATATTTGTACCTTACTTCTTGCCTGAGTTATCAATTTATGTAATCAGGGAAAGAGTTTTCGGACCCCCTGTATTTGTATGTCAATTCTTATACTGTAAAAGCCGTCCGCAGTGGCCGAGGGGACTGAGGCGATCCAGTCTCGATCTGCACGGCCACTACGGTCGGGGGTTGGAATCCCCCCTCGGGCATAGATATTTGTGCCGTCGTTAGTCTTAGCTAGTTCATAAGTAGTTTGTAAGCTTAGGGACTGATGACCCCGTAGTTAAGTCCCATAAGTTCTACAAAACATTTGAACATTTTTTATACTGTAAAACATGCATTTGCGTATAGGAAAAGATAATGATCAATTTCGAATTTTGCTATCTAACTCAGAGGGAATAAAGTAGCTCCAGAACTGGGAGTATGTGCTTAACTCTCGCTAATTTTCAGTTTCTTTCCTGGAGGACTGCGCCTGACCACGTAGATTCGCCTGGCTGTTTTTAGAACACTTCCTAGTCAGGAAAAGGATCCCATTACGTGACAGTAAACTGTTGCCACTAACAAATACAAGTCCATCGTTAGTACTGGAAGAACGCAGGAAGTCGAGTAAAGCAAAACACGAAGGGAAAGGTCCGTCACTGAGAAAATAATGGTAGGAGGACAGCGATTACCCAGCGGAAGGGGAAACGACCGACGGAAGCAGCATTCACGCCATTTACGCACTCGCACTGTCACAGTCTGCAGACCTGACTTCATGGAGCAAAGTGCAAAAGAAATCATCGCCAGGGAGTCGGTGACATTGTAATCTCATAACAGTACATGGAAATGCCGACACTCTGGACGAAAATCGTTGATAAATATCCTTGCATTGTCAACTGAATCGTGGCGACATTTCTCGTAACGCTCGGACGACTCTCCTACTCGTCATCTTCGCTTGAAGATGGTGAGTAAGCAATGATGACGAAACGTTGCGGAAATACGACGAACGACTAGGTTCGTGACCCGAGAATATCTGTCATCGTCATAATACTGTTACATGCTCACTTGGTGGGTGTGCGTTTGCGTCTTCTCTTATGGAGGAATCACCAGTCTTTTCGTTAGCTGCACGTGTGGAAACTACCGCGTGGTTAGCAGCGCTACGTTCCGAATTGCATGGCTCCTCCCTCCGGAGGTTCGGGTCCTCCGGCAGGCATGTGTGTGTGTGTGTGTGTGTGTGTGTGTGTGTGTGTGTGTGTGTGTGTTGTTAATTTAAGTAGTTTGTAAGTAAAGGGACAGATGACCTTAGCTGTTTGATCTCTTAGAATTACAAATATTTGAACCTTTGACCTTTCCATTAGTTACTACTTCTCACTTTTTTTCTTCAATTACCTACCAGAGCTTACTGTTCGATATCCAGCAATACTGTCATTAAACAACATTCCTTTTTTTGTAAATGTTGAAGTTATTGTAAACTCAAGAAACTAAAGTGCATAAAATCTGTTTAAACTTAAACTAAGGACAACACACATATCCATGCCCGAGGGAGGACTAGAACTTATGGCGCGGACGGTTGCCCTATCCATAACGTGGCATCCCAGACCGCACGGCATCTCCTGCGTGTAAGGAGGAATTTGTGAACTCCAGTGTCCATTATACTGGGAATTTACGCACCACGATAAATGCAGCAGCGCTTTTAGAGGAAATAAGTGTATTTGTATGGGAAGGGGCCAAGCGTCTTTAGGCTCTTGGAATTTCGTACGAAATTAATTACGAGGGGGAGTTGGAAAATAAGTTTCCCCCTGTCGACTGTGGTCAGAGTTGCGTATGAAACGAAAAAATAGAATGAGACATTAAAGATAAGAGATTATTTTTCTCCATAATTTCCAAGTACATTGAGACATTTGTCATAACGCTTTATAAGCTTCAAAAAGTATTCCAGGAAAAAATCAGGACGTTTCATACGGAAGAAGCGTTGAACTGCTTTTTTGACTTTATCATTGCTTCCAAAGAGCCTTCCGCCGAGAGTCTTCTTCAAGGCTGGAAACAGATGGAAGTCACTTGGTGTGAGGTCAGGACTGTATGACGGATGGCGCTACCAACCAAGAGTTGCAATATTGGTTTGCGTTGCCGTCGCCGAGTGTGGTCTCGCATTGTCATCCGACAGCAGTACGCCAGATCTGCTAAGGTCAGGCCGCTTTTCCGTATCACCTCTTTCAGTTTCGACAGAGTGGCACAGTACCGCGCAGCATTGATGGTTGCATTCTCCGCAAAGTCCAGCAACAAAACTCCTTGGGCGTCCCAGAAAACGGTTAGTAGCACTTTACCTGCAAACGCAGTGCGTTTGAACTTCTATCGGACAGGCGATGACGGATGTTTCCACTCGATAGCCGTTCAACGCGTCTTTCGTATGCAACGCCCTGATTTTTTCCTTGTATTGTTTTTGAAGATTATAAAGCGATTTGACAAATGTCTCAATGTAGTTGGAAATTATGTAGAAAAATAAAGATACGTCTTATCTTTAATGTCTCGTTGTATTTTTTCCTTTCATACACAACTCTACCCACAGTCGACAGAGGAAACTTATTTTCCAACTGATCCTCTTATATACGTTGACGGTTCACTGATGGGGTAAGTGTTTTACTACCAAAATTTGTAAAATACGCGGCCGTATCTTCTGACTGCATTGACTTGATAGCTAAACTATTTTGCTCAGTCAAGATATCCTATACCTTAGTGTTTCTCAGGAATGTGTTCGTGGCGTGTCCGTATGGAAAGTGGGTCTTCAAAGACGGACATACAGATAAACAGACTGACAGGGGGACAACATGTAGCAAGAGGCTTGCTCCCTCCTCCTTGCCGTATGCTGTTATGTCTCAGCGAAGGCTGTTACCTCATTAGTGACACAGAAAACCATGGTTTTGTGCGAGGATTAGTGGCTGGATGTGGCGGATAATAAATTACGCGCACTAAAATGTTCATTGCGTCCTTGGCGTACTTCCTTCCGCCCTCGATGATCTGATGAAATCTCCCTCATTCGTCTGAGAATCGGACATTGGTCTTCTTTCACGCCGCGAGGAACCGCCAGTGTGTTACAGCTGTAGAACACAACTGTCGATACGACATATTTTAACGGAATGCATTTTATATGCTGGTCTGAGGGCATATTTAGGTCTCTCACGGGACATGAAATCAATATTAGGTGACAATGGATCGTGTTTTAGATTTTGTATGACGTCTGGACTTCTTCCCAAAATATTGGGTGTGCGATATTAATGTGTAGTAGTGTTGCTCGCTCAAGGACCACAAAAATGTGTCGACATTTTATCCTTATTTGTAGTCCTTTTTTAAAAGTCGTTTTAAGACATCCCTACAACTTTATTTGCACTTTTAAATTTCGCAGGTCCATGCGACATGCACCATTTTGCTTCCATCTGTTTACATATTATCACGGGCGCTGATGACCTAGCTGTTGAGCGCCATAAAACAGCAACCGTCATCACCAAATCATCATCGCGACATACAGCATCGACGATGGTGATGTCACCAAAGAGGACTACACCACTACAGTTACGCCCTCGACAACACAGGCAGTTGGCACTAACAGTCGCTAAATTACCGTCGAAGCTGGACGAGTTACACTACTGGCCATTAAAATTGCTACACCAAGAAGAAATGCAGATGATAAACGGGTATTAATTGTAGAAATATATTATACTAGAATTGACATGTGATTACATATCACGCGATTTGGGTGCATAGGTCCTGAGAAATCAGTCCCGGAACCACCACCTCTGGCCGTAATAACGGCATTGATACTCCAGGGCATTGAGTCAAACAGTCCTTGGATGGCGTGTACAGGTACAGATGCCCATGCAGCTTCAAGACGATACCACAGTTCATCAAGAGTAGTGACTGGCGTATTGTGACGAGCCAGTTGCTCGGACACCACTGACCAGCCGTTTTCAATTGGTGAGAGATCTGGAGAATGTGCTGACCAGGGCAGTAAATTAACATTTTCCGTATCCAGAAAGGCCCGTACAGGACCTGCAACATGCGGTCTTGCATTACCCTGTTGAAATGTAAGGTGTCGCAGGGATCGAATGAAGGGTAGAGCCACGGGTCGTAACACATCTGAAATGTAACGGCCACTGTTTAAAGTGCCGTAGATGCGAACAAGAGGTGACCGAGACGTGTAAACAATGGAACCCCATACCAACACGCCGGGTGATACGCCAGTAAGGCGATGACGAATATAAGCTTCCAATGTGCGTTCACCGTGATGTCGCCAAACACGGATGTGACCATCATAATGCTATAAACAGAATCTTGATTCATCCGGAAAAAAATACGTTTTGCCATTCTTGCACGCAGGTACGTCGTTGCGTACACCATCGCAGGCGCTCCTGTCTGTGATGCAGCGTTAAGGGCAACCGCAACCATGGTCTCCGAGCTGATAGGCCGTGCTGCTGCAAACGTCGTCGAACTGCTCGTGCAGATGGTTGTTGTCTTGCAAACGTCCCCATCTGTTGACTCAGAGATCGAGACGTGGCTGCATGATCCGTTACAGCCATGCGGCTAAGATGCCTGTCATCTCGATTGCTAGTGATTCGAGGCAGTTGGGATTCAGCAGGGCGTTCCGTATTGCCCTCCTGAAACCACCGATTCCGTATTCTGCTAACAGTCATTGGATCGCGACCAATGCGAGCAGCAATGTCGCGATACGATAAACCGCAATCGCGATAGGCTACAATCAGACCTTTATCAAAGTCGGAAAAGTGATGGTACGCACATCTCCTCCACGAGGCATCACAACAACGTTCCACCAGGCAACGCCGGTCAACTGCTGTTTGTGTATGAGAAATGGGTTGGAGACTTTCCTCATGTCAGCACGTTGTAAGTGTCGCCACCGGCGCGAACCTTGTGTGAATTCTCTGAAAATCTAATCATTTGCATATCACAGCATCCTCTTTCTGACGGTTAAATTTCCGTCTGTAGCACGCCATCTTCGTGGTGTAGCAATTTTAATGGCCAGGAGTGTTTATAGACGATCACAGGAATCTACTCTGATAAGTATGGCTGCTGTTAAAAACGCAGTGTGCATCGATTCAATAGAGAGTACATGGACTGAGGTCAGAATTCGTCACGTCGTCCCTCGTGCCTCACCTTGATACTGTGATTCACATTGCCTCAACACTTGTTTACGTATTTAGACTTAGAAATGATCGAAGACTGTCAGGGAATGTACGAAGTACTCAGTCAGATATTTATGCAGGACTTCCTCCACGTGAGGATAAGTTCTGAAAATGTTCAAATGTTTGTAATTCTAGCGGACCAAACGGCGTAGTCATCAGTCCGTAGCTTACAAACTACCAAAACCTAGCTAAACTAACCTACGGACAACACACACAACCACGCCCCAGGGAGGACTCGAACCTCCACGGCGAGCAACCGCGCGCTCCGCAGCGAGACGCTTTAGAGCGCTCGGCTACTCCACCGCGGCGATAAGTTCTGACGACTGACACATGTCAGACGTTAGGGAGAACTTCCACCGCCGTATCGGGCGTCTCAAAGAATAAAAAACAAAGAGAATGCAATAAATGTGCCAAGTAATTAAGGACGATGAGTGTATGCGCTGGGCCTACTTTGAGGTTGAAGAGGTTGGCACAGGATGCAAGACGGTCACGAGGAGCATCAGATGAGACTGGCGACACAAAAAGTGGACTCTGGAACCGGTCAGCTGGCTGGGAGACGTCTGCAGTGGCCGAGCAGGCGAGCAGGTGGGGCGATCGGTGGCCGGCTTCTCAAGTGTGCCGCCTCTGTGCAAGTGGGGCAGACACGCACCTCACACGCATCTGCCTTACACCTGCCTCGTCCTCTTAACAAAGCTCCCAGAAGCCTTTTCTTCGGCATTTATACTTATACTGCTACCAGTTACAATATTGCAAATCATCTTCAGGCCCTGCCAAGCAGTAAGTTCGGGCGCACCACTCCACATTGTTCATATGGGGGACCTATTGTCACTGGTATATGGTGAATCGGGACGTACCACTTGCTTGTGCCTGAAGATCGCGTGATTGCAACCTACACTACATCCACACTCTGCAAGACTACCTTGTGTTCCACTGTCGCATCCTCCTACTCCAGTCGCGTATGGTTCGCTGCAAAATTATTACCGATAAACCTCCGTGTGGACCCTAAGCTCTCTCTCTCTCTCTCTCTCTCTCTCTCTCTCTCTCTCTCTCTCTCTCTCTCTCTCTCTCTGTGTGTGTGTGTGTGTGTGTGTGTGTGTGTGTGTGTGTGTGTGTGTGAGTGTGTGTGAAGTTTACTTACCAGGCGAAGGACCACAGGTATGTGACAGCAAACATAAATAAAACAAACACACATAAAAAGCAAGCTTTCGCAATCTCGTTTCTTCTTCAGGCAGAGTAGGGAAGGAGAGGGAAAAGGAAAGGATTTGCATATATCTGCCTTTGTGCGTGTGCGCGTGTATATGTGTGTGGGTATGTGTGTCTGTTTGCCTATCCTTTTTCCCCAAAGATAAGTCTTTCCTCTTCCGGGACTGGAATGACTCCTCACCCGCTCCTTTAAACCCAAACTAACACACACACTCCCATGCGCAAGAGAGGACTCAAAACCCCGACGGCGGGAAACCGCGCGTTCCGCAGTGAGGCGCCTTAGACCGCTCGGCTACTCCACTAGAGACTAGTTAAAAGTTGATTATCTAGTTTTCTACTCTTCACAGTAGGACGTGTGTCTGCTGTGTGCGGACGCAGGAGGAGTTGGCCGCAGTTCGCGAACAGCTGAGCGTGCTGTTGGCTACGGTCAGCCGTCTTCAGGCTGCTGTCTCGGGGTGCAGCGATGGTGGGGAGTCTGGTGCGTCGAGTGGGACACCTCAGGTGTTTCATGCCTGTCCCTTCTGTCGAGGCATCTTCAGGTATACCGGACTTGGTCGAGCCGCCCTCTCTGGGAGTGGCGGGTTGAACGGCGTTCGGGAAATGTGGAGGCTGGCCGTCCGTCCACACCCGTTCGTCCTGTGAGTGGATGTGTAGCTACTCCTTCAGCAGGGTCCGAGCAGGTGGATGGGGGGGGGGATTATTAGTTATTGGGAGCTCGAATGCTAGATGCGTGATGGAGGTAGACAGCGTCTAGAAGCGGAAAAAAGTCCAACGTGCATTCAGTGTGTCTGCCGCGGGACCTCATCCAAGATAGGGAGGCGGCCTTGCCGACGGCTATCGAGGGTGCGGGGTGGGGTCCGCTGCAAGTCGTGGCTCACGTCGGCACCAATGACGCTTGTCGCTTGGGTTCTGAGGACATCCTCTGTTCCTACAGACGGCTGGTGGAATTGGTGAAGGCTGCTGCGCTCGCACGCGGGGTCCAGTAGAGCTGTCAATTTGAAGCATTGTTCCCAGGTTTAGTCTGGGTGCTTTGGTTTGGAGCCGAATGGGGGGATGAACCAGAGGCTTCGTCGAGTCTGTGATAGTCATGGCTGCAGGTTTCTGGATCTGCGTTGTTTGGTGGGAAATTGTAGGACGCCCCTAGTTAGATCAGGGGTGCACTATACTAAGGAAGCAGCTACTCAGGTAGCAGAGTACTTGTGGGGTGACATGAGAGTTTTTTTAGGTTAGGCGCTAGCTCTGGTAAGCACTCGCCAGTCAAAATTCAGACAGCGAATAGAGGCCGCATTTAGAACAATAATTCGACTATGAAAATATGAGCCGTAAACTTTTAAAGTATTAAAAGCAAAGTTTCAGAATTTACCGCCCTGCTGGGACATTATTGTGGTCCTATAGTTTTAGGCACCGAAAACTGGTTAAATCATGATGTGGAAAGCTCGAAAATATTTAGCGAGGCGTGGAATGTATGTCGGAAAGATAGACTAAACACAACTGGAGGGGGAGTGTTCATTACAGTGAAGTACCTGATGGCCAGTCTTGTGTGCGTCACCCATCTATGCACAGTATAATATCCTCCGGGTCATAATGAAGGTGTAATCAACAGCAGATGAGATGTGTTTCAAACGTATACACCGAATAAGTGCATCGTAGAAAAAGTGTTACGATAAAATGTAGAAAAATAAAAGTTTATAGCTCGAGTATTAGAGCGCATGGAAGCAAGTTATGCACATCACGGCCTCGGCAGCTAATGCAGGTTTATTAGAGTGTGGTCAGCGCCAAGGTCGGAAGCCTGGCCAGTTGGCAGAGCCCCACTGCGTGAGAAACTGGAAGCGTCCAGGCGAGCGCCGGGTCCCCACTGCCCACACGTGTTAGCTGATTCAGGCGAAACTGAGCCAATTTTCAAACAAAACTGAGTACTGTCAAGGTATGATATAAAAGTTCTTTTGAAAGATACTGTAATTGAATTTTTTCTTAAATGTTTCCATCCTTTAAAATATAGTACCATAGCCTTCTGCAATGGAACTGTACCCTTTCTGCAGTGTCAGAGTTTTGAGTCGGTATTCGTTGCAAAATTCTCGTGAACTTCTCTAATAGATAGTCCGCCATTCTGATAAACCGCAAAGTTTCTAATTCCGAATGCCACGGGAGATACTATGGCTTTAGCAGTGATAGTTAACTTGAATTTATTTACTTTAGACCTCTTAACAGCCAAAGTTGCAGAAATAAATGTTTTATTCATTCAAAACTAGTTTCGAGCACTCACTCATGACGTGAATAATAACATCAAAATCTAAGCCTTTATAACCGATTCTTTATAATAGCGACAAATTATATAAAAGAAATATTTTCTGTATTGACATTACTTTTTATACAACTTTGGTACATATGTAGCGTCGCATGCTCAAAAATCTTTCCTGATTGGGAAACACATAATTGTTCAGTCAGTTGATGGCTAGAGTGGATGACAGTTGATGATAAAGACATTTCTGGGAATATTGTTGCCAAAACCCACTAATACACGACAAGAACGATGTTTAATTTTGCACGGCACAGCTATTATGTCAGACTGAAGAACACGGCTATCATCTGCTTTAGGTATATACATTCTATGACCATGCTGTTGACAGAACGTTAAACGCTTAGCTTTCTTCCTTCAAACGAGGGGACGAGGACATAGAATCCGTTATCTTTCGTTCGTATAATGTTAAAAGTAGATTTATTCGATCAATTTCAGGATTGTTTTCATAGCATTCCCACATTCGACTATATTAATGCTGCCTCTCGACTACACTTTATGGAAACAAAAGAAAAAAAATAGTTTTTGCTCAGCTTTAATCGTTTAATTCTACACGAAAATACCAGAACAGTCATTTAAGTCGATCAGATGTGAAATGTGATAATCAAGAGAGTGGTAAAGATGCCATCGAAGACGAATAAACATTTTTTAAACTTTATTTTCTGTAATGTAAAATTACATCTACATATACAGGGTAAGTCAGAAATGAGGAAAAATATTTCGTGCAAATTGTCACACAATGAATGACAAACATAAATTCGTTTTCCACATGTTCCTACGTCAATAAATGACAATGAAATTGAATGGTAAAAATCTGGAAATATGAAGTGGGTTTTGGGTGTTACTGTGCGCCGACCTTGGCCAAGGGAACAGATCGGCAACAGGGCACGACATGCGAGTGTTGTAGGTAGTCTAGCCACTCACAACAAGGCGAGGCATGCGTCGTTCAGCGACGGTCTGTGTGACACTGCGAGCAATGGCAGCGCTCACATCTGTATCGTACCGTTTTCAGTGGCCGGTATTATGCATCGTGGCTAGTTGGCGTAGGGAAAAGAACTTGTGCCGTATTGCCATGTTGCCGATTTGTCCCCTTGGCCAATGTCAGATCACAGTAACACCCAAAAGTCCACTACATATTTCCACATTTATACCACTCAATTCCATTGTCATTTATTAACATACGAACATACGGAAAACTACTTTGTTTGTAGCTCAGTGTGTGACAATTTGCAGGAAATATTTTTCATCATTTATGACTCACCCTGTATACTCCGCAATCCACCGTAAAGTGCGTGACAGAGGGTACACTGTACCACCACTAGACATTTCCCTTCCTATTCGACTCCCAAAGAGAATGAGGGGAAAAACACTTGTGTATATGCCTCTGTACGAGCCCTAATTTCTCTTTACGTGAAATGTAAGTAGGGGACAGGAAAATCGTTCTGCAGTCAGCTTCTAAGTCCAACCCTCTAAACTTCCTTAACAGAATTTCTCGAAAAAAAATGTATTATTTCCTCCACCGATCCCCATCTGAGTTCCCGGAGCATTTCTGTGATACTCTGGCATTGATCGAACGTACCAGCAACAAACCTAGCTGCCCGCCTCTGAACTGCTTCCATGTCTTCCTTCAAAGTGATCTGCTATGGGTCCTAAACACTTGAGCAATACTCAAGACGTGGTCGTAAAAGCGTTTTATTTGTGGTCTCCTTTACAGATGAAGTACATCTTCCCAAAATTATCCCAATAAGCCGAAGTCGGTTGTCCACCATACTCACAATTGTCCTTATATGTTTGTTCCACTTCATATCGCTCTGAAATGTTACGCCTAGATATTTTAACGAGGCGACTTCATCAAGAAGCTCACTGCTAATGCTGCATTCTAACATTATGGGATTGTTTTTCCTACTCATGTGCATCAACTTACACAGCAATCATTCGCAATTAATTCTGATAACTGGTCAAGATTTCTGTTCCTGTGTGTCCTTCATTAGTACACTAAATGAGTGGGACTAACATGGATCCAGTGAATCGAAAGGGTAATGGTCCTCGCGCGATTTACAGCAACACACCCGAACTTTGTCTCCCACGTCTCTGCTATTCCACCAGTACAAGTTGGATTCCGTATCCAAGTTACGACGTAGGCCGCAAGAACCGTGGCTGTTGTTAGTTTAACCTATTCAGTTATTCACGGAGCGGCTAGCCAGGTAGAGAGCCCATGACACGTGAGTGGGGAGGTTGCGACAGCGCTCCAGAAGCTCCCGCCCTTGGCACGTCTGCTCTCCTCGGCTGCCAGCAGACGCCTGCCAGCGCCACCGCCACCGGCAGCTCCACATTCCGGGAGCCGCGGCCGCTCCCGCTGGACTCTGCAAGGCCACCGCACTCGCTGCCAGCGTGACGTCACCGCGCACATCTCGCCTCCCACTTTCTATTTGCACATCTACCGGCGCCGCTGTGACCAGCAGCTGAGCGCCTGAGTATCTGGCGCACTGAGGGTACTAGGGGACACTGTAGGTGAAGAACCCCAAAAGGTACTGAGGCGAAAAAGGGATCTGTGAAAGTAAGAGGGTAAGTCAATTATTATCCGCAATTTAGTTATATTTTTGTTTATGTTGGTAGTACTGTCGTATTACGTTGGTGACGCATGCTTTGTTTATTTGTTATTATATCTTCGCAATTTTCAAGCTGCTACGTTAGTTTCGTTTTCGCTGCCATGCTGTTAATCATGGCTGCTCCGCTGTCTATTTGCACCAAAGAAGAGCAACGTTCGGTGATTCGTTTTTTGTGGGCGGAAGGCGTATCAGGGGCCGAAATTCATAGAAGACTTTCAGTACAGTACAGTACAGGAGCAGTGTTTTGCCACAATGAAGTGTACGAGTGGACTGAAAAATTCCGAAATAGTCGCACGAGTGTTAAGCACGATGAAGGAGCCAGACGACCGTTTAACGCGACAAATGAAGAAACCATTGAACGATCACGTGAAATGATTCTCTTAGACAGATGATTAACTATTGATGAAGTGGTTCATCGTCTTCAGATTAGTCATGGTTCTACCTACGAAATTATTCACAACAGACTTGGGTTTCGGAAAGTTTGTGCAAGATGGGTCCCAAAACAATTCACACAGTTGCATAAGCAAACGCGCCTCGACATCTGCAAAACACATTCGGATCTGTATGGTAACGAAGGGGGCAACTTCTTAGACAGAATCATTACTGGTGACGAAACATGGATCCATCATTACGAGCCGGAGAGTAAACGGCAGAGTATGGAATGGAAACATCCAAATTTGCCGTGCAAGAAAAAGTTCAGAACCCAACCGTCCGCAGGAGAACTGATGCTTACGGTTTCGTTTGGGATAAACGAGGTCCTGTACTAGAACATTATGGTGAAAGGGGCACAAAAATAAACAGTGTACGTTACAGTGAGATGATTACTGACAGGCTAAAGCCTACAATTCGAAGCAAACGCTGAGGATTGCTGTCAGAAGGTGTTGTGTTGTAGCACGACAATGCCCGTCCGCATACTGCTGTCCACACTGCTGAAACGCTCCAGAAACTCAAATTCGAAGTATTGGATCACCCTCCATATAGTCCCGATCTTGCCCCTTCTGACTATCACTTGTTTGGCCCACTCAAACAGGCATTAAAGGGCCGTCTATTTGACTCGGACGAAGCAGTGAAGGAAGCGGTGCATTCCTGGCTCGCAGCTCAACCGAAAACCTTCTTTTATGAGGGCATAAGGAAGCTTATAGAGCGATGGACGAAGTGCATTGAAAATGAAGGACACTATGTCAAAAACTGATGTTCTTGTAAGTTTCGTATTTTATTACAATAAAATTTTATAACTACTTTGCGGATAATAATTGACTTACCCCCGTAGTTTAAAAAAGTCATAGAAGCACTTCATAGGCGAGCAGGTAGATTCGTTACTGGTGTCACAGAAATGCTCAAAATGCGAATCGCTGGAGGAAAGACGACGTTCTTTTCGAAAAATTCTGTTGAGGAAATGTAGAGGGCCGGAATCTCAAGCTGACTTTAGAAATATCTGCCTGTCGCCTACTTACATTTCGTGTAAAGCTCATAAAGACAAGATGAATTAGGTCCCGTACAGAGCATTCTTTTTTCCCTCGTTCTATTTGGGAGTGGAATAGGAAAGGAAATGCCTAGTAGTGGCACAATGTACCCTCCGCGGCCACGCACGCACTTTAC
Organism: Locusta migratoria; assembly: GCA_026315105.1. Taxonomy (NCBI): domain Eukaryota; kingdom Metazoa; phylum Arthropoda; class Insecta; order Orthoptera; family Acrididae; genus Locusta; species Locusta migratoria. The sequence goes on along the minus strand of CM048746.1, from coordinate 56,578,389 downwards.
GGTGGATTGCGGAGTGTATATGTAGAAGTCTGCCCTCCCGGGGTTCCCATTTGATTTCTCTAATCATCTCCCTAATACTCGCATATTGGTCGCACCTGCCAGTGACAAATCTAACAGCAGACATCTGAATTGCATTTGTGTCTTCCTCTAAACCTGTCTGGTGGGAATCCCAAGAGCTTGGGAAGACCCACTACTGTTACACGCGCTCTGCTTTACAGATGAGCCACAGCTTCTCAAAATTCTCCGCCTTCCCCGCGACGTTCTTACATGTTCTTTTCATTTCATATCGCTGTGCAGTGTCACGCCTAGTTATTTGAAAGACGCGCCTGCGTCAAGAAGCCCACTACTAATGCTGTATTCCAACTATTCCGGGAATGTTTCTCCTATTCATCACCTTACGTTTTTCTTTATTCAGAGCTGGATGCCATTACTCACACCAACTACAAATGTTGTCTCAGTCGTATTATATCCACCCAGTATCATTCGACTACAGCACCTTCCCGTACGCTACAGAGTTCTCAAGAAACAGCCGCGCATTGTTACGCGCCCTGTCCATTAGTTCATTTATGTAGACAGAAAATAACAGCTGTCCTATCACATGCTCTGATAAGACTGCATTCGGATTACTAACATGCGTTGGTCACTGCACCATTTAACAATGAAACTAAATTTCGAGGAATTTAAGTATCTTATTAAACAAATTTTATTTTGAATTCTAGTAATTGTTTATTACCATGAATTGCCAAACGACCAGGTGATAAGCCATATATTATGAAAGGACAGATTCTAACTATTATTTATTTTGTTACCTTTTTATTACTCTTGTAACGGCTGCACATTGTTCGTTCAGCTGTGTCTTAAAAAAAAACCAAAGTCACTACTTAACGTTGAAGACCAGAGAACGATAAGTCCATGCTACTGGATCTCCTCGACAAACCAGTGGACTATGTAACGTTGCAGCAAGGTGGGGTGGCTAGCGCGTCCGTAACCTATAGTCGCCGCCTTTCCGAGAGAGTAATTTTCTCCAGTGTCGTGCAAACGTTCAGTCACAGTGAAAAACGAAGATAAAGTGGCGTACCCTACAGAATACTCAACATTTATCAGCATAAGAAAACGATATGTATTTCATCAGGTTTTGGTTTCCAGATACATCTAGTTCTCAGTAGCACTACCGCTCGTAGGAAAAGTGACATTTATTTAAACATGCTGTAAATATTTTGAAAACTACTGCTCCTAAAAAAACGATAATGTACACTCGAAATTTCTTATGTCGGGAACTTTATCAGTGCTCTTTTTGCTACGAAGTAAAAGTAAACTTTCAAAGGCACTGCAGTTTATTGAAGGGCGGTCCACGCCAAGTCTTAAAAAAGCAATGTGACTTGCTCACATTGGTCATTCATCTGTCAAAAATCTAGAGAGGTCACTTTAAACTTAGAACGACACCTTACGTCACTAATAGTTGTCGGCACTGGAAGTTTCCCGCTGTTGATTGACATAAAAATCGAGTATTTCTTTCAGATTGTGACCAGTTAGTAACTTCCTACAGAAGCACAATAACAAAGAAAATAAAACGACTGGTCGTCATAGGGTGCAATAGCTTCAAAGACTGAAAACAAAGTAATCGAGTGCGCAATGGAAATCTACGGTTCTGACTGCATCCTGTGGTTAAGTAAATTATAATGATGTCTCGCACACCCCACAACTGCCCTACAACCGAAACCATTAACAAGCTACTGTTCCACTTAGTTGCGCAACGACTTAAGAGATTACGGTATTTGTCATGTTACCCAAACTTCCCCACAAGCAACATCAAACTTATATACCTTTCTGGAACGTAAAATTAATGGAATGGGAATTTGCAACGTACTTTCTGATACAGAGTGTGGTCTGTTTACGTTATGAGCTCCAAGATAACATATGTTATTAGTGCGAATCTTGAATTTTCAACTACGTATCATGACCCTATTTGTAAGAAATAACGTTATAATCTTTTAAAAATGGTACACGCTGTTCGTTTCTATTGATGGATAGAATAGTAATACAAACATAAACAAAATAATATGACACCTAACTTATAAACAATATTTATTTATTAGTATTGAGACTTGATTCACCACTGGCTTTCAAAGCCGCTGCGTTTGTTCTAGGAACAGATTCCCAGAGGGTCTTTATAGTTTCCATCAATGTTTTTCGTTCTTGAACCAAAACATCCGCCAATTACTTCAACTTTGTTGGGGAAATAAATATGGCCCTCATTCTGCTCTAAAACTCCAAAATTATGGTTCAGTTATGTTCATATAAGCCGATTATGCTGTCCAGAGAAGATGTTTGGTAATTTTTTGATGCTGTTCAAAACACGCCTCAAGTTTTTTGTCCGTGTGTGAGTGTGTGTGTGTGGGGGGGGGGGAGGTTGGGTAGTTTGGAATGTGGCAGTGTTTTTTTAGTGATGTGTTAGTCATGGTAGCAGGTTTGTTTTCGAGGATAAAGAGATATTCATTCACTGTTAACCGACCAGTTACGGTAATGGTAGAAACAGTTGAATACCACGATATAGATGTCCCAGTTCTGACGTAACTAATCCCTTACTAGACTGAAGGTAGCCGGCGTGCCTTATGGTAATCTTCTTTTGGTCGTTTTCGATACATTAAGATAAACCTATTTGTTTGCAAAAAGCATTGTAAACAATGATTCAAAAATGTTTGTAGAACTTATGGGACTTAACTACGGGGTCATCAGTCCCTAAGCTTACAAACTACTTATGAACTAGCTAAGACTAAGGACGGCACAAATATCCATGCCCGAGGGGGGATTCGAACCCCCGACCGTAGTGGCCGTGCAGACCGTGACTGGAGCGCCTCAGTCCCCTCGGCCACCGCGGCCGGCAAACAATGATTCATCGGGCCATATTACATACCGGGTGATCAAAAAGTCAGTATAAATTTGACAACTTAATAAGTCACGGAATAATGTAGATAGGTAAAAATTGACACACATGCTTGGAATGTTGGAATGACAAAGGGTTTGATTAGAATCCAAGAAAAAGTGAAGAAAGTCCAACAGATGGCGCTTCACCTCATCAGCATAAGAAATCAAGACAAAGCAAAAATGATGTTCTTTACAGTAAATGCTCAATGTGTTCACCATCATTCCTCAACAATAGCTGTAGTTGAGGAATAATGTTGTGAACAGCACTGTAAAACATGTCCGGAGTTATGGTGAGGAATTGGCGTCGGATGTTGTATTTCAGCATCCCTAGAGATGTCGGTCGATCACGATACACTTGCGACTTCAGGTAACCCCAAAGCCAATAATTGCACGGACTGAGGTCTGGGGACCTGAGAGGCTAATCATGACGAAAGTTGCGGCTGAGCACACGATCATCATCAAATGACGCGCGCAAGAGATCTTTTTTTAACCTTTTTTTTTCTAATAAAACTCCATGTCATTCCAAGCATATGTGTCAATTTTTACCTCTCTATCTACATTACTTCGTGATTTATTAAGTTTTCAAATTTTTACTGACTTTTTGATCACCTCGTACTTTCAGTGTTCAGGTTTAATGATCGTCACACCGCTTCCTTCGTAGTTTTGTCATGGCTTCAGTTATTTTGCAACGAAAGCTCTTCTATGAATGTTAATATTCATTAAATTCAACAAATATGGATGCACCATACATTAAAAGCCACAGAACTTTAATTGAAATTTCTTTGTATGTCTGCAACCATTTCAATAGTATTCTTCCCGAAATATTAACCTCTTTCAAAGGCGTGTTTCCCCCATTGATGGCCCTTTGGGTACGTATAAAAATTTCTCTCTTCTTTTGCTCAACCTTACAATACATTAAAAACGGATCAAAATCGATGTGTATCCCTTGGGTAGGTTTACTGGTGAACTTTGGTAGTACGGCACCAGTAAAGGAAAGTTTAAAAAACCAAACCTACTCTTAATCAACGATACGCGAGCTCAGTGATATTTTATTACGCTTACGAAATCGCTTCATGTGACAATGTCACCGTGAGCCGTGAACTTCAAGCGTGTAAGACTGCCCTGAAATTTGCCGAAAAAATATAGCCGAAGCGGAGAATAAATAACGTATTGACCCTTGTTAATGTAAATCACGGCACCCAATTGCCCGCGTCGGAGTTTCGAATCCTCCCTCGGGCGTGCATGTTTGTGTTGTCTTTTTCGTAAGTTTAGGGAGTGATGACCCCGCAGTTACGTCCCATAAGCTTTACAAACATTTGATTTGCACCCAATTTGCGTCATTTTGTCACTGAATTTTGGACTGTAGATTTTGCCGGTGTTTCTGCCAAAACATCTGCGCAAACATTTACGTAAGCGTTTTCGACGAATGATGCCTTGCGTAACACTCGACAATGAGCAAACTGTGTTGTACCCTGAGTAAATGTGTTGCTTTCAACTGGTTATCAAACACTTCTGCTCCTCGCAGTCTCTCAAACGTAATGACACTGCGAAGGAGTCGTGGGTCACGCGTCTGGACAGAGCATGCGCAGTTTTCCAGGATTTTCTGTGATAAGCAGCGGTCCCGTTCATTAACAGGAGTCAGTTCCGTGTCAGCTAATAAATACACTCGTGTTCAGAAAAAGAAAGACCAGCTCATGTTCACAGGACAGTCTATTTTGAAGAAATGCTTAACTTTTCAGTCAGGTCTAGTGTCCACAATGGGCGCTGATAATTTGTAACATGCGCGATGGCATAGACGAATGTAAGGAGCGAATGGGGATCAGTGGTGTAGCCATCCATGCTGCATCTACGTGGTTGAAAGTTCATCTATGGTTGGTGGTATTGGGTCTGTCGTATTACCATTTCCCAGACATTTTCGACTGGGGACGCTTACAGACATCTTGAAACACTGTATATAAAACTCTTCTGGGTGTTGGACCGCATCGTCAAAATATCAAACACTTCACCGACGTTTCGGCCACTATTGCAAGTGGCCATCTTCTGGGTGTTCAGTAAATGTAACACCCAGAAGATGGCCACTTGCAATAGTGGCCGAAACGTCGGTGAAGTGTTTGATATTTTGACGATGCGGTCCAACACCCAGAAGAGTTTTATATACAATGACAACGGCCGCGGAAGCCTTCGTTTACATCTTGAAACACGTCCAGTGAATGTGTGGTCGTGTTCCATTTTGATTTATTGACTAACCTATGGTGTTTCTGCTCCATTAAAGTTATCTATTTCTGTGTTAATTATTTTATTCTTTTTATTCTTTTTATTTATTAATGATCAATGCCCCATGTGTTTATATATGTTCGCCCCATATTTATATATGTTTCCACCCGTATGATTGAACTTGTGTGTTCATGTGAATGTGGAAGGTTGCTCTTAATATTGACTGACTGCCACGCAATGGCTTACAGTCACTACCTCGCGCTTTAGGGCTCGTTTACTTTAGTTAAGAACGCATGGCTTCGTTTGTCGTCTGCGATAGCGTCTGCTGGATGGCCAGAGACAAGCTTACTTGGCAAGATGGTGAGGTGGCCGTGTTCTTAGTGTCGTACCAACCTAATCTTGGAAGAAAGAGGTGACAGGAGACCTCTCTTGGAGCGGGTGTAAAGGGAATTGTCTTCGCCAGGTAGCAAGGTTTGGTAGACAGGAGTCTCTGAACGCGCTCTGCATCGCTTTTAGCGCGCTCTACATCCGGAGTATGGCAGGGGGAGGTTTTTCTGTAGCCTTAGAGCTTCTCTCTTCACTCTTCATTCTGGCTCCAACGACTGTCAAAGTAAGTACTCCGTCGAATCATGCTGAGGGGAAGGCATTCTATTAGACCTTTTACTTTCTTTGTGATCAAGCAGTCTTGGTTTTTCAGTGATAGTTTTCTTGAGTAATTCTTTTGCTATGTGAAGTGTTTCTTAATTTACAGAGCTTGAGCAAATTCAGTGTAAATTTATTATTTGCATTTTTATTCCAGTGATGATTGTGTGTCTGGTTTTGCTCAAGTTAGAATACACATGTGTGGCCTTCAGCCTTTGCGCAAACCTAATATGTTTGAGTTTGCTTCGTGTTTCTAACTAATGTTTTTGTGTTGTTTCTGTATCTGCGAATATGCTAAATATTTTTTTCAGATTTTCTGATTTGATTCTGTCTTTCCTGTCTTGTATGACCGATTGCACCAGATGTTTTCGTAATGGTCGTTACTTTGGCCTTTAGAAACGCTTTTGTTAATACTAGCTTTCTTCTATACGAATTCTCGTGTGTGCTTTACTCGCTTATTCTAAATTAATTTCTGTTTGTAAATGCTATGAAATTCAGTGTTGTTGCACACCACATGGTACTTAAGAATAGTGAGCCGCTGCCTCCCCACACATGAGTTTGTTTAGTGCACAGTATTCTTAAATTTGTGATCAAGACACCTGTCATCTCGTCAAGATGCCGCCGACGCTTCATTTCACCGCTGCTTTCATATGTTCCAGCATTGTAATGTACTGCCAAGTATTATGCGTGAGTCTGTGAATGAACGAGTGTGCTTTCAGCTACCCATTGTGTATTTGAAACTTTCCTCCCATGTTATCTCCATGTTCATAAAGGGCAGAAACAATTTTAATACGGGCATCAGTTATATGATTTAATTCACTTTTGTACAAGGTGTGTGCTTAATTTCATCTCCCTACATTGAGTTGCTTGTTCTTTTTTCAGAATAGACTATGATTTCATGCTCCCCATCCTATTTTTAATTATCTATTCATTTATTTTTTAACATTGATTTTGTGTTTGTTAAAAGTTGACTGCTCCCTTAAGGAGTGAGCAGTAGATAAATTTCCATTGCGCATGTACCATGGCCACTCATAAAGTAATTTAGAGCAGCAGTGAGCATTTGAACTTACATTTGCAGATCTCAACTGCCCGAGATCTTGCTTACAGAACATAACAGGCTACTTTCAATCTGGCGGGACAGGACAAAAAGCTGACCTCCTGTGACACCATGAAGGTACATGTTCCTGCAGCAACATGTGGTCATGCATTAACTTGCTGTAAATGGCGTCTGGTGTGTCGTACAAAGAGGATATGTCCAGGGATATCACTCACGCAGGTCAAACTCGCCACAGTGCCACGGTCATGCACTGACTGTGATTGGTGGTTGTACTCAACAGTATCGAAACCATAAGGTCTCGATTGGCGCGGTATGTCTTGTCACTGTGATGCCTTTACCCTCTCTACTGGGAACTAAAATGAAGTCATCTTTTACAAACAAACAGAACTATATGATACCACTGACATCGTTTCATACACCATTACTGTAAGCAGCCCTTAATGGCATGTCATTTTTCAAACTAACGTGACTTAATCTTTATCGCTTACACGTTATTTTATCATGTGACATGCATTTTTAGTTATTTCTGATGAAGGCACTCCTAGTAGTTGCCGAAACCTGGTAAAATACATTTAATCTCTACGTTCTAGGGCTGTCTTATCATTTGAATTCATAAATGGTTGCTGAAGAAACGCAAGCTACATTTAGAATTTTAAAATTTTCAGCAGTTTGGTCAAAGGTAGGCAGTAATAAACGTAGACAGACTGCCACCCCAGATATTGTACAATGTGTTCCACTGTTCCACTGACGTCTCAGAACCGAACAGGACGCAGATCTGTCCTGCAATGGTGTTCGATTGGTTTGTCGATCTTCTCGGGTTGGGGGGGGGGGGGACTTGGTGATGCGACCTGACACATTTCGTCATTCTATGACATTCCGTTACACTGCGGAAACACTTTGTCCCACAGGAGCATATATTTTCCTGATGTATGCATCACATTCTCACATGCCAATAATGCACCTTCTTAAAAACTTTTTGATTTGACACTATACAGTTCGCGCGCATCCCGTACGTCTGGTCAAGTCACACTGACCCATTAGTTCGGTTCATATCGGCAACAAGAATCGCAGGCTGATTTTGCCGGTACTTCTGAACATGAGTCCTATAATAAATGTCTACAGATTAATTTTTGTTTTCACGTGGTAATATTTAGCGTATGATAAGATTCACAAATTATTGACGTTTCTTAAGACCACCATGGCACTTCTATGCGACAGAGCCTATTAGGTGCCACTTTGCCATTAAATTTCTACTGCTAACTTTGCTGGTGATTTTCCACGACACTTTAAGTCTTGAACACTTGAGCGAAAAGTTCCGCATACCATTTCTACGACTTAATAGTCCGCCTAACACTCCACAGCGAGCCGCGCTGTTTTATCGTGAGCACCATTTTGTGTTCCTTTCAAACGCTCACTGAACAATGATGATGCATCCACACACTCAAATACAATGACACAGCGAAGTACTGGTGAGCCACGAGTCGTGACAGAGTATCCACAAGATGAGCATGCGCAGTTTGAAGCCTTTTCTATAATAAGCAGCTGGCCTGTTCAGTTCCGCAACAGATTATATTTTCTCAGCCTGATTCATTTTGCTCATGCAAACAATTATCCTGGACCTGTCGATATTTTTAATACTGTGCCAGTATTTATGCCCGGGCTACGATAGCTAGGTATCTCATCTACATCGGGATAACTGACTACTACAAACCGTCTAGAAAATACGGACGATCAAGGAAACACGTTTACGTTTACATGTACGTCTATACGTTGCAGGTCACTTCACGCCTTGTGGTGGAAAGTAATTTTGTATTAAACTGTGACTTTTTTTCTCGTTCTAGTCACCAGAAGAATGATTTCTGAAACTTCCGGCAGAATAAAATTGTGTGCCGGAACCGGGACTCGAATCTGGGACCTTTGCCTTTCGCGGGCAAGCGCTCTACCGACTGAGTTTCATTCTGGAATCATCCCTTAGGCTGTGGCTAAGCCATTTCTCCAACATATGCTTTCTTCCAGGAGTGCTAGTCTTGCAAGGTTCGCAGGCGAGCTTCTGTGAAGTTTGGAAAGAAGGAGGCGAGGTACTAGCAGAAGTAAAGTTGTGAGGCGGCATTGCGAGTTTTGTCGGGATAGCACAGTCGGTAGAGGGCTTGCCCGCGAAATACTGAATCATATTCTTTTGTAAAATCTATGAAAAGATTATGAACCGGTTCATTATATTCCCAATTACTGTCCAAAATTTGTGGCAGGGTCAATATTTGGTCTATAGTAGATCTGTTCTTCCAAAATCCAGCTTGGTAATCCCTCACAATTTCATCTTTCTTCAGTTACATAAATGAATGGAACGATTAAATTGAAGTCGTGTAACTGTAAGTACCTCTGTAAAATTATTTCAGAGGAAAAGAATAATTCTAATCGCTTTATACCCAGCACTTGTATAATAATTTACTTCACCACTGGTATACATTCATATATGGAAATCACGAAAGGACTATGGGATCTGCTCTTGTTTATAGTGTTCCTAGTTAAACGAGCGGCTTCTCTGAAAAAAATTGGATGTTTACATTTCTAAAGTGTGTGCCCTAATTACGGTGCCCAAAATCCAAGGTGTATGTGCAAAAATCTGCGATTTAAAAACCGTAACTTTTTGAACAAACGTACTAACCAAGTTCCGTTGTGTGACTAAATCGTTAATTTGCTATGTAGTCGGATACCGTACCTGCAAAATTATATCAGCTGGTAGATGAGACGGAGTCGCTAGTGAAAGATTCGATACGGCGCTTCGTACACCCTTTAAGGGGACTGCTCCTCCTTGCGTTACAGATATGAAGGCAAGCTTCCATATAAAGACATCGTGCATCGGCGTATTAGAACAGAAAGAAAGCGTGTCTGGAACACAACATGTGGCCTACACGTCCCGGAGCAATTATTATTGCGTTTCAGCGATACTTTCATTCGTTTTCGGAAGATATTAGTGTCAGTGGTCTCGACTCTCTCAATAAACAAGCATTCGTAATTTCAAAGATGCGCCCGCATGAACAGCTCGGCGCTTCTACACACACACTAAAAACGTCTGCAGTCGTAATTTGAATAGTGACTGGTTGTGGTTTTATGAGCCATTTACATTCCAGATGAAACACATTAATACGGACAATGAAGAAGGGGGAAAGTATTTGCTCGTTATTGAAGGAACTGCGCCAGCTTTTACCTGACAAGCTGTGGGATTTCCCGGCGAGAATTTATATAATAATTTGTGAGGTGATGAGGAATGGAAAGAAAACGTTGTTGTTGTTTTGTTATTGCTGTGGTTGTCTTCAGTCCGAAGCATGGATTGATGCAGCTTTCCGTGCTATTCATAACTGTACAAGCCTCTTCATCTCTGAATAACAACACTTACCCACAACCTATTGAATCTTCTTACTAAATTCATCTCTTGGTATCCCTCTGCAAAGTAAACAATACGTGCGTAATATGGCGTTTGGCAGTAAACACGCATGCCCCGGAGCACATGTACTGTGGGAGTTCGCTAGGAATACAGTGGTAGGCTGAGCTCCATATATAACTCTGTGTTTTGAAAACGGCTTGTCCAAGCAAGATTAGAAGTATCAGAATGGAAATGGAGATAGAGCCGCACCTTAAAGTGATGAACAGGGACGTTCTTAAATTCGCCATCTGGGATGCAGCTCAAAGATGAGATAAAAAGCGGATCTACATCTACATACAGAACCCGCAGTTCACCCAAAGGTGCGTGGTGGAGGGTACCTAGTACGACTACTGGTTACTTGTTTTCCTGTTCCACTCTCATATGGAAAGAAGAAAAAAGGAATGCCTGTATGCATCTGTGCGAGCCCTAATCTCTCTGATGTTATCTTTGTGGTTTTAACGCGAAATGTGTGTTGGGGGCAGTAGACTCGATCTACAGTTCGCTTAAAATTCATGCCCTTTAAATTTCCTCAACAGTGTTTCTCGAATAGAATGTCGCCTTCCCATCAGAGACTCCTATTTAAGTTCCCGAAGCATCTCAGTAACACTCTCACATTGATAGAACCTAGCAGTGAAAAATCTAGCCTCCCGCCTCTGAACTGCTTCTATGTGTTCCTTTAAACCAATCAGGTGGGGTTCCTAAACACTTGAGCAACATTGAAGACGGGGTCGCACAACCGTTTTATTTGCGGTCTCCTTTACAGACAAATCACATCTTCCCAAAATTCTCCCAATAAACCGAAGTCGACCATCCACTTTCTTCACGAGTGACCTTACATGCTCGTTCCATTTCATATCGCCGTGCAGCGTTACGCACAGGTATTTAATTGATGCGAGTCTGTCAAGCAGCACATTACTAATGCTGTCTTCGAACATTACTACTCCTACGCGTCTGCATCACTTTACAATTTTCTACATTTAGAGCTAGCTGCCATTCCTCACAGCACCTAGAAATTTAGTCTCCAAGTCATCCCGCATCCTTCTACAGTCACTCAATGACGACAGAATCTAGACACAGGGTGAATATTTGGTCTATAGTAGAGCTGTTCCTCCGAAATCCAGCTTGGTAATCTCCCACAATTTCACCTTTTTGCATAACATAAATAAATGGAACGATTAAACTGAAGTTGTGTAACTGTAAGTACCTCTGTAAAATTATTTCAGGGAAAAACAATTATCACTTTATATCCAGTCCTTGTGTAATAAGTTACTTCACCACTGATATACATTTATATAAGAAAATCACGAAAGGACTATGGGGTCAGCTCTTGTTTATAGTGTTAATCACTGTACTTCAAATCGTACAGGAGATACGACGCAATAGCCATTTAGACGCATCAGAAGTACCTTCTGCTTTCATTATCGTGCAGTAAAACTAAACATCACGCGGAACGTTTCACTTTATTACTTGTTTAATAATAATAACCTACGCACTTGGCATATACTTGAATGCACCTGCAGACTTATATTACTCTACAGTAAATAGTTCAGGAGCTATTACGTCACAAATCACACTCGGCCAGTTAGCCGCACGGTTTAAGGCGGTTCTTTCTGGGACTGGAAGGTGTGACGCCTCCGCTTCGAATGCCTCCAATCACCCTGGATGTGATTTTAGGCGGTTTTCCACATCCCACCAGGTGAATACCAGCTGGAATCCAATTCCCGCCTCAGTTATTCCACTCGCAAACATTTAGGAAACTTTCGCACACTTTAACATGTATAACACTATACATTTAAAGTACACATTTCTGCTTCCTGGAGGAAGGGCGTCCGGTCACCCCTTGTATTAACCACGACAAATCCACAGCAGTACTGCTCAACTCGCTTCAGTGTTGGATAAAGGCAAAAGAAAAACAAAAAAGACTATGACACCATTAATAATGAGATGAGTTAAAGACATACTTTTGCTCATCGTGGAGTGTAAATCATTTATGTATCATAAGAAGGGCACTTAGTGACTCCTAACGAACTTGATGCATAAATTCGTTCCAAACCTTTTTAACTTGCATGGTAATCGCCAGGATTAACGAAAATAGATTACCATTAATTAATGCCAGACAAAGAAGAATATAGTTAAGGCAATAATAGAAACAGTTATGACGTATGGATCAGAAGTGTGGGACGTAGATAATATACAGAATAGAAACTACTTGCTGCAGTAATGTCATACCGGAGAAGATGCTGCAGCTTATCGTTATTTTATTATGGGAGAGAGCCAATATGGTTTACAATTTATATTCAGATGACCGGTTTGGGTAGATTAAACTGCCATCATGGGGTCGCTCATTTCATTCACAACAGAACAAAGAAAATCTTTTAAAACAGACATTAATTTTGGTGGATAAGTATGGTTTTAAAAGCTTTTCTCTGTGATGTGGTGAATGAGATGAAAGTTCCCATGATGGCAATTTAATATGATTACACCGGTCATCTGAATGAAGATTATAAGCAATCTTGGCTGATTTCCATAATAAATTAATTGCACAGATAGCAACCCCGCCCCCAAGTATGACAACTTTTATTAACATAATTTAAACACGTGGGAAACACGCCATTATAGATACAATCTCTGTAAGTAAAAATTAATTGGTGTGCGCTAGTCTCGCTAATACTCTGAAATGGCTTGACTGATTTAAATTCTTTTATAAATTCACTTTAATACAGGTGTTGATTTTGAAAGAAAAAAGGTAACAACCCAAAGGAACTGCTGAACTGGCAAATTTGTAAGGGCTCCGCCACTTCGTATTTTTGCATTGCTGTACCGTTCATCCGACTGATTTAAAATTTTGTACACTTCTACATTTACATATATACACCGCAAACCACCGCAAGGTGCGTGGCAGAGGGTACACTATACCACTGCTAGGCTTTTCATTTTCTATTCATCTCCCAAACAGAACGAGAGAAAAACTGTCTATATGCCTCTGTTCTAGCAATAATTTCTCTTGTCTTTTGAACCTTACCCGAAATGCTGGTAGGCGGCATCAAGATCGTTCTGCAATCAGCTTCAAATTCCGGCCCTCTAAATTTCCTCAGCAGAATTTCTCGAAAAGAACGTCGTCTTTCCTCCAGCGATCCCCAATTGAGTTGCCGGAGCATTGCCGTGGCACTCGCGCATTGGTCGAACCTACCAGTAAGGAACCTAGCTGCTCGCCTATGAATTACTTCCACGTATTCCTTTAAAGTGGTGTGTTGCGGGTCCCAAACACTTGAGCAATACTCAAGACGTGGTCGTACAAGCATTTTATACGCGGTCTCCTTTAGATGAAGTACATCTTCCCAAAATTCTCCCAATAAGCTGAAGTCGGTTGTCTGCCTTATTCACAATTGTCCTTATATGTTTGTTCCACTTCATATCGCTCTGCAATCTTACGCCTAGGTATAAGAACGACGCGACTGTATCAAGAAGCTAACTACTAATGCTGTATTCGACCATTATGGGATTGTGTTCCCTACTCATGTGCATCACCTTATATTTTTCTACATTTACAGCTAGCTGCCATTATTCGCACCAACTACAGGCTGAAAAGTATTTAAATCGACAAACTCTGGGAGGTTGTAGGGTAACACCAAAACAAATATTTTTCGCTAATGTCATGTTTTCCTATGAGTAGTAAACCGGTGGAGGCCGTATTAAACGGCAGGCACTATTACTATTTTCTTGCCAGAGCATTGCCGGAATTGCTGGAAGACGTCCGCTCCCTACAAGGCAACGCATGTGGTTCCAACATGGCGGGGCGCCGGCACATTTCATTCATCGTGTGCGTCGATTCCTGGACTGACGGTTCCCAGAAACGTAGATTGGCAGAGCTGGCCCCGTACCATGGCCTGCTCGAACCCCAGATATTTTCCCTCTGGACTTTTTTTGTGTGGGGGAGAGATGCACAACGTTTTCTACGCAACTCCTGTTGCATCAGAAGACGATATGTTTACCCGGATAGCAGCAGCGGAAACAATTCAGGATACTCCTGGGGATTTTTGCCTGTGTCAGACAAAAACATCATCTGACGCTGTTGCCTTTGTTTACGTGTCAATGGAGGCATTTTGAAAATCTACTGTAATTGAAATTGGGTTGTATTAATGTATTGTATCCTGGTAATAAAAAAATGGACAAGTGTTTGTTGGTTTAATTAATTTGCCGCCAGAGTAATCTTCCTCTACCGGTTTAAATACTCCTAATAGGAAAAGATTACATTACGGAAAAATATTTGTTTTGATGTCCCCTACAACATCCCAGAGTTTGTCGGTTTAAATAATTTTCACCCTCTAGAAATTTTGTCTAATTCATCCTGTACGTTATAACAGTCAAATAAAAACGACACCATCCTATATACTACAGCATCATCAGCAAACAGCCGCAAATTACAAGTTACTCTGTCCTTTTATATATATATATATATAGAAAATAATAGAGGTCCTATCAAACTCCACTGGGGCACGCCTGACGGTACCCATGTCTCTGATGAACACTCGCCGTCGACAACGTACTGCGTTCTATTATTTGGGAAGTCTTCCGCCCAGTTGACCTTCAAAACTACAGGAACGGCGCTTTCTGCACAAAATTTTGTGTGGCACATGGAGGACGGTATTTATAGATCTTTTCGAAATACGTCAGTAGTTTTATTCCTATTTTGTTGAAATGTTGCACTCTTCACCTTCAAAACCAAAATAATATCACTGTCTACATTTTATTTCAGGCGGTCCGATCACAATGATAGTTAAGGGGAGGGATGTGGGTAGTGGGGGGGGGGATGTAGCCTGAGATAGTAGGGGATGATTTTTGTTAAGTTTTTTTTATTTTTATTTTTATTTTTTTATTTTTTTTTTATTTTTTTTTAGTGACTCTGAGGTACACTGACTAATTTTTCTGATATGGGTACACCAACTAAACGTGCTGCTCATGTGAGACTGCGCCGCTTAAAAGAAACATACGAAGTCAGGGAGAAACACCTAACTCGACAGAGAGAGATTTGCAAAGGGCGCAAAAATATACTTTCAAAAATGTGGCTTTACATGAAAAACGTTTTGACCATAACGACGTTATGGTACGTGGCTCAAATATCCGGATAGCCTACAAAAGGTTCGGATGAGTATCGTTAATTTTCTCCTAAGAATTGAAGAGTTCTATAACTTTGTCATTGGTCCAATTATCAGAACCTAACCAAATTCTCATCAAACTACCCTTGAAGTACATCCTTTCCAATAAGAAAAGAATCATGGAAATCGTTCCGTGCGCGATATTGAGTTATTCGTCCATTTGTCGCGCACATGCTTAATGCAAATTTAAGACTTCTATGATTTCTTATGCATACCATTGTCAGAACTGGACCAAATTGAAATGGGACCACACGGGAAGCACCAGCTTTCAAATAAAAAAATAATAGTAAAAATCGGTACACACAGTCGATGGTTCTGGGGTGACAAACATAATAAAAAATAAAAAAAGCCGAATTGAGAACCTCATTGTGGAGGAGGCGTTAACATCGTCAGATTCGAGAGCTCAGACTCGAGAAAGGCAGTATTTATTACGTTGACGAGACTTGGGTTAATGTAGGACATACTAAGTAAAAAGTATGGAATAGCTCCCTTAGACTGGCGTTTATCGGTTAGTGAAGTCAACAGAGGATCAAAAGCAACTGCAAAGCGGTTTAGACAAAACTTCTACATGGTGCGAAAATTGGCAGTCAATACTCAATAATGAAAAGTGTGAATTAATACACTAAAAGAAATCCACTGACCTTCAATTACTCGATAAATCAGTCAAACCTTACAAAATCGTAATTTCTACCAAATACCTAGGAGTTACGATTACGAACAACTTAGACTGGAGAGAACATACAGAAAATATTGTGGGGAAGGCGAACCAAAGGTTACGTTTCATTGGCAGAACGCTTCGAAGATGCACCAGCTCCACCAAAGAGACTGCCTACATCACACTTGTGCGTTCTCTCCTGGAGTACTGTTGCCCAGTGTGGGACCCTCACCAGGTGGGACTGACGGAAGACATTGAGAAGGTTCAGAGAAGGGCAGCTCGGTTTGTTTTATCACGTTACAGGGGGGAAATCGTAACGGAAATGTTGCACGATTTGAGTTGGAAATTATTAAAAGAACGACGTTATTCGTTGAGGCGAGTTCTATTTGCGAAATTAAAATCACCGACTTTTACTTCTGAATGTGAAAATATTTTGCTAGCATCCACCTACATAGGGAGACATAAACATCGCACTAACATAAATCAGATCGAAAACGGAACGATTTAGGTGTTTTTTCTTCCCGCGCGCTATTAGAGAATGGAGCAGTAGAGAAAGGTTATGAAAGTGGTTAATGAACCCTCTGCCAGGCACTTAAATGTGATTTGCAGAGTATCTATGCAGATGTAGATGTAGATGAATTCGGTTAAAAATACGTGTGGCTGCGCCTTAAAGCGTGGACCGCGCTCTGCGTCAGTGAGTGAGTAGGCAGAAGACACCTGACCGAACCCGGCCGGGCCTTCCACTTTCTACGACTGCTGGCCGGCCGTCGCGCCGTGTGAAAGGATTCTACCGTTACTCAAATCCTCTGCTGACTTTCCACGCCCGCTTGCTCCTACGTAGCCGTAGGAGGAGAGTGCTGTGGCGGCCTTGACGAGTGAACGTTGACGAAGAGGGATCCGTGCACCAGTATCGCACCATCGCCTTTTACGGTTTGTAGCTCAATGGCGTCGTTACCCGTACGAGAGGAACCAGATACCAGTGGCTGTTAGCTTACGTGCTCAGGTGCTACACCCTGTGGGAATCAGTCTCCCAAGGAGACCACTTGGGTATAGCATTTTAGAATTCCTTTATACTCTCCCGGAAAGTGAAACAAGAACACCGTGAATTCGTGAAATTTCATTGACGCATTCTTGAGGATGTACAGAACACACGATCACAGAGACAGAGCCATACGCACGTGAGGCTACATCTACATACGTACTCCGCAATCCACCGTAAGGTGCGTGGCGGAGGGTACACTGTACTACTACTAGGCATTTCCTTTCCTATTCCACTTCCAAATAGAACGAGAAAAAAAAGAATGCCTATACGCCTCCGTACGTGCCATAATTTCTCTTATCTTGTCTTTGTGATCACTACGCGAAATGTAAGCAGGTGTCAGCAACATCGAACTACACTCAGCTTCAAATTCTGGCCCTCTAAATTTCCTCAACAGAAATTCACGAAAAGAACGTCGTCTTTTCTCCAGCGATCCCCAATTGAGTTGTCAGAGCATTTGCGTGACACTCGCGCATTGGTCAGACCTACCAGTAACAAACCTAGCTGCTCGCCTCTTAACTTCTTCCATGTCTTCCTTTAAACTGATCTGCTGCGGCTCCCAAACACTTGAGCAATACACAAGATGTGGTCGTACAAGCGTTTCTTACATGGTCTCCTTTGCAGATGAAGTACATCTTCCCAAAATTCTCCCAATAAACCGAAGTCGGCTGTCCGCCTTACTCACAACTGTCCTTACATGTCTGTTCCATTTCAAATCGCTCTGCAATGTTACGCGTAGATATTTGAACGACGCGACAACAACAAGAAGCTCATTACTAATGCTGTATTCGGACATTATGGGATTGTTTTTCCTACTCATCCATATCACCTTACATTTTCCTACATTGAGAGCTAGCTGCCATTCTTCGCACCAATTAGACATTTTTTCTAAGTTATCTTGTATGCTATTACAGTCAGTTAAAGACGATACCCTCCCATACACCACAGCGTCATCAGTAAACAGCCGTAACTTGTAATTTGCGGCTGTTTGCTGATGATGTTGTGTTGTATGGGAGGGTATCGTCTTTAAGTGGCTGTAATAGCATACAAGATAACTTAGACAAAATTTCTAGTTGGTGCGAAGAATGGCAGCTAGCTCTCAATGTACGATAATGTAAGGTGATGCGCAGCAGTAGGAAAAACAATCAAGTACAACGTCGACGCTTGTACCTTGTACACCCTCCCCTTGACAGCAATGGAAGCTGTAATTCTCCCATGAAGAGTAGAGGTGCCGAATGTACCATTGCGGAATGACATCCCAGGCAATTTCCACCTGGTGCCTCAGATGGGACAGATTTCGTGCCTATCGTGCAGACCTCCCATACGTTTCATCCGGCCGCAAACATTCCTATTGGGTGACAGATCTGGGGATCGTGCTGGTCGGTGTGACGTTTCATAGGAAATATTAAAGATCCTGAGTTACAAAAAAAAGCTCAAGGTAAAACAGTCATTACTAAGATTTTTTTGAAACGAGAATATTGTAAATTTTATTAATCTAACAGTTTGTCTAACGATTATACCAGTTTCGGACAGTTTACGAAAAACTAGAATTGTCATCTATTACGTTTTGATAAACCATACACCTTTATTAACATTTTTTCACTTGTAAATTGTCGTTACCTTAAAATATTGGTAAAATCTTGAATTTGAAGATCGATCATAAGACGTCAGGTGCGGACTCGTTTGTTTACATGAACTGACAACTCATAATTTATTGTATCACCTAGCGGCCGTGTAGCGAAATACGCACCACTTGCCTTTAAATAATTAATTAATTGTAACCTTTTTTACCAACTTTTGTAACCAGTTATATTATTTGTTAACCACTAAATCGAACTGTATATATTTCTTAAAAATTTGTAGTCAATTTACTTGAAATAAAATGTGACGTGACGTATCCGCAATTTGGGCGTCAAAATATATGTATTTAAACATGCCGCTACTGACGGCAAGCGGCAGTTGATGACCGTTGTAAGCTTTAGATCAGATGTATACAGTGCTCTAGTGTGATGGAAGACTCAATAAAACTCCGTTTTCAGCTAACAACGACTTTATTTTGGTAGAAGAACCTTGGAGAATGTGCTGCTAATAACTTGACCAAGAACTTCTTTTCCTTTTTTTATGTTTGATTCGTTGTGTGGTTTGGAGTGCTTTAGTAACAAGCAACCCAAGCGACGACCTAAGCCCCAATCACACAGGTCAAGCAACGTCTCATGGGGATAGTTGACGTACACCTTGAAGAGCACGCCTTGTGGTACGGGATACATATGGACGTGCATTGTCCTGTTGGACAAGCATATCGCCTTGTTGGTGCATGGACGAAAGCAAGACGGTTTGAATAATGGTTATAATGTACCGTGAACTGTTCAATGTTCTCTCTTCGATCTCAAGATGAAAAGGACCAGTGTAGGATATGATTCCCCACACCATGATGCCTCTGTGGTATGCAATCCATACTTTCGAGTTTCCCTGCACGACGGCATACATGCGTACGATCATCATTGGCATGAGGCAGAAGCGACTCTCATTACTGAAGACGACACGTCTCTATTCGTCCTTCCACAAGAACCTATTGCGACACTGCTGTTAATGTAGCGGCGTGAATAGAAGAAGCCCTAACGGCACTCATGATCAAGCCTTATGGTGAGAAGTGCCGTATCTTACCCTGGTCGTTCTCATCTGGTGATAGTCAAGGGAACATTGAAAAGTGCACGGTACATGGCAATCATCATTCAACCTGATTTGCTACCGTTTTTGCACCACCAAGGCGATACGCTTTTCTAGTAGGACATTATACATCTACTTGTATCCCGTACCACCCAACATGTTCTTTAAGCTGTACATCAATCATCCTGGCCAGCTGTCCCCCACTGAGCATGTTTGGGACCGGATGAAACGTCGTCTTGCGCGGTCTGCACGACCGACACGAAATCTGACCCAACTGAGGCACCAGGTGGAAACTGCAAGTCACGTCATTCCGCAAGACTGCATTCGGTCCCTCTACGATCGTCTCCATGGGAGAATTGTAGCTTGAATTGCTGCAAAAGGAGGATACACACGGGATAGACGTTGGTTAGCACCATCTGACGACTGTACTTATTACTACAGCTATTTTTTAAAATTGATATCATTTGGTTTTATGATTTTGACTGTGAACAAAATTATTAACAGGTCATCAGTTTTATATAAAATATTTTAAAAGAGTTGCTGTATATGTATATTGTAAGACACTAATTAGTACACATTTTTACTACCAATATATATAAACAGTAAACGAGACTCATCAATAAAGAACAGTTTAAAGTTAAAATGCCTACTAAAATTACAATAAAATGTAACTTTTTCTACCATAAATATACATCATATAATTTTGTTATTTATATGAAACTTCAAAGAGGGCGCCTTAGTCGCAAATGACTCATGCTGACGTCAACTGTGTAAGGATTGTAACAGCTGCGTCAGTACAAACGCAACCTCCTATATGGAGGTCGAGATATTTTAATTGGTTTTAACGTATGTATTTTTATCATTGACTATAACTGGAACTTGTACAAATGGCTTATAATGTGACATGTATGTTATTCTAATTGGCCCTTTTGTATTTATTTTATCATTGATAATGACCTCACAGTGATCGAAATGATTTGCAAACAAATGAAAAAATTATATTTTTTACGACTGATTGCTGAATAATTATCACAGATACACACGGTACTGGCACCAAAATTGCGCAAGCTCTGCTGACTGTAGTCACGTGCGTACGTCTCAGTCTATGTGATCGTGTGTTCTATAATTCCACAAGAATGAGTCAATAACATTTCCCTCTGCTGGGTCGACGAATTCACGGTGTGTTTTTTTATTTTTTTATTTTTTTTCCTGCGGTGTATGTGCGGTACATGAAGTTCAGAACTTAAATAAGAATCAGACAAAGCTATTCGGCGCAACTCTCAAAAATTCTCGAGAAAATCGAGAACATTACAGGTTTTCATTAAAAACATAATTATAAAACAAAACCATCCTTACTTTCTGGGCTTTCAAGGGGGTATTGAAAATCCTGCGTTACACTCTTGTTGAGTTTGACGACAAACATGGATCACAACTACGCAACATGTACAATAATGAAATTATAATCCCCCTTACCTTTCTCCAAATGTTCATTACTTTTAAATTTCATAGTTTCATATTCTCCTGTCTTGGTGATGATTAAAAACGCTTCTTTTTCTTTATCATTTTCTCATCCTTTTCCTTCCACATCATGTTGGGTCAGTGTAGCTATGCTGGACTCTTCCCTTCCAGAAATGTCTGTCCTTTTCTCTCTTCCAAACTTCTCTTATTTTATGAACGATGATACTTCCATTTGATTTTATAAGTATCTTTATTATAGATGCACTATCTGGATTTCGGTTTTACAACCATTTTCAAGTGAAAACGTAATTTACATGTTCGGTGAACTACGAAGAAATACGAAAAATATCTGTTTATTACATCCTGATTAAACCGCTCACTGAAGAAACTATACGTTATACAAATTGTAAATTATGCAGGATTCAAATATCATCGCAATCGGTGCAACGGTTTGAAGACGTCTTGTGTAAGCCATCTGCCCTCTGCCTTTCCGTAATTAAACACTATCTCGACAAGCTCTCGATTCCAATTCTGAACCACTGTTTACAACGCTCTATCACATCTTCTGAAAGGTAAGTCAGCAAGAGAAGCGAATGGAACACAACATTACCAATAACTACGGCAGGAGAGGGCAGTAGTTTCAGGAACAGTACGACCTTCAAGCAGGAAATTATGCACAAGCTTGCTTGAGCGTGTGTAGGATAAATTTCATCAATCATCAGGCTTGTACAAGCAGCCTGATGCTGGATCGAATTTCGATTATGCATGCTTGTTCATGGGTGTGTGTGTTTGGGCGTGTGTGGACGATAAAGATGTTTGTACAAGCATTTGAGGCATTTGAGTTGAGAGAGGCTGCATACCGTGAGCGTCCTTTTCTTTTCGATAAGTTTCAATTATTGGCGTAATAGCAATGTCTGAATTAAGAAACGTAAACCGCAAACTCTTAGAGGAATTTGTTAGACTGTATGAATCGCATCCCTGCTTGTGAAATATTAAATGTAAGGACTATCAGGATAAAAATAAGAGAGAAGCTGCATATACATACTACCTGCGAAATATATACAGTTGGATCCAGCAGCAACAAAAGAGACTGTTGTGAAAAAATGCATTCCTTAAGAACTAATAATAGAATAATTTTGGCCCCATGGGGCTCACGGTTCTTTCGTGAGTACGTGCGTGGCGAGCACGGGGCCCCGAGCTAATGCAGTCTTCCTTCCTTCTTTAGTTTCCGGGACTGCGTTTCCTTTCCCCCTCCCCTCCTTTCCTATCCTCACTCCTTCCCCTTCCCACCGGGGGACTGATAACCTCAGTAGTTTAGTCCCCCTATCCCAAACAAACAACCCAACTCAACCTAAAAGAATAATTTTAACCACTCTTTACACTAAGTTTTACGTTTTTTTCCTTTGTTTTCAAAACGAGCATGAAAGATGCTACAGCCTGCCCATCCTCGTCTGAGCTCGACATTTTCAGATGCAAACAAACCGTTGCTTGTACAAGCATGCTTGAGCCGTGTAGGTGCGTGGGCAATACGTGCATGCTTGCGCAAGCGTACTTGTCAAGCACGCTGTTACGTGTGTGGCCGCCTTAGTGATGTGTCTTTGGGATGCTGTGGTAGAAGGAGGTGGACAAGGATGTGAAGAAGGTCTGCGACTAAAAGAAGTCCTCAATGGATTTATTGAGAGAATATATCAGTACTTAACTTTGATGTGCTTGTCTTGGTACCAACTTCTTGTGCTATTGCACAGTTCGGCTATGCAATAGAAAACTATTCCAGCGGGTGAATAGACAGAATGTTGGCTCTTATCTGATGAACTTCTGGAACTGCAGTATTCCTGGGGCTGGCTCGTACTCACTGGAACTTCCGTACTCTCCCTCGTGGCTGCGGTGCGCCGACAAATCTAGCCGAGCCGCTTTCTTCCTAATGTCTGGTGGACGAAGCAGGCAAAGAGATAACGAAACTGCGGCGCCCCCGGCGGCCGAATTACTGTGCAGTGACTGATCGCCTCTTCTTCAAGTTGCGCTGCGACTTGTGCAGACCGCCGACTTTGTGCGAATAACGACGCCACAACACATATTGTATCTGCATGTTACAACGGGTATTGGACTGAAGTCTATATAACAAAGCCTGATCGAATAAATGCTTCCTAACCTGGAAACGTTTATTTCCGGACACCATTGGACCTTTATTGTTCCGTATCCTTTCATTGATCACTCCATATGGTTCGTATATGGGGAACAAATCACCATCTATGACCTTAAACAACAACAGTGAACTACAAATAAAAAAAATCGCACTGACGTGTTTTACGGCCCACTTTAGATTTGTAGTTGTATAAGTTTTTGCAAACATTTTGGACCAAAATAATAATCTAAATAATAAAAAATTAATTAATAAGAGTACCTGAAACCCTTTTAGGGAAAAAAGTTGGCAGTGGCGGGTTCCGCAGCACTGACCTTCAGCGTCATACTCCAACGCCTTCCCCGCTACGCTACAACTATCAACCAAAAGGTGTATCCTTTAATCTCATACTATTGATGCTAATATGGCATTTGTAGACACTTGATCATCATTTATAGTAGGAAGAACGATGTGTTTTTGTTAATTCTTCAGTGTGCCATTGCTTCGAAATGACAACGTGTAAGTTACAATAAGAAAATCATCAAATACGCAACACAAGATGGCGTATGCCAGAGAGATTTCTGGGCAAGGAATGTCACGTGACATCTCCGAACGGCTGGTTTAGTTAATTCAATGGATGGTGTCAAATCTCCGTTGTTTTTGCAAATATTCTCAAACGATACGAGATATGAAAAAAAAAACGAAAAAAAACGTAAGGGAACAAAGTTGTAGAGAATTTTCCCCTCTAGAAATATGGTTATTCAATTTTCTCGTCGGATTAACGGTTTATTTACAATTAAAATTACATTACAAAAGGCTTTTTCTGGTATTACTACCGTATTTTTTGTCCGAAAAATTTGAAAAAGCGTGGTTCTGGTCTCTGGTAACCAACAATTATGTCTGTAAAGTTTGGTGCCGATCGGTTGAACGGTTCGACCTAAAAATAGGAACACGTTACAGACAGATAGACATCGTCAAATCGCCGTTATTTTTGCTAATATCTCTGCAACGATGCAAGATGAAAAAAACATAACAGAGATTAGTTGTAAAGAATTTTCCCCTCTACCAATTAGGTTGTTCTATTTTCGTGTCCGGTGAAAGGTTAGTTTGCAATTACAATTATATTACAAACGGCTTTTTTTTTTAATTACTGCCGTATTTTTTGTTCGAAAAATTTGAAAAAGTGAGGTTCTGGTCTCTGATGGCCTACAATCATGTCTGTAAAATTTGGTACTGATCGGTTGAACGGTTCGTCTTAAAAACAGGGAACACGTTACGGACAGACAGACATCACAGAATCGCCGTTATTTTTGCAAATATCTCCGAAACTATTCGAGATATGAAAAAAAACATAAGAGAGCAAAGTTGTAGAGAATTGTCTCCTCTACAAATTCGGTTATTCAATTTTCGTGTCCGATGAATAGTTTAGCCGTTATTTTCCTTTAAATTTCGAGCTGTCAAAAGACGATCGCAAAGGCCCACTTTTAGAGTTACTACCGTAACCTAAAGTGGGCCAAAATGACAATCGATATTTAAACCCTCGCAAATGGAATACCATCACGTGAAACAAAAATGTTGCCAACATACGCACCAATCTAATAACTAGAGCTGCTGCTCGGCCACTAGCAGTGACCCTGTCTAAACTCTAGGCAGGTAGCAGGGAGCAAGTGTGGCGAATAAGAGCGCCTTACTTATGGGCTCGCCTGTGGAGCGTGCCGCCTGGTCGTGAGCCGGCGTGCAGTATCTGCCGTGTGTGGGCATCATCAGCCGTGGCTCATGCCGCCTGCCAGCTTCATACGTCGTAGCTCATCCCTCAACAGCGAGCTCACCACAGAGCCAACGACCTGCACTACAGTCAACACTGCTTGGTCGTAAATTCCATCATGAAATGGATCAGATACGGAATATCGCCACAGTTGTACGACTAGACTCGTGGTTTCCTATCAGAAAAGGAGACAGTACGTTGTAATTGACGGTAAGTCATCAAATAGAGCAAAGTGATATCTGGCGTTCCATAGGGAACTGTTATAGGGCCCCTAGTGTTCCTTAATTTTATAAACGAATTAGGAGACAATCTGAGTAGCTCTCTTATACTGTTCGCGAATGATGCTGTCATATATCAGTTATTAAAATGACCAGAACATCAAAAGCAACTGCGACCACTAAAAGAAATTCGTTAAACTTCAGTTACACGATAAATCAGTCAAATCAACAGGCCGTCAATTCTACTAAATACCTAGGAGTAACAATTACGAACAACTTAAAATGGAAAGAACACATAGTAAATATTTTAGGGAAGGCGAACCAAAGACTAGTTTCATTGGCAGAACACTTACAAGGGGAACACCAAGTATGGTACCAACGAATTTTGATAAGTCGCAGTTATATTGTGCGGGAACTCCTCCAGACCACCAAGCTAAAAGGATTTGTTCCAATGCGCCTTACTTTCCACGAAAATCGCAATCAAAGTCCAGCGCGTAACAGTTACACCTGTACTGAGTCATCAGCAGCATGTGAGCCATCGTGGTGTAATTATCAAGGCGCTAGGCTGTCGCGCATATGACCCGAGTTCAAATCCTGCTTTTAATCGACTTTTTGTCCGACGATTGATTGTGCATAATTATATGCTTTAATAGCCACTCTTATGTTAATGCTTGAGTGATTGGTCATGATAATAGCTTACGTTAATTGCTCAATATGTATTGCGCACGATTATTTTATTTTATTCCTTATTTCGAATCATACTTTTACGGCGACTGAAAGTTCAGTAAACCGTCTGTAGTTAACAGATGTAACATTGGTGCAGCATTTGCTGATTGCGTTTACAGTCCTCGGCGCCAGTGTGGTTACACCGCAGAATGCAGTGTACGTCCACTTGACGCGTCCCAGCGGCTTATTATGCTGCGGCCAGGCGGGTAGTCATTCGTAGCATATCGTTCACATGTAATTACCCGATATAACCTTATCTTAGCAGTAAGAAATAAGGAATATAATTATACACAGTGAATCTCCTGGAAGTGTAAAGAAAAACGAAAAACAAACAAAAACATCGAACAGGATTTGAACTGGGGTCGTATGCGTGACAGTCGAACACCTTGCTAATCACACCACGCTGGCTAACATACTCGTGATGACTCAGTACAGGTATAGCTGTTACGCGCTGGACTTTGATCGCGATTTTCGTGGAAAGTAAGGCGCATTGGAACAAATCCTTTAAGCTTGGTGGTCTGGAGGAGTTCCCGCACAATATACTTGCGACTCATCAAAATTCGTTGGTACCATACTTGGTGTTCCCCTTGTTAGAAGAGGCAACAATTCTACTAAAGAAACTGCGTACGCTACACTTGCGCGCCCTGTTTTGGAGTATTGCTGACCATTGTCGGATCGACACCAGATGGTACTGACGGACGATTTAGAGAAAATTCAAAGAAGGGCAGCTCGTTTCGTATTATCCCGATATACGGGAGAGAGTGTCACGCAAATGATGCACGAGTTGGGGTGTAAATCATTGAAAGAAAGGCTTCATTTGTTGCGGCTAGTTCTATTTGCGAAATTTCTTGCACCAACTTTCTCTTCAGAATGCGAACATATATTGTTAGCACCCACCTACATAGAGAGAAATGATCATCATAACCAAATAAGAGAAATCAGATCGAAAACAGAAAGATTTAGGTGTTCCTTTTTCCCCCGAGCTGTTTGTTTATAACGACCCATTCATCCTTTTTTTCCAACCTACAAATAGATTTTGACCATGTAAAATGATGCAAAATATTCGATATACTGTGAAAGTGAGTAAGCTGTAGGTAAAAATGTGCGATATACAATGTGTATAAGAAGCCAGAGGGAAGAATAACGAAGAGGTTGAGTTAAAAAGGGTGTGATATATACATCGATGAATAAGCGACGCAGCGGTGGAGTGGTCGAGCCCTCTAACGCGCCTTGCTGCGGACCGCGCAGTTGCCAGCACGATCACCGAACTTGTGTCCAATCGAGCACTCGTCAGCACAAAACTCTTGTATAACAACGAGAACAGGTTCGGCAAGTGTATAACAATGTATCCCAAGTCAGGATTCGTCAACTTTGTGATCGAATGGATCAGCGCCTCAGTGCCGCCCTTGGTGGCTACACACGTACTCATAGCGGTGATTCGGCATCAATCGACACCTGCTACCTCAGTACCACTCGACCTATTGACCTGTAAACGTAATCATTCCATGAACTCCATGTTCACTGTTTCAACTACAAATCTTGAGTGAATAGCAAACCTCAAGAGGATTCCGGAATTTTTATATCTGGCTGCGTTTTCTTCTGATAGTTATATGATTAAATGTAATATAAAAAATTAATGTTTGTATGTCTTTTTGTTCGTATTTTATCCACGGCCATACCGTACATCCGATCGCGATAAAACTTTCTGAACTCATTGCTTTCACTCGCGCGACGGTTATAGGCATACTAAAATTTATGGTGCATGGCGGAGGGTGCTTCACAATTATCTAATTCGTTTCTTACGCCTTCACACTGAAATGACTGGACGGATATGAATGAAATTTGGAACAGATGTACCTTATACCCTGATTAATACATGGGCTACCTTAAGTAAACCACTGTATGGTGCGTGGCAAAGGGTACTTTACAATGCGTTAATGCGTTTATTTCTCTTCACGGTGAAACAGCTGACGGATTTGGATGAAATCTAGAATGCACATAGCTTATACCGTGAATAAACGTATGACGTACCTTTCGTAAGCCACCTTACGGTGCATGGCGGAGGGTACTTATAAGTGGGTTACATGTTTGTTATTCTCCACGCTGAAACGGCTGGACGGAATTGAATGAAATGTAGACTGACGTAGTTAATACATGGGTCACCTTTCGTAAACCTCCGTAGATGCATGGCGAAGGGTACGTTACAACAAAAATTCAAATTGTTTGACTGAAAGTGAGCACATAAGTATATGTTTCCTTGAATGAGATTTTTATAATCTGCAAGTCAGTGAATTTAGCATGGCCGACGGTACCTTGCGACTTTGATACTCTCTGACGAGTCATCATGAAATTTGGAACATATACAGGGTGAATCACCTAAAACTTGCACCGCCAATATTACGGAAACGGGAAGTGCGATTGATGTGCGGTTTTCACAGAATGGATTGGTAGTCAGGGGATCGTATTTTTAGCCAACAAACAGGTTGTAATAGTACTTAGAAAATGTATTTCTTTCGCAAACATACAGTTTTTTTAATGGAACAATGGTTGTTTCTATCATGCACTGGAATTTTTGACACCAGTGGTGTACAAAGAATTTTGAATGACATTTTTATCACGTTTAGTTTGGCAGCTACAAGCGTTCAAAGTTTCGGGGATGGAGGCTGCGATAGCGTAGCTGATTGGCCCAGTGGCTAGCCCCTGGGGCACGGCCCACTGTCTTGTGCCCACCAGCCAGTGAGCTACACTGGCGTAGCCTCCGCCCCCAAAACTTTTAATGGTTGTAGCTGCCAAACTAAACGTGATACAAAAGTGGTTCAAAATTCTTTGTACACAACTGGTGTCAAAAGTTCCAGTGCATGATAGAAACAACCATTGTTCCATTTAAAAAAAACTGCATGTTTGCATAAAAAGTATACTTTCTAAGTAATATTACAATCTGTTGATTGGCTAAAAGTACGAGCCCCTGACTACCAATCCAGTCTGTGAAAACCGCACTTTCCGTTTCCGCAATATCTGCGGTGCAAGTGTTAGGTTATTTACCCTGTATGTTCATATATAGGAGGGAGAGGAGTAGGTGGACGAGACGGACAGAAAGGGGATGAAGGAGACGGACAGAGAAAGGGGGGAGGAGGAGAATGAGAGAGGGGAGACGGTGACAGAATGGTGAAAGGAGAGGAACAGAGGGAGGGGAAGGAGAAGGAAATGGATAGAGAAAGGGACAGGAAGAGACCGGGGGAGGAGCAGGTGAACAGAGAGAAGGGAAAGGAGGAGATGAATAAATGTAAGATTGGAAACCTTACATATATTTCAAATATTTTGTTATGTTGAGCCAAAGTCATACAGTACTGATTAAAAGATTGGACCGCCATTTGACTGTAAGGTATTTTATTTTCAATATCCGGATTTCGGCTTTTAGGCCATTATCAATTGTATGAATAGTCCGATTATTTGGTATATGTGGATGACAAAAAATGACATTTTGGTCATCCACATATACCAAATAATTGGACTATTTATACACTTGATAATGGCCTGTAAGCCGAAACCCGGATTGTGAAAATAAAATACCTTACAGTCAAATGGCAGTCCAATCTTTTACATATATTCGTTCGTATTTTCGTATTTTATGCGCTGCAATAGAGTTCATCTGCTTGCTATAAAACGTCGTCAACTTGCTTCTTGCTCTTAAGCTAAGGTTATGGACATAGTCTAGTTAACTTACAGTACGTGGTGCACGTGTCGTGCCGGCAAATGTATTTGAAGGGCCATTGAAATAGTGAAAGGTAACACTTCCAAACGTAATTTGCACAATTATTAGTTCTGCTGCAGCAGTGCGCTGGGTGCCAGCTAGTACCAAATAATAAATTAATGTCGAGACAGGTATTTTGTCTCGATATATACGATATCAAAGATATTGAATAGAAGGAGAGACATTGAACTAAAAATTTTGCCACTGCTTACTAGGTAAGCTCTTTAACCACTCAGCAAGCACGATCCAATGGCCAGAGCCATTGCACAGACTGTCTTAAAGCGTGTCTCCATCCACAACACAAACTGGTTAAAGAGCTTGCCTAGTAAGCGCGAGGTGCCGGGTTCGAATCTTGGCAGCGGCACAAATTTCAATTCAATGCCTCTCCTTACATTCAATATAGTTCTATGATTACTTGTTACAGGACAACCGCACTGTAGTACCAAGAAGTATATAATTTTACTGTCATTGAGTTCATTCAGTGTTGACGTAAAATTGAGAGTGTGAGTGTGTGTGTGTGTGTGGCGGAAGGCGCGCGTGTGCTGCTTCCGGCGCAGAGGGGCGGACCCGCGCGGTGACTCAAATGCCACGCAGCCGTGCAGGCCGGCAGGTCGTGAATGTCACGCCCGGCCTCAGCCGCAGCAGCAGCCGCAGCCGCAGCAGCACGCGTCGCTTTCGAAACCCGCGGCTAACGGCACCTCAGCTGGGCTCAGCACGGCTCTGCAGCCTCAGGGCCGGACGATGCTCCCCGTCTGGCTGCCGCGTCTGCCCGCCCGTGGGACACGTCGCCTGCTTACGTTCGCTTTCTACACCAGAGATGGGAAAACGACTTCCTTTTACGGCACTGTCCATTCGGAATAGTCTTCTTACTGAACTACTTCAAATGAACTACATAGTTCACCTTAAGTGATTCATTCAACTACTTCAAATTATCTACATAGTTCACTTCAAGTAGTTCAGTCAACTAGTTCAGATGAGTTACATACTTCATTTTAAGTAGTTCAGTCAACTAGTTCAGATGAGCTACATAGTTCAATTTAAGTAGTTCAGTCGACTAGTTCAAATGAACTACACAGTTTACTTTAAGTAGTTCAGTCAACTAGTTCAGATGAGTTACATACTTCACTTTAAGTAGTTCAGTCAACTAGTTCAGATGAACTACATAGTTCATTTTAAGTAGTTCAGTCAACTCTTTCAGATGAATGACATAGTTCAATTTAAGTGGTTCAGTCAACTAGTGCAAATTATGTACATAGTTCACTTTAAGTAGTTCAGTCAATTAGTTCAAATGAACTACACAGTTCACTTTAATTAGTTCAGTCAACTAGTTCAGATGAGCTACATAGTTCAATTTAAGTAGTTCAGTCAACTAGTTCAAATGAACTACACAGTTCACTTTAAGTAGTTCAGTCAACTAGTTCAAACGAACTTTATAGTTCACTTTCAGTAGTTTAGTCAACTAGCTAAGATGAACTACATAGTTCAATTTAAGTAGTTCAGTCAACTAGTTCAGATGAGCTACATAGTTCTTTTTATTTTCAGAAAAAAAACTTTTACCCATTATTTCACCCCCTTAGAGATAGAATGTCCAAACTTCTTGAAATACGTATTTTTTCATATCTGTATGAAAAACCACACACCATTTTTCTTACTTCAAAGTTGAAAATTTCATTAATAGAAATACTTTTCATCCTATTTATATATAAAGATTGAAAAAGGAATCCCATTGACATGCACTCTGTCTTAAGTGAGCTAGCAGAAGTGTTTCGGCCTTCCAATCCGACGCAGTTCACACAGCTCATCAACTGAACTAAGTGAACTAGCTCATTTCAGTTTTTGGATGCAACTTACTTTGCGCAATTCGGAACTAATTCAACTTTACAGTCTTTGGGTACGTAATGTTCGCCGAGCGAGCGGGTTGTATATGATAGCTAGGTACGGGGCTATTGCATCAGCATACTCTGAAAGGAACCTAATTTGATATACAGTTGGGACCGGAAGACTTACTTTTTTTAAGTGATTTAAGTTGCTTCGAAAGTCCAGGGGTATCTGCTTCTAAACTACGCATGCTGGCAGCTCTTCTTAATACGAAATCTGGATTATTTTTCTTTCGTCTTCTTTCGTGAAAAATTTCGGAAAGCTGTGTTAAGCAATTCTGCTTCAGCAGAACTATCCTCAGTAGCATCACCATTACTATCGCATATTGGAGGTATTGATTGCGCTTTGTCGCTAGCATACTTTACATACTACTAGAATTCCTGAACTAAGCGATTTCATTCTTCCGATCTGAACCGGTTTCATCTACATCTACATGGGATATTCTTCAAATCACATTTAAGTGCCTGACAGAGGGTTCACCGAACCACCTTTATACTATTTACCTCCCATTCCATTCACGAATAGCGCGCGGGAAGAAAGAACACCTGAATCTCTCCGTTAGAGCTCTGATTTCTCGTACTTTATTCTGATGATCATTTCTACCTATGTAAGAAGGGAGTCAACAACATATTCTCGCATTCGGAGGAGAATGTTGGCGATTGGAGTTTACGAAGTAGCCCACGCCGCAGCGATAGCGCCGTTGATGTAATTATTCCCATTCCAGATCCTGTATCATTTCCGTAACGCTGTCTCCCCTGTACGGTGACAATACAGAATGAGCTGCCCTTCTTTGGTCTCTTTCGATGTCCTCCGTCAAACCCCCCTGATAATAATCCCACAATGGGTAGCAATATTCCAATAAAGGACGTACAAGCGTAGAGTATGCAGTCTCTTTAATAGTTCTGTTGCATCTTTTAAGGGTTCTGCCAATAAAACGCAGTCTCTGGTTCGCCTTTCCCACGGCATTATCTACGTGTTCTTTCCAATTTATGCAGTTATAAGTTAAATACATGTATTTACGTTCTGGGGGTGGGGAAGGGACATGTGACAGTTGATCTGGAAATCAAGGAGTAAAAGAATTACGGTTTAACAAAGTGAACTATAGTTCATTTCAAGGAATAGGTCAACTGAACTAGTTCGTTTACGAACTACACGTGCCTATTCTACACTAAGATGACACAAGTCACTGCATACCGATATTCACAGCTACAAATGTCGCCAGTATCGCATACACAGTACATACAATTCCATAAATTAAAGTTACTACACCCTTTTCGTTAGAGTTTTTCAACTCCCTCAGCTTTATTGTCGAAACAGACTGTGTGCAGTCATTACATGACCACACTTACGGATCAATACTAAAGCAGTATTGAGGTAATTCTGAAATATTTATGTTTAGTAATGACTCCAACTTGGTGGTGAAGGGATTTTGTTGCCATATCGGCTCAATATTTAAAAAATCGGTTACAGACACAAGTTCCTCGCTTGTAGAAAATAAATTGATACTAAATTACTGTACGACCAAGTTCTTGTTATTTCTAAAACACACAGTTCAACATAAACTGACGTCCTGATTACACAGAATGGGCATATGATAACTGGCACGGTATCTAAAGTAAGAGAGAGAGTTCAACTGGAAATTTAGTCTACTTTATTTGTTTATTGCGCAGAAGCGGGTTTAACCGCAGTATATGGGATAAGCTCGAGAACTTCTTGTCGACTCCTGTTTAGTAGCCTGAGAATTTTGACATCGACCACTCAATACATATGTTCTTCAATGTTGTTTGTGGTTAACAACATCTGCTTATTCCCAATAGTCAACAGTTTTCAGTCAGTTAATCATAGACAGAAATCTGCATTTTGATCCCACTTTCTTGAACCTAGAGGAGGAAGATGTGCAGTGTTCTGTGTCATTCATTTTCAGTAAGCTGCCAGAAGAATTCAAACAAATTTTGTACTGATCCGCCCACTTTCAAGTCTAAACACAACAGTTTTCTCGTGGCTCGCTCTTTCTGATCTGTCAAAGAAAAAATTAAAAAAAAATACAGTAATTCTTGAGCTACGTTGTCGATTTTATTTACTTGTGTGGATAAGATTCCTTTAATTTCATTTTATGTATTACCACTCTTCTATTGTGCGGCACGGTAGCACAGTGGTAGAGTGCCAGACTAAAAATCCAAAGGTTCCGGGTTCGATCCCCGTCAGGACCTACGATTTTTCTCTGTCACTTTTCCACTTCTTTCACCTCTACCAATGTTGCTGATGTGAAAAATACCGAGTAGCACCGTGGTTCGGAACCCACGTTAAACTGTAGATCTCCCTATAGCTGGCCGGACAAGTCAGTTCCAAGGTAAGAGGAAGGCAACGGCATACCATCTCCAAACAGGACCGTGCCTAGTAAAGCACTGTGGTGTTCTAACCAATCTTCGGATTGTTGACTGCTTTACCTTTTTACTCTTCTATTACTATTCATCTACATCTGCATAGATACTCTGCAAATCATATTTAAATGCCTGGCAGAGAGTTCATTAACCACTTTCATAACTTTTCTCTACCGTTCCATTCTCTAATAGCGCGTGGGAAGAAAGAACACCTAAATCGTTCCGTTTTCGATCTGATTTCTCTTTTTTTATTGGGATGGTCACGTCTCCGTAAGTAGATGGGTGCTAACAAAATATTTTCACATTCAAAAGTAAAAGTCGGTGATTGAAACTTCGCAAACAGATCACGCCGCAATGAATAACGTATTTCTGTTAATGATTTCCATCCCAATTCGTGCAACATTTCCGTGATGCTTTCACCCTCATAACGTGATAAAACACTTATCTTCCGTCAGTCCCACCTTGTGAGGGTTCCACAACGGGCAACATTACTCCAAGAGAGGACGCACAAGTGTGATGTAGGCAGTCTCTTTGGTGGAGCTGGTGCATCTTCGAAGCGTTATGCCAATGACACGTGATCTTTGGTTCGCCTTCCCCACAATATTTTTGTGTGTTCTCTCCAGTCTAAGTTGTTCGTAATTGTAACTCCTAGGTATTTGGTAGAATTTACGACCTTATCGCGTAACTGAAGTTCAGCGGATTTCTTTTAGTGGTCGTGTGTATTACTTCACACTTTTCTTTATTTAGTGTCAATTGCCAATTTTCGCACCATGTACAAATTTTGTCTAGATCGCTTTGCAGTTGCTTTTGATACTCTGTTGACTTCACTAACCGATAAACGACAGCATCATCCGCGAACAGTCTAAGGGATTGTCTTCTAAATCGTTTATAAAGACAAGGAAGAGTGGGGGACCTATAACGCTTCCCTGGGAAACGCCAAATATCACTTCTGTTTTATTCGACGACTTACCGTCAATTACATCGAACCGTGTCCTTTCTGATAGGAAATCGTGAATCCAATATATTCCATAAGCACGCAATTTCATTAGGAGCCGCTTGTGGGAGGTAGTGTCAAAAGCCTTCCGGAAGTCCAGAAATATGGAATCGATTTGAGATCCCTTGTCGATGGCACTTATCACTTCGTGTGAATAAAGGGCAAGCTATTCCATTTACTGGCTTATTCCATGACCAACCAGTTGGCGCTTGTGGAACGAGATAAATGTAAATAAGTGGCAGCGAGGCTGGAGCTATCAGAGAATGTACGGCGCCGTGCGGCAGTGCGTACGGCTATTCACTGGGAGCGGTGCCGACTGCTGCAGTGAAAGTCAATGCCGAGCCGGTAGTGTTTCCCTGTCTGCATTCCAACGGCGACTGCCGACCCGGCCGCGTAAATACGCGCCGAGCTCGAGACTAATGTGCCACACTGTTGCCAAGGTCATCCGCCCGGCAGGTACCAGGGGTAGTCCCGTACAGCGACAGAAGCGGTAAGGGACATGCACTGTACAGCTTTATCCCCAGTATAGGCTGAAGATTAAACATATCGACCGCAGCCACGGTACGGTTCATGGCCTGTACCCCAAGTATCTGCACCACGTGAACATAAAACAGTCATCTACTTATACGAACGGGAGGAAGATACTCAGAACAACCGGATGGTACGAATTCGAAACATTCAAATATCTCGAGCGTTGCAAAACAATGAAATAAATATTAAAATTGGAAGAACAAGCTTTGGCCGCATTGAAATCTTTATTTTTTTTTTTTATATACAATACAGATCGATTTCGGTCAGTGTCTGACCATCCTCAGTGCTGCAAAAAAAAAAACCAAAAGAACACCAAATTAGCTTCTAGAAGTCATACAAAAATTGAAAAACGTAACTAACAATATTCGAACGTATAGGCTATCACAATATGAAGAGAAGAAACACTAGACAGTGTCACACCTAAAATCCAAGCTCTGTCGCCCCCCCTCCCCCCCCCCCCCAAAAAAAAAAAAAAAAAAAAAAATGCACTTTGAATATTAACATTACGTAGGCAGTACATAAGTAGAATGTCAAACATAAACTGATTTCTTGGCTAACAAACCTAGCTGCGTATGTGCGGATAGCGCCCTCTATACAAAATTTAAGTTACAATAAGTCATACTTTTTAGACGACATAATATAAAGTTTAACCTGAGATACATGATATGGTCAGCAAGGAAATAAAGTATATATATATATATATATATATATATATATATATATATATATATATATATATATATATATATATATATATATATGGAAAGTCTAAAATGTAATCTACATTAAAATTTGAAAGAATTACAGTTTACAGTGTTGCCCCCTACAACATTATGCAAAGTGTGTCACAACTTAAAAAGTAAAAATTACGAAAAATATATTACAACAGAAATGCTTAAGTAGGAGAAATGATTTGTAACAGGAGTAATATTCATTACATTAAGAAAAACAAAATACAAAAAAAAAGTAGGCCAAGTGCCCTCTGTCAAACCAATCAGTAACTTAATACAAGAGTTGTCGTAGCTCTCTAAGCAAATACGACATTTGAAATGTACCTTCAGTACAGACAAACAAATCCAATAGTACATAAATCGTAAATCAAAACATGCTACTTCAGTCAGGAAACCATGTGTATCTTTAAACTGAACAGTAACTTAATACAAGCGTTGTCATAACCAAGGAAATACATCCTCTGAAAAAATATCTTCCACAATGTGATAGCCTATACGTTCGAATATTGTCCGTTACGTTTTTCAATTTTTGTATGACTTCTAGAAGCTGATTTTGTGTACTTTTGGTTTTTTTGCAGCACTGAGGATGGTCACACACTGACCGAAATCAATCTTTATTGTATATAAAAAATAAAGATTTCAATGCGGCCAAAGCTTATTCTTCCAATTTTAATAATTCTAATGTGGTCGCTCTGCACCAGATTCCGAATGGAGTCGCCTACATTTAATGAAATAAATTCCACGGCGAAGTTGAAAATTAGTGGTGGGCCGGGATTCGAACCCGGATCTCCGTTTTGAGCCAGCGATTGCCCTTACCATTTAGGCTCGCAGCTATAGCTGAATTCCCACAAGGAGTCAAGCGTGTTTGGGCATCCGCACAGAAATAGTCGACTGCCTGTTGAGGGCATGTATACAACTACTGATGTGATGTCCTTTCTCTCGGACATGTCACGATGAACAGACATCACATCAACAATTCTTGGATGTTGGTGTTCTTCTTCTTTACGTGCCAGCTGAGAATAAATGGCGAGAAAATTCTGCCTTCTACAAGACACTGTTAATGTGTTTAATTTGTTCAAACAACACTTTTTGCGCTCATTAATTTATAACAGTTTTTGTTCTATGTTTCATTTCTATTGTAGAACGAAACCTCTGATATTTACGGTTTTTCTCCTATTAGCCTTCACTCATCTTTTAAAACTGCACAGAACTTTTGCAGGGACAGGCAAATAATCCTGAACAGCGATATGCATGGTTAATATGCTTACATTTATTCATATGAACAGTCTATGAGACTTAAATAAAACAAAAAAATCTCTCGCAACGCCTGTTTCACCTTTATTTCGAAGGCATCTTCACGGACCTGGAATATGCATCATTATTATAATTACCTGACATCTTATTCAGGTTGTTTTATAGGGGGCGATCTTTAATGTAATGGTTATGAATCCCTTTATGAGATCTTTATTTGCCATAGACCGCTTAGTGATTTTACATTGATGACTAGTTTCGACTCGTTAAAGAGTGATTATCAAATCTTTATTCTCCAGACATGGTGTTGGTTCATCTGAAACATATTTCTTACCATGCCTGGACAATTAAGATTTGATAATGACTCTTTAACGAGTCAATAAGCTATCTATGTCAAATAAAGATCTCGTAAAGGCAATCGTAACCATGCATCATTATGTTTTACGATATTTCGTCTATTTACTTTTTTGGTTGTTTAATTTGTAAACTGTTCTGGTGCTTTTCCTAGGTATTTCTAACGATATTTTGATTTTATTAAAACTTAATTATCGTTGTTGTTCTACATGTGTAGTCAGTTCATTCAGGGTGGTTGTTTCTCTTTCTTCCAGTAGCTCCTTGAAATGTTTCTTTGCAGCACTAGGCACACGCCATCTTACTTGTTTGATGTATTTGTTTTAGATGGCGTTACCAACTGTTGAATGTCTTTTTCTTACCAACTTTATATCATGCGTGTTTGTGCTATCTTTGCTTTATGTGAGCAGGCGTTTGCGTGTATATGTGATTAGATTAGATTAGTTGAGGAGATCTTCGTTGATGTGGAACATGTAAAATTTATTTATTTTACAAGCTGAAAATACAATTATACTAGTAGTATGAATATAGATAAATATATAATTTGGTTCTATTTAAATATTCGTCAGTGGAGTGGAAGGAGTTGATCACTAGAAATTCTTTTAGTCTTATCTTAAACTGATTTTTATTTGTAGCTAGATTTTTTATGATTGCTGGTAAATTATTGAAACTGTTCCTGAGTAGTGGACTCCATCTGAACTAAAGTAAGTGCTTTTAAGGCCTTATGTGGGTCGTTTGTGTTACTAGTGTTGTATGTATCAACTGAGCTGTTTGTTGGGAAAAGGAATATATTATTTGTTACAAATTTCATTAATGAATAAATATACGGAGAGGCAGTAGTTAGTGTATCCAGTTCTTTGAAGGGGCTTCTGCAGGATTTCCGTGAATTTACTCCACAATAATACGTATTACACGATTTAGGACTAAGGAAGCAACTACGAAAACTAAGCTTTAATAAAATCAAAATATCGTTTGCGTTACTTAAAAAAGCGCCAGAACTGTTTATAACCTAAACTACCAAAAACGTAAATAGACGAAATATTGTGAAACATAATTATACATTTATATTCATGCCACTGACGATGCCTTGTAAATCAAGGCAAAAGTCCTTTTTTTTTCAGTACATAGATGGTTCATATAAAGAAATATCTGCATGTTAATATAAGAAGCAACTGAGGAAAAATGATAGAAACAATAACTATGATATATACATGTTATTTTCATAAGAGCGTGCAAAAATTTAACAGGACACATACAGAATGCGCCACTCAACAGTTTGAGGCAGGGAACGTAGGGTTGGAGAAGCTAGTATCCAATGATAGGAATTCAATCACAATTACTGTACCATTTGCACTGTACCTTACAATATATGCACATCTGATGGCCATCTACCTCAATGTAAGCAGGACATCGGCGAACAAGATTCTGACGTACCCTGACAAATATCGCCGGCTATATTTCGAATCACATCACAAACAACTCCGTCTGTAACGACCATGCTGTAGACGGGACGTTAATAATCTTCCTCCTTCCCTTCCACAAGCAACTACAATTCTGACGACTAACTCTATCTCCTTATCTACTGCGATCTCATACAAAAGTGACTCCACAAATCGCCATATGAAATAATCAAATCGAATAGGACTTCCCATTCCAGGGATCGGGAAACAGAGCATTGATTTATTTAAGATCTTCCTTGTTTCTGTGCAGTAAATAAAGTATGTACATGTAAATAAACAGCACTGTACTTGTCAATTTGTACGCTTGCTAGTTGTAAAAGAACTGGAAAACAGTAGCGTCAGGCAAAGCGGTAGACAGCGCTACTCCCATATCTACTTAAACCGGCTAATCCAGCCCCAGATTTGCTAGCTCAAAATGTTGAGCGTAGCTTTAGCTATGCACAATCTTACCCCTGTATGTAAAATATTGCTCATAATTAGTCGAAGAATTTTACTAGCGTGCTTTACGACTGTGCATCACGTACAATATATTGCAGCATATAGGCCTTGACATAAAATCAGTAAATTCAATTACATGTATCGAACAATTTGACGTTATGGAGGACAAGACAACAAAGGAAACAAGCATAAAATCTTGGAGAACAATGACCTCTCCGGTATTGCTATACGGAAGGGAAACACGCACACTTATGAAACTGGAAGTATCGGTGGGATGGTCCCATGAAATAAGATTCCGTCGAGTTGTTAAGTAGTACTAAAAGAAAAAAAAACGTATGCAAAGAATAAGGGTTTACTGCTACTGAGCAAAGTAAGAGAGTGTCGTAAACGCTGAAGTGACCAGCGTACCTTGCCAAACCTGTTCCCTTCACACTCGTGGAGATTTCGAACTAATGACAGGAGAGTTCCTGGAAGAGCGAGGAAACGGTGGGCATCACAACAGACTGTTTACCCCACTACTTGAACGAAGATGGTGTCGATGACATCTACTGCATGTCATTCATTTACAGTGTAAAATCTCTATACATGGAGCTATGATTAATTAGATTAGCTGACCGTTCAATAGATTCGTATTAAGATCCTCATGGGTGTGGATCATGTTCATTTTTTCAGCTTGAAATAAATAATAACACTAATAATATGTATACATAAGATACATCATTTGGTTCTATCTAAAACTTCGTCTATGGAGTAGAAGGAGTTGACCACTAATAAGTCTTTCAGGCTCCTCTTAAACTCATCTTTATTTGTAGCTGATTTTCTTATGGTTGCTGTCAAATTATTGAAAATGTGAGTTCCTGAGTAGTGGACCCAGTTATGAACTAAAGTAAGTGCTTTTAAGTTCTCGTGTAGATAGTTTTTGTTCCTAGTATTGTATCTATAAACTGAGCTGTTTGATGGGGAAAATAGCTATATTACTTACGACAAATGTCATTAAGAAATAAATATATTGAGAGGCAGTAGTTTGTATGCCCAGTCCTTTAAAGAGGCTTCTACAGCGTATCTGTGATTTTGCTCCACAAATAATACTATTACACGCTTTTAGAATCAGAAAACGTATGTTTGCCTTGAAGAGTTACCTCAAAATATTAACCATATGACATTATGGAATGACAGAAAGCAAAGTAGGCACGTATTTTATTTTTCCAACGTCTGCTAACATTCTAGCTGCAAAAACAGATTTGTTAAGGCGTTTCTGCAGTTCTGTGGTATGCTCCTCCCAGCTGAATTGAACAGTTCGAATATTGGTTTGAACATCACAGTGCTTTATTAGGCATGGTCTTGTATCCAGGTGGTATGCCGTTGCCTTCCTTCGAACTGACTTACCCAGCCAGGGGCCTACAGTTTAACGGTGGATTCCGAACCACGGTGCTACTCGATCTTTTTCACATCAGCAACATTGCCAGAGGTGAAAGAAGTAGAAAGTAACAGATAAAAATCGTAGAGTTGGCGGGTATTGAACCCCGACCTTTTGCATTCATAGCCTGGAACTCTACCAATCTGTACCTCTCCAATCTTACGAAGTAGTTGCAAAGCAATTCAGAATACGGAGTGATTTGGCAGTCTTACATTAGGCCATACGCAGAGATGTAGGCTTCCTTCTGTCCTAATTCCTGCCGCTCCCCCCCCCCCCCTCCCCACAACCACGCCCACGTATACCACTCCCCCCAAGGTCGCTTTAGCGTCCACGGTAGTGGAAGGTCAAAGAATCAGTGCATGACTGACACTGCCAATACTGCTTTCTAAGAATACCGTCGCTTTGCTTCTTACCATTATCGGAAGTACTGTGAAAAGTTCGGTATTTGTGTCTTCTACACTTTAAAGAGCCTTTCAAGCATGAATAGCGGTAGTTATTATTATTGTTATTATTATTATTATATTAACCATTGTATTAAATAATACGGCAGGAATTTGCAGGATCTTAAGCTTTATTTACGTCCGGTTTCGAGCAATTGTTGCCCTTCTTCAGGTGCATAATTGTGTCCTGTGTGTTATATCTAAACATGATGGAATGACATTGAGCCTCAAGTGTCCTACAAATTCACTTACTTAGAGGCACTTCTATGTAAATTTTCTTGTTTACTAATCAGCTAAGTGTTTGATTGCATGTTGTGCAGTAATAATTCCGTGCAATGACTTCTAAGTACCGTTCTCAAAGCAGTGTGGAAAACCGCCTAGAAACCACATCTAGATTGACCGGCACTCCACGCACTACTGTAAAGAGACGACCCCAGCTTTCCGTGCGTCCATTGTTTTTTCTTTTTTCTTTAAATGAGCCATAAATCCTGGGCTGTGGACAGTGTCACCGAATACGAGGAAACCACCGAATTAACGAACATATGCGAAGATCTGTTTGCTTATTTTAGTTAATTCGATGGTTTTGTTGTATTCGGTAACGATGGAGAGGTACGGTAAGCTGGGACATTGCTTTTTGGGACTGGATGATGTGCCGGACAGCCTGGATGTGGTTTTTAGGTGGTTCATACCAATTGCTGAATACCGGGTTGGTACCCATGTCCCGTCTCAGTTCCACTAATCGCAAATATTTAGAAAAACGTTGGCACACTTTCACACGTATAATACTGCACGCATACAGTTGGGTTATATATATTTCTTACCGGGAGTGAGGGAGCCCCTGCGCATGCGGGACAAAAGCGAAATTGAGAAGTACGAATGCTGGGACTCATTCAGTTTTCTTGATATCAAGTTATAACAACAATACCATAGCTGTAAAAGAGTCTTTATCGGCACCAAACCGATTGTTGTTAATAAAAAGTATCCACGTAAATCTCTGTGAAGTTGGAAGCGCTTAATCATCCTTCATTGTCAATTATTATCACTGTATATGATATTTTTAACTGTTATTGTTTTAAGTTTTTTTTTAATCATAAGTTTTCTTAATTGTATCCGTTGTTGTCAGTGTTTATCCCGAGACTGTTTTACTTTTGTACATTAAAGACATCTCGCCTTCAGTCATTAACATTGTGATTAATAAATACACGATGCATTTCGGGCCCTGATGGCTCATCTTCAGGTACGTTTT
This sequence comes from Locusta migratoria, assembly GCA_026315105.1. Lineage (NCBI taxonomy): Eukaryota > Metazoa > Arthropoda > Insecta > Orthoptera > Acrididae > Locusta > Locusta migratoria. The sequence goes on along the minus strand of CM048746.1, from coordinate 56,535,458 downwards.
TAGTATTCTAGAATGTTTAAAGGAACTCCGAGATTGTCAAGACTAAATATGGATAGCAAATGCATGGTACATTTTAAATACAGGTTTACAGAAGAAAATTGAACAATTAACTCATTAATTAACGGTGGTGTATAAAGAACCCTTGTGCGTTAGGAGGTACATACATTGTCTGTCTAGTAGTATATCCTCTGCTGCACCAGGCTTTTTTATACACCACCCTTAATTATTCAATTTCTTTAATTCTGTAAATCTATATTTAAAATATACCACGTTCTTATCATACATATTTGGGCTTGACAGGGCCAGATTTCTTTAAAAGAATGTAAAATATTAAAAAGGTACCTGAGGATGAGACCTCAGGTCTCCACATACATTGTGCACGATTTTAGTGAGTGAAGGCGAAATCGTTTTATTTTATAAATTTTAATTTCTTGGTTAATCTTGTTTACAGTGAAACTATAAAGTATTCTTTTAACTGTATATTTAAAAAGAGAAAAAAACAAGTATGAGTCAAATGAAAAGAAATTAATACAAAACCTGAATAGTCATTACTGTGGAAAGCATCTCAGAATACCTTTTTATTGAAAAAGAAGGGGAAAACTACATTCAGCTCGATAACAAAATATAGCAATTAATACAAGAGCTAGTTCATAAAGAATATGACAAAATTTTGCCCCGGTAACCAAGTTATCAAGCTGATCTGCTGAATTCTCCAGCATCAACCGAAAACAACCCCAGTCTGCCGGCTGTTGTTTTCAACGGCGCCGGCACACGACACACGAAGTCTGACGGCTAAGCCAATAATAGATCGTTTTTGTCCAATAAAAACAATGAGAAACCGAACACGGACGGAACGGCCTCCCACATTTGCCAATGCAGACGTGAGGTTTATCTTGAGGGCAATCAAGAGAAAAGAAAAGAAAAAAAACTAAAATCTGCGCTCCAAAGTTGGCTGGAGAGTTATAGTGTACGGGCAAGATGATATGTGCCACACGTTCACAAATTCCTTTCAGAAGTACTGACATAACAGGGTGCCTAGCTCGTGGGAAATTCTGAGTCAGTAAACAAAATCGGAAGAAACGTCTTGATTTTGTCCAGCAATATAGATTCAAAAAGGGAGATTTCTAGAATAGAGCAATATTTTCTGTTAAAAGAAAGTATGAAGTACTGGAATCGGGTGGTCGCAAATGGGATGGTGTGAGGAAAACGTGGAGATGATCCCGCAGAACTCTGTGTCAACGCTGAAATTCAATGGCTGTTCCCTGATGGAGGCCGGTGTACGAGTGGTATGTGTTACGAAACTACGCTCTACAGACGGTACTTTCGATCACAAAATGTATATCAACATTTTAAGGAAATTTTAAATGCTGCTGCCGAATAATTAGATCTCCAGCCAAATTACATTTTTCAACAAGACAACGGCACTAAATACGAGGTTTTAACTCGTTACAATACAGCGAAACAACTCAACACCTGTCCTCTGAGTTTAGATATTACTTCCGTTGAACATCTTTTTTGGGTGCTGGAACAGATCAGAAGAAGACACATTTCTAACAAGAATGACTTAAAACAACGACTTCAAGAAGAATGGGACCAAATTCATCAACTCTAAGCATAGGCGACAGCAAGCAGTAATAACTCCAAAGCGAAACAAACTAAATTTTAATATTTATGATTTAAATCATATTTTCAGACTATAAATGTAAAAAAAGACTAGACGTATACTTTATGAAGTAGCTTTTGTATAAACTTTTCTATTTTGTTAACTTTGATATCTCTATGAATGTATTTTTTATTTGTTTTTTGATGAAAAATATTTAGCGACGATCTTTCCACGAGACTGCCTGTTTAAATTTTGTACTATTTTCTTATCAGGTGACACAGACTTAGACTTATAGAAAAAATATACAGGTGGACGAATACATTTGGACTCAATTTATACAAACTGTTTTCGTAAGAGCGTTCAAAACTTTAAAATGACAAAGAAAAATGCCGCGTATGTCTGATTCCTAGATAGTTACGATGCAGGGTTTGTTTACTTTACCTGTCCTTAAGCTGACTCTATTATACCATATTTATATTGTTCCGTGGCACAACGTGCTATGAATCAACGACTGACCCATTCATTCATCGCTGCTATTCAGGACAATAAAGCGAAAGTTTGGTTGAGTGGCACCGATACAGTTTCTCACAACACACTGACATGTATCTTGTCCTGTTGCCTGTCCTGCTAGATCACCTCACCTGAAGGAAACTAATTATTTACTGTGGGGATATTTAAAGTCACTTGTGTATGAGACCTCAGTAGGTGCGGATATGGATTTGTAGATGCCTGTGATGTGATTCGCATCCTGTGGGGATATTTAAAGTCACTTGTGTATGAGACCTCAGTAGGTGCGGATATGGATTTGTAGATGCCTGTGATGTGATTCGAAACGAACCACGGATATTTGCCAGGGTGCGTCATAATCTTGTTAGCCGTCACTTTCAGACTTTTTGCTACAGTGGAAACTGCACGTTAATTGTGTCAGTGAATGTGTTTACAGTTAATTGTAACCAATAAAATGAAGTACATGGTCATGTCATTGTATAAGTATTACCTCAGTACGCTGTGCTGGCTGTTTTGACCCCGGATTCCCTACCTCAAATTGTACAGTTGAGCATTCGCTATGTCCTGTAACATTTTTGCACGGTGTTACGGAAACTGTACAAAACCAAAGACCTTTTTTGTGCGTGATCCAAAACTTTCTTGATGTGTATATTTAAGTTACACAGAATTTTGTAGCACTCTTGACATATATACATTTTTATATTATATCTATTTGCCATATTTTTAGGGCTCTATGTCATCTCCAAACTATATGGGATGTTAGGCTGTTACCGCTGTTTAAGTATATAATTCTTTTCTGGTAAAATAGTGATACTTAGCCCCTCGACCTTGTTGTTCCTGTGTATGGTTTCTCACGTTTCTCGTGTGGATGTTCATTTATTTTCTTTCTACTATGTTCATTTTAACTGACGTGTAGATGTTGTTATATGCATTGTTGCGTTTATTTAAAATTTTAGCTTTGTTTACTCACGTAAAAATGTGGATGTGAGAATGCCTAAAAATTTTATGTAACATATTCCACAGCTTAAATATATGTTGTGCACCTATATTTTCAGCAGAATAAAATACAGACCCACTGAGTTAGATTAGATTAATACTTGTCAATAGATCATGAATACGAAATTTCGTAACGACGTGGAACGTGTCAGTTTAGTAAACGATAACGTTAAATAACTTACATTTCTTATTTACTTATTTTTTAAATTAGTAATTTCTAAGTTTAAATTGATGTACTGAGTACAAAGAGTTGTCATTCAGAAATTCTTTCAGATTGTTTTTAAATTTGATAAGTGACCAAAGACTTTTGTTGCAGCATAATTTACCCCCTTCTGTTTCAAACTAGATTTAACATTCAATAGTGCATATCATCATTTCATTACTATTAGTTTTGAATTGGGTTGGATTATTAATAACAAATTTTATAAGTAAATATAGATATACAGTGAAGGTACTGTGATGATCCCTAGATTCTTAAACCAGTGTCTGGAAGATGATCTTGTGTGGGCTCGAGAAATTACGTATTCTAATTACACACTTTTCTGCAATGAAAACGTTTTGCTCACTAACGAAATACCCCAAATATGATGCTGCATGAAAGCAGTGAATGACAATAGGTATAGAAAGCTTGTTTACTGAGGTGTTCGTCACAAAAATTTGCAATAACGCCAACCATAAGCTGCTGAACTCAAAAGTTTCAGTAGATCGTCAATATGTTGTATCCAATTCAATTTCTCAACAAAGCACAGACCTTTGCATAGTCTACCGTAGCTACAGCCTTCTATTCACAGACTATATTTACTAACGGTGGCATGCCATTCACAGTATGGAACTATATATACCGAACTCTGTTTTATCAAGGTTTAATAAGAGTCCATTTGCAGAGGGCCACTTAATAATTTTCTGCACGACATTATTTACAATTTCGTCAGTTAATCTTGTTTGTCGGGTTTGATGAGTATACTTGTATCATCAGAAAAAAGAATTCACTTTGCATCATCGTGAGTAAAGAATGACAGACCATTAATATATATATATATATATATATATATATATATATATATATATATATATATATATATATAACAATGAGAATAAACACCGTCTAGATGCTAAAATTATATTTATTGATTACGTCGTTTCGGCATCTGCCATCATCAGAACTAAAAACGTCTGAACTTTAATGTGCAAGTTCAGAGGCTTTTAGATCTGATGATGGCAGATAGCGAAACGTCGTAATCAATAAATATAATTTTAGCGATCTAGGGAGTTTATGACATTGAAGACGAAGGTGAAGCAATGAATTAAATTTTGTGATGCGGCCGGGAATCAAACCCGGACCACCATGCTTACTAGGCAGACGTCTTACCGTTATTGATTACGACGTTTCGGTATCTGCCATTATCAGATCTAAAGGCCTCTGAACTTACACATTAAAGTTCAGAAGTTTTTAGATCTGATGATGGCGGATGCCGAAACATCGTAATCAATAAATATAATTTTAGCGATCTAGACGGTTTTCATTCTTATTGTTCTTGATATATATATTAATTATTTGTCATTCTTTACTCACTATGATGCAAAGTGATTTCTTATTGAAAAAATGAAGATCGCAGACGTGATCAGGATATTCGTTTCATTTATAGAAAAATTTATCAAGAACAGCAAAGGACCCAAGACTGAACCCTGTGGGACCCCATTCTTGACAGCTACCCAGTTTGAGGAATCATCTGATTTTTGCAGTTTTACCTGAACCACATTTCTCAACTTTCTGCACTCTTCCATTGAACCGTTTGTGCACTGACCCACTAATACCACAATGCCGAAAGTTTATTTAGAATTCCGCGGTTTACACCATCCACAACTGCAGAACTGTAGTGAGACTTGTTTTGGCACATGGAGAACCAGTAAGGGTCACTTCCGACAGGGGGAGACACGGAAATGTCAGTACGGTACATATCTCAACTTTGTGCACTCTTCCATTGAAGACCAAAACCAAACTGCAGAACGATCTGAATAAGATATCACTATGGTGTAAAAATTGGCAATTGACTCTAAATAATGAGAAGTGTGAAGTCATCCACATGAGTACGAAAAGAAATCCGTTAAACTTTGTTTACAAGATAAATCAATCAAAAGTGAAGGCCGTAAACTCCACAAAATACCTAGCAATTACTATTACTTCAGAATTAAACTGGAAAGAACATGTAGATAATGTCGTGGGAAAGGCGAACCAGAGACTGCGTTTTATTGGCAGAACCCTTAAATGATGCAACAGAACTACAAAAGAGACTGCATACACTACGCTTGACCGTCCTGTTTTGGAGTATTACTGCCCAGTGTGGGATTCTTATCAGGTAGGTTTGACGGAGGACATCGAAAGAGTCCAAAGAAGGTCAGCTCGTTTCGTATTGTCACAATACAAGGGAGACAACGTTACGTAAATGATACAGGATCTGGCATGGGAATCATTACAACGACGCTTATCACTGCGGCGTGGGCTACTTACGAAACTCCAAACGCCAACATTCTCCTAAGAATGCGAAAATATATTGTTCACTCCCATCTACATAGGTAGAAACGATCATCAGAATAAGATACGATAAATCAGAGCCCGAATGGAGAGATACAGGTGTTCTTGCTTCCCACGCGCTATTCGAGAATGGAATGGGAGATAAATAGTATAACGGTGGTTCGATGAACTCTCTGTCAGGCACTTAAAAGTGATTTGCAGAGTATCCCATGTAGAGGTAGATCTGATGATGGCAGATGCCGAAACGTCGTGATCAATAAATATAATTTTAGCGATCTAGGCGGTTTTTATTCTCACTGAAAAAATAAATACCGCAGATGTGGTCAGGAAATTCGTTTCATTTATATAAAAATTTATCACGAATAGCGAAGGACCCAAGACTGAACCTTGTGGGACCCCATTCTTGATAGCTACCCAGTTTGAGGAATCAGCTGATTTCTGCAGTTTACCTGAAACACATATCTCAACTTTCTGCACTCTTCCACTGTGCGCTGCTCCCACTAATACCACAATGCTGAAAGCTTATCTAGAAGAATTCCGCGATTTACACCATCCACAACTGCAGAACTGTAGTGAAACATGGAGAACCACTAAGGTTCACTTCCAACAGTCGGAGACACGGAAATGTGAGTACGGTAATGCGCAGACACTGCTCCCCGCGGTACTCACTGGGGTCCGGAGCGCCGCCCCTGGCCAGCCCGCCGCGCAGAGACTGGGATCGACCCTGGGCCGCCAGCATCGCCGCCAGCAGCACCACCGCCAACCGCAGGGCGCCGCCTCCCGACCTGCGCTGCGCCATCGAAGTCGCCATCTCTGCAGACGGTGTGTGTTGTGGTGGTGCGCGGACCTGACTGAGCCACTAGCGGGACCGACGCGGCGGCTGGAGGCGGACTGACTGCCACTGGCTAGCTGGCCGCCGCTGCCGCCGCCGCCTCGCCCCCACCACGCCGGCCGCTTCTTGCGCCCCACTGCCGCGAGGACGAGCGCCGCACCTGACACCCGCTACTCGCGGCCGCGACACTCCACACCCCTTGTCACCAGTGTTGCCTGACGTACGGAATTTTCCCTACACGTAGGTACTTTTAAGCATTAAAATCGTGTCGGGAATTTTCATCCTAAAGTCCCCAACGCGTAGGTACTTTGGTAAAATCATACAATCGCCGAAACACAGCTTGCCCTTTATTCACATGAAGTGTTAAGTGCCATCGACAAGGGCTCTCAAATCGATTCCATATTTCTGGATTTCCGGAAGGCTTTTGATACTGTACCCCACCAGCGGCTTCTAATGAAATTGCGTACTTATGGAATATCTCCCAAATTGTGCGATTGGATTCACGATTTCCTATCAGAAAGGACACAGTTCGTTGTAATTGACGGTAAGTCATAGAGTAAAACAGAAGTGATATCTGGCGTTCCACAGGGAAGCGTTATAGGTCCCCTACTCTTCCTCGTGTTTATAAACGATTTAGGAGATAATCTGAATAGCTCCCTTAGACTGTTCGCGGATGATGCTGTCGTTTATCGGTTAGTGAAGTCAACAGAGGATCAAAAGCAACTGCAAAGCGATTTAGACAAAATTTCTACTTGGTGCGAAAATTGGCAATTGACATTAAATAAAGAAAAGTGTGAAGTAATACACATTACCACTAAAAGAAATCCGCTGATAAATTACGCGATAAATCAGTCAAACCATAAGGTCGTAAATTCTACCAAATACCTAGGAGTTACAATTACGAACAACTTTGACTGGAGAGAACACATAGAAAATATTGTGGGGAAGGCGCACCAAACGTTACGTTTCATTGGCAGAACGCTTAGACGATGCACCAGCTCCACCAAAGAGACTGCCTACATCACACTTGTGCGTCCTCTCCTGGAGTACTGTTGCCCCTTGTGGGACCCTCACTAGGTGGGACTGACGGAAGATATTGAGAAGGTTCAGAGAAAGGCAGCTCGTTTTGTTTTATCACGTTACGGGGGGGAAAGTGTCACGGAAATGTTGCACGAATTGAGGTGGAAATCATTAAAAGAAAGACGTTATTCTTTGCAGCGTGATCTGTTTGCGAAGTTTCAATCACCGACTTTTACTTCTGAATGTGAAAATATTTTGCTAGCACCCACCTACTTAGGGAGACATGACCATCCCAATAAAATAAGAGAAATCAGATCGAAAACGGAACGATTTAGGTGTTCTTTCTTCCCGCGCACTATTAGAGAATGGAACGGTAGAGAAAAGTTATGAAAGTGGTTAATGAACCCTCTGCCAGGCACTTAAATGTGATTTGCAGAGTATCTATGGAGGTGTAGATGTAGAAACAGGATTTTGTATCCCTGCCTCGTCGCCACCTTTGTGTCTCGTTTCCGCAGGTTGTCGTAGGTGTCGGTGGCCGAGTGGAAAGAGACCGACAAAGGAACAAGGCCGGATCCACACATTGAAACCAACGTTGGCGCCAAGTGTTGGTCCAATGTGTGGTTCGGTGAAATAGCGTTGGAACCTACATCGGCGCCAACGTTGGTAAGGCTCTGTTGCTTGTCGGTGTTTCGACCAAACATCAAAGGACGTTGGGCCAATATGGGTACGTCGTCCACATTGGCGCCAACGTTTCATTTTGTCTTTGTCGTCTGCTCAAAAGAAAAAAAAAAATGTTTGTTAAGCTTATGGGACTTGACTACGGGGTCATCAGTCCCTAAACTTACAAACTACTTATGAACTTGTGGTGTCGCACAAGTCCAAAGTGCGTGCCACCTACTTTCGCCGCGCGCCGCCATGCACGCACGGCGCAACGTTCTTACGACGTCAGCCACGAGCGCCCTCTGCTACAACTCCGCTCGTGGCCACCACTGAACGACATCGTTCACTTGGAACTGATATAGGAACCAGTTAACACTTCGGAAACAGATAGGCACCCGTGAAGACTTGGCTATCGGACAGGCACTAGGCAGGCCTCTACCTCAACTATGTATAAGCATTCTGCAGTACTGAGCTATGTAAAAGTTAAGTATTGTATAAATTCTGTGCAATATATATCTCGTTCTAATTTACTCTAGTGTTTCTAGTTTCTGCTGTCCCACTGGCTGCTCCCCTCCGTACCTGCGCAAGCGGCTACCTTTATTCCTGTGTCGGTCTTCCTACTCGGCCACCGACACCTACGACGGAAACGAGACACAAAAGTGGCGACGAGGCTGGGACACGAAAGAACTAACTAAGGACGCCACAAATATCCATGCCCGAGGGGGGATTCGAACCCCCGACCGTAGTGGCCATGCAGACCGTGACTGGAGCGCCTCAGTTCCCTCGGTCACCGCAGCCGGCTCGTCTGCTCATCTCGAAACTGTTTTTCTTCGTTCGTTCTTCGTCGCCGTTTTAAAATTTCGAAATCTCTTTGTAAATATTAGAAGTGTATCAGAAAGTGATTCATTTGTGAAACAAACCTCAAAAAAACGAAATGCCACTGCAAAATTTAGGCACGAACTGTGAATTTAAAAACTTTCTAGACTTTCGACACACTCCATTACTGAATTTAATTTTTAAAATTAACAGTACAATACTTGGTATTTCCTGTCAAGTTTTAAATATCGTTTTGCAAACTTCAAGCACTACTAATGATATCAATTACATGTTTATTTAGAAAGGGAAATATAGGCTTCTAATATTGTCTCCTTTAGCAAGAAATCGAAGCGTAATACCAAAAGAATAGCATCCTTCCAAAACATCTTTTCTTTTTTATTTTATTTTCAATCATTTAAAGTAGCAGGTCTAAATTTTTATAATGTTTATCGTTTACTTGTAGCATATTTTAAAAAATTAATGATTTCGTACGGTAATTAATGTTCGGTAGAAAGTGATACAACATCCCATCATCTTTTACGTATGTTTCCCACTTTGATTTACAATGACAAAATGTTATTATTCACACTCAAAAGCGTTAATGCATTGGCCGCGATTTGTGCGTCAGATATGTTTTCGTTGGCTCTCGACAAATTCAACTGAATATTGGCCCAAATGTGTGGACGCTGTCTCAAAAATATTGGCCAATGTTGGCGCCAGCGTTGGTACCAATGTGTGGACGCGGGGTAAAGGATGCACGCGTGTGCAGGCACGGAGGTGACCAGCCAGTGGGACAGCAGAAACTAGAAACTCTAGACTAAATTAGAACAAGTTGTATTTTTCGTAGAAATAAGATAATACTTATCTTTTACAAAGTTCAAGAGTGCAGAATGCTGATACATAGTTGACTAGAGAGGTCTGCCTACTGATGAGTCCTAGTGCCTATCCGATAGCCAAGTCTTAACTGTTGCCTATCTGATTCCCAAGTGGCAGATGCAGCAGTCGTTGCAGCAGAGGGCGCTCGTGGCTGACGTCGTAAGAACGCCGCGCCGTGCGTGCATGGCGGCGCGCGGCGAAAGTAGGTGGTGCGCACTTCATACTTGTGCGACACCACACAGGCCTAGCGGGTAATGTTTGCAACAGAACAGTTGTCAGCATGCGGAAATGAAGCTGACCAATTGTGGCAAAGTTTGAAGAAGGCAATGATTTTTTAGATGGCATAGGTGTTTTCTGTTCATAGTAAAAAATATTAATTTAAAAACCTGATTTCAGATCCATTAAAATTGATGCGAAATAATGATAATTTCATATCAGTGAAATGGAGAGTCGGTTTGAAAATAGTGTTAGAAAATGTCAGCACAAGGAAAATTCATTGTTTCCATGAACGAAAGACGTTTTATTACCTTGACTAGACTTATTTATTTACGTCAGGGCGATATACTAGTTAGTACTTGTAAATGAGAAGATGCTGACAAGAAAACGCTAAAACATTTGAGACTGCCAACGTTATAATGAACAAAGCGCTATATATTCGTTGTCAACATAGCACAACTCTGAAAATCGAATCATGTAGAGTGACGGACTTCCTTTTTTTTTCTTTTTTTTTTTTTTTTTTGTGCTGTCTGTGAACTAAATAATTACTGCTGTTCCCACGCTATGGTTGATAGTGCCTCGATGTATCCTTGTGCGGTCAATAAATAAGTTATCCTCGTGTAACAGTGCACTCGGAATTAGCGGCATATTTGGGGAAACTAATTAAAGCTGTTCCTCTCTATGATTAACAGGTTCTTGATGTAACCTTGTCCGATCGATAAATCAGTAATCCTCTTGTAACCGAGCACTTGGATTTCACGTTATCATCTACACTTGACTCCAAAAATCGGTAACGATCAGTCACTGGATAAACATATCTAGCAAGTGAAGAATGATGCCAAATATTTATTTTAAAGTTTTTCAAAATTTTAACATGTCACAATCAACTGGTTAACCTCTGCTGGCCGGACTTCTGGATTCACCCCATCCCAGACTCAATTTGTGGTTGCGACCTTGAAGTAGGGGCATTAATGAGGTGCTAGGGAGAAAGTAGGGAAAACGTAGGTACATTTTTGTGAGATTGTAGGTATTTTCTCTCTCTGCCATCTGGCAACACTGCTTGTGACATAACAGCACAGTGACCAACGCCGTTTTTCAATCATGTGTGCGTACAGTATGTAATGTAAAACGATAATTCGTGTATTTTAGCCCACTTTAGGTTACGGTTTTAACACTAAAAGTGGGCCTTTGCGATCGTCTTTTGACTGCTCGAAATTAAAATGAAAATAACGGCTTAACCATCCATCTGACACGAAAATTGAATAACCGAATTTATAGAGGAGAAAATTCTCTACAACTTTACTCTTTTATGTTTTTTTTTTTTTTTTTTTTTTTTTTCATTTATCGTGTCGTTTCTGAGATATTTGCAAAAATAACGGCGATTTTGGGATATATGTCTGTCTGTCCGTAAAGTTTTCCCTGTTTTTACGACGATCCGTTCAACCTATCAGCACCAAAGTTTACAGACATGATATTAGGCCACCAGAGACCAGAATTTCCCTTTTTCATATTTTTCGGACAAAAAATACGGTAGTAATACCAAAAAAGCCGTTTGTAATATAATTTTAATTGCAAACGAACCGTTCATCTTACACGAAAATTGAATAGCCTAATTGGTAGAAGGGGAAATTCTCTACAACGTCACTCTATTATGTTTTTCTCGTATCTTGCATCGTTGCAGAGATATTTGCAAAAATAACGACGATTTGACGATGTCTGTCTGGCTGTAACGTGTTCCAACGTGTTCAAGCGATCGGCACCAAATTTTATAGAAATAATCGTTGGCTGCCAGAGACCAGAAACTCGTTGTTTTAAATATTTGCCGGCCGCGGTGGCCGAGGGGACTGAGGCGCTCCAGTCACGGTCTGCACGGCCACTACGGTCGGGGGTTCGAATCCCTCCCTCGGGCATGGATATTTGTGCCGTCCTTAGTAGTAACTAGTTCATAAGTAGTTTGTAAGTTTAGGGACTGATGAACCTGTAGTTATGTCCCATAAGCTATACAAACATTTGAACATTTTTTTTTTAATATTTCGGACAAGAAATACGTCAGTAATACCAACAAAAGTCGTTTGCAGTGTGATTTTAATTGCAAGTAAACCGTTCATCTGACACGAAAATTGAATAAACGAATTTGTAGAGGAGAAAATTCTCTACAACTTTGTTCCCTTATGTTTTTTTTTTTTTTTTTTTTTATTATTTTTTTCCATATCTCGTATCGTTTGAGAGATATTTGCAAAATTAACAGAGTTTTGACACCCTCCATTGAATAACGAACCAGCCGTTCGCTGATGTCACGTGACATTCCTCGCCCAGAACTCTCTGAGGCATATGCCATCTTTCGTTGCGTATTTGATGATTTTCTTATTCTAACTTACACGTTGTCATTTCAAAGCAAAGGTTCGCTGAAGAATTAACAAAAACACGTCGTTCTTCTTACGATAAATGATAATCTAGTGATGACAAATGCCATATTAGCATCAGTTAACAACAGCTATCAACAGTATGATACAAAAGAACATTACTCCTAATTGTTAGCTGTAGCGTAGTCGCCAATGCATTGGACTGTGTCGCTCAAGGTCAGTGGTTCGGAACCCGCCACTACCTAATTTTGTTTCCTAAAAGGGTTTCAGACACTCTTATTAATTGACTTATTATTATTTAGATTATTAGTTTGGTCCAAAATGTTTGCAAAACATATAAAACTACAAATCTAAAGTGGGCCGTAAAACACATCAGTGCAATTTTTTTCTTTATTATTTGTATTTTATTTTTTTGTAATTTATTATGTAATTGATTTTAATTTTGTGAAAGAAATGATATTTACATCGATGTAGTACGCTGGTTTAGCGAGGGCTTTGCTGTTGTATAGAATCATCTTTGAGTATGGAGATTTATCGTTGGTAGCGCAGAGGCGCACAGCGAGAGAGTCGTTGTTCTGACGTAGTAGCGGACAGACGTATTAGTGAGACGCTGCGCGCAATGATGTACGGCAAAAGTACGTGAAGGAGAATGCGAGTTGGATTGGCACTAGAGGAGGAGACGGCGAACAGGCAATATTATTTATTCATACGGCCACACCTCAAATAATTAATAAAGGCATCAAGAGAAATTCTGTGGGCCCAAAAATTGTAATTAACATTCGTCGCCAAGAAGACCCTGTGTTTTCAAATTGTTAAGTGCAAACAGTCTCCAATCAGCAGCACCACGATACACACGGAAATCAGTAAGATCTGTCCAGTTATCTTAGCATGTACAGCTAACCAGAGTATTAGTGATAATTGTTCAATAGTGAACACTGTTATTTGTGAACCTGTGTTTAAAAATCATTACCCAAAGTCATTGTCCAGACAGGTTCCTTCCTCATCCATTGTTTTACCGAGAATATTCACAAAGTTATAGAAAACTAAAAATCAAAGTCATTAAAGACAATGTGACAGTGATTAATAATAATTCGTTCAGAAAAGTATTACTAAATGTAGCTTATGCCAGTGTTGCTGATCAATATGTTGCTAAGTGGAATGAAACTGCTAGACTAACTTTCAAATTCAAGAGACATTTCAATAAATGTGCAAAAGATTTATTCTTTTCCATTGCATATTATTAGTGAGAATAGTGATTATTTGCAAGTGTTTGAAATGCTAATAATTCCTGGTTAAAGAGAGAGCAAAAGTTAATCAGACGGTTAAATAGTTCATTTCTAAATATTCAGTGTTATCACATCAAATCATTAGTTAGTTTTTGAGCTTGCTGTTACTATAGTTAATAGTTCAGTTGCAACTTAATTATTGCTAAGGCACATGGCATACTCGCTGTAGAATAATTTCTGGTACTTATATAAACAATTAATTACTTGTAGCTGTAAATAGTAAGTATTAAGGTGAGGGTTTTACATGATCTGCTGCATGTTGAATTTGCGTGGCTATTGCTTACATTTCACTGTCTTATATTCAATCCCTGTGTTAATGAACTATTTCTCAGTAATAAGTAGATTGTCAGTGTCTTTTCTACCGGATTTGACGCACATACTCTGATTCCCTACCCACCCAAATTTTACGTAATTTTTCATGTTGTTAATTAACTTTGCTGTTATTGAGATCCCACCATATTATTTGCTCGTACAACGAGTTGGCGACCGTAAATAAATAAGTTATTCATTTTTTTTTAATTAATCCCAATGTCCCGTTTATTCCGCATTTTTTTCATTTGAACATTAATCACTTTATTCCAAATTTTACTTTCCACTTTCTCTATTCCTATCGATCGTTGTTGTCTACCAACGAGGTACAGCAACGTTCCGGTTATAGCCTCCGCTTTCATCATCGGCTTCTTTTCCTATAGCCTTTCCACCCATTTAAGATAATTAGGCACACGAGTCATTTTCTAATTATCGTACACTAACCGGTGGTGTCCAAAACACCCCGTCCCACCATAAATTCTGCGACGTAATTTTGTCCCGAGAATTTTTTTCAGCATTGTACGACGATCTACATCTGCATGGGATACTCTGCAATTCACATTTAAGTCCCTGGCAGAGGGTTCATCGAACCACCTTTAAACTATTTATCTCCCATCCCATTCTCGAATATCGCGCGGGAAGAAAGAATACCTGAATCTCTCCGTTCGAGCTCTGATTTCTCGTATTTTATTCTGATGACCATTTCTACCTATGTAAGTGGGAGTCAACAATATATTTTCGCATTCGGAGGAGATTTTTGGCGATTGGAGTTTCGTAAGTAGGCCACGCCGCAGCGATAGGCGCCGTTGTTGTAATGATTCCCATCCCAGATCCTGTATCATTTCCGCGACGCTGTCTCCCCTGTATCGTGACAATACAAACCGAGTTGCCCTTCTTTGGACTCCAAAAGACGACGAACAAGCGTAGTGTATGTAGTTTCTTTAGTAGTTCTGTTGCATCTTTTAAGGGTTCTGCCAATAAAACGCAGTCTCTTGTTCGCCTTTCCCACGACATTATCTACGCGTTCGCCGGCCGCAGTGGCCGAGCGGTCTGCGGCGCGCCAGTCACGTTCTGCACGGTCACTACGATCTGGGGTTCAAATCCCTCCTCGGGCATAGATATTTATGCCGTCCTTAGTATTAGCTAGTTCATAAGTAGTTTGAAAGTTTAGGGACTGATGACTCCTTAGTTAAGTCCCATAAGCTCTACAAACATTTGAACATTTTTATCTCCGTGTTCTTTCCAGTTTAAGTATGAAGTAATAATAATTCCTAGGTATTTTGTAGAATTTAGGGCCTTCACTTTTAATTGATTTATCTTGTAAACAAAATTTAACGGATTTCTTTTCGTACTCATGTGGAGGACTTCACACTTCTCATTATTTAGAGTCAACTGCCAATTTTTACACCATACTGATATCTTATTCAGATCGTTCTGCAGTTGGTTTTGATCTTCAGATGATTTTACTAGACGGTAAATGACGGGCGTCATCTGCAAACAACGTAAGACAGCTACTTAGATTTTCCCCTAAATCGTTTATGTAGATAAGGAACAGCAGAGGACCAATAACACTATCCTGTGGTACGCCTTACCATCGATTACTACGAACTGTGTCCTCTCTGACAGGAAATCCCCTATCCAGTCGCAAATTTGGGGCAATTTAGCATAACCACGCAGTTTGATTAAAAGGCGTTTCTGAGGTACGGTGTCAAAAGCCTTCTGGAAATCAAGAAATACGGAATCGATTTGCGAACCCTTGTCGTTAGCACCCATCACTTCGTGTGTGTAAAGTAATGCAACGGTGAGCGTAACAAAGTGTAAACATGTCGGAGGCCTTTTAAATTATGCACTTTAATTAGAATAACTTTATTTATAGCAATAAAATGTTCAGTCTCCATTGAACTTAAAATTCTCAGAACCTTTAGCCCAAATACAAGGTATGTGCACAAAGTAAGTTCCGTTTTGTTATATGAAGCAAACGTATATAGATAAAGAAAAAATATGTATTGCATAAAAATCTACAACTGTTAACTACTTTTCTGCATAGCTTCCGAAATTTTGTAGGCACTTGTCATAGCGTGGCACAAGTTTTTGTATGCCTTCTGCTTAGAAAGTTGCCGTCTGTGTATTCAATTATGTGGTAACATGCTTTTTCATGTAGTCCTCACCGTTGAAGTGTTGACCACCAAGGACATATTTTAGGTGTAAGAAGAGATGAAAGTCGCTAGGAGCGAGGTCCGGGCTTTACGGAGGATGATCAAACACGTTCCAGTGAAATTGCCGTAAGAGTTGTTTGGTCACACTCGCCGGGTGGCGTCGGGCATTAGCGTGGAAAAACACAACACATTTCGACAGTAATCCTCGGCGCTTGTTCTATAATGCGCGGCGCGATTTCCCAATGCTCTCATAATAACCATGTGCACTCATTGTTTGGGCTCGTGGTAAGGAATCTATCAGCAGAATGTCTTTTCTGTCCCAAAAAACAATGCCCATGACTTTTCGAGGTGTCAAAATTTGCTTAGACTTAACCTTCGTTTGGGGTGAAGTGTGTCTCCATTCCATTGATTGCCGTTTTGTTTCAAGGGTTGAAACTTGTCTGTTGTCAAATTGATAATGTTACTTGTCTCAAGATTAAATGACGTCAGCGCCTCGACATAAAATTCTGCTTTCTACCAGTCACAGAGAATCGGCAGCGGCCGCTGTTTAATTTAAAGATAATACACAAGGACCTTTTTTACTCTCAAAAACCACGCTGATGAGAATATTGCATTGCACATTTATGACGGTGATTACATTAGAAATGTTACTGATCTATTTCATTGTTTTTGGAAACTTCAGCATTACCAATTTATTTTTAATTAAGAGTTATTTTTATTATTATTAATGCATCTGGCCAACTTGAAATTAATCTCAGTCATAGAATTAACCAAGATAGCGCTGACGTCCTTCCAGAAGGACGGGAATGGTGGCTTAGTTTTTCACATTTGTCGTTACAAATTCGCGTACAGAGTCGTATTTGATTTCTTTAAATCACCTGATTCCATTTTTGATAAATTTTAGTTTGTATTGTTGATTGCAAAGTCGTAGGATACGGCTGCAAAGTTGAGGTTCATATAGAAGATATTGATGATTTCCTCGTAGTTAGGTTCATATTTCTTGAACATTCATTTATTTTTGCCACATTTATATGTATATATTTCATTTTAAACAGTGTTTTCATAATAATGATTTATCAGAAGAAAATTCTAAAACATTCATTTTGTCGTCCTTCCAGAAAGATGGGCAATATTCCAAAACTAATGATGTGTTTGTAAAAAAATAATTTATAAGATTTTTGTGAAGTCGTTTGAAATAAAATTAAAACCAAAGATAATTCCGCGCTATCTGGGTTAAAATGATAACTTTTTCCTCACTTTGTCTGTTCACAACAACGGAAATCTTTATGAAAAATAATTTCCTGCTTTCTCACTAATCACATTGTAATATGCTTTGTGCACACTCGAAAATACTTCTGCTATGCAGGTTTGAAACACATGCAATTTCACAACTTTTACACTTGTAAATCAAAGTGGTGTAAGATGATACTTTCTAATTACAATAATAAATCTGAAGCTTATTTTACTACTTCATTCAATATTGAGAAATTAAAACACTGTTATACAAAATTCTACGTAGATGACAATCCTTGTCAAACCTTTTTCACTTTCACTTCTAAATTACTTATACACCATTCCTCAACCCAATACGTACTCGGAAAGTGATTCTTTCACTATCCAAAATTACAAAATTTCGTTACCTCTAAAGCTGAGACAGATAATGTCAATCAGTGTCTGCCGTTTCCATGGATCAGACCATTTCAGTATTCACAATTTCAAAACAGGAATCTGTGTCTGCCGCCACTACGGAACAGAGGACCTCTCTCTACGACGCCATAAACTGGAGTCTTGGTTGTGTTATTGGTCCTCTGCTGTTCCTTATTTACGTAAACGATTTAGGGGGAAAATCTAAGTAGCTCTCGTAGGTTGTTTGCAGATGACGCCGTCATTTACCGTCTTCTAAAATCATCTGAAGATCAAAACCAACTGCAGAACGATTTGAATACAGTTATCACTATGGCGTAAAATTGGCAATTGACTCCAAATAATGAGAAGTGTGAAGTCGTCCACATGAGTACGAAAAGAAATCCGTTAAACCTTGTTTACGAGATAAATCAATCAAAAGTGAAAGCCGAAAATTCCACAAAATACCTAGGAATTACTATTACTTCATACTTAAACTGGAAAGAACACGGAGATAAAAATGTTCAAATGTTTGTAGAGCTTATGGGACTTAACTAAGGAGTCATCAGTCCCTAAACTTTCAAACTACTTATGAACTAGCTAATACTAAGGACGGCATAAATATCTATGCCCGAGGAGGGATTTGAACCCCAGATCGTAGTGACCGTGCAGAACGTGACTGGCGCGCCGCAGACCGCTCGGCCACTGCGGCCGGCGAACGCGTAGATAATGTCGTGGGAAAGGCGAACAAGAGACTGCGTTTTATTGGCAGAACCCTTAAAAGATGCAACAGAACTACTAAAGAAACTACATACACTACGCTTGTTCGTCGTCTTTTGGAGTCCAAAGAAGGGCAACTCGGTTTGTATTGTCACGATACAGGGGAGACAGCGTCGCGGAAATGATACAGGATCTGGGATGGGAATCATTACAACAACGGCGCCTATCGCTGCGGCGTGGCCTACTTACGAAACTCCAATCGCCAAAAATCTCCTCCGAATGCGAAAATATATTGTTGACTCCCACTTACATAGGTAGAAATGGTCATCAGAATTAAATACGAGAAATCAGAGCTCGAACGGAGAGATTCACATGTTCTTTCTTCCCTCGCGCCATTCGAGAATGGAATGGGATATAAATAGTACAACGGTGGTTCGATGAACCCTCTGCCAGGCACTTAAATGTGCTTTGCAGAGTATCCGCTGCAGATGTCGTGACCGGAGCCGCTACTTCTCGATCAAGTAGCCCCTCAGTTGGCCTAACAAGGGCTGCCAACAGCACTCGGCAGAACCGGACAGTTACCCATCCAAGTGCTAACCAAGCCCGACAGCGCTTAACATCGGTGATTTAATGGGAACCGACGTATCCACTGCGACACGGCCGTTCGTAGTAACAACGTACTAGCACCTTAATAATTTTTGTGCCAAAGACAAACAGACGAGTTTCAGAGTGTCGTACGGTACTCAAGTTTCATCTCCCGTGACTATCCGAGAAAGAAAACCGTCACCTTCTTCATTGTAGCGTGTGAAAAAATTAAGTCCTCTGCCCATCTGTTGTTTATTGTGTTGTTCAATAAGAATTTACTGTACCCAACGTGAGTAAATTTTTCGTAATTTCATTTTTTCAGTACCAGTTTCATGAAATAGTGATCCTGAGATTTGCGGAACTTCCATAGCAAGGCCATTAATTGTAAACTTGCGGTTCTGCTTAATCTTCTCTTCAATTGTGTGAACCAGTTTATCAGTTATAACAGACGGCGTCCGCTTCGTTCTTCATCGTGCACTTCATCACGTCCTTCATTGAACCGTCTGACCCATCTTCTAACAATTGAATCACTCACAGCATCTTGTGCGTAAATTCGCAGATTTACTGAGAAATTTCCTTTGGTTTTAGTTTCTTTGTATTTAGAAAACGAATCAAAGATCTGATTTCACACGCAGTGGCATTTTCAATAACGGCTGACATTATAAAGAAGCACTACAAAGCACACGTCGGCAGCAGCGATCTGAAAATGGCGTACCTGTCTTCTCCTCGAGTCAGAGCAACTGCCGCGCATGCTCGGAACTGCGATCGTAGCGCTGCCACGGATAGAAACAGGAACGGAACTTATATACACTCATGTTCATCTAACCTTACGCCTACTACGAGTTCTTACAATTAAAGGCACATTACAACAAAAATATTACTTTTCTATATATTTATTATAAACTTTGCAAACACTAAATCTCCTATAATTAATAATATCACGACCGTTGAAACTTTCAAGACCACCCCAATTCCATTTAATGTGACGCAAAGAACGATCACTACAGTCAGCCAACGACATCCTGCTAGAGCTGAATCATACTTCTCAAAAGTAAAATTCAAAGAAGCGCCAACAAAAACATACTGACCCTCAAGTACTACCTCAGATCCTATACATCTTGTAATATCGCCAGATATAAAAGTATTGTTGTCAATATGGCTAAAAACATTAGCGTGGCTGTGCCAATGCCTCCTAAATCGTATAATAAAGATATTGGAAAGTTTTATTATTATTATAAAACGATATTAAACTGAAGGAGAGTATGACCTGTCTTCCTTTTGCTGAATGGTGGAAAGCTGCTCAAAATTTATCCCTTAAATACAGAGAAATTTATTTTGTAACAGCCATGTATTCACTTCAAGTAGGGAAATACATAAATTTTCTTTTTTACTTATCTTCTTGGCGACGTCCGCTGGCGTTGTGATGATCGGCTTCAGCTAGATAGTATAATATGTTTCAAGTTCACTAATTAATAAAACATGATAGTTCCACTGTGAAGGAAACAAATTTATTTCCATTACAAATTATAATGTTGCACAATGTTCCAAACATCCAGCAACAGATTACTGAGCTGCTTACAGTTGGATATCCATGTACAGAGTGACAAAACGTGGCTTCTCTATCACAGTACTGACTAATAAGATCGGTGACAGTGTTTTGTAGCTATTAAATAAATAATGAAGTAATACTTGAAATATGTCAAAATGTTTAAATTAAGATATTACAATTACATTACTACTATTTGGTTCAGTTTGTGTAGGTGTTTCATGAAATTTGTATTTAATGTAAAACGCAAAATAAAAGTAGTGTTTTGACTCATGTTAAACTTACTCAATTTATTTACGTTATTTGTGTTTTCGAAGTGCACACATATCTGTTTTGACAATACTGTGTAGGTGTACTATTATTGAAACTGGTAATTTTAATGTATTTCAATTTGTGGTCTAATTTTATATAAATACAGATTTGTATAAAGTCGCAGTAGTTTTATTTCGACGATAGTTTCTTAGTACCAAATGGATTAATAAATCTAGTGTGTGAAACATGATAAGTATTTAACTTAGGTTCCAGTGATTTATAAAACACGGTCTGCCCTAATTTATATAAACAATAGGTAAATATGTAATAACATTGTACAATACCTCTAACATGTAGTATTGTTGTTTTTGTAAGATTATGGGAGCAGTTTATTCCATAACCATTCGTAATGCATTTGTAGTGTTCGTAGTTATTATTTACGAAAGTATCAAAGTTAAAAGTTACGTAAAAAACCAGCCAAAGTTATGTTTTAATCAACATGCTATTTCTTAAACGTGTTTTACTAGTAGTGTAGTAGTATTTTACTGAACGCGTTAATGTTATATTTTACTCGTCCGGTGGCAAAGTTTTATGGTTTCTCATATTTCCATCTGTAATGTTGGAAATGAAATTTTAGGGAGCGCGCAACATAACATAAACGTTACAAGAGGCACTGAATTAAAATTTGTGCCACAGCCGGGATTCGAACCAGGGACCTCCTGCTCACCAGGCAAGCGCTATAACCACTAAGTCACCATGACTTAATGAATACGGCGATTGCATAGAAGGGCTTAATGCACGTCTTCCTCCACAACACAAACTGTTGTTGTGCCTCACGTTCCCTTAATTAATATGTATCAACGATGTCAAGGATGTCCAATAGCGGAGTAGCACCCGTGCAATGGACGTTAATGGGAACGATCCTGCTTTGTTCCTCAGACGCAGGTGATATATGTAAATGTCAAATCCTCTCCTTCAGTTTAATATCTATGATATATACTGCGACAAAATATGTCCCCGGAGAATGATTCATTATTTGATATTAACATATTGTAATACGTCTTTTGTTGTAAGGACTCGTAGTAGGGGTAAGGTAGATCAACATGACTGTGTATACAGGGTGAATCACCTAACACTTGCACCGCAAATAATGCGGAAACGGAAAGTGCGACTGATGTGTGGTTTTGACAGAATGGATTGGTAGGCAGAGGCTCGTATTTTTAGCCAATAAACAGATTTTAATATTGCTTAGAAAGTGTATTTTTATGCAAACATACAGTTTTTTAAATGGAACACTGCCTGTAGACATTATGAAACTTAAAGTAGGGTGCACTAGTAGTGTTAGTTGCAGGATTCTAGTGCAAGTCGATTACGAGATATCGTCTTTTTGAAACGTTCCCATGCCGACGTTTGCGTGTGCCAGTCAACCCGCATAGTTGCTAGGTACGATGATGCTATGTTTGCTTACAACGTGCTTGTGTGTTCCTTGAGTGCACTGCGGCTCGCTAGTCAGCGTGTAACAGTCCAAGCGGTAGGTCGTGAGTGTACGATGGGTTTTACCAATTCAGAAAAAGCCGACATGCTCATGGTGTATGGAGAGTGTAGGAATAATGCCGTTCGTTCTTGTACGGTGTATGCGACAAGATATCCCGTCACCCATCTCGGCAATTATTCATCAACTTCTTCAACCAGTTGCGTGATAAAGTGGTAGTGTAACACCGAGACAACGTAACAGAAGGAAACAATGAGGAAATTGTGTTCTTGTTGCTGTTGCAGTTGATCCGAATGTCTGCTCCCGCGCAATCGCACGAGGAAGTGGCATGAGTCAGGCAAGTGTCCTACGCATTCTCCATCGACAGAGATTCCATCCCTATCACATTTCTCTGCATCAAGAGCTGCATGGAAACGTTTTTGAGAATCGTGTTAGGTTCTGTAGATGGGCTTTACGACAGGATACTCCAGATGCCAGATGTATCATGTATCTTTTTAGTGATGAAACCACATTTACCAATCATGGTCAGGTAAACCGCAGAAACAAGAACTATTGCTCTGCTAACAATCCCTCTTGGCCTCGGCATGTAGACCGTCAGGGTCCATGAAATGTAAACGTTTGGTGTGGGATAGTGAAGCAGCAGCTCATGGGCCCGTATTTCATAGACGGAACACTGGCCGCCTTCTAACAGACCATTTCCCACGGATGCTAGAAGACGTTCCTCTGCAGACTAGGAAGAATCTATAGTACGAACATGATGGCTGTCCAGCCCATAGTGCACGGATTACTACAGCTTGTCTTCATGGATTGTTCCCAAATCTATGGATTGGACGCAGACGGGTTGTACCTTTGCCCGCCCGTTCCCCGCCTGTAGACTTTTTTCTGTGAGGAAAGCTGAAAGATGCTATCTACAATGACTTACAAACCACACCCGATGTTATGCAACGACGGATTACTGCAGCATGCAGAAATGTTCAAAGAAAGCTTGAATCATATTTCAAATAGGTATCCGAAGCATACTGTTATAATTGGTGGCGACTTTAATTTACCCTCGATATGTTGGCATAATTACGTATTCAAAACCGGTGGCAAATATAAAACATCGTCCGAACTAGTTCTGAATGCTTTTTCAGAGAACTACTTCGAACAGTTAGTTCATGAACCCACTAGAATAGTACGTGGTTGCGAAAATACTCTTGATCTCCTAGCAACAAATAATCCCGAGATAGTAAAGAGCATCAAAACAGATACAGGGATTAGCGAACATCGAGTTGTAGTAGCGAGACTGAATATCGAAATTCCCAAATGCACCAAAAATAAACGAAAAATATATCTATTCAATAAAGCAGATAAAAATTCGCTTCACGCTTTCCTGAGTGATAGTCTCCAGTCCATCAAAACTAAAAATGCGAGTGTAGATCAGTTGTGGCTTACTTTCAAAGACATAATATCAGTAGCAATCGAGAGATTTATACCAAATAAATTAATAAAAGAGGGGGCTGACCCCCGTGGTACACAAAACGGGTCAGATCACTGTTGCAGAAACAAAGAAAAACGCATGCAAAATTTAAAAAGACACAGAATCCGCAAGACTGGCAATCTTTTACTGAAACTCGCAACCTAGCGCGGACTTCAATGCGAGAATCTTATAGTTGTTTTCACAACGAAATCCTGTCTCGTAATCTTGCAGAAAATCCAAAGAAATTCTGGTCATATGTGAAGTACACTAGCGGCAAAACACAAACAATACCTTCACTACGCGATAGCAATGGTAATACTACCGACGACAGTACTGCTAAGACAGAATTACTAAACACAGCTTTCCGAAATTCTTTCACCAAAGATGACGAAGTGAACACTCCAGTATTCAATCCAAGAACAGCTGCCAGCATGCGAAACTTAGAAGTAGATGTTCCTGGAATAGTAAAACAACTTAAGTCACTAAACAAAAATAAATCTTCCGGGCCAGATTGTATACCAACTAGATTCCTCTCAGAGTATGCTGATGCAATAGCTCCGTACTTAGCTATAATTTACAACCGATCACTCGGCGAAAGATCCGTACCCAAAGACTGGAAAGTTGCCCAAATTACTCCAATATTCAAGAAAGGCAATAGGAGTGATCCCCAAAATTACAGGGCTATCTCATTGACGTCGATTTGCAGTAGGATTTTGGAACATATACTTTGTTCGAATATTATGTACTACCTCGAAGAGAACGACCTATTAACCAATAGTCAGCACGGATTCAGAAAATATCGCTCTTGCGAAACACAGCTTGCCCTTTATTCACATGAAGTGTTAAGTGCCATCGACAAGGGATCTCAAATCGATTCCATATTTCTGGATTTCCGGAAGGCTTTTGATACTGTACCCCACAAGCGGCTTCTAATGAAATTGCGTGCTTATGGAATATCTCCCCAATTGTGCGATTGGATTCACGATTTCCTATCAGAAAGGACACAATTCGTTGTAATTGACGGTAAGTCATCAAGTAAAACAGAATTGATATCTGGCGTTCCACAGGGAAGCGTTATTGGTCCCTTACTCTTCCTCGTGTTTATAAACGATTTAGGAGATAATCTGAATAGCTCCCTTAGACTGTTCGCGGATGATGCTGTCGTTTATCGGTTAGTGAAGTCAACAGAGGATCAAAAGCAACTGCAAAGCGATTTAGACAAAATTTCTACTTGGTGCGAAAATTGGCAATTGACACTAAATAAAGAAAAGTGTGAAGTAATACACATGGCCACTAAAAGAAATCCGCTGAACTTCAATTACGCGATAAATCAGTCAAACCTTAAGGTCGTAAATTCTACCAAATACCTAGGAGTTACAATTACGAACAACTTTGACTGGAGAGAACACATAGAAAATATTGTGGGGAAGGCGAACCAAAGGTTACGTTTCATTGGCAGAACGCTTAGACGATGCACCAGCTCCAACAAAGAGACTGCCTACATCACACTTGTGCGTCCTCTCTTGGAGTACTGTTGCCCCTTGTGGGACCCTCACCAGGTGGGACTGACGGAAGATATTGAGAAGGTTCAGAGAAGGGCAGCTCGTTTTGTTTTATCACGTTACGGGGGGAAAAGCGTCACGTAAATGTTGCACGAATTGGGGTGGAAATCATTAAAAATAAAGACGTTATTCATTGCGGCGTGATCTGTTTGCGAAGTTTCAATCACCGACTTTTAGTTCTGAATGTGAAAATACTTTGCTAGCACCTACCTACTTAGGGAGACATGACCATCCCAATAAAATAAGAGAAATCAGATCGAAAACGGAACGATTTAGGTGTTCTTTCTTCCCGCGCGCTATTAGAAAATGGAACGGCAGAGAAAAGTTATGAAGGTGGTTAATGAACCCTCTGCCAGGCACTTAAATGTGATTTGCAGAGTATCTATGTAGATGTAGATGTAGATGCTCGGAAATATACGCTGCAATGCTAGCACGTGTGCAGCGATCGTTCCATACCAGTCTGACAGCGTGTATTTCTGCTACCGGTGGTCATTTTGAACACAACCTGTGATGGTCATTTGTCGCGTTACTGGTTGGAATCCATATAGCCAGTGTATGCACTTGTGTTGTTCTTTAGTGTGTGTTACCACATGTATTATACAAGTATCGGTGTGGGAACGTTTCAAAAGACGATATCTCGTAAACGACTTACACTAGAATCCTGCAACAAACAGTACTGATATTCTAGTGCATTCTACTTTTAGTTTCTTAATGCCTACAGGCATTGTTTCATTTTAAAAAAACTGTATGTTTGCATAAAAAATACTCTTTCTAATATTATAATCTGTTTGTTGGCTAAAAATGAGTCCCTGACTACCAATCCATACTGTGGAAACCGCACATCAAACACACTTTCCGTTTTCGGAATATTTGCGGTGCAAGTGTATATTTGGGCTAAAGGTTCTCGCGTTTGTGAGAATTTTAAGTTGAATGGAGATTGTACATTGTATTACCATAAATAAAGTGACCCTGAAAACTAAAAAGAATACACATTGATTTTACCAAAAGCCCAAAAGCGATTCTCTTCTCGGTGTTGTAGCTCTCAGGGGCTCCCTGTGATGCTCTTTGTCTGGGGCACCCCTTGGGCATCTCCGTGAGTCGCGGCACAAGATTTGCGCGTGCAACAACGTGTCGTATGTAGGCTTGGAGACTTCGATGCATGGACAGGCGGGCTCCTACCCTAGTTTTGCTAGGTTTCCACTCCACCCCTCGCCTAAACATAGGTTGGGGCCACATCGGATGGGCCAAACTCACGCATACCCCTCCGTTCCCCACACAGAAGCACCTACCTCACCATCTTCCTCGCCTTTTAGTCCCCATGCTTTTGGCCAGCCGGCTTTGGCACGAAGCCCGATTTTCAAGAGTATTTGAATACAGTTTCTCGAGAATGAGTGTTAAACTAATGATGCTTACTCCAAATAACTGTTATTCAGTTATTTGGCGTCTTCATATGGTTAGCCGGACTTTTCACTTCAAAGCCCTCCATAGACGTACTCCCAGATATTTTATGGCAGTAGCGAATTCCAGTGATTGTTTTACAATTTTGTAGTCATACAGTAAATGATCTTTCTATCCATGAATTCGCAATACCTTACAGTTCTTTACTTTCAAAGATAGCTAATCTGCAGATCATCCCGCATTTCGCTATAATTATTCAATGTTGCACAATCAGCGAAAACACTGACAAGTCTCTGTTATCAGTATCACGAAGGAATATTTCAGATAACTGTCTCGGAAAGATACACTACTGGAAAAAAATACTACCCCAGAAAGACGACGCCGATTTTGATCAGATGACGGCAGATAACCAACTGGGAGATAGGAAATGTACTGGAAAGTTGTCAGTGTCGTCTACCAGCAGGTAGCTTAGTGACATAGCTGTCGTGCTTACAACCATAAAGCTCACTGTGATATCCATGTGTGAAGACATGCCGCGGAGACAGAGTCGTGCTTTCTACAGCCAACTGAGCGAGTCTGAAAGCGGTCAAATTGTGGCCTTCCGAGCTGCAGGATTGGAGGTCTTACGACAGTGGTCACGTAAACATTATCACATCCGTAGAACAGATTCTCAACGTCCACATTGCACAGACGTACGCGTAGATCGTCGTATGGCAGATCGTACAGCTCAAATGTTCAAATGTTTGTACAGCATATGCGACTTAACTACGGGGTCATCAGTCCCTAAACAAATTACTTATGAACTAGTTAATACTAAAGAAATCACAAATATCCATGCCCGAGAGGGGATTCGAACCCCCGACCGTAGTGGCCGTGCAGAACGTGACTGGCGCGCCACAGACCTCTTGGTCACCGCATCCGGCAGATCGTACAGCAACCACAGCGAAGGTAACAAGGCTTTCGAGCCCAGAAGTGTCATTACTACCTGTTGACAACCTATTACTAGCTGTGAGACTACAGGCACTCACAACTACAGCCCGTTTCCCACTCACGCCACAGTATCGACGTGGACGGTTTGACTGGTGCCGTCAGAGGATCACTGGGAAGATGGAACGGCGGGCCTTGATCTTCAGCGATGAAACCAGATTCCGTCTGCACGCAAATGATTGCGGGTACGATGTCGACCTGGCGAGCGCTGTATCGTAGAGTGCATGCGGCCAAGACACATGGTTCCCACTCCACCCACATAATCTTTGGCGATAAACGATAAGTCTCGTTCGCCTTTGGTGTTGGTTGATAATGCTTTAAGTCCCATTCTTTTGCCATTCTTGCAACTGGAAGGTGATGTGTTGTTCCAACAACATAGCGCTCGCCCACACACTGCACGTGCACGTGCACCCAACGTGCTCTCCAAGCCGTGCAACAACTTCCCTGACCAGCATCTCCAGAGTTGTCTCCGGTATAGAATGTATGGGATATGATTGGACGACATCTGACACGTACGATTCCTCAGCCTCCAACACTGCAGAACTACGTCAACAGGTCGAGCAGTTTTCGCCATCTGTATGTTCGAATGGATGCCTGCAACAGCTTCTACATTACCGTTTGTGGAGGCTATACCATGTTCTAAAACTGGCGTTTCAGCATTAATCTACCCGTGAGGCGACATTGTAAATGTAATCTTTTATTGTACTGTAATATTCCCATAAAAAATCTTGACTGAATTCGAAAACTCTAAGGTGAACAAATTTCTACACTACTGGCCATTAAAATTGCTACACCAAGAAGAAATGCAGATGATACACGGGTATTCATTGGACAAATATATTACACTAGAGCTGACATGTGATTACATTTGCACGCAATTTGGGTGCATAGATCCTGAGAAATCAGTAACCAGAACAACCATCTCTGGCCATAATAACGTCCTTGATACGCCTTGGCATTTAGTCAGAGCTTGGATGGCGTGTACAGTTGCAGACGCCCATGCAGCTTCAACACGATACTGCAGTTCAACAAGAGTAGTGACTGGCGTATTGTGACGAGCCAGTTGCTCGGCCACCATTGATCAGACGTTTTCAGTTGGTGAGAGATCTGGAGAATGTGCTGGCCAGGGCAGCAGTCGAACATTTTCCGTATTCACAAATGCCCTTACAGGACCTGCAAAATGCGGTCGTGCATTATCCTGCTGAAATATATGGTTTCGCAGGGATCGAATGAAGGGTAGAGCCACAGGTCGTAACACATCTGAAATGTAACGGCCACTGTTCAAAGTGCCGTGGATGCGAACAAGAGGTGACCGAGACGTGTAACCAATGGCACCCCATACCATCACGCCGGGTGATACGCCGGTATGGCGATGCCGAATACACGCTTCCAATGTGCGTTCACCGCAACGTCGCCAAATACGGATGCGACCATTATGATGCTGTAAAAAGAACCTGTATTCATCCGAAAAATTTCTGTATTGCCATTCGTGCACCCAGGTTCGTCGTTGCGTACACAATCGCAGGCGCTCCTGTCTGTGATGCAGCGTCAAGGGTAACCGCAGCAATGGTCTCCGACCTGATAGTCCATACTCCTGCAAACGTCGTCGAACTGTTCGTGCAGATGGTTACTGTCTTGCAAACATCCCCTCTGTTGACTCAGGAATCGAGGCGTGGCTGTACAATCCTTTACAGCCATGCGGATAAGATGCCTGTCATCTCGACTGCTAGTGATACGAGGCCATTGGGATCCGGCACAGCGTTCCGTATTGCCTTCCTGAACCCACTGATTCCATATTCTGCTGAAAAGTCGTTGTATCGCGACCAACGCGAGTAGCAATGTCGCGATACCATAAACCGTAATCGCGATAGGCTACAATCCGACCTTTATCGAAGTCGGAAACGTGATGGTACGCCTTTCTCCTCCTCACAAGAACGTTAGCCCAGGCAACACCGGTCAACTGCTGCTTGTGTATGAGAAATCGGTTGGAAACTTTCCTCATGCCAGCACGTTGTAGGTGTCGCCACCGACGCCAACCTTGTGTGAATGCTCTGAAAAGCTAATCATTTGCATATCACAGCATCTTCTTCCTCTCGGTTAAATTTCGCGTCTGTAGCACGTCATCTTTGTGGTGTAGCAATTTTAATGGCCAGAAGTGTACTTCTGGCAGTGTATATACGGTGTTTATAAATGAATATCGCCGCGGTGGAGTAGCCGAGCGGTCTAAGGCACCTCGCTCGGAGGTTCGACTCCTCACTGGGGCGTGGGTGTGTGTGTCTTTGTCCTTACTTTAACTGCAGTTTGGTACGATATATTTACAAACATTTGAACATTTTAAAATGAGTATCTGGGTTTTAACGCTTTTAAAATGCATATTATACTATCTGCTAAACCCGGTATATCCCGTCTATATATGCATTTTACCAGTCTTATATTAAAAACGAAAATAAAATACGGGAAAAAAATCATCCTCATGTATTCATGAAAACAGCTTAAAAATTATGAAACTGTAAAACAAAGAAATATGCATAATGTACAAAATTATAAGTGGAGTAGCCAAGTAAAGAAATGTTAATAAAATTCAAATGATGTATAACATTAATTTAATTCAAAACGTTACTATAAATGATATTTCTTGTTGCTTGTCCAGGAGCTAGTATGAATACATTCTTCGGTGAGCCCTCCCTCGAGCGGGCGACTTAATGTCCATGTGAGAAACATGGTGATGTCAAATCCACTCCGCAGTATTTAACAAATTGTCCCTGTGATTTGTTGATTGTAGCATAAAATGCAAGTGTCTCTGGAAACTGCAGTCTCTTGAAGTTCAAAGTTAGGTCTGTCGGAAGAAGGGGTATTAGTGGGATGTACATGTATTTATTCGTTTCTTATGTTACAAGGAGACCACATGGGTATCGGATTTTAGAATTTCTTTATATTTATGGTACATTAAGTTCAGAACACAAATAACAATCATCCAAAGGCAGTCGACGCAACTCTCAAAAATATCGAGAAAATTTTTTTTTTTAAGTTTTGCAAAGTATACGTAAGTTTCAGCATTTGCCGGTGTAGCTCAGGTTGGTTCGAATAACATTGTGACAGCAGATTTTTTTTTTTTTTCGAATTCAGTTTTACGGTAGACTTCTTTTCGTTTCATCATTTCGTCACAAAACGCTTCATAAACGTCTGAAATTACATGCAAATTTTGTTGCAGGTCCCTACCTACTCCCCTTTTCCAATAATTGACGCAAAAATCTGGGTATTCTTACTAGGTGGCCTCTCATTATTTATGAAGTCATATCTCCAAAGCTGTGTGTCGTGCTCATTTTTTTTTTTTTTTTTTTTTTTTTTTTTTTTTTTTTTTTTTTTTTTTTTTTTTTAGGAACCTTCGTGGGCATACGGTGGACAGTTCACCAAAGTTTTATTGCAATCGAATGAATGGTTCATGAACACATAGAAGACACACGAACATTCATTCTTATATATATATAGAATAAACATACAGTTATAAGTGATATGTCAAATGAAAGAGCAACTCATGGCGAGTAGAGAATGGATAGCGTTTTGTGTTTTGTAGTTTGCAAAGACCGAATCTGTTGTTACTGTCCAACGTGCGTTCTGGATAAAGTTCAGTTGTGATCCACCAAGTTATAATATTATTCGTATACGGTATCTTCAGTTTCAGGATAACGACAGCATTTGTAAAGGAAAGATAAACTTTTGGGAAGAACTCGGCTATAGACGTGACGTATGCCTTGTGACAAATGGTGCTCACATCGTAAATTTGTAAGGTTCTTGGTTAAACTGTTTGAGTTGCTCTTTCATTTGACATATCATTTACAATTGTAAGATGAATATAATAACTGTTATAAAGCATTAAAACCCCGATATTCATTTATAAACACCCTTTACATATTTTAAAAAGTAATGGTTCTGATACTGTCCAAAAACAGAATTACGTCAGAATTACTTTCACATCAGAAGATAACGCTCCTCTTAGAATAGTGTGCTGCATTCTGTTACCTACAAACTCTTCAATCTAGTCACACATCTTATCTGGTATTCAGTAAGCACGAATTTTGTTCGTTAAGTGAGAGTGTGTATCCATAAGAAACGGCTTCGGGTAGTCAAGGAACATGGCACTTACCTAGGTACCTCTATATATTGCTTTCTGGGTCTCATGGACGAAAACAGTGACCTAGGTTTCATACGACAGTTTGCTTTCGGAGCCCACATTGATTCCCACGCTGTAGATTTTCGGTCTCAAGAAATTTCATAAAACACTAGCATACAACATGTATGAGGACTGTACAACAGACCGACGTGAGATATATAATCCTATAGCTTTGAACATTAGTTCGTCAACCTTTGAAAATTTGAATAGCCTTCGCTTTTTTCCAAATGATTAGGAACGATTTGTTTTTCTAGATACTTTAGGTACACTGCTTCTAGAAGGGAGATAAGTTCGCTAGATTACTCTGTGTAGAAGATATTTCGAGGTCATGGCTATAAACAAAATCCGGGTTGATTCTTGCAGAGAACACAACAGCAACAAGCCATTTGCAACAATGCTGTTTACTGTCATAAATACCGCTCTTACCTGTTATGAACCGACAGGTTTATCACCAGATAGATATTTACTATAAAAATGCACATTTGTTGTTGCTCACATTCGCTTTTCTTTCACTTTTTATCCCACCTTCTGCTTAAAATTTCTAGGGGTGACCATGCCGCTGAGAACACTGCTTTATAACTGTTGGTGTGGAACAGCAACCAGCCATAATTGATTTTACGTTAACTTATTTAATAATTACCATAGCCGGTTTCGAATTTTCAAATCCACCATTAAGATGATATACCCTTCCGGGATAGAAACATTTGGTGCATTGATTTAATTTTGAGTTTTCGTGTATTGTTCATCTAGAGCAGTTGTTATTTTCATCCAGCAAAACACGTACTTTTATGTGGTCACAGCAGCATTCCGTTTTTGTTGTAATAATTTTTCGTCACAAAACAAATTTTTGGTATGCACTACGTGTTTTGGGTTATAGGTTATAACAAGAGCTCTAGTGCTCTAGATGAATACAAATTAACTCAGCATAACATGAAGGGACCGAATGTTTACATCACGAAAACATTCTAAAGATGAACTGGAAAATTCGAAACCGATAATGGTACTTTTTAAACAAAGTAATATTAAACGAACTGTGGCTGGTTGCTCTTCTACACCAAGTTATTTTATATATAACAGCCATGGTCTCAAACACGCCTCCACCGCGGCGGAATGGCCGTGCGCACTAAGGCGCCGTGCTGCAGTGCGCGCGGCCGTTCGCCGTCGGGGGTTCGATTCCTTCCTCGGGCATGGGTGTTTGTATTGTCCTTAGATTAGTTTAAGTAGTTTGTAAGCTAGGGATTAATATTCAAATGTTCAAATGTTTGTAGAGCTTATGGGACTTAAATACGGGGTCATCAGTCCCTAAACTTACAAACTACTTATGAACTAGCTAATACTAAGGACGGAACAAATATCCATGCCCGAGGGGGGATTCGAAGCCCTGACCGTAGTGGCCGTGCAGAACGTGACTGGCGCGCCGCAGACCGCTCGACCACCGCGGCCGGCTAGGGACTAATAACCAGGCAGTTGAGTCCCATAGATTTACAAACATTGGAACATTTGAAACAGGCCTGCTTATAACAAAATTGTGTACTGCTTCATTATGTTGCAATATTTAGTGATCATATTCATGGGATGGTGGTGTCAGTCACTTTTCTGATTCATAAAGTGTCCAAGAAATATTGCGAAAAGCCTCGAATAGTTGTGGAGGGTGCTTTAAATGACAGGGACGCAAGTCAGGTAACCTCATCCAGCGAACCCAGACACGCTGGCGCCTGCAGCTAGGCAACCACTGCGGCAGGAAACGTGACTTTCTTTCCGCTGACTGACCGTATCTCAGAACAACCGACAACATTCTGGACGCGTTCAGTACCGACGAATATCCAGAATGAGCACAAGTACACTCATGTTCAGAATAAAGAATATGACACTATTAATGACATATTCACACTGCATGTATATTATTAGTACGTACCAGGTGATAAAAAACTCAGTATAAATTTGAAAACGTAATAAATCACGCAATAATGTAGGTAAAGAGGTAAAAATTGACACACGTTTGAAATGACATGGGGTTTTATTAAAATTACATCTACCGTTATCAGGCCTTTTTTCTTCGAGGAAATGCGTGATTCTGGTTTTGTAATTGCTACCGTGACGGATGAAAGGTACGCAGATATGTTACAGAATCGCATCATCCCAAGTCTGGCTGATAAACACCTGCTAGAACGTACGATTTTTATGCAGGATGGCGGCGCTGCACCACCTATTGCTAGACGCGTGAAAGATCTCTTGCGCGCGTCCTTTGGTGATGATCGTGTCGGTCGGGGGTTCGAATCCCCCCTCGGGCATGGATATTTGTGCCGTCCTAGTTCGTAAGTAGTTCATAAGTAGTTTGTAAGTTTAGGGACTGATGACCCCGTAGTTAAGTCCCATAAGCTGTACAAACATTTCAACATTTGATGATCGTGTGCTCAGCCGCCACTTTCGTCATGCTTTTCCTCCCAGGTCCCCAGACCTCAGTCCGTGGAATTATTGGCTTTGGGGTTACCTGAAGCCGCAAGTGTATCGTGATCGACCGACACCTCTAGGGATGCTGAAAGACAACATCCGACGCCAATGCTTACCATAACACCGGACGTACTTCACAGTGTGTTCACAACATTATTCCCTGACTACACCTATTGTTGAGGAATGATGGTGAACATATTAAGCATTTCCTGTAAAGAACATCATCTTTGCTTTGTCTTAATTTGTTATGCTTTTCTGATCAGATGAAGCGCCATCTGTCGGACAGTTGAACTTTTTGTTTTGTTTTAATAAAACCCCATGTCATTCCAAGCATGTGTGTAAATTTATACCTCTCTATCCACATTATTCCGTGATTGATTAAGTTTTCAAATTTATACCTGGTATGTTCCGAAGAAAAGATCAGAATTTCAACCATGCCGGCTCGCCGGTTCAAAGTCAACAAGGATGCCACAACCCAAGGTCACCTACGGGTAAAACGTGCCTGAGGTCTAGTTGTCGTTATGAAGCGAAGGTAACGGACGAGTGTGACTTGAGCAGGCGTGCAGGGTGCCTCGTAGACGTGTGCGCGAACCCAAGGAGGTTAAAATAAACGGAAAACCTGTACGCCATCTTGGTAAATGTGGAAGGCTACGTCTCCGCCTGTCCACCATGTTGGTGCGTTGTGGAATGCTATTTCTCCGTTAAAATTATGCGTAAACTCGACCCTCTTATTGTTAATGCATTGAACTGACAGTCACTGCAAAGTATGTACTTTCAAACAAAATACTATCTTGAATAAGTAGACATAAATACTCTTCCTAATTCATTTGAAAACTCAGTTTTTAACGGTAATTTGCACTCTTTTAACGCGTTGTACATCACCGCAAAACCGCCGGACGTTTTATTCCTGCTTTAAGTGACAGTAAACATCTGCTCTACAATACAAACAGTTCGGCAACATGGCGGCCTGTATAGATGTACTAATAAGTGGCTCTGTGAAAAGCGATTATGTTGTAAATATAAAGTGTATTTTGTGCAGTGAATATGTTCTCAGTGGCATTAGGCTGTGTTCAGTGACTCAAAATTGGATACATACGAAGTGTATAGCGTATTTTGACGCTATAAACACAAAATGTAATTGTGGTGTAATTCATTGTGATTTGCAATCGGTAGCTGTAGCAAAATATGATGCTGAGCGGGAAGAAAACGTGCTATTTACGATAGAACATGACATATTGATCGTTAAAAAGTACTTAAACGACTTGGAAACATTGGCAATAACTCTTAAATAAGAACAAAACACGAAAGAGCATCCATTTATCAGGCCTAAATGGAGCTGGTGTTCGAAACATAACGAGAAAGAAAAACATCTTGGAAAAACAAATGCTTTAGCAGTAGAAGCAGTTTGCGCCTAAACAAGCAAAAACAAGAAGTATTTCGAAGAAACAAGAAAAAGCAAAGCTCCTACGAAATGAATCCATCAACACAGAAAAAGAGAAGGAAGAGATGTATATATTTTCAGATAGGCATGGAAGGGGCATAGCGAGCATTATGCAAACCATGCAAATGAAATTCAAAGTTACTGGCATTACCAAACCTGGTGCCCCTCTATGTGAAGTGCTAAAAGACTGCGAAAACTCATTGAAAAGGGGCTCCAAATGTGTAATTATTGGTGGAGCAAATGCTATTTATAAGAATGAAAGTAGAAATGCTACCAGGGCCCTAAAGGAAACGTTACAAAGAATTTCACATTCTGATGTTTTTGTTGTAAGCATCCCACAGAGGCATGATTTAATTGAAGCCTCATGTGTCAATAAAGAAATTATCTGCACAAACAGAAAATTTAAGAAAATATGCAGCAGTTATCAAAATGTCAGGTTTGTTGAAGCTACAAGCTCAGTGAGAGACCATTTCACCAAACATGGTCTGCACAGGAATAATTATGGCAAAGCAGTTTTGTGCAATGAAATATATGACAACATTAACAGCCGAAGACAAGAAATCCACAGCCCAATCCCACTGTCATTAGTGAAAGAAAAAGAAGTGACATCCCATACTCAAAATGAAGAAAAAGAACAAGAAATATCACTGTCTTCCCCCAAAAAAGAATCACCATTGCTCATCTATGAAAAGAAAGGACAATTGGAAAAGAAGTGTGCAGAAAGAGAAAAAGAAACATCATCCTGTTCTATAGAAGAAGTCCTGTCACTGTCTGCACCAGAAGAAGAAACATTCTCATCAGCAGAGAAACTACCAGCAAAACTGAGGAGAGGAGAAAGAACCAAGAAAGACATACCTCTGAAGAACCAAGATTTTTTATACCAGCAGCTGGGGAAAAAACAACAAGGTACAAAACTGGATCTGAGGAAGACAAAAGTAAGCTCCAAGGTATCAGCTGCACAAATAGCATAGGACAAAATGTAATGTTTTTGCACATTAATGTGCAGTCTCTTAAATATAAAATTAATGAACTTCAATTCTGGTTGGGAAACTTAAACTGCAGTATTTTGTCAGTAAATGAACATTGGTTTAATTGTGAAGAACTCAAATTATATGTACCATTTGGTTTTGACTTAGCAAGTAGCTATTATAGAACAAATGTTGAACATGGTGGAGTGTCTATCTATGTTAAAAATAACGTGAATTTAATATATGAAGTTATAGAAGTAAGTGAACTGTGCATAGAGGCAAAATTTGAAGCTGCAGCCATAAAATTTCCAAAACAGGAAATTATTGTAGGATCAGTATACCGTCCACCTAAACACAATGAAAGTTTATTTGAGGAAAACCTGGAGAAATTGATACTTTTGTTACTTAAACACAAAAATTACAGGATAGTAATATTTGGTGACATAAACATAGATATTAGGTTTAAGAATAGAAATGTTAACCATTTTGCTAAACATGTTAAGATCCCTCAACGTCTACTGCATAAATAACAAACCCACAAGGCAGGCTGCATGCTTAGATAATATAATATGAATTTTCATTTAAACACAATTGATTTTGACACTATTAGTCTTTGCATTTCTGATCATGATGGACTATGGCTCAGACAGACTCTTAACTATAAAATACTTGAAACCTCCACTGAGCACAGAATAATAAGACCAATTAATGACTCAAAGCTAAACCAGTTGATTAGTAAACTGAATATTGTAAAATGGGATGAAATAATAACTAATGTAGATGCAAATGAAGCAACAAATAGATTTCTACTCCTAGTAGCTGAACGTTTTGAAACATGTTGTCCTAAACACTACAAGAAATCAGTGAAGCAGAGACAATGCAGTAAACCACAAAATATAAAAAAACTGGTATACTTCGCATTTAAACAGAATAAGAATTCTGATGCTGCTGTATCATGATAAGGCAAAGTATAATAATGCTGACAAGGCGATGTACATGAAAATTAAAAAGCTTTACAGGTCTGAAATCAAGGCAGCAAAGTGTAAAGCTAATGATGCATATATATTGAACTCAACAAATAAATGCAAAGTTGCATGGGAAATTATCAAAACAGAAATGAATTATGAACATAAAGTGTACCAGATACCTATTTCACCCAACACATTAAATGAGCATTTTGTTGGTCCACAATCAGATAACACTACAATGCAGGATGTGAGGAAGGCAGAGGCATTACTGCCAGAAACAAGCAGTAATCTCACAAACAACTTTTGCTGGTCTCGTGTAACAGAGAAAGAGGTCTATGAATCTGTAGCAAAGCTCAGTAATTCTAGAGCAGAGGATTACTATGGCCTCTCAAACTTGGTTATTAAATCTGTCAGAAAACAAATTGTAATGCCACTGACTAAAATAATCAATAAGATCTTAGAAGAAGGCCACTATCCAGAGTGTTTAAAAATATCTGTTGTCAAACCAGTATATAAGAAAGGTGAAGTAACATCTCCAGAGAACTATCGACCAATATCGCTTATACCTATAATATCAAAAATAATTGAGTACTGCATGCACGAACAGATGTATCAATACTTTGAAACTAATAATATACTTAGTGCCTCACAATATGGCTTCAGATCCAGGCTATCTACAACCAAAGCAGTTGAGAGTATTGTATCAAAAATACACAGTTCTTTTGAAAAGAAAAAGATTGTTTGTTCAACATTGTTGGACCTCAGGAAAGCATTTGATATGGTGTCCCATGATATTCTTATAAAAAACTGCAGCACTATGGAGTGAGGGGGAATGCTATATGCCTGATGGAGTCCTACTTGGAGAACAGGAAACAGTTAGTCAAGATAAATAATGAATCGTCAGAATGCCTTCCAGTTCTAAAAGGTGTACCCCAAGGATCTGTTCTAGGGCCTTTCCTTTTCATTGTTTATATTAATGATTTACCTACAGTTGTGCCATGTTATGCAGTGATTTTTGCGGATGACACAACTCTCATCACATGTGACACCAATCTTGAAAATGTGCAGCACAACATGGCAGTAGCAATGGAGAAATGCAATACTTGTTTGAAGCCAATGTCCTGCAGAAAAATGACAGTAAAACTGAAGAAATTGTATTCTATCTCACTGCTCCTAGTCAAGACAACAAAAATGTCAAACTATTAGGATTTCACATAGATCAAAAGCTTAACTGGGATACCCACTTAGATAAACTTTGCAGTAGACTAGCCCGTGCCCTCCATCTGCTATACAAACTGAGGAGTAGTGTCAGCAAAGAACTTCTATTATATGCATACTCTGCATTCTTTCATTCTCACCTGGACTACGGAATAATTTTATGGGGTAATTCTGTAGGCTCGAAAACAGTTTTCAAATGGCAGAAGAAAACTATTAGGTGTATTGCAGGACTTAGCGCACGTGACTCATGTAGAGGCTACTACAAAGAATTAAACATCATGACAGTACCCAGCCTGTATATATACAATTGCCTAGTATATGTCAAAGAAAATTTAAATAACTATGATCTAAGAATGACAATTCATGACCACAGCACAAGAAGTGGACACACAATTGATGTGCTATATGCTAGACTGGCAAAGGCGCACAATTGTTACAAATACTTATGACTCTTCTACTTCAATAAATTACCAAAAGAAGCATACACAGTGCCAGTAGATCAATTTAAGAATACTATTGTGAAATGGTTTAAAAGTAAGGTATTTTATTCTGCACAAGAGTTTCTTGAATGTGGGACAAAAGACTTAAATTTCTTATAATAATAAATTACAAATAAAAAGTGTTGTTTATTATAGAACTATGTACACAGTATGGAAGTATAACTTCGTTACTTTCTTGAACACATTGTAATACATCTGTATGTTTATTGTCTGATATCTATTTATGGTAGTGTACATATCTGATAACTATAATGTAATGTTTATTATTCTGGACATTCATTTCATATTATTTTCTTCTATCTTATGGGATTTTCTAAGTTATTTATTGTTGCTATTTTGTGTTATCATTATTACTATTTTATCTAACCTTGACGACGCCGATTGCATGTAAAAATGCTCAAAGGTGAATAAAGCATCTTATATTATCTTATCTACATATATACTACGCAATCCACCGTGAGGTGCGTGGCAGATGGTACACTGTACTATTAATAGGCATTCCCTTTCGTATTCCACTACCAAATAGAACCAGAGAATAAGAATATATATATGCCTCTTATGAGCTCTAATTTCTCTTATCTTTGTGATCCTTAGACTAAAAGTTAAGTAGGCGGTTGCAAGATAGTTCTGTAGTCAGCTTGAAATTCCGGCACTCTAAATTTCCTCAACAGAATTTTTCGAAAAGAACTTCGTCTTTCCTCCAGCGATTCCCGTTCGAGTTCCTGGAGCATTTCCGTGACACTCGTGTATTTGTCGAACTTACCAGTTACGAACCTAGCTGCTCGCCTCTGAATTGCTTCTATGACTTCCTTTAAACTGATCTGCTGCGGGTCCCAATCAGTTGAGCAACACTCAAGACGTGGTCGTACAAGCGTTTTATACGTGGCCTCTTTTACAAATGAAATACAACTTCCCAAAATTCTCGCAATAAACCGAAGTCGGCTGTCCGCCTTACTCACAACTGTCCTTAAATGTTCGTTCCATTTCATATCGCTCTGTATTCGAACATTATGGGATTGTTTTTCCTATTCATGTGCACCACTTTATCTTTTCCTACATTTAGAGCAATCTGCCATTCTACAATTAGAAATTCTGTCTAAGTCAATTAATGACGACACCCTCCCATACACCACAGCATCATCAGCAAACAGCCGCAAATTACAAGCTGCTCTGTCCATCAGATCATTTTTATAGATAGAAAATAATAGCGGTCCTATTACACTCCCCTGAGGCCCTTAGCAATATAGCAGAGGCAGGCTTCAATTTTTCGGGGTAAGGTCGTCTCCCTGTATTCTAACCTCCATGCGCAAACCGTACCGTCAGATCAGTGAGTTTGTAAGAGGGTGCATTATCAACGTGGGACAACATGGCGCATTCTTATGGGAAAGTGTTTATGCAGTGCAACGGTTGTGTGTAAGAATGGTTCACTGAATGAGCTTGCCCTTCCTTCACATGAAGTAGTAAGTGCAATCGACAAGGGATCTCAAATTGATTCCATATTTCTGGATTTCCGGGAGGCTTTTGACACTGTACCTCACAAGTGGCTTCTAATGAAATTGCGTGCTTATGGAATATCGCCCCAATTCTGCGATTGGATTCACGATTTCCTATCAGAAAGGACACAGTTCGTTGTAATTGACGGTAAGTCATCGAGTAAAACAGAAGTGATATCTGGCGTTCCCCAGGGAAGCGTTATAGGGCCCCTACTCTTCCTTGTGTTTATAAACGATTTAGCAGACAATCTGAATAGCTCCCTTAGACTTTTCGCGGATGATACTGTCGTTTATCGGTTAGTGTAGTCAACACAGGATCAAAAGCAGCTGCAAAGCGATTTAGACAAAATGTCTACATGGTGTGAAAATTGGCAATTGACAGTAAATAAAGAAAAGTGTGAAGTAATACACATGACCGCTAAAACAAATCCGCGAGAACTTCAATTACGTGATAAATCAGTCAAACCTTAAGGTCGTAAATTCTACCAAATACCTAGGAGTAACAGTTACGAACAATTTAGACTGAAGAGAACACACAGAAAATATTGTGGGGAAGACGAACCAAAGGTTACGTTTCATTGGCAGAACGCTTCGAAAATGCACCAGCTCCACCAAAGAGACTGCCTACATCACACTTGTGCGTCCCCTCCTGGAGTACTGTTGCCCCTTGTGGGCCCTATTAGAGAATGGAACGGCAGAGAAAAATTTTGAAAGTGGTTACTGAACCCTCTGCCAGGCACTTAAATGTGATTTGCAGAGTATCTATGTAGATGTAGATATTACACTTTATTGCTCATTGATCCTGTGTCTCTGGTGCATAGGTGAAGCTGATGATAGATACAGGTGCACTATACACTAGCTTATCTTGCAATACGTAGACACACACACACACACACACACACACACACACACACACACACACATACGAAAACTATTCGCATACACGTAAACAATGTATCTCAGTGGCGTAACTAGGACTTGGCTTTGGGGGGGGGGCATAGATCTGCTTGACGAGCAAAATTTTAGTCAGTTTCCAGACAGACTACCATCTACCACTCCCGTTGAAGAAACTAATTCACTCCCTTCAAGTTTATGGCAAAACACCCCAAATTTCCAATCTTTTTTTTCCGGGTTCTATCTTCCTTATCCCCCCCCCCCCCCCCTCACAGTTACGCCACTGCTGTATCTGCAAAACAAGAAGGCTGACGGTAATGTTTGTACCACTGTCGATTACCGCATATGCAGCGATATTTGCGATGTTGCCTGTCTGGTAGTGTTCTGTTTTCCACTAGCACATTTTATAACTATTTTTATGGTTAACGTAAGATTACTAAAGTGTTATGTCTTTTTGTACTTTTTTTATTTGCGATGCTTGATATCTGGTAGCTTTTATTTTGGCAATGGTACATCTTAGAAGTATCGTATTAGCAGTTGCTTAAGGCAATTGAAGAATTTTGAGTTTTTGAATTCTGTTATTTGGTTAAGGACATACTTGTCATGGATGAAGAGCCGAGCGCTCTGCAGCGCGCCAGTCACGGTCTGCACGGCCACTACGGTCGGGGGTTCGAATCCCCCCTCGGGCATGGATATTTGTGCCGTCCTTAGTATTAGCTAGTTCATAAGTAGTTTGTAAGTTTAGGGACTGATGACCCTGCAGTTAAGACACATAAGCTTTACAAACATTTGAACATTTCATGGATGAAGATCTCCATTTCCTCCATAACAGACATTCTTTTACTTTTACCGATTCAGTGTAAAATTATGAGGTTTTCTTATAGGTTGTCTTGTTTCTTATGTGAGTTGATATTGCTGATTTGTTATATTTATTTAGTCTGTAGCAGTCCATGTGTTCTGTTTTAAATCAAACGAATGGATCAAAGTGACTTGTAGTTGTAATAACAAACATTTATTATTTCACACAGTCACGGTTAATACACTTGGTTATGATCAACAATGTAGTGGTCACGGTGTATAAATGACGTACGCAGTTTAATATAATGTACAATTCTGATGCATCGTTTTTCAGGTAAGAGAACTCTTTGCACATGAAATATATCGTCGAAAAATTATTATCCCAGTTGATATCACGTGCAAATTAAAGAAGTCACAGTCTACTTCTCGTATATTCTCAGTTTATTATTTCGATAC
The DNA here is from genome assembly GCA_026315105.1 of Locusta migratoria. NCBI lineage: Eukaryota > Metazoa > Arthropoda > Insecta > Orthoptera > Acrididae > Locusta > Locusta migratoria. Next base: position 56,492,303 of record CM048746.1, on the reverse strand, counting down.
TTCCAAAGTCCATAAGTATATCTCTCAAGTAATGTCCGTTTGAAACGTGACACGAGTGTTCTCTTTCGCAATTTGGAACTGGCGCCACGTCGGAGAAAAGTAATACAATGTTCCGGGAACACAGCTTGCCAAGTAAGGCCGTTGGGCCACAGTAGCCGCGCGCGTTGTCAATCGTCGAAGGCCTGGAGGCATAACTGAGCAGCGGCTTGTAGGCCGCCCGTCCTTGCATGTTGACAAAGGACGCCCGCTAAAACGACAACGTCTGCGAACAGGCGCAGCAAAAGGAAAGCGACACCGCCTATTTACCCGGTCATATCCTGTTTGACTAGTGGGTGTGCTCGAAGGTTCCTCTATGAAGCAGTTGTAACGGTATTAGCTACGACATCATTTTTATCTGTCTTTTTGCCTGGCGTCATCCAGGCGTAATGTTTCGTCACCTAGAAAAAAATCAGGCTTAGACATTTGCACTTGGTGACGAACAAGAGAAATGATGAATTCTCCAGCAAAAAAAATTGTCAGGGATGGCGAACTAGTAGTACACGTGCCATTACTGGCACGCGGCCAAATAATATGGACACGCCTGCAGTTTCAAGAATTTATCTGCCTAATTGAAATGCTGATCTGTTCGTCTACATCTGAAAGACGTAGTACCAGTGTTCATTATCAACAGGATAATATGTTCACTGAAGGATGAAAACGAAACCTTTTTGATAAACACGAGTTCATTCACTACTCTCTCGCTATAAAATAGCCCCTATAACTGACGCTCTGAAAGCATTTGTGTGGAGTGTAGCATTGTATGGCAGTGAAACGTGGACGATAAAGAGTTCAGACAAAAAAATATAGAAGCTTTTGAAATGTGGTGATACAGACGGATGATCAAGATTAGATGAGTAGATCGCGTTATAACCCTACCCGTCCTACACCACCGGTTAGTATATGATAATTAGAAAAATGACCCGTGTGCCTAATTATCTTAATTTGGTGAAAACGCTATCGGTAATGAAGCCGATGATGTAGTGGAGGCTATAACCGGAACGTTGCTGCACCTCTTTGGTAGACAACAACGATTGATAGGAATAAAGAAAGTGGAAGGTAAAATTTGAAATAAAATTATTAATGTTTAAATGAAAAAAATTGCGGAACAAACGGAACACAGGGATTAATTTGGAAAAAGTGAATAACTTATTGATTTACGGTCGCCAGCTCGATGTTCGAGCAAATAATTTGGTGGGATGTCAATAATGGCAAAGTTAATTAAAAACGTGAAAAATTAGGTAAAATTTGGGTGGGCACAAAATCAGAGTGTGCGCGTCAAATTCGGTACAAAAGACACTGACAATATACTAATTACTGAGAAACACTTCACTAACACAGGGTTCAATGTAAGACAGCGAAATGCAAGCCATAGCCGCGCAAATGCAACATGCAGCAAATTATGCAAAACTCTCACCTTAATACTTACTATTTACAGTTTCAAATAATTAATTGTTTATATAAGTACCAGAAATTATTCTACAGCGAATATGCCATGCGCTTTAGCAATAATCAAGTTGTAACTGAACTATTAACTATACTAATGGCAAGCTCAAAAAATTAATTAATGACTTGTCGTGATAATACTGAATATTTAGAAAAGAACCATTTAACTTTCTGACTAACTTTTGCTCTATCTTTAACCAGGAGTTATTAGCATTCAAGCATTTGTAAACAATTACTATTCTCACTAGTCAGTACTTGCAAGTTAAAACAAACTTTACCTCAAAATAATATACAGTGGAAAACAATTAATCTTTTACACTGTTATTGAAATATCTTTTGAAATTGAAAGTTAATCTAGCAGTTTCGTTCAACTTAGCAAACCTATTGATCAGCAACACTGGCATAAGCTACGTTTAGTAATACTTTTCTGAACACATTTTTTTATTAACGACTGTCACATTGTCTTTAATGACTCTGATTTTTAGTTTTCTATAACTTTGTGAATATCCTCGGAAAAACAATGGATGAGGAAGGAACCTGTCTGGACAATGACTATGGGTAATGATTTTTAAACACAGGTTCACAAATAACAGTGTTCGCTATTGAACAATCATCACTAATACGCAGGTTAGCTGTACATGCGAAGACAAACTGGACAGATCTTACTGAATTTGGTGTGCGACGTGGTCCTGCTGATTGAAGACTGTTGGCACTTAACAATTGGCAAACACAGGCTCTTCTTGTCGACGAATGTTAATTACAATTTAGGGCCCACAGCATTCCTCTTGATGCATTTATTAATTATCTGAGCTGTGGCCGTATGAATAAATAATATTGCCTCTTCACCGTCTCCTCCACTAGTGCCAATTCACGTACTTTTGCCGTACACCACTGAGCACACAGTCTCACTAATGCGTCTGTCCTCCGCTACTTCTCAACAACGACTCCTCGCTGTGCGCCTCTGCGCTACCAGCGATAAAAAACTCCCTACTCAAAGATGATTCTATACAATAGCAAAGCCCTTGCTAACCCTGCGTGTCTACTACATTTACAATATTTTTGACATATATGGAAATTAGCAGGACAATGCAAATATATCACAGAAACAAAATACACAAATACATAATAAATTACAAAAAATACAAATAACGAGGAAAAATACATAAAGCATCGTTTTATATACCACCCTTTTCGCACACATGACTGGAAAGCACCGTTGGTCACTGTGTTGTTGTGTCACAGCGTGACTAATGAGGAGGAGCTTAACCAAATTGGGGAAAAAAGTAGTTTCTGGCATATAGAGAAGGGATAGATTGGTAAGACACATTCTAAGACATTGAGGAATTGTTTAAAAATGTTCAAATGTTTGTAAGGTTTATGGAACTTAACTGCGGGGTCATCAGTCCCTAAACTTACAAACTACTTATGAAGTAACTTATATTAAAGACGACACAAACATCCATGCCCAAGTGAGGATTCGAACCCCCGCCGCGCGATCCGCAACGTGGCGCTCCAGACCGCTCGGCTACTCCCGCGCGGCAAAGGAATTGTCAACTTAGCATTAGAAGGAAGTGTGTGGAGTAAAAATCGTAGAGGGAGACCGAGGGACGAATACAGTAAGCAGATTCAAAAGGATGTAGGTTGCCGAACGTATTCTCAGATGAAGAGACCTGCACAGGACGGGGTAGCGTGGAGAGCTGCATCAAACCAGTCTGCGGACTGAAGCCCACAACCGACGCTTACCGGCAATTACCTAACGGAAATCGTAGCGCTGACAATATTCACATTATAATAATGTGCGGCACTGTATTATTCCAGAACGTACTAGCCACCACTTTTGGACAAGAATGTGTGACCAACGCTCTTTAACGAAATCAGGAGGATTGTTACTGCGCACAGAGGTCACAGTGAGCCAGGTTACCGCGAGTGAGTTTCCGGCACTGAGACTTGCATCGCAGTAGCAGGGCCGGCCCGAACTAATTCGGCGCCCTAGGCAAATTATTTCAGTGGCGCCCCATTGAAAAAATCGCAATAAAACTTCAACGTAAAATACACATTGCATATTTTTTAATTCAAATACATAATCACAACATATACATGACATAAGCATATTTACCCATTAAAATGGGACACATCGCACACTTTTATTCAACAATGCTACTTTTTCATCGTTTTATATTTTGTCTTTTAAAAAGATTTTGGTTCATAGATTACAATAATTGATACAGTATAAGCTTCATTATACAAAGAGTCGCACAAATTTCATTTTTTCTGGCAAAATCTCAGACTGTCTCCTTTAAAACAATTGTGTCTGCTGTTTCTCGTTCAGTTAACAAAGTAATCAACCCCCCAAGTCTTTCTTGAGTCATTGTGGATCGCAGATATGTTTTTATGAGTTTTAATTTCGAGAAGCTGCGCTCACCACTGGCTACAGACACAGGAAGAGTAAACAACAGTCTTCAGTGCAGAATTAGGTAGGAGTACAATGTCTGTAAGTCCATTTTTACAATGAGTCCATTCACGGAACGACTGGACAGAAAATGCTGGGAAGGGTATAGTCGATCAGTCTGTTCGTAAAGTGCGAGCAGTTCCCGTGGGGGTAAGAAAGGGGAAGGGTTTTCCCCGAAAAAAGGGCCACAACAGTAGTATAACAGACTGAAACTCTACCTACTGTTGCAAGTGCCCGTGGGCAAGGTGGTGGGGATAGCTGACATCTGACACGTCATTACAACTAAATCGAAATGCTTCGTCCTGTTCCGTCCCTGTAGTCTGTGAACGTACAGGTTCGACAACGAAAAAGATACATATTTGGTAAAGCCCTCTCCTGCTTCACTTGATGAGACATAGGTTATCTCTTCAATGATAGAGGGGCCAAACTCACAATGTCTTTGTGCATCACAAAACCATATGTACACCTCAGAATAATTATTTATAGCGTCAGTATGAACAAATAGATGGGGATCTTTCTTACTAAGAAATTGATAACCTGATGACAGCAGTAAGACACAGGAGGACTTAAGTAGAAGTTATTTATTGTATTTTCTCCTTTGTTTATGCACGAACGTAAGGCACGCCGTTCGTTATCTGGCGTTCTAAACCTTCTTACTATATTGACTTGCGTCTTGTCTGTTAATCTGTCTACGTGTAGTAACCGGAAATAGGGTATTTTCCTGTGTTAAAAATGTGGTTCGAATTATTGTTATTCTGAGTGATTATAACATTCAGACAGCATTTTCGCTCATAATTCTTACAAAAAATCTATTATTTTTACGTAATTAAGGCTTAAAAATCATCAAATTTCAGGATTAGATCACGTGGTCGAAAACGTTCCGTTATTGGCTGAAGTACTGGTGAAGTCATAGAACACCTACAGCGTGGCAACTAGAAGTCGGAGCTGTATTATTGTACGCGTTTCCTCCATTTCGCAGTGGAAGATGGTTATGTGAAGGCTGACAGCGGAAACCTCCCTAAAGTTGATGCAATTATGGTGTCTTCATTCGTCCAAAACAATCCAAATTTTTACGTGCCAGAAATAAGAGACGTGAAAATTGCATTGTAAGTAACGCATACCTACATTTTAAAGCTAATTATTTCGAGAGATATTTTATGCCATTGGAAAAAAGTACCGTATTTGTTGACGTCAGCAGGCTTAATCTGAAGTCACCATATTATGCAATAAAGGGTGAAATTTTATCTTCTATCCAAGCGGCCTTGAGTGATTATGTTGGCAACATCAACAACACGATAGAAAATCTTTGTCCAGATGTTCAGATCACATAGAGTGACTAGATTAGTGTATCGTACATACCATGAAGTAAATGAATAATGTTGTTCTGCTCTATGATTCTTGTATGTACCCTTGTCCGGTCAGTAAAAGTAACTGCCCTCGTAAATCAAAGGTTTCACGACAAAATATTTGCGCTGTCACGCGATTAACTAATGGCGACGTCTCATGAGTCTTGCTATTCAGCATCTGTTGCCAATATAGTCACAGGAAGCCGCCGGGATAGTTAGTAAAATTTAACCCAGTTAAGCTTCAATAAAAACATATTTGGGTAACTAACACTTTTAATCGTATTTACACTTGCATATTACGAAAGTTTGAAAGCTAAATAAATCGGCGCATTAAAGACATCTCCCATATACGTATATTACGATAGGGTAAGTTGTAAAGTAACCTGAAGGACGTTGTCGATGTATAAAACCGTTGTTTGAATAAGATCTATTGGTGATAAAATTGCACTTACTGGAGATAAATAATCAGTACTATACTTCTATAGTGGGCTGCAACAATATTCATGTTGTTCTTTCACCAAATATATTAGGAACGGCTTTAATTACACATAAATCGTAGGCGCGTAACATTATGAAGTTTTACTTCGCAAATGTAAACATCAGGTCATTAACCTACACAAAATACTACTTTACACCTTTTCAAAATGTTCAAATGTTTGTTAAGCTTATGGGGCTTAACTACGGGGTCACCAGTCCCTAAACTTACAAACTACTTATCAACTACCTTATACTACACAAATATCCATGCCCGAGGGGGGATTCGAACCCCCGATCGTAGTGGCCGTGCAGACCGTGACTGGAGCGCCTCAGTCCCCTCGGCCACCGCGGCCGGCTACACCTTTTCACCTTTTCAGTAGAAGAGAATGATACTAAACAGTTTAGTTTACCAATGGAATAATATTGTTTACTTACATCAAAATTATCCTCACAGAAATACACACATGAAGTAGCCGCTATTTCATTTGCATCTCTTCGCGCCAGTTCAACCACTTTTTGCGTATCTTCTCATTTTTTGGTACTTGCAAGAACAATTTTTCTGGAGTCTTGACAGTTGTATTGGTACAGTGCGGAACTAAGCAATATTTGTAGGTCATTATGAAAACGTTAATGCCCAAACACGAGGCCTCGGCCCAAACAATATACAACAGGCATTTGTTTATCTTACGAGAGCAGCAGCAGCAGCGTGTTGTATGACGTCACAGGCACCACGTTACTCAAATGTACCGTTTTAGCGGGCTTTCAAATTATTTGAATTTCATTTTTTTTTTTTTTTTTTTTTTTTTTTTTTTTTTTTTTTTTTTTTGTTTAAAGTACTGAAACCACGAGGTAAAAATGCATGTTCGGACCATAATATGACATAATTAACAATTTAAAACGATTTCCAGAAATCAGTCAAATACCCTATTCATCGCTCCTGGAACCACGACGTAACAGCAAAGCAAAACGCACCGCGAGCGCACGACAAATTCGCCGCCCACAAATTCTAGCGCCCTAGACAATTGCCTAGTTTGCCTATATGGACGGGCCGGCCCTGGCAGCCATGGCACTGACGTGGTAGTAACCAGCGTGTTTGGCAGCCAAGTGCCATGTTTCCGTGGCAGTATGGTAACATAGAGTTATTACTCGGCACAGCCAAGTGGTAACTGGTTATCTCCCAACAGTGGCAGCATCGTCATGTTTACGCCGGAGAAATAGCAGTATGGCGTACAAAATGTTGAAATGTATGTAAATCTATCAGACCAAACTGCGTGGTCATCAGTCCGTAGCGTACAAGCTACTTAAACCTAGGTAAACTAACCTAAGGACAACACACACACCCATGCCCCAGGGAGGACTCGAACCTCCACGGCGAGCAACCGCGCGCTCCGAAGCGAGACGCTTTAGACCGCTCGGCTACTCCACCGCGGCTATGGCGTACACGTACGCTCCAGTGTTCTTGTAAGTGGGCCGCTGTTAGCCTGTTACACGCAGCACATTTACTAACGATTAATTTTGCGGTATAGTAAATCTAATTTGGAAATTCGAATGCAGTGTTCGATCCTGCGGTTAGATGTTAAGCCTGCATCGATTTTATTAATCCTTTCAGTGGCGGTTTCCGAGAGTTTTTTTCTTCTCACATTATGAAAAAAAATGCGAAGCAATCATTAGTTGAACATTACTGCAGTCAAGCATGTCCAACACCTACGATGGCTAGAAGTATTCCGAATAGATAAAGACGTAGCGAGTACTCAGAAGGGATAAAGACATAGCTACTAATCAAAACAAAGTATTTCTTCGAATGAACAACATTGAAAATAAATTTCAATTAAAAAAATTGATAGAATACTGGTTCTACGATATATTCCTGACAGTAGTATCTTAACTCAGCTGTTCAGGGAGCTTCGCTGACAGTATCTGTAGAACTACCTCCCATGCTGATCTCGTCTTCCTCAGCTGTCTCTGCCGATTCCTCGTCTGCCGATTCGGCAGCTGAGGATAATGATTCGTCACTTGAATCCTGCCCGACTGCAATTATTATTTTTTCTACTTTATCGTCCACCAGAGCATCTCTTATCCAATAGTCCTCGCACAGTTTTTCTACGTGACATACTGCATTTCTCCAATCTTCTAATGTCACAGCAGCAAAAGCATCAACTGTAATTTTTTTCAGCTCCTCCAGCGAAACGCTTGAGATATTCTGAGTACCGATATTATTTTTTACAATATTCC